>CM057077.1:17031464-17631464 GCA_029379335.1 Thymus mandschuricus | reverse complement strand
ACTAGCATGATAGGACCTAAACTATTCATTTAAACTCAAGCATAAAACGAAACTAAAGACTCCTAAATATGCTTCTTAGTAAATCACATGTTTTACAGCAAAAGAATCAAGTTTCATGTTTATAATTAAACCACGGGAAACATTACTAGAACTGCCATGGTTCTATACAAGATATAGATACACCAAATCAAACGCACAAGAACGAGGACAGTAAATGTACATATAAATGCATAGATCGAAAGCTGTAAATTCACAACGATTTTGTATTACAATAAACCGAGATCTGAAAATTTAAACTATGTATATAAATTTCGCTTTTGAGAAAAACAGAGAATATCCATTCACAAAAATCAAATGAAAACAACCTACTGTCACACTAATGTGTCATAATAAGCAAGAAAATCTAAAATTAAAGAAACTCCAAAAGAGACGGAGACTTAGCTTAGGAATGGCAGACGCCACCTCCGGTCGGAACCCTCCGACTCCGATGGAAGGGCTGTTGTTGAGGACAGGAGATCGAAGGAGATCGAAACTGCAAAAATAAAACAATCAAACAATTAATTGACTGGTAATAAAAGGGGCATAAAATCAACATAAAAGAGAAGAGAAAAGGGAAATGCAGGAAGGGGGTGTATCCTTTCAGCTTCACGGCGAGAAGAACGCCGGCGACGGACGACGGAGGCTGCTGCAGGTGGAACTCCTAGGCGCGGCAGCGCTGAGTTCTCGGCAGACCACCACGGCGGAGCACCCTTCAGCAGCAACGGCGAACTCCAGCCACGGCGGCTGGGTTTCCAGCCACGATGACGAGCAGGGACGGCGGCGACGTTCGGCCGTGAGAGAGAGAGAGAGAGAAGGCCGTGAGAGAGGGAGAAGAAGGGAAGGCTGCCGCCGACGAAGAGGATGCCGGTGCCGGCAGCCCTCAACGCCGGCGAGCAGCAGCGTGGCAGAGAAGTCCGAGAGAGGGGGGGAGTTAGGGCTCAGTCGAAAGAGAGAGGCGGAAATGAAGAGAGGATTAGGGTTTCCCTATTTATATGTGAACGAACCGGGTCGGGTTCTGGTCCGGGTCGGGTCTCGGGCTAAACCCGTGGGTCTGAACCGGGTTAGTGGATCTGGGCCGAGTCCAGTGATTTGGGCCGAGAATTTAATTTAACTTGGGCCAAGACATTAATTCATTTGGGCCGTTTCTAATAAATAATTACGGGCTTGCTTGTCCGAAAATAATTCTATTAATCGAATGTTCGATTAATTTTCGAGGGATTATATTCTCGTTAAATACTCACGAGATTAATTAGTTAATTAATTATAAGGACGGCCCGACTATTAAAATTGGATTAGCTTGAGATTAATAAAAAAAAAAAAAAGGATTTAGATTAATCAACTTATGAATTTAATTAATTAAGATTAATTAATTATTAAGCTATGCTTAGCTTTTAAATATGTCCTGAAGATTTGCATAATTTTCGGGAATTAATTCGACAAATAAATGGTCTCGAATAATGGAAGAAACGATTCTGAATAATAAAAGATTATCCTTTTATGAAAAGATTTAAATGATTCAAATCAATCTGTTAACCCTAACGGATTTATAAGATAGGAAAAATATACTAGACGATTATTTTTCCATAGGAAGTTTTATTATAAGAATGTAGATTCTTATTATACCTTTATGAATAGGCGTGACTCGACAAGGTTGTGACGTTGTTCGTCTATCAAGACCGGGCATATTCTACACTTCAAGAGGTGGGCTTTCTTATACAAATAAAGTTATAGCATGTTTAGATTGAAAATATTATTTTTCAAATATTGTCATGCCATAAATGTTTTGATTTTGTATGATACATATCTGTGTTGGCTTTGCCAATTTATATAATCGAATTCGGGTCCTAGTAAGATAGCTATCTTACTTGGACTAGTGTACACATTGTGACCGTGTGTCATCTTCGGGTTGGCCGGTCAAGGTATCGTGAGAGTGGCCACTCTCTCGATACCATAGGAACAGATATGGTAGATTACTAAAGAACTTAGCCGGCCGGCAAACTTTTAGATCACAAGAACTATTTTAGTAGGCATAGGCTCTTTTCAATAAAACTCCTATGTCTTACTGTTGAATGACTTGACAATTATATATGTATGTTTTCGGCAATGTGCCCACTGAGTACCTTTGTACTCAGCCCTGCATATAATTCTAAATGTGCAGGTTGAACGAGATGGAATGGAGAGTCGACCCAAGCTTTTGTCATCATGAATCATATTAGTTTCTTATATTAAGACTCTCGGTAATGTGTGTCTTCATACATGCATTCTGTAAGACTTCCGCTGTAAAATGTCGATAAATTCTTGTTGAGTATTCGAGTCGTGTAAGCGTTTCGAACACATGTACATCTTTCCCTTAAAGGCTCGACGCCAATTGATATAATAAATACTTCCCACACTTGTTCGGGTGGTTTCTTGCACTTTAATTACATTCCCCTTTCTATTCCCGCTTCTTTAATCCCATCCCTAGTCACGGGTTCCCGGCTTCACTATCCTTAGTAAAGTCCGGTCGTGACAGAGTGGTATCAGAGCACTTGGTTGCTCCGAAATCCGAGAGTCTTCTTCAGTCTTAGTCTAGTATTGATTCACTAGACTAGTCAAATCTAATCAGTTGACAAAAGCTCGGCACTCCATCACATCGCGTTCAACGGGAAAAATGGTAAGTTCTCTTATTTAATAAAACTTGAAGCTTTAAGATAGAAGAGAACATAGTTAAGGTCGGAATATAGATCACAAGGCTTTTCTTGAGAACATAGCTCACATGAAATAGTTGCTTCTTGAGTTAACTTAGAATTAATGATTACTTGAGTTAACTTAGCATTTATGATTATCAAGAAACGAAAGTTTCTTTCGGCAAATGAAGATAAGAAGACGATGGCGTTGCTCAAGAGAAAGATGACTCCAAGCGATGCATGCATGAAGATTTAAGAGGAATGTCATTCGAGTTAATGACATGGGCTTAGCCTTTATTGAATTGTTTAAGAAAAGTAAACGACATAAGTTTACTATTGTACACAATATACGATGTAATAAACCATACATCGAAGATTAAAATTCTAGCATCGTCTCATAATGAGATTATACTCATTAGAACTTCTCTGAAGTTTTGACATTAATATCTTGGAGAAATCATGAATAAAGAGATTCAAGTAAGCAGAGCACTAGCCCATCGATAGTAGTTAATATAACCATGAGAACCTCTCATGAGTTAGTGAAGTCATAAATAATAATAATGTTACATTAAATAGAGAAATATTCCTAATGAATATAGAACGTGAGAGCATCAACAATGTCAGTTGACTAGCCAATAATAATCGAAGTACATTTGTAAGATCAGTCTAAAGGATAACGTAAGGAAATGCCCGACCACCAACAGTTATTACTAAAGACCAAACCATAGTGCCATATAATACAATTATATTTTCAGCCTATGGTCAAACTATTATAAGGATCAACATCTAAAATAAATTTAGAATTTAGGGTCGGTTAAGATTAAACCGTAGCCTAACGTCCTAGTGCATAGACTCAATAAAATATTAGTGCCACTTAAGAGAAACGTTATTACGATATGGCCACCTCGATCAATTGTCAGGGCATTTCCCAAAAAGGGGAAAGCTTAAATTCTGTAACTTACAATCAGAATAAAAATGCAAAAATTTCTCCCTGGCAGGAGTATAAATAGCAGTGACAGTATATTTATTCAGAGATGAAGTTTTTCTTAGAAAATAAAAGGGCTTCGAAGATTAGGTTATAAAAGTTGTACATGAGTACTTATAGTAAGAAGAGTTATAAATGTAACGATATAAACCCACCATGCTAAGAATGCATTAAATCCATTATATTCTGATATCATATGTGAGCCCCTTGAAGCCAAGAAAAGTAAATTCCGTAAATTCGGAGTTCAAAAGAAATTGAGTCGGGTTAAGAGTTCGCCCAACTTTGTAAAACTTCTTTTCATTTCTCGGGGATTTTCTGAGTCACTAAAGTAAGGAAATTTCTTGTGACTAAGATTGTGCTTATGCGGGACTGATCACCCCACATGATGTCAATCTCGGTAGCGTCTCCATCAGACAAGAAATCGGATGGGTATCGACAAAATGGGTGCCTCCCCCTAACCCTTGTCATTTCATTTCTACCCTCTGATTATTCCTTCCAAGCTTGTCAGATAACACGTTTTGGTTACTTGTAATATGCCAAAACGAATCATCGTCCTCGTATCTTTTTCATTTACATATCTTCTCATTCCACTTGATCCAATTATTTTCGAGAGCAACAGGATTAACTAGTCCATTTGCAAGTCATAAGCATGACCTAATGTATGATACCCTTAAGGGTACCCAAATGTATGAAAATGAGACTAGAGGAAAATAGATTGAGACTTCTAATAGGTGGAATGAGATTTAACATTTGAAATATTGAGAGAAATATGGCCCTTAGTATGTTATAAAGTAGACCAAGGATTGATAAACAAGTAAAGATATCGTTAAAAAAAAAAAAAAAAAAAAAAAAAAAGTTTGAGAAGATGTTGTAACCTACGATATAAGATGGAATGACTTAGTCTTAATCGAAATCATCCCTAATTTAAGGAGGATATGAGTCTAAAAAGGGTTCGGTCGAATCAAACTCAAACAAAGCTACTGTCCCCAAGAAATAATATCAAATTAGATAGCAAGGTTAAGGTTGTTTAACAACACACATAATAATAATTATTATTATTATTACAATAAGATCTTTAGGGGATAATGTATTAAAGATAAGTGATAGAGGAAACAAGGAATATATACATTTATGTGAGAATACCTTGTTCGATAAGGTTTAGAGAAAAGAGATGGAGGGTTCACAAGGAAAGGAGTATTGGCTATTGTAATTTCGATCTCTGAAAAAGAAAATAAAAGCAATAACTGATAGTTCATGAGTTTAATATTAACCATATACAAAATCAGTAGCATTGGAATGTGACTCCAATTATGAACACTAAGTGTGTAATTAAAATAGAATTAAAAGTATATTGAGCCATTTGTAATGTTGTCTCGAAATAGGAAAATGGTGACAAATTATGATAGAACAAGAAAAGAAGTAAATTAGAGGAAGAGTATACTGTAAGCAAAATGAATTTTGAAGTGGGTATAAACCTTAAAGCATGGGGATAAATCAATATCCATAAAATATAGCATCTAATACAATATGAGTCTATATAGTAACTAATGGTATAGGTTGATGACCTATCCTGATTAAAATTTCTCCTACATCACGTGTTAGACACCTCGTAGGATATTAGTGTGGATCATGCCGAAATATTCTTCCACTAGAAATATAGTAAGCTTTGAATAACAAAATTTATGTTAGTTGTCCACAAGGGAGTAACTACACGTTACATAGAAATAAGAATACATGCCAACAATTACAGACATGAGGTAAGAGTAAGAAATCTTGTTAATTATCGAGACATAGAAATGAAATGTAGCAAATAAGAAATGGGAGTAGTTACCTTATACTAAGGAAGGTAATCTATAAGAAGCTTCTCCAGTCAAGAGACTATACGAGATAAGTAGCATTTGAGATATTGACCAAGGGTTATAATAATACTCTAAGCTAAATGATTGATGAAAAATACGGGATAGGCACTGCTATCTAGAAGAATATAAAGTAAGAGGATATGTACAATTTAAATTCACATAGTGGATGCGAAGATACATAACCAAGAATATAGTGTTATAGGCCGAGTTATGGCTTTAATGAATGACAACAACAACTTTGATATAAGCAAAAACATAATTTATAGGGGTTCAGACATATTTCGACACGTTAGTCCTTATCAAAGGACATGATGTCAATGAGATAGGAATTTTTGCTAAGGTCTCAAAAATGTTAAAAGTCAAACGAAAGTTATATCGAAGGAAGCCTTAGTATAAATGATATATGCAATTAACATATCAAGAGATGTTCTAATCAAAACTGATAAAAGTTTGAGCAAAGAAAAGATAAATAGATAAACTCAAATAATTTCCGGTGTAAGGAACATTATAGATCCTTAAAAGCCCTTCTGGATATTAAGAAATTAGATTCCGACTACCTTAGAAATTAAAGGAGTTTATAAAAAGAAGTATTCAAGTAAAAGATGTCATGAGTGTGAGTACATGAGATAGCAAGAAGAGACAGAAGGAACGACCATGAATTGGTTATCAAGAAAAGAATATTAAGTGACATAATTATTCCTAAGTTTAGGAGAAGGTGACAATTATGCGTAAAAAAAAAATGGAGTTGAAGGATGTAGCATTGCTATAGGAGGTAATTTATCTTACCCCGTCATTAAGACATAGATTAAGCGTGTAAAACGACATGCCCAAAAGTTTCTAAATCACTTTAAAACAAAAGGTTATTCGTCAGACAAAAAGCTAATAGCATATAGAAATTAATTGTCTTAATGTAAATAAACTAAAGTCAACTTATGTACATGATATCTAAGATAAGTCATGATTAAGTTCCGACTAAATTGCTTTGCACAAGCTAGTGGAATCATGTACTCTAGTTGTAATAATGAGTCACTGTTCTATATAAATCATGTGATCGACTAATGTAGTGACCGAAGCGATATGAAATAAGACAATTGAGCTAAAAAGGCCTAAATAAATCCTCGAATGATTTGAGAGAACATATAATTGTTCAGGAACAACACTTTACATTATATGTATAATGCTATAAGTTAAGAACGAAAGAAAATTTTGAGTCACTAGCGGGTCTCCACTCGAGAGTGAATCATTTAGAAAATGTCTGACTTTTAAGAGTTTTAAAGTTATGCATTGGATATCAATGGTGAAGATACTATCGCCTCCTTGCCGAAGATCGGTTGACTATTGAGAACAATCATAGCCAAACATATGAGACATTACAGCTAGAAACTCCAAATTTAGAAGTGAGGGGGTTAAAGATGAGACATTTATATTATGGTTCACAAATTAAGAATTAGTAAGAATGGGTAGCATAAAAGACTTACCTTGAACTTTAGGAGGATAGAAATCGACTCATGAAGGAAATTAAAATTTTAAAATAGAAAAATGAGGACCATAGAAAAAAAAAATTCTACGATAAATACCAAAATAGTTAATGTGACGTTATGACACATATAGGTAAGGTATAGACCCTTACCGTACATAAAGAAAATAGGAATAAAAATGTTTGTACCTAAATGGTCCCAAGATGACTACCTCGTCTAACGAGTTAAAACGATGATAGAAATAATGGTAAAAGAGTTGAGCAAATTATAGGAGTAAGCTCAAAGGTAGAGATTACCTAAGACCAAGAAAAGTAGGTATGGGTACTTATGGACTAGTGTTCCGACTAATAATTGAATTTGTTTGAAAGATCTATAGAAATGATAATGCTGCAAAACGTGAGTAATAACTTGCGAAATATTAGAGGTGTTAAGAACCCACATAAAATAGAAATTGGTACAAAAGTACCATGGCATGAGATAAATATCAAGTAAGAGAAAGTCTAGGGTTAAAAGAAAAGGATTAATACCCAAACCTAATAGAAAGTATAGAAATACCTAAGGGATTAAAATCATGAGAAATCACGGGGAGATAATAAAAGAATCTTAAGATAAACAAGAGTTAAATGCTATTAACGCCAAACTAAGATAAGTCCCATAAATAGAGAAAGAAGATTGTCGCGAAAGTACGACTAAACAAATAATATGACATGATATATGTTGCGTCAGGAAAACATATGAGAAATTATGATGGAATACTATGAACAAAATATATAGATATACATATAAAAATGTGGGATTTATAAATCTCAGTGCTATACTTAGCACACCAGTTCTTACTGGTTAGTTGTGAAATTCAATTCCCCGGAGTAAGAAAATAGATAAGGAAATATGTAGGACTCGGAAGAGGGTCTAAAGGAACAACGAATATAAGAATTCTCCAAGAGGTGGAGACAAGGATCTCCTATGCATGATAGAAGAGAGAAAAGATTATGTCCTCAAGGATTTAGCTATTGCTTCAAGTCTTAGTATAAGTCATGACCCAAAGAAATTACTAATTAGAAATGTTAATTTCTAAAGGTAGTAGAATTATATCATATACGTGGGAATGGTAAAATAGACTTTAGACGTGGAGACTTGAAATGAAAAAGATGCTGAATAGTTAATGCTCGACATAGATATACGATGGATCTAGATCCTTCAGCGAAAATACAAGATAACCGCGGTTAGGATATCTGTAACCTACTTCGACCCAGAGACATGAACGATATCTGAAGAAATGAACGTTCGAACGTTAAACTATGAAAATATATCCAGATAAATATGTACATAAGTTAATCCCATCGGTAAAGGTCTTGTAAGGACACCACGAGCAAGAAAGGATGAAGTGAAAACTCGATAAGTACAAAAAAAAAAATGCCCAAAGTTATTTATACAAGACAAGCAAATTTCGGGACGAAATTTAATTTAAGGAGGATATGATGTAACGCCCCGCATTTTACTAACTCTTCATTAGTAGACAAATTAGTGAATTAGATGGAATAATTTAAAACTTTAGTAGATAAAATTCTATTCTCGACGAGTGTAGAATTTTTGGGGAAAAGAATTCCCTAGTGCATCGATTAAAAGGAGAAAGACTTCTCTAATCAGTTAATTCAAAATACGATCACTTCACGTGATTAATTAGTTGGGTATTTAATTAATTATATCGTGGTATTTACGGTATCATGGATTCTCCATTCCATATCAATTTATATAATTGGAAATGGAATAAGAGAGGAGTTATAGTCTAAACTCGTAAATTTATATTATGGGCCAAGCCCATCGGTTCATAATCGAACCGTTAAATTTTGGTCAGGCCAAAGATAAAATTTAGCCTTACTTAAATTGAGATCCAAATCAATAATAAAAAGATATATATATTTGAACTAATAATAATAGAATTACAATAAAATGAATACATGATAAACAATAAAAAGAAAAGAAAAGGAGAGTACAAAAGCGGTGGCTACAACATGCAAAAGAAATCTAGAATAAAGATCTTAAGGTAGATTTCATATCCCATAAAATCTTAAAAGGGACCAGCTCCTACAATAGCTCCTGCAAAATAATAAATAAATGAAAAGAAAAAGGAAAGAAAGGAGATGTCGGAGCAGGCTGCTGTTCCCTTCCACTTGCAGATTTCTTCTTCCAGCTTCATTCTTCACCCCTACACTTTCTTGAGCCACAAGAAGATTAGAAAGTTGGCAGAGAAGTGGCAGAGAATTGGCAGTGGCATCAGCAGAGCATATTCCTTCAAATTTTCAGCCTCTTTCATCCCCCCTTACACCATTCTTGAGCCTCAAGAAAGAAATATCAACTTGGTCAACTTGCAACCTGCAAAACCTGCAAAAGAATGTAGGGTAGTGAGGGAACCATCACTCTGCAAAAAAAAAAAAAAAAAAATGACAAAAGATAGCAGCAACTCTACGAGCTATGCTCGGATGTAACAAAGGAAAGAAGGGATTAGATTGAAGGATCCTAACAAATCTAAAGGACTACAACACTTGCAATCATCAATAGGAAATCATCTAATCTATAAATACCCCTTACACACAAAGCAATGGCCATCATAGTTCATTGCACACAAATACAAGAGCTGGGCAGCAGCTAGGGAAATAGTGGAGAGGAGAAAGCAGAGCTAGCAATTCATCCACTGTCTTCCCAAACCTTTCAAAGATTCGGTGAGTATTCTCCCAAAATTTTCAGCAAGTAAAACTACTAGAGAGGATGCTAGAAATCTGAAAATTTGAACCCAAAAGCATGTATTACTATTAACTCTAGCAATGACATGAATGCAACTAGAAGAAAGAACTAGTAACTCATACTTACTCCTCCTTGATACCATAACAAGAAAGCAAAGAAACTAGCATGATAGGACCTAAACTATTCATTTAAACTCAAGCATAAAACGAAACTAAAGACTCCTAAATATGCTTCTTAGTAAATCACATGTTTTACAGCAAAAGAATCAAGTTTCATGTTTATAATTAAACCACGGGAAACATTACTAGAACTGCCATGGTTCTATACAAGATATAGATACACCAAATCAAACGCACAAGAACGAGGACAGTAAATGTACATATAAATGCATAGATCGAAAGCTGTAAATTCACAACGATTTTGTATTACAATAAACCGAGATCTGAAAATTTAAACTATGTATATAAATTTCGCTTTTGAGAAAAACAGAGAATATCCATTCACAAAAATCAAATGAAAACAACCTACTGTCACACTAATGTGTCATAATAAGCAAGAAAATCTAAAATTAAAGAAACTCCAAAAGAGACGGAGACTTAGCTTAGGAATGGCAGACGCCACCTCCGGTCGGAACCCTCCGACTCCGATGGAAGGGCTGTTGTTGAGGACAGGAGATCGAAGGAGATCGAAACTGCAAAAATAAAACAATCAAACAATTAATTGACTGGTAATAAAAGGGGCATAAAATCAACATAAAAGAGAAGAGAAAAGGGAAATGCAGGAAGGGGGTGTATCCTTTCAGCTTCACGGCGAGAAGAACGCCGGCGACGGATGACGGAGGCTGCTGCAGGTGGAACTCCTAGGCGCGGCAGCGCTGAGTTCTCGGCAGACCACCACGGCGGAGCACCCTTCAGCAGCAACGGCGAACTCCAGCCACGGCGGCTGGGTTTCCAGCCACGATGACGAGCAGGGACGGCGGCGACGTTCGGCCGTGAGAGAGAGAGAGAGAGAAGGCCGTGAGAGAGGGAGAAGAAGGGAAGGCTGCCGCCGACGAAGAGGATGCCGGTGCCGGCAGCCCTCAACGCCGGCGAGCAGCAGCGTGGCAGAGAAGTCCGAGAGAGGGGGGGAGTTAGGGCTCAGTCGAGAGAGAGAGGCGGAAATGAAGAGAGGATTAGGGTTTCCCTATTTATATGTGAACGAACCGGGTCGGGTTCTTGATGACCGAATGGTAACGCACGCGGAAGAAACGAAACTAACTAACGAATGGAGATCCCAATACGTCAATGGTCTAAACCCTCCTAAGTACTATAGATAAACCGAAGTCTCTATAACCCAAAGAAACGGTCGCCAAGCCACTCGGGGACGATGATTGACACACAACGAGGGAGATGAACTCGCTGATACGCCGGATAAACGTTCGTCTTGGACGAACAAAGAGAATTTCGAAAATCCTCACAAGAGAGTTAAACTCACGAAAATAATGATATTGATGAATAAGCTACCTAATTTTCGTCCACAAAGGCCCCCTTATATAGAGAGGCAAATAAAACCATCTAAACCTAATCTAACTAGGAAATAACTGACCCAAAGTCAATGGCATGGCCCAACCCATTAACCAACATGACAAAAATCCAAAAACAAGTCTTTTAAGGCCCAAAAACGAGGCCTGACTCAAAACACATGAAAATTAAAACTAAAATAAAGTCTTCAATCTTCATCCCATATCATCTTCAACCTTGGACCCACGAACTGAAATTCTCGATCCACGGGCTGCATCAGTTCTGGTCCGGGTCGGGTCTCGGGCTAAACCCGTGGGTCTGAACAGGGTTAGTGGATCTGGGCCGAGTCCAGTGATTTGCGCCGAGAATTTAATTTAACTTGGGCAAAGACATTAATTCATTCGGGCCGTTTCTAATAAATAATTACGGCTTGCTTGTCCGAAAATAATTCTATTAATCGAATGTTCGATTAATTTTCGAGGGATTATATTCTTGTTAAATACTCACGAGATTAATTAGTTAATTAATTATAAGGACGGCCCGACTATTAAAATTGGATTCGCTTGAGATTAATAAAAAAAAAAAAAAGGATTTAGATTAATCAACTTATGAATTTAATTAATTAAGATTAATTAATTATTAAGCTATGCTTAGCTTTTAAATATGTCCTGAAGATTTGCATAATTTTCGGGAATTAATTCGACAAATAAATGTTCTCGAATAATGGAAGAAACGATTCTGAATAATAAAAGATTATCCTTTTATGAAAAGATTTAAATGATTCAAATCAATCTGTTAACCCTAACGGATTTATAAGATAGGAAAAATATACTAGACGATTATTTTTCCATAGGAAGTTTTATTATAAGAATGTAGATTCTTATTATACCTTTATGAATAGGCGTGACTCGACAAGGTTGTGACGTTGTTCGTCTATCAAGACCGGGCATATTCTACGCTTCAAGAGGTGAGCTTTCTTATACAAATAAAGTTATAGCATGTTTAGATTGAAAATATTATTTTTCAAATATTGTCATGCCATAAATGTTTTGATTTTGTATGATACCTATCTGTGTTGGCTTTGCCAATTTATATAATCGAATTCGGGTCCTAGTAAGATAGCTATCTTACTTGGACTAGTGTACACATTGTGACCGTGTGTCATCTTCGGGTTGGCCGGTCAAGGTATCGTGAGAGTGGCCACTCTCTCGATACCATAGGAACAGATATGGTAGATTACTAAAGAACTTAGCCGGCCGGCAAACTTTTAGATCACAAGAACTATTTTAGTAGGCATAGGCTCTTTTCAATAAAACTCCTATGTCTTACTGTTGAATGGCTTGACAATTATATATGTATGTTTTCGGCAATGTGCCCACTGAGTACCTTTGTACTCAGCCCTGCATATAATTCTAAATGTGCAGGTTGAACGAGATGGAATGGAGAGTCGACCCAAGCTTTTGTCATCATGAATCATATTAGTTTCTTATATTAAGACTCTCGGTAATGTGTGTCTTCATACATGCATTCTGTAAGACTTCCGCTGTAAAATGTCGATAAATTCTTGTTGAGTATTCGAGTCGTGTAAGCGTTTCGAACACATGTACATCTTTCCCTTAAAGGCTCGACGCCAATTGATATAATAAATACTTCCCACACTTGTTCGGGTGGTTTCTTGCACTTTAATTACATTCCCCTTTCTATTCCCGCTTCTTTAATCCCATCCCTAGTCACGGGTTCCCGGCTTCACTATCCTTAGTAAAGTCCGGTCGTGACAATAAAACTGATACTCAGTCAGTATAAATAAGAGAGAAGTAGAATCCAAAAGCAAAGGGATTCGTAGATCTAGCTTGATCTACCGTGGAAGTAGGATAGTTACATCCGAACCACGTAAAAATACCTTGTGTCCTTTACTGCTTTACTATTCTCTCCTTCATTGATAAACTACTCATACATCAAACTGCATATAACAGCCTCGCTTTATAAGGCTGTAAAGATTTTACATCAAGAGTTACATTGATCAACCTCTCCACCACATTCCGCACTTAGCAGTTTGATAGATCAAGCTTATTGATCACAACGAGCTTGATAGATCAATCTGCCTCACTCTGTAAAGGACTGCTTGACCAGCAAGTTCCTTAAAGACAATTTGTTTTATCAAAATCAAAAATGGTTGGCTATTTGTGTATCCCCCCCCCCCCCCCCCCCCATACACCAATTAACTCTTTCTGGGACCAACAAGTGGTATCAGAGCAGTGGTTCTTTTGACCGCTGCTTTGCATACAAAAGCTGTTTCAAAGTTTTTGGTCAATTAGAACCGATCCTTAGTAAAATCTTTTTCATTCACTTCATATCATTATCATGGAGTCTTCATTGATCCGAGTCTGTGAGGACTTCTCAGTCCAAGGCTATGAGGACTGGAGCTTTCGTGTTAGGATGTGCCTTCAAGAGCATCATATTCTCATGTGGAAGGTCATTGAGGAAGGACCTTCTCCTATCTATGATGATAAAGTTGAAATTACTGGGACTTCACCTGGTGAAGTTGGTTACAAAGAGAAACTTAAAAACCCCCGTGATTATTCCACTGAAGAGAGGAAAGAGGCTAGGCTTGACAATTTTGCCAAAGGTCTCATTTCTAGCACTGTGAAAGGTATCTACCTTTCTAAGATCAGAAATCTCGAAACATCTAAAGAGATGTGGGATACCCTCAAGGCAATCAACCTGGGATCCGAAGAGATTAAAGAGAACAAGCTCTCAATTGCATGCAGCAAGTTTGACGACTTCAAAATGTTGCATAATGAAAATATAGAATCAATGAAAACTCAATTCACTGAAATTGTTCTCGAAGTAGAGGCATTGAAATCAAACAAATATTCTCAACGGGAGAAAAATTTGAAAGTTATAAGAGCTCTACCTGCCAACTGGCATGTATACTCAGCCCTACTTCCATCTCGATCTGATTTTAACAATCTCTCTACGGAAGAACTCTTCGATATTCTAATCGGAAATGAATACGAGATGATCCGAAATCATGGATCATAACAGCCTCAATCATCTAAAAAGACTGATGATAAGAAAGAGAAAGATGCTGCCTTCAAGGCAGATGAGACAAAAGAAACAATAGCCTCTCCCATAGATGAAGCTTTGGTCAAGAAAATTGACCAGCTGGCTATTGATGTAGCCATGTTCTCAAAAAGCCATGAAAAGCTTCTTGGTAAAGTCTCAAAATACAAGAGACTCTATCGAGATAACAAGCGAAGTTATTCAAACCGCACTGATGATCGCTCTGGAAAGAAGAGCGAATCAAAGCCCTCAAAATTCAATTCTACTAACACACCCGAGGGTGCTTGCTTTGGTTGTGGTAGGCCAGGTCATTATAAAACAAATTGTCCTGACCTGACCAAGACAAAAAGAGAAGAGCTACGTGCTAAGCGAGATAAGAAGCTCAAAGAACAACGAGCTGCCTTGCTGGCCGAAGAAGCCACTCAAGAAGCTCATATCTCTGACAGCTCAACAAGCGCCGATGAGGGATATATTGCTTCTGAAGATGAGGACGAAGAAGAAAGCTTCGTTGGAGACTCATCTGGAACAACCTCAATAACTGAATCATCAAAGGTAATTTCTCAAACTGTTCAATTATCTTTCTCTGACAATGAGAGTGCAGATGAGAAAGAAGATCTATCCAAGTTAAAGTCTTGGGAAAGGATCAAAGAACAGATGAAGGAATATGAAGAACTAGCTGAGTTGTTTGAGGAGGTTGTTAGGGACAATGCTGAGCTCATAGCTCAAAATGGAAAATTCAAGACTGCTCTAGAAGAAAGATTTGCTCCCTATGATGCTGAAAAGGTAAGGGAGATAGAATATCTAAAGTTAAAAATTGATATTCTAACTTTAAAAAAAAAAATGTATTTCTAAAAAAAAAACTTTAAAAGAAAAGGAGCTGGAGGACAAAGAGCATGAAAAGGATGAAGTTTTAAAATCAAAAGATGTCGAGATACATAATCTTACCTCCAATCTTGCAGATCTAGTCGTTCGACATGAATCTCTAGTCATCAAAGAACAAAAGCTGCAGATCACTCTGAGTCAACTAAAGAAGAGTGGTAAGAAGCTGCAAGAAGTGCAGGCCATGCAGAGAAGTTCAAAGAACAAAAGTGGGCTAGGATACACTGGATCTACTGGAAGAGGCCCCATAAGCAACAAAGTAATCTTCACAAAACCTCATGTGAAGATACCAAATCAGAATCACAAGGCTCTTCCAGACAAGGTCGTGAGATTGAAGAATCCCACTCATCAACCGCAAGCCATGCTTCTAAAGAGTCACAAAAATGGTCAACCTGCAGAAAACAAGGAGGTCAAGGATGCTCCTAGAAACCAACGGGCTGATCACCAGAAAAGAGCAAGGAAGGCAGAATATCAAAGGCCTCTCCGTCCACAGTTCTACTATCCCGTTCAAGGCTGTATGTGTTACCCTCAACACAACCATCATCAACACTGGCATCATCAACCATCTTCCTATGAGGAGCGATATTATCAACCCTATCACAGTAACACTCATGGAGCAAGACAGAATAAGAAGACAACCCAATCCAGAACAATGAAAGTTGCTGCCTCATCCACAGCCTCGGATAGAAGCAAGACAGCTACCAAAGTCTGGATGCCCAAAACCGTTCAAACAACCACAACAGCAACAGATGTAGCACCCAATCTAAAGTGGGTTGCTAAGCTCAATTAATTGCAGGTAGGAAAGGCTCTACGGAGGAGCCAAGCAGCTCGAGGAGCTGTATGGATCATCGACAGCGGATGCTCGAAGCACATGACGTGTGACAAAACGTTGTTGTCAAACTACTCTGAGCGAGATGGACCTCAAGTTACATTTGGAGGAAGCTCCAAAGGTAAAACAAAAGGATATGGAGATTTGAATGTTGGTAAAACTACTATTCATAATGTCTCTTTTGTTGAAGGTCTTAATCACAATCTATTTTCAGTCTCTCAATTCTGCTCGAGTGGTAAACGAGTAGAATTTACTACTAAGAAGTGTTTTGTGAAAAATGAGGAATGAGAAACCCTCCTTACCGGAGTCATGTAGGATAAGCTTCATATAGTCCAATGGGAAAATGAAAAGGAAACCTGCTTGGTGACAAAGGCCAACTCTTAAGCCAGTTGGTTGTGGCACAAGAGACTGAGCCATCAACAAGCTGGCACGCAACAAACTGGTCAATGATCTTTCTGACCAGATATTCGATAAAGACCATGTGTGCAACGCATGTCAAGCTGGGAAGCAAACAAGAGCCTCTTTTCCCAGCATAACTTCACAAGCTTCAAATCGAATATTGGAGCTTCTCCACATGGATCTCTTTGGACCAGTCACTCCCCTGAGTATAAACGGTAAAATATATGCTCTCGTAGTTATAGATGATTATTCTAGATTTACATGGGTTATTTTCTTATTTAAGAAAAAAGAGACCATGGAGAAGCTGCCAGCGCTGCTCAGCAAACTGTGCAATCAAAAAGAAAAATCCATCATATCCATTCGATCTGATAGAGGAACAGAGTTTCTCAATTCAATGATTGAGGATTATTGCACCAAGAATGGAATTCATCATCAAACATTAGCAGCGAGAACTCCACAACAAAATGGAGTTGTTGAAAGGAGAAATCGCCCACTCAAAGAAGTAGCTCGATCTATGCTTGAGGAGACCAAACTCCCAATGAAGTTCTGGGCAGAAGCTGTCAACACAGCCTGCTATACTCAGAACCGGTCAGTTATTACTAGCTACCAGACATGGGAAAACTCCATATGAGCTATGGAACAACAAGCTCCCCAGGTTAAAGTATTTTAAGGCTTTTTGGGTGCTTGTGTTACATTCACAATAATGGGAAATCTCAGTTAAAGACTTTCGAAAGCAAGGCAGATCCAGGAGTATTCTTAGGATACTCAGAGATCAGCAAGGCCTTTCGAGTTTATAATAAGAGAACTCTCACTGTGGAGGTAACACCTCATGTTATGTTTGATGAATCCACTTTCTTGTACAGAGACACACAGACAGGAAAAGAGGATGAGCTCAACAGATCAAAGAATGACCTCATAGAAGACCTGTTGATCTGGAGCCCAACCGATCAAAAAGAAGAGGATCAATCTGATCCTAAGGTCACACAACAAGGGGGAAGTGATGCAAGTGATGTTCCTACATCAAGCTGAAATACATCAGCTGTAAATAACCAAGCTGATCCCTCTAACTCAGTTTCTCAAACTGAAGTTGTTGCTGATCTGGAAAAACAAATGAAGCAGCTCAATCCTTTCGCACAACGACTGGATTCCGCTTCTCATCCCGAGTTTGAGGAACCCACTGCAGAACAAGAGCCTGTTATATTAGAAGAAGAACAAACTCGAAGAAGGCGCTAGGAGGATGATCACCCACAGGAGCTCATTGTTGGGAAACCAAACCAAGGAGTGAGAACAAGAAGGATGCATGGAGAGAGTGCCCTTCTAAGCTTCTATCTCTCTCTCATTGAACCAAAAGATGCATATGAAGCACTACAAGATGCCGATTGGATTCAGGCCATGCAAGAGGAATTAAATGTATTCAAAAGAAATGAAGTCTGGTCTCTTGTAGATCGACCTCATCATCAAGGCGTCATTGGAGTCAAATGGGTATTCAAAATAAGAGAGATGAATCTGGAGAAGTTGTCAGAAACAAAGCTCGTTTAGTTGCTAAAGGCTACTGTCAACAAGAAGGAATTGATTTTGATGAGACGTTTGTCCCAGTTGCAAGATTGGAAGCAATCAGGCTGTTTCTAGCCTATGCAGCTCATCAACAGTTCAAGGTCTATCAGATGGATGTAAAGAGTGCATTCCTCAATGGAATTCTAGAAGAAGAAGTCTATGTCGAACAGCCGCCTGGATTTGAAAAAGGTGATTCCAGCAAGGTCTATCGCCTACACAAGGCTGTGTACGGACTCAAGCAAGCTCCACGAGCTTGGTATGAGACGTTGTCTACCTTCCTCATAGAATCTGGTTTCAAGCGCGGTTCCGTTGACAAGACTCTCTTCACTATCAAAGTGGATGATAATATCCTTTTAGTTTAAATTTATGTTGATGATATTATTTTTGGATCAAATCTCCCAAGCTTTTTGAGAAAGTTGGCAACCTCATGAAGGACAAATACAAAATGTCCATGATGGGAGAAATGAATTTCTTTCTAGGATTGCACGTGAAGCAGTCAAATGAAGGAATCTTCATCAGTCAAACCAAATATACTCACGATCTGATCACAAAATTTGGAGTTCAAGACAGCAAGCCTGTCAAGGTTCCAATGCTTGCAAATGGGAAGATTGATCAAGATCTCGAAGGAAAACCTGCCAACATAACACAATATAGGGGTATTATTGGCTCTCTATTATATCTAACTGCTAGTAGGCTTGACATTACTTTTGCAGTTGGTGTTTGTGCTCGTTATCAGGCTAATCCAAAGGAATCTCACATGGAAGCAGCCGAGAAGATTCTTCGATATGTCAAAGGGAGTGCTAATCTTGGATTGTGGTACCCTCGAGATGACAACTTAGAACTGACTGGCTACTCAGATTCTGATTACACTGGATGCAAGCTAGATCGAAAATCAACATCAGGTACTTGTCAATTTCTAGGGAACAAGTTGATATCTTGGTTCTCAAAGAAACAGACATCCGTGGCAACATCAACAACCGAGGCCGAATATATGGCAGTTGGTAGCTGCTAAGCACAGATCCTATGGCTGAAGCAACAGCTCAAGGATTATGAGGTCACTGTCAAAGAAGTGTCAATCTTTTGTGATAGCTCAAGCGTTATTGCCATCACTCAAAATCCTATTCTCCACTTTCGTTGCAAGCATGTTGAAGTGAGACATCACTTCATACATGACCATGTTGAAAAGAAGAATGTTACAGTGGAGAAGATACACACAGATATTCAACGAGCCGACATTTTAACAAAGCCCTTGCAAGAAGAGCGATTTAAAATGTTGTGTGTCAAGCTAGGTATGCTGAATGGCAATCAGTCTGTTGACAATGCTCTCACACCCTCCTGACCAGCAAAACAATCTGCTGTCACAACGGCCTGGTCTGAAATATATATAAGGTTGTTGCAAGGGACTACAACAACCTTGCCCACTCAAGGGGGAAGTAAAAGCTGTGAGTTGTATCACTCACTGTCTCTTCATTTACTTATTTTTCTCTTAGTACATTTATTTCAATTATTGGCATTTAATATGTTTTGCATGTGTTATTTGAATTTTAATTGCTTCCTAAAATAGCTAAACACTGCAAATGGAGAAAATATTGTCAGAAGCAATGATTACCCTTTTTGTGTAACAATACTTCCTTTTTGGGATTTAATGCTTCGACAATCGAGATGCATTTATGTGAGGAATGGACGTGAGAAGCGAATAGCCGCGACTAGGCATAGACTGTCGTGTCCATCTGCTCATGCGTGACACTTCGCCTCCTACGCACCTCGAAAAGGTGCGCGCAGTCAAATCGCCACTTTTTAAAAGGTGGATGACGGCACACCTCTTCATCTCGGCCGTCCAATCAAATTGATCAAGGTCGTTCCTCACCCTCTATAAATAGGGACCCCTCCATCCCTTTCATTGACAATATCACTGCATCCGCCATTGTTATTATATTTTCTCTGCAAATACACTATTCCAAAACCCTAATTTCTTTTCCCCACTTTCTTACGAGGAAAATGGCCAACGATGAACAAACCTCCACCTCCGGCCAAGATGTATGTTTCAAATGGCAAGACGCCAGCAAGTTCTACGACTCTCTAGTCGTGCAGGAACTGTTCTTCGTCGACAACAATAAAGGCCACTCTGGCCTCGACGACATCTTTGCAAAAATGCAGCGGTGCGTTCCGTTCCACCGCATCATCACCAAAGTTCCGGCTAAGTTTTTGTCGTTGCAAATCCTAGCGTTCTACGCATTCTGGGATGAGGCCGAGAAGGATTCTCTCGACTCCATCTCCGTTCGGGCCTCCGACAACATCATTGCCGACGACTCCTTCAACATTCTCGAAGTTGTGTTGAAGACGTACGATTTGGAGGATTCCGGCAAGGATATCTTTCCCGACATGTCCTCTCAGCGTATAGAAGAGTCATTCCAAGCTATTAATCTACCGGCGATAGGGAAGCAGACCGTGTCCTACGATTTTAAGGGGATGCAATGAACTCAGCTCAAACCGGAGTTTCGTTTGCTATTTGACGTCATCCACAAGGTCCTTCTCTCGCAAAAAGGGACGAATGACAGGCTGACCCACGATAAGTTCAAAATCATGGTCGCTGTCTACCACAACCTCCCAGTGAATTGGGGGAGGATGTTGGTTCTTGGGATGAAAGGAGAAGCAATGAAGGTCAAGACCTCCGTGGATGAAGATGGTGACACCCTGCTGACCATCAAGAGGAAGTTCAACTTCTGTCTGAAGAACTGACTGATCTTCCAGTCCGTTGTTGAACATGTTGAATGGGAAGATTCTGTTCCCTTCAACGAATCCATCAAACTCCCCTCGAATCTGCGACAGTTTAACATGTCATTGGGTATTAATGAAGCATCTCTCATAACCTCTGATCCTGCGATCAGACCGTTCCTTGAGGCTATGGTGAGATCTAATCCTAAGTGGAAGAGCCCTCGTCCCGTAGCCAAGGGGGAACCTGCTGCCCCTCCCCAGTCCAAGAAGTCTTCAGGATCTTCTTCCACCAAGGGCAAGGAGAAGCCGGTGGAGAAGCCAAAGAAGAGAATTGGGACGGCCGCCGAGGAAAGGCCCTCGAAGAAGCAGCACATTGTTGCTGCGGTATTAGCTCAACCCCTTCAGCCAAAGCAGTGTGTTGATCTTCTGCTGCTGGGGAAGAGCAACCGCCTCTCACCAAAGAACCATCTCCTCTCTCCAAAGTGCCTCAGCTTGTCTCCCCGGGGCATCAGCTTGTCACCCCGGAGCATCAGCTTGTCTACCAGAGAGATGAGTCCATTCCCACCGAGGCTGTATCCACCGAGGCAGATCTTGTTGTGCCTCAGGATAGATTATACCATTTCAACCCGCTCATCACTCATCAAGTGTTCGATAACACTTCCATCCAGGTCGTCCTCGGTGATGATGATGACGATGATGATAATTCTGCCAGCCTTTATCTGAAAAAGGCCGAGGAAGATGCTCGTAGACTGGCAAAAGAGCAAGCTCTTCAGCTCTACGATGACTTGGAGTTCGCGGCAGAGCAGGCCGTTGAAGAATTGTTGCCCGGGATCAAGTCAACCCCAGTGGCGTTTCGTCTGGCCACTCGCCTCCGTCTTTTCTTAGACATCAAGGATGCAGATTATCATGTTATGCAGTCCTTGTTTGTGCTGAAGGATCTTGACAAGCTCAAGGCTGAGGAGGCCTTTCTCAAAGATGAGTTTCGTTACTCATCTATCTCGGAAGCTCGTGCAAGCTTCCGTCAGCTAGTCCTTACCTCCATGAAGTTAGAAGCTAAGTCCCTGGGCGTGGACTTGAAGCCGCTCTATCTGGAAGAAGCTGAGTTCTATAATTCAGCTGTCCCGGAAAACGAGAATGGACTGAGTCCAATCAGGCAAGAGGCCTTTACTCCAGCCCGTTCTGGTATCAACATGGACGATCTGTTCCATGATGATGAAGATAAAGAGGAGGAGGACAAGGAAGAGAATTTGGAGACCTTCCTGACCACTCACCAGCTGAGGTATCTTATCTCAAAAATGATAAACACAGAGCTTGAAGGTGTCAACACTAGTTTATCCGATCTCGAGAAGCGGCTGGATTCAAGAATTGGTCAGTTGGAGGATAAGCTGAAAAAATCCGTGGATGATGTTCTGTCCAATCTCAAGACCACTGATGAAAGACTGTCGAAAGAAGTGAGCGAGGTCACTTCAAAGGCTGTTGAGGCAGCTAAGGAAATTGCAAAAGCTGCCGTCTCCAAGGAGATTGGTAATTTCACCCAGTTCCATTTTAAAGATCATGTCAAGCCATTTCTTGGCTCGCTACTGAAGGATGAAGATGTGGCCACCAAAACCGATCTTCGGGTATCTAACAGGCTGGTAAAAGAGGTGGAAGAAAAACTGTCGAGTCTCAACTCTCTCATAACCACCTCTGCATCTGCAGCTAATCAGAGAGAAATAGCTGTTAGTGGAGATATTTCGGCTCTCTACTCTTCTCGAGAGACTCTCACTTCCCAGGTCGAAGCCCTCCAGGCTGAAGTGAAGAACCTGACTGGCGTCATCACAACCCTTTCTGATGATGTCAAAAAGGGGGAAGGTGAAAAGGAGAAGAAAGCTGAAAAGAAGCAGAAGAAGAAAGAGAAGAAGAAGAAGTCCAGGGAAGGTTCTATTTCCGAAAGGCCATCTCAATCTCCCTCACTCGCCGATCAGACTACTGGAGGAGTCTCTGATCAGCAAGGCGGTTCCTCATCAAGCACAACAGAAGAAGCTCGTCGAATCACAGAAGCTGTGTTAATGGGTGCAAATGCAGATCAAGCTGTTGATCCGAATGTTCAAAAGAGGATTCAAGCCGAGAAGAAGGCTGAACTTTTGAAGCTTGATGTTTCTAAGGTCGATGCCTTGAGGAAGATAAAGGAAGATGAGAAGCGGGCCTCTGTTGCCCAGGCAGAAGTAGACCGAGTTATGAGGCAGAAACAGGCCAACCTCTCCCAGCTCAACAAAAAGTACTTGAAGAGGAAAGCACAAGCTGCTATTGAAGGAATAGACTGGCTTGGCAAGGATCTGCAGCCTCAATAGGAAGAGCTTACCAGTTCATTTATTCTGCAGCACTACTGGATTCAACTCCCTCCATACGATCAAGAAAACCATGGTGAGGCCTTTAATCTCTTTTTAAGGCACTTTCGGGATCGTAGTCTTATCAAGAGAGTTGTGAAGCTGGCTAGTGAAGCAGGCATTGGTCTTCCTGTCCTGTGAAGGAAACATTCTTCTGTCCTCTTCTATCTGATGGAAAGACAGTGGATTACACCGCCATCAATGAGGGAGTTCGAACATCTACTCTAAATTTCGACATTCCTCCCTCTGACCCTCGCTATAGGCAGATAGAAGATGGAATCTATACAAGTATGGGACTGCTGCCCAGAAGAGAAGAAGCTCAATCAGCTGCTGGATCATCAAAGTAGTTGTTTATTAATTTTTATTTTTTGACCAGCTTGTATCTGTGTATCGCTATCCTACCAGCTAGTCATAAATAAAAGTTATATTTTTTGTGCCCAAAATGACAAACTCTCTTTGTCTAGACTTCATAAACTGCCTTACAATTTTTCTTATAAACTGCCTAACATGATCCAATTAAACTGGTTTAACAAACGTGTTAAATCAGGTCCTCAAAATCCTTAGGATCTTTGTAAAGTGTTGGGTTTTGACATCATCAAAAAGGGGGAAATTGTTGAGAACCCTCTGCAGTTGTTTTGATGATGTTTTTCAAAACCACACTTAGGCACAGCAAGGCATAATATTATGTTTATTAAAACTGCTCTCCTTAAAGAAAAAGGCCATTGTCTATAACAGCCTCATCTATTAAAGGACAATTAGTTCTTATTGTTACTGGCTTGCAGGTACTTCGGTAAGTAACTTCGAGCCCATTCATCTAGCTGCCGAAAACTCAGGTTGTTGATCAAATTAGATAGATCAACCTGCCTCCACATAGCTGCCACCTCAGTTGCCAGCTATCAGGACCCACTTGAAGTGCTGAGTCATCACTGCAACGACTATATGCCAAGTCAGCTGTTTTCTAACGGCTAGTTTTTTGCAGGACTCTCAACGGCTAGTTTTCAAACTATGCAATGGTGCAAGCACGGGAAACTCATTAATCATTCGAGCCATATCACTGCAAGAAATTCTCTCACTAGTTCATATTCATTCAACACTCGAAAATCCTAGAGCTTTCCCAAGTGTTGAAGAAAGAGAATTTCACCATTGTTATACTTCAAGCTTGTTGCGTTTACTGCTGCAGCAAGCTCCTTGTACTCTCTCTCATATTTAGTTTCAAAGCTAGAATAGTTGAGATTGTATGCTGTTATTCGATTGTAAATCGAAAGATTGTATGTTGTATGAAACTGATACTCAGTTAGTATAAATAAGAGAGAAGTAGAATCCAAAAGCAAAGGGATTCATAGATCTAGCTTGATCTACCGTGGAAGTAGGATAGTTACATCCGAACCACGTAAAAATACCTTGTGTCCTTTACTACTTTACTATTCTCTCCTTCATTAATAAACTGCTCATACATCAAACTGCATATAACAGTCTCGCTTTATAAGGCTGTAAAGATTTTACATCAAGAGTTACATTGACCAACCTCTCCACCACATTCCGCACTTAGCAGTTTGATAGATCAAGCTTGTTGATCACAACGAGATTGATAGATCAATCTGCCTCACTCTGTAAATGACTGCTTGACCAGCAAGTTCCTTAAAGACAGTTTATTTTATCAAAATAAAAAACGGTTGGCTATTGGTGTATCCCCCCCCCCCACACCAATTAACTCTTTCTGGGACCAACATAACTTACGTGAGTACTACTTCATTTTATATATCGGAGTACATAATATTATAGTTCCATTTGTCATTTTTCTCTTTAATTACAAATAAATGATCAAGGAATAAGAGCTTCAATTGTGATTTAATTTATAAAATTAATAACGTTAATAACATCCATAAGTAAACATTAAACAAACTAATCAATCAATATTTATGTAATAGCAATATGGATTACGATCCTACGTGGAATCACGTATGATTTTCTTAAATATTTTCGAATATTCTCATTGATTTGACTTATTTTATATTTTAATCGATAATAATTAGAATAAAAAACTACAAGATTAAAATATAAATAAACATCAAACATATCTCTTATATATTATCCCGATCCTAAGAATAAACTAATCCAATTAATTATATTTGCATTATTTATCATAAACTTATTCCAATTAATTTGCAACTGCATATCTCCAATTATTATAACCAAATGATATATACGAATGAAATATTCCATTATTTAGTTATAGCAAATCAAATAGATTATAAAAAAATATTAAAAAACTATTAGACAAATATTTGAAAGACTTGATATTCTCGATATAACCATCTATTAATGTTACCCTCATTAACATTATTTTTTTAATTAAAATAAACAATGAACAAGTTAACATATTTTTATTTATATTTTTCTTAAAAGTAGCAATATAAAATGATTCAATTCGAATTCCAACATGACAAGATAAAACTGATTATAATCATTTAAGAAATGTTACTCTCATTAACCTATTCTTTTTATTATCACAAGTTACTAACAACTTGAAATATTTAATATAAATTAATATATATTTTATACTATGAGCAAGAACAAAATATTCCACTATTTAGTTATAGCAAATCAAATACTCCTATTTATAAAATAAATAAAAATAAAAAACTATTAGACAAATATTTGAAAGACATAATATTCACGAGATAACCATCTATTAATGTTACCCTCAATAACATTTTTTTATTAAAATAAACAACGAACAAGTTAAATAACTTTTATTATCACAAGTTACGAACAACTTGAAATATTTAATATATATAATTATATATTTTATACTATGAGCAACGTGCGGCTTGAAAATTGAATGTTGAATGAATAAGACTATCTAAGAAAATAGTACATACTTTATATTATTGTTAACAACACGCGACTTCATAAAAATTTTAACGGGATACAAAACAATATCTTCAAAATATAATTTCGTTAACCTATTTTCTTATTACTTTAAGTAGCGAGCGACTTAAAATAATTAATATAAATAATAATCAATTATAACTCTCTGACCTTTTTTTTTATTATAATAAGTAACCGGCCGCTTGACTTATATTATTTTAGTAATATTTTTTTTCATGTTTGCTTTAAAATAACACTAAATAATCATTAGCGTCGAATTTTAACGGGATACAATACACCTATTATCGGTATATCACTCTTATTAGCATATTTTTTTTATTATCACAATTGACGAGCGACTTGAAATAATTAATATGAATAATTATGTGTTTTTTTTATAAAATATTAAAATATATTTTGAAAAGCCAACCTTCCTTGACATTTTTTTTTACATTTATTAACCTATTTTCATATTAATTATACTGATAGACGATTTGAAACAACTAATATAAATTACTTCAGATAAACAACCAATTGTTTACCATATTCTTATTTGTTTTTTATATTTTGCTTAAAAGTTACATTATAGATTGATTCATGTCGAATTTTAACGGGATGAATTTTATTTCAAATCACAAAATAAATTAAATCCCGTCGAATTTCGACGGGTACTACACTAGTTATTTATACATAGTTATCCTTACTAATATACTCCATTTGTCCCACACATGACAATACGTTTCATTTTGTCAATTTTTGATACGTTTTTCCATGCTTCTTGATGATATGTTTTAAAATATATTTTTGAAGAAATTTTCTTTTACGGAATACTATGATAGTTGTAATATCCCGAAAAAGAAAAAATTATTCAAAAATCCATTTTAAAACTTATCATCAAGAAGCCTGGAAAAACGTGTCAGAAATTGACAAAATGAAACGTATCATCTTAGAAGAGACGAAGGGAGTATATAGTAACACACCAACACTTATTTTGTATACGTGCATATATAAAATAAGAGTACGTGATGGAGTAACGAAACAGTTGAATACTTGACGATGGGTGGAAGGGTTCAGTCATACAAGGATGCCCCACCCTTCAACACTCCGACCTGGCATGGCATATGTTTATTCATCCAATATCTTTATTATTCTGTTAACTTAATTGCTTTTTATCTTAGCACCAAATTATGCTACTACCTCCATCTCATATAAGTAGTCTCATTTGCCATTTTGGTCCGTCTCATCTATTAGTCCCATTTCCGAAAATGGTAAAGAATACTTGGCTAAAATTAACTCTCTCTCTTCAGAATCAATTACAACCACACATTTCCTCCTTTATTGGCTCTTGTGCCCATTCCAAATGGGACTACTTATATGAGATAGAGGAAGTACTAATTATCCTTAAATGTTAGGTTTCGGAACACCACCACCAAGCTGTATTAGTATTGATACTGTTTGCTTTGATCCGTGCCTATATGATTTTCAGATTTTGTTTTTAGACTCATTTCCAAAAAATCTCATACTAATGGACTGATGCTCCTCATTATATATAAGGTTTACCCACCTTATATTTTCGACCTTATATTTTTAATGTGGGACATATTGTTTGCACAACATTAAAAAGAAAACACAAGGTGCATATTTCAAGGATTTGGACTTGATATGCTAATTATGTGAATCTTATGGCTATCAACCTTTTGGATTTGATACTACAAGAAAAATGATGTATTGCTATATTAATCCATATGACACTTAGTTTTTTTTTTTTTTTTTTTTTTTTTTTTTTTTTTATTTTTTTTTATTAACATTATAAGCTATCTAAAAATGCAAATAATTAATGTTGCATTTTTCTGAAACTCTAATTATATGATGATTTCGACGGTAAAAAATGTCATGACAAAAAATTTAACGTTACACTTTCATCTATTATTACCTTGGCAAATATGAGTATGTGGCACTTTAAAATGTCATTATAAATAAACTTAAGCATTAATTATTTTACTGTGACATTTTTAAGTGTTCTTAAAAATAAATTTTCTGATAACATTATATTGATATTTATTATCCCTAAGTATATGTATGTATGGTTATAAAAAAAATCGACAACTTAATATTATCACAGTTTCTTTTTTAAGTAAGAAGTTGGGAGCTCATATTATCATAAGGTTATCCATCACACATAAATTTACTTTAATCTCATATTTGAACATTATATTTCATCACAAGGTTATGCATCACACATAATTAACCTTAATATACATTTTCGGATAAGATTGATCTACACGTTAACGTAAGACAAAGAAAAGGTTGAAGTCTTATGTAAGATCTAAACTTTGATTAAAAAAATTATAGTCATTGTCAAACTAATTAACTAATAATAATGACATTATAAAAGAAGTTCTTAAAAAAATATAGTTCATAAAAGAAAAGAAAATGATATTGCATCAAACGCATGTCTTTTAAGAATTAATATGCGTTCAATTTTCTTCAAGATTTCGAGTTGGATACCAACTTTATTAATCCCATCACCGCCATCTTACAAGAAAAAGATATCCTAACTTTTATTCTTCATTATATTTGTATACGGAAGAGCTCGTGAGTAAATAAATTTATATGTGCTAATATGCGAATAATACTTAAAGCTATATAAAATTATACATAAATCAATATTTCTTCCATCCCATTTCAGTTGTGATGTATTCTTAATCGGACCATCACATATCAATTGTCATGTTTATTAAAATGGAAATTAACTCTTACTTTTAAATATGAACTATTTACTATATACACTTTAACATTACGTATAAAATCTCGTGTTGAAATTAAACAGGACAATTCATCTGGAACGGAGGGAGTATATATTTATGCTTATAACACTATTATGCTTTTCAATGGACGAATTCATGCTTAAGCCTAATCATTCTTAAAATAGTTTATATTATGCTTAAATCAATTACAACTACATATCAATGATTTAGATCTATTTCTATTTCGTACGCTAAGACTTATTTCTATATGAACCAAACTCTATGTGTATATGTCAATATTTCTTTATACTCCCTCCGTCTCTTATTTAGTGTGAGTATTTCTCGTTTCAGAAGTCCCTCGTTTTAGTGTGATGAACTAAAATGGAAAGATTTTCTCTGTAAAAATGACCATTTTACCCTTTATATCCCAAAAACTTATCTTACTATTTATGAGGTGAGAAATTGTTCCATTACTACCTACTCCTGCCAATTTCATTCATAAATGTATAAGTTTATTTCCCGTTCGTGCCACTCATGTAGGGATATATATTACCTTAAATAATAAAATTTTTATCCCACTAAAACTCACACACTACATTATCTACCACTATCATTTTCGTCTTAAGTTCAGTGTTGGGAAAAAGTTATCCCTTTATGAGTGGGACGATGAGAGTACGTTTCTTCATTTTTACCTACATTTTTTTTCAGAACTTGTATCATTTATGTCCCTACACTAATACGGTGAACGGAGAGAGTATTATATACATAAAATGTTCCATTGTACTCACCGTATATATTGTGCCCATAACTAATATCACAATGCAACGGTAATAAATTTTTACATTTAGAGTTTTTTTTTTAATCAAGTTTTTTTTTTTTATAGAATTTATTTTTAGAGAATATATTTATAATAACTTTCTATTAATAGTGTATTATCAACACACCATCTATTATCAAATAAAAAATGTCTATATTCCTTGTTACATATATATAGGAAATGGCTCTCCTACCCGGCCACCATGGGCACATTGGAAATGTCCGTCACATATGTGGTATTGCCAACAATTATTTTATTAGGGTGTTGGCTATTTTTTATTTTTATTTTAGGATTGGTTATTTTCTTGTAGGAATTAATTTCATAGTTGAATATATTAATTACATTTTTTCTTAAATATGTCGATCATTGTCAAGTCTCCCATAATCATATTTAAAATGTCCATTATAAATAGGAGAGCATTCGCGTATACATGTATAAACTTAGTTAGATGTTAGTATTAGGTAACAATTAAGAAAGTGGGCCAAAGATCGCTGTTGGTATACTTGCACGAAACATTTCCAATTACATATCATTTCCATATACATATAGGTAATACGGAATATAATATAGTATATTGTGACAATGATAGTTATAATAATTAAATGAGAATGTATGTCAAAAGATACAGAGAAGAAAACATTAATCTTAATAGGACTAACAATGGCATAAATATACATGGTGATATTAAATCCAGCGACTATTGTTGACAAAAAAAATACTTATTGTCTTGGCCATTTTCAATTGCTCCCTAGGTTCCTCGCAAGATAATACGTTTCATATTGTCAATTTTTAGCTCGTTTTTCTACGCTTCTTAATGATGTGTTTTAAAATAGATTTTCGAATTTTTTTTTCTTTTACCGGATACTATGATAGTTGTATTATCCCGCAAAAGAAAAAAAATTTTCAAAAATTCATTTTAAAATTCATCATAAAGAAGCATGGAAAAACGTGCCAGAAATTGATAAAAGGAAATGTATCATCTCATGAGGGACGGAGGGAGTATAATCAATGTTTTAAAAACCAGACCGGACCGGCCGGTTCAACCGGGAACCGGCCTGGTACCTGTCCGGTTTGGGCCATAGAACCGGATGTCATAACGGACCGGATTTGCACCGCTCAAACCGGTGAGAACCGTCCAGAACCGGCGAACCGGGCAATTTTTAGAAAACCGAGCAGTTCAATTCTCTTACCCAAAACCGAGCGGTTCAATTCTCTTACCCAAAAAAAAAATTAAATATTGTATTGAAAGAGACTTGAACCCATGAACTATTGGACTAAAGACTAATATTTTACCATCTAAGCTACAATAATCAATTATACCTAGCAAGATATTTAAATCTCTTAATTGTAATTGCATAATAAAAATATTATTTTTATATGAATGTCTATTTTAACTCTATCTTTCTAATTCTCTATAAAGTCTCACCTAATTTTCTCCGAAATGACCTATTAACGTAATGTTTATGATAATAAAAATAATTTTACATTTTTTTAATCTTTATATAGTTGTCAGGAATACAGAAATTAAATATAACCAATAAATTTTCATTGTAAAAAATATATTTAAAACATGATATTTAAATTTATATTGAGAATAATTTCTTTGTAATAACTTTAATGTATTTTTTACCATATACTACCTCCATCCCATTATATTAGTCCATAATAGGATGAACACAATAGCCAATGCAAAGAGAGATATGTGGCTATTATTAATTCTAAGGAGAGAGAGTTAATTGCGGCCACATATTCTTTGCCATTTTTAGATGGACTAATATATGAGATGTCCCGATAAAGCAATGTGGACTAATATAGTGGGATGAAGGTAGTAACTTATAAATTTATTCATATTTTTATATATATCATATATTTTTATAATTAATATTATTTAATAATTAATTTAATTGCATAACGGTTCAACCATGGTTTAACCGGTTCAACCAATTGAACCATGACCCGGGAGCCTCACCGGTTCGACCTCCGGTTCGATATTTAAAACATTACTACAATGAAGGATTACTATCAAACATTTCAAAATAAAATGAAAAAAGTTGAATTTTCTTCGCCCTTCGAGAGACAAATCCATGAACATTTGACTTGATTATTGAGTAGCCATTACTGCAAACAAATGACAATATGGCCCATTTAACTACACCAAGCAAAAACCATATACCATACTTTAAACTTAACATTGATTTATAAATTATTATAAATTAAACCAAGAAAATTATGTTTTTGGTGTTTGTTTAGCTAATTACTACTCCTTCTGTTCCACTGATAAATGAACATTTTCCTTTTTGGGGCGTCGCACTAATATAGGGACATTTCCCAAAAAAAATAAAATTATAAGCTAATAAAATTAAGATACATCACTTTAACCGATTACCCATCACTTTAATACACTATCATCACTCTCGTCTTAATTCTTGTGTCGAAACAAAAGGTCCATATCCCAGTAAGACAGAGGGAGTATGTCACATAAATCACTGTCGGTGTTTTGTAACTTTATGCATCACCAACTAAACCGATTGTTTTCATCAACCTAATCCAGCTACTCCTTTTACCTTTTTATCATTTATTTAATTTCTGTATCAAATATTGGCAAAACCACAGTTGTTGGTATGATCAAGTCATTAAACAACTTAGACAAGGCGTTTTAGAGTTTTCCAATAAATGATTTACTTTTCTCACCAACACAGACATGATAGTAATCAATTTAATTAGCTAAGTACAAATAACAAATTAATGAAATCTTATCCTAATTAACCAGCTAAAGATTATTTTTTTGAAATTACATAATTAAAAAATGGCATGGATGTTAGTATTCAATTATCGGTAGTTATACTTACTACCGAATATGGCATGAGGATTCATACCCACGTTACTCTTTTATATTGACCCTCCTTCCCCTCATCTACTCTCTCCCACTTTCTATTCATTTTCCACCATTTTCAGCTATTCCAACTAAAACAATCTCTCTCTCTCTCTCTCTCTCTCTCAAAAAGGTAAAAATGATTAGCATCTATGCTTCGTAGATGGAATAGCCTGGTTCTAGTCCTTGGCCATCTTTTTCGTGAGATTTATGTCTTATTACATGTAAATTTTAAGTTGATTGTCTTAATATGTTGATTTTGCATATTGAAGCTACCTTACTTCCATCGTAATTGTTTCTTGATGAGCAGACTCTTTAACACAGATGAACAGAAGTTTCTGAAGGCCTCATGGACTCTAGACAACGCCTGTGAGTAAATCTTATCACTTCAGGTTACATATTTTTTTTCGACAGTGGAATTACCGGATTAGCCTACATTCTCTAAACCTCCGGGGATCTTAATGCCTGCAAGTTTTTTAATCCGGATCATTTGTTGTATATATGTCGATCATTTTCTATTGTATCAACAAATTTCCACAAATTAAGAGTATTCTCAAAAGAAATCGTTTTTGTTTATGATAGTAAGTTTTGTAACTAATGCTGATTTTGAAAATTTTCTTAACACGCGAAAATAATCTGTTGATGAAATAAGAAATATTGCACTAAAATGCATTAGCGGATCCGGTCATGCAATATAAATACAAATGCAAAGAAGATAAAAAATAGAGATAATAACCTGAGAATTGCCCTGTTTTTTTAGAGACGACGCCTACAAGAGAAAGTTACAAAGGATCAAAGTAAAGAGTGTTGGAAATCCTCTAAAGTACGTAATTCCTGGGAAGAGCAGATGCAAACCTCATCCATTAAAACTGGTTCTAGCAATAATCGTTCTAGGCTCTTTCCTCACCTTCCTTTCATCGCCACCGGTTTGTCAACACAACGGCATAGCGCTCAAAATCTCTCGGTATGCATCATTTATTTACACGGAAACCGTAGTTTATGGACTTATTAAATAAAATTTATCGCGCTAAATTTGTATATTTTCGCAAAAAATAATGTCACTTAGAAACATAAATTCGATAACGAGTAGCTAATATATAATGCAGGCAACATTTTGTGAGCAGGTGGATATGGGGAGGCTCCGATCCTCGCTACAAATCCGATCTAGACATCGACTGGAACGAGATCATCGAAGTCACGAAAATGCTACGAAAAGAGAACATAATCGGAGAAATCGGCCTATTAAATTTCAACGAGCGCGAATTCGATCAGTGGAGGCAGCTGATCCCTTCTGCAAACCACACTCTCCTCAGCCTCGACCACGCGGAGAGGAACGTGACATGGGAGGCCTTATTTCCCGAGTGGATTGACGAGGAACAGGAAGAAGAGGTTCCGAGCTGCCCTGCTCTGCCTAAGCTTCAAGTGCCACGACAGAGGCTCGATATCGTGGCAGTGAAGCTCCCTTGCAGGAATGAGGGCAACTGGTCGAGAGACGTCGCTCGGCTGCATCTGCAGGTAGCGGCGGCGGGTCTAGTAGGGGCGTTCAAGGGGAATTATCCGGTGCATCTGCTTTTCGTGACGAGGTGCTTTCCGATACCCAATCTGTTCACCTGCAAGGATCTGGTGGCGCGTGAGGGAAACACGTGGCTGTATCGGCCGGAGCTCAATGGGTTGAGAGCTAAGCTTCAGCTCCCCGTTGGATCGTGTGAGCTTGCACTTCCTCTCGGCTCTGTAGGTAAATATACTTCTTATTCATACTCTTGATCTAAGATATATTGATGGGTAAATCTTATCCGTCCATTGCAAAAAAAAAAAAAAGCTATGATTTTGAAGCTATTCTTATAATCCTCTGTTCCAAAATGACATTTTTCATAATAGGATGTATAGAGCTTATAACCTGTATTGATAAAATTTGGCATAAGATATGGAATGAGATAGGATTCAAGTTATTAGTATCGAATCGAGAAATAAAGTGCGAACCTATTACGCGTACTAATTTGCAATAATTCGAAGTAACATGAGATTAGATTGGATAAAATTAGTCGATCTGCACTCCATTAGACTTTATCTCAGGGCGGAGCCAGGGGCCTGGCAACCCCGGCGTCCGCCGAGCAATTTTTTCTTTTTCAAGATACTATGACAGTTGTAGTATCTCGTAAAAGAAAAAATTCTTCAAATATCTATTTTAAAACTCATCATCAATGAGCTTGGAAAAGCGTGCCAGAATTGTAAAAACGAAATGACTCATCTTGAAAAGAACGGAGGGGTAATATATTTATATTTTATTTTTTAACTTTTACATGTATAAATATAGTTTCGCCCGATTAAATTTATATAAACAAGATTTCGCCGTGAACTTTTAGAGTTCTAGTTCTGCCGTGATCTCATCCCTACTCATAACCAGGTGTATTTGAAATGTTTGCTAAGTGACTAGTGTCTCTTTAACAGAGAAAGACTACACAGGAAAGAAGCAACGGGAAGCATACGCCACGATCCTCCATTCAGCTCACGTGTACGTCTGCGGCGCGATTGCGGCGGCGCAGAGCATCCGTATGGCCGGGTCGACGAGGGACCTCGTGATCCTTGTTGACGAGACCATCAGCGAGTACCACCGCAGCGGCCTCGAGCTCGCCGGCTGGCAAGTCCGGACCATAAAGAGAATAAGGAACCCGAAAGCAGAGAAGGACGCCTACAATGAGTGGAACTACAGCAAGTTCCGTCTATGGCAGCTCACCGACTACGACAAGATCATCTTCATCGACTCCGACCTCCTCATCCTCCGCAACATCGACTTCCTCTTCTCCATGCCTGAGATCTCTGCCACCGGAAACAACGGCACCCTCTTCAACTCCGGCGTCATGGTCATCGAGCCCTCCAACTCCACCTTCCGCCTCCTCATGGACCACATCAACGAGATCGAGTCCTACAACGGCGGCGATCAGGGCTATCTCAACGAGATCTTCACGTGGTGGCATCGGATCCCGAAGCACATGAATTTTTTGAAGAACTTCTGGATCGGGGACGACGAGGCGGTCAGGCGGAAGAAGACGAAGCTCTTCGCAGCCGAGCCGCCAGTCCTCTACGTGCTCCACTACCTGGGGACCAAGCCGTGGATGTGCTTCAGGGACTACGACTGCAACTGGAACGTCGACATACTGCAGGAGTTCGCCAGCGATGTGGCGCACCGTAAGTGGTGGGAGGTGCACGACGCGATGCCTGAGGAGCTGCAGGAGTTCTGCCTGCTGGCATCGAAGCAAAAGGCGCAGCTGGAGTGGGACCGGAGGCAGGCCGAGAGGCGGGGCTACGTCGACGGGCATTGGAGGATTAGGATCAAGGACAAGCGTGTGAAGAGGTGCATTGATCCTCCGTACTGTAAGTGGAAGGGTATGCTTAAGCATTGGGGGGAAACGAATTGGACGGATGTCGAATTCCCGGCTCCGACGCCGCCGGCATTGAGGAAAGGATCGGTTGTTCGAAGTTTGTGAGGCGTACAGTACTACTTCCTCATGTTTGTATCACTAGATATGTAGAGATTTTTTGCGTTGGGCGACCGGTCATTTGGTACTTTATTTTGTTTTCTTTGTTCATCGCTAATAACATTCATAACTTTTGAAAAGTCTTATTTAGATCATTCGTTGAAGAAATTATATATTTAATAATACTTGAAGTCCATGTACTAGCGTTATGAATTTGGACACTCTATTTGGAATTTGTTGGAATTTATTAAATTCCTTCATTTTGTTTTGTCTTTCTTTTTGTTGCACATACAATGCTTGGAATAAAGGAGACCACAATGGTTACCACAAATGAGACATTGTATATGCAGTTGAGAAAAGTGGGGAACACGAAATTCAATTAAGGAGTTCAAATGTTCCAATTGAGAATAAAGGGGGAGAATGACGTGAGGAGAACGTGATGAAGTTTGTTGGAGAAAATTGCGGGATCAACAAACTCCTTGGAGATCAAAATTAGAAGATCTATATAAAGGGAGAGTCCTCGTTCAAGTGAGACACGGATATAGAGCTGATATGATAGATTTAGTCGAGTATATCCGATTTTTTTGAGATGATAATTAGCATAACTAGTAGAAGAAACGTGCGTTGCACGTTGAAACTATTTCAATTTCCTATATTTAGTCACTGTAATTTTGAAAATAAAATTTAACCTAATAAAGTTAAAATATACAGTAATAAAATATCAAATGAATCTTTTAATGCCCTCAATTGTGCGTGTAATCTAAAATAAATAAAATGTCCAAGAGAAAACACATTTAGTGAATCTAAATAAATTCGATTAGAATAAAGAAAAAACGATATTTTGTTCTCAACATGCTGAAATTAAAAGATTAATATGCTAACAAAGTAGGTTGGGTTGCCACTATTTTTCAAAACATTTCACCTTTGCCTTTCTTGCAGAGATAAACATGGCTAACGGTTGATCATCATCACTTGGAATCTGAATGTAGTCATCATTCTTCTTTGTTGTGATTTTTCTTTTATTTTTATGTTGAATTTCACCTTCAACAGACTGGATCTCTGTAGTTGTTCTTTTCTTTCTTCCACGTTTAAGCTTTTCAATTGGTTTTTCTTCTTCTTTCTTTGATTCTTCAACTGATGCTTCCTCCAACAGAGTTGTCTTTTTCTTTCTCCCTCTTGTGGTCTTTATGGTCTGTTTTTTCTCTTCCTCTTTTTGATTTTGATTTGTATCTTGAACAGATGCAGCCACCAATTCATTTGTTTCATCTATCTCGTCCATCTTTTGAATTCCGTTGGCTATTATATTTGCATTCCCTTGAGCATCCATTGACACCAATTTTTTTGCAGTTATGAAACGTATCACGATCGAAGCTTGCGTACTCAACCTTGTATCGAATGTAGAATTATTTTCACCCTGAAAAGAAATAAATATAAAGCTGCAATGATTTGTTATAATACCAAAATATGTATTGTTACTGTTGTGGATTTCATCAATTATTGCATAAAAAGCTTTCATATAAATTTATGCATCGAGTTAATATTCTTTTAAAAATAATAATACAAGTAGCGTAATGTTTAGTAAAAAGAGAAAATAATATTTTATATTTTCTCACATGAAGAAGAATCAAATGTTGGTCTAATATATATCAGATTAATTTAGAAAATATAATTTCCTCATTTACTTAAATTAATTTCATTGGAAAATATAATAGACAGTATAAAGGTATAACACCTCATTAATTGACAAAATATATTCATCCATGGGACATCCGACATATGATGCTTTGATCTGCTTCTAATAATCCTCTCTTTTCTGCTGGTTCTTTGAAATTGGAGTATTGTATACTGTTGACTGTCATCAGATGCTGAAAAGAGGTTACTCCTCTAACATGATTCAAGAGTATTTTTTCATAATATCTCTCTCCTTCAATTGGACTTACAACACTTATACGCAGTGGCGGATTTAAGTGGAAGGGGGTGAGGGCTTAAGCCCCAACCCAATTAAAAAATTAAAAAAATTACCCATTAAAATTTATCAAATTATGATTAGTTTGAGCAAATTATAGTGTAAAAACCCCCACTATCAATTTAAAATATCAAGTAAATTCCATTTTACTCAAAATTATAAAATATAGCCCCCACTCAACAAAATTTCTGCATCCGCCACTGCTTATACGTCCAATGACGGTGCCTCTCTTTCTTTGTGTCCAACATCTACCTTTTTTATCCCATGCGTAGTGCTTAGGAAATTCCTTGTAAAGATATTTTCTTGCCTTATCACATGTAGCACACATAGAGAAGTCTTCAGCCAACATTGTTTTTGAAACATGGTCCCACACCAACAGGTTTTCCAAATTTTGGCATGCATGATATTTGGTAGATGAAGTTGCAGGTTGATGACAGCGGGACATATATCATTCAAACTGAATTCATAAATTCTCCACATGGCTTCTTGAGCAGATACCCAAAGTGCATCTTGAAATTGACCTAAGTAGACACTTGATCAAGAGTGAGTCTTTACTCAAAATGCGGAATTTAGTGAGCTAGTCTTTCCTAAGTATTTGAAAATTCAGATTAAGTTTGTTTACGATGCTTGTGCAAATGAATAATCAAAACAGTAAATAAATGAAGAGATTTAGGTTTAGAGAGATACGACACAGAGATTTATAGTGGTTCGGTGGTAAAACACCTACGTCCACTTTGTTGCATAAGGCAACTGATTCTCTTCACTCAAGAACCTTGAGGACTTGCAGGCTCCTCAAAAACCAAGGTCAAGATCGAGCTTCACTCGCTTGGATCTGACAACAGTTGGGTGATTACGGGTTCACCACAAAACCTAAGTGGACGAAGCTTCACTCGCTTCAGTACGATGACTAGGAGATTACAGGTTCTCCACACAAACCTAGCTTCGATCGAGCTTCACACAATCGAGGACTGTGCTAGCTTGGATCTAGACTCTATGATCGAGACTTCTACTATCGATGAGAGTAGAGTCTTGGATCGTGACAACCTTTCGACAAACTAAAAACCTAACAAACAGAACTAAGGTTAGGGTTTTTGGTTTTTCGACGAACACACTAATGAAGAACTCTTTACAATGAGTGCAAAGAAGGCTAGAGTTATTCTCTAAGCTTGGATATGGAATGGGCTTAGATTTCTAAGTGTGAAGGTTGCTGAGATGAGCTTCGAGGGAACAGAAGCTCGGAGAACACTTAAAACAAAGACTCGAAGATTGCTGAAAGCTGAGAGTGTTTGTTTGCAGTATGTGCTGAATGCTCAAGTAGTGTTCTACTCTTCTTCGTCTCCATCCTTCACTATTTATAGGCGGAGGGTTGGGCAAGAGCCGTTCGTTGGTTGGTGGCTTTGTCCCTCCTCCTCTCGACAGTACTTGCACAGGCCTGCTGCTTTTCAGACGCGCATAATTGTCTTTTTGCCTAAAATGGCTAAGAGCCAATTTTAACAGTAACTGGAGCGATCCAGCACTGTTGCGGCGCCCTTGTCGGCCTGGCAGTCAACTCCGTTGCTCTTCTCTTCATTCGACACGTGGAGATACGCAATTAATTGCGTTGATCTCCTCTTGACTGGAGTTTGAACTCGTAGTTCAAATTGGAGCGGGAATTGGGCTGTCGTAATCTGTTAGGTAGGGGCTCGCTTCACTTTAGATTTGTAGCGTCCGCTTCGGATGAGTCGCTTCAAGGTCATACTGTAGCGTATACTTTGGAAATAAATTTCCCGAGTATCTGCTTTAGTATTCGTTGACTTGCTTTGACTCTTTACTGTAGCGCTCGCTTCGCTTCGCTTTAGTAGACTCGCTTCGATTCTACTGTAGCGCTCGCTTCGCTTCGCTATTCTTCGGCACGCTTCGCTTCGGCTTGCTAGACTCGCTTCGCTTGAAAAATACACTCAAGCGAGTGGCCTTCACTTTGAAAATCCTGCAGTCTAAAACCTAAGCGACTAAAGCAAAATTAAAAAGCCATCCTAACAGTATAGGCTTAGAAAAATTCTAACCTATTCTACATCAATCAGGGTCACTTGGGAATAGGATACTTAGGGGTTTTGGGATCAAATCAAAACATATACATTAGTTTCAAAGCGTCCCATATGAGTTCCCCCTTAACATGTTATCCTTAACAATTCCCAACAATTTCCCCCTTTTTGATGATGCCAAAACCCACTATTTTTCTAACCGTGGAAAGAACTTCAAGCGGCTGCTTCCTTTGCAGACTTGTTAAAATTTTAAGTTCCTTCCCCTTTTTTTCGGTTAATATGTGAGTTTGTAGCATAAGGATAAATCATTCACAAAGCATGTAAATGACACAATTTGACAGAAAAATAAAGATATATTTATGAACAAGCAGTTCACAAATTATGAAGGTTTAGGATTCATCTGCAGGCATCTCCGACTCCTCCTTGCTGAAATAAGCAGACAAAACCTTCTCCTCCATAGTCTTCACATTGTTCATTCTTTCTCTGTGGTTGCTCTCCATCGCTAGCGCTTCATCCACTTTCTCCTCTATCAACCAGCGATTAGGCACATCTGATCCTGGCAACAGAGGTAGAGGAAATTGCTCCTTCACAGGCACTTTGACAATCTTGGGTTTGGGCTCCGCGAGCTCTGCCTGCGTGAAGATTTTCCGGCGCAACTCCTCATTGTATGAACATAGGAAGTTGTTCATTGCATCCAACTTCGAGCAGTAATCCTGTAGAGGTACTACTTTCCAGAAGTAGTAGGCCTTGATGAACTTCTCCTTGCAAATGCTCCACATCTCTAGCAGATCATTAGAGATGAAGTTTTCAATCTCGCATGCATTGGGATGATTCCTCCTCCTTACATCCATCTCTTCCTCCGATCTTCTCGTCAACTCTTCCATAATCCGATGGAACTTTGCACTTGCAGTAGAGTTGAATTGTGGAGTCTTTTCATTGACACGCTTGCGGATGAGATTGTGTTCATCAGAAGTGTAGCGGCCGGAGTCGATCATCTCCTTTATAGTGACCCGGCAGGTGTCAATCCAAGCTTGTGTCTGGCAAGCTTCCGATTCATCAGGGTTGAAGGGGATTAAAGAGCTTCGTGAGATAGCAGATTGGATAAGCCTCACTTCATTCCAGTGAGTCTTGATTCGCTCTTCTACCTTCTTGATTCTGGCAATTCTGATCTTCTCATCCTTCTCAGCCTTTCTCCTCCTTTCTACCTCACCCTTCCTCCTCTGCTCCAAGCGACTGGATTTTGCAGTGATTGACTGTTGGATCTTTTGGCACTTGGCCGCGGGATCCAATTCTCTGCTCTCTGGTGCAGTACGCTTCAATTGGCCTTTTGGTGCCGGAGGTGGTGGGGGCATGTCCTTCTTCTTTTCTGCAGGTGCAGAAGTGATCTTCTTAGCGGCTGGAGGGGCAGCTACAGTGCTGGAAGCGAGAGCAGCAGTTGAAGCGGGCGCTTGGATAGAAGAACTTGAAGCGTCTGCTTGGGAGGACACAGTATGGAGCGGCTTCACTTGAGGAATTTCAGTGACTCCCTTCCTGCGAAGATCAAACTCCTGCTGCAAGGCCAGGGCGAGAGCTTCGTCCTCTGCAATTTGTTTCTCGGTATGTGCAGCAGAGACGGGATGAGCAGCAAGTGAAGAAGCTAGCAACTTCCCGGCTAGCGGCTTGTGCTTTTCTTCGTAGGCTGCTTTATCCTTCCCTTTCTTACGTGCTAGCTCTGCCCGTGCTTCCTCATCCATCTCCTCCTCTTCTCCAACTGCCTTCTCCTCTGTACTTCCTCCTTCAATCATCCTTCCTCCTTCAACTCTTCCCCCTTGTTCTTCCCTTTCTACAATCCCTTCCCCCTTTTTGGCATCATCAAGACTGCCAGAGGGAATGGTGGTTACAACTTTTCCGGTGAGAGAATGGCGAATGGCGGAAAACTCGTTGTACACGGCGTGCAGCATCCCCTCCGCTCGCTTGGCAAAGGTTTGCTCTTAAGTTAGCACTATTTCCGCCGTTTTCTCTGATATTTCCTCGAGCAGATACTGGCACTGCTCCTCCCTTTCTTTCACCGAAGCCATCAATTTTTCCAGTGGCTCAACAGCCTTGAAGCGAGCGTCCAGCTCCGCTTCAATTTCAGCACGTATTCTCCTCCGCTCCTCCTGCAAAACCAAATCAAAATGAGACTGGGCCGCTTCAAGTTCGGCCCATTGAGTAGATAGGGCACGTTCCCGATTGTTGAGCATCACGTTGATCTGAGATGCAGCAACTATTTTGACGGCAAAATCTCCCGCCAATTTCTATGCCTCGTCAAGCTTGATTGCTAGCTCTGCCTGCTTCAGATCAACATCTTTGGCAACTCTACGTCTGCTCTCCAACTCGCTTAATTCCTCCGCACGCTTGAGTTTTAATAACTCTGTTTCTTTCACAAGCGTGTCGAGTTGGAGCTTTGTCCTGGTCAGCTCGCTCCCGAGCTTGATTAATTCTCCATCCTTTCCTCCACAACCTTTCTCATCTTCTCAAGATGCCCAGAGATTTTATTCTTCTCCTCCTCTACACCAACCGGTTTGGTGTTGACGTCTTTCAGTCTATTCCTCTCAGCCTCAAGTGACAGCTTGAGCTCTACCACACTCTTCTCCTTCTCCTCCACTCGCTTCGACTCTGCCTTGAGCTTTCCCTCCAGCTCGGCCTTCTTTTTGTCAAAATCTGCCCTCAGATTCTTGACCTCCTCCTCCTTCTTCTCCATCTCCTCAATCTTCCTTGTGATAACGTCTTGAAGATTGGCAATTTCTTCCTCCTTCACCTGCACCTCCGCCTCATGCTCCTTTATCAACTTCTGCTCGTGAGCAGACGACGTTCGCTCTGGGATCACAACGTCGGGGTAAGCACGCTTCACTTTAGCGTCTAGCTTTCCCCAGTAGCTAGCCTCATTGATGAAGACATGGAAACCGTCTACTCCAATGAAGTAGAGCATCTCCGCCTCCTTCTTTTTGATGATCTCTTCAGTGAAGGCTCTGTGGAGGTTGAAGATCTTAAAATTCTTCGTTCCTCTGTAAGTGATGTACGTGAGGATGTCTGTTGCTTTGGTGAAGAATTCCTCAGACATCTCTACGTTGGGGTAGTGGTTGGATTGTTTCAGCGGCAAGTTCCCTGTCCATCAAGTAGCGACGAAGGGCTCTTTCTTCCGCGGTTGGGGGTGGGGGTTTAGTTGGTGGTTTGATGGTGATTTCGGTGTGGGCTGTTTGGGTGGTGTCGGCTGTTTCGGTGGGGGAGTTGGGTGTCGAAGCTTGGACTGTTTCGGCTTGGGTGGTTTGGGGTGGTGCTTGTTGCTGTTGTTGAGAGGGTTCATACAGTGTGTAGGCATCTTCAAGATCGGTACTGAGGAATGGTACTTTAGGAATGATTGAAGAAGTAGATTCTTCTTCGTAGGGAGAGTGAGTGGATGCATGCGGTTGGGGTTGAGTGTGGGGTTGTTCAGTGGATGAAGTTTGTGGTTCTTGGGGTGGTTGGGTTTAGATTTGAATATGAGCGGGAGAGGCTTGGGGTTGGTGTTGTGCTTTGGCTGGGGAGGGTTGGGGTTGGTCTACTTCGGCTTCCTTGGCAAGCGGCTGTTCCTCCTCCTCGCTTGCCTCCACCAGTGAAGCGACTCGCTTCACTTTCTCACTCGCTTGTGAGCCGCTCGCTTCGCAGGTGAAGCGGCTCGCTTGGATTTCTTCTTGCTTTGCCTCTCGGCAACGGGGGCTGCGGGGAGCACATCCACCTCGAAGATCCCTTCGTCCACTGCGATCTTCTCGGTTTTGTACAAGTCAAAGAAGATGGTGTTCTTCTTGTACTCCACCGTGTTTTTCCATCTTCTGCTCGGGAACAGCTTTTCCAGTGCAAACGACAGTCTTGAGAAGAAGCGAAGTTTCCCCTTCCGAAGAATTTCCTCGGTGCTTCCCTTCTCATATTTGAAGTCTTTGGCCACGTCGTGCAGTTGGTTGATGAACCAACTGTGCCAGTTGAATTTTGTGCCGGTGAGGCTATCAACGATGACGGTTGTGGCAAAGATCTTCATGTCGGAGACCTGTCCCAAGGTCCCAATACTACACACCACAGACTTGGTGTATAGTTATCAGATATAGTTGAAAGGGGTTTCCAGATTAGTCCTTATGTTGGTGTGCTTCACTTCAAACACAACATTTTTGTCGGCGGCAAAACGGGCAAACTCAACGTCAACGGACAACTCCAAGTCCGAGAGAGAATTCGCTCCTTCCTTCGGTAAGTTGAATACTCCGGCGATGGCTTCTAGCTCTACTTCCACCGGCTTTCCATCCTCCGGGTCGGTGAATGTGGAAGAAGGCCATCCTTTCTTCAGATTCAACAGAAGTTCAGCCACAACCTTGGCTAAGATCTTCTCTGGCTTTGCGGTGACAAACTCCCACAAGCCGGCCGTGGTCACAGCCTTGCGGAAGAAGCCATCGGCTTCTACAACTTTCTCGTCGAGGTCAGGCTCAACGATGATGTTGTCTCCGATGGTGGCTAAAAACCTCTCCATCGTTTGTGTTGCTTCTTTCTTCACCATGGTTGAATATTTGAATGGGATTTTGAGTGAAGAAATAGGGTTTAGACTCGTGAATTGCAGGGGTTGCAAAAATTTCACAAGAATGGCAATTTTAGGGGGTGATGAAAGTTTCTGCAGATCTACGACGACCCTTTATATAGATTTAGGGTTCGGTTGACGTGGCAGGGGTGAGTCGGTAATTTCCCCGAGAGTCCTGTTTGTATACGGCGAATATTGGCGATGTGATTGACGTGTCCGGAGTCATCACAGTAAAAGTGAGCCGTCAAGTTGAATTGGACTCCACGTGGCCTCCTTTAACTTGTCTGCTCAAACGGCGTCGATCCAGTGGTTGTGATTCAAAAACTGTTGAGATTCAACGGCAGGATCGTGTGCGAATTTCCCGCTTCAAATTTAAAGTGTGTAACACGCGCCCGAAATTTTTGCCTTGTACTTCAACTACATTAAATGCAAAGAAAAAAGGTAAAATTACACTCGAGTGTGTACAACTCATACGCTCGCTTCGTACCGCTCCCTTCGAGTGTGGTCGCTTGGTGTTTACTCGCTTGCGAAGTACTCGCTTGGCGTGATTGTTACACACTCGCTTGCGATGGCTCGCTTGAGTGACGTAGCACTCGCTTGACCATCTGAAGCGACTGGTATAAGAAATTGAAATTTCTTTAACTTTATTTAAAATGTTTCTGACTTACATACTTCGAGGATAAACAAGAATGTTTTCCTCTTTGTATTTGTGTCAGATTCATTTCATATTTTCCACATAGTAGATGAAGGTTTCTAGCACGCTTCACTTTACTTAGTGTACTTGAATTGAAACACTTACCAGTCAATCTCACATTGTAGGAGATTGATATGTAGATTTCTTCAAGCTTGGTCTTCGTGGCATTCATCTCTTCCATCTTCCTCTACGAACTAGAGACTCCTCCATCGAAGTGAGTGAGGGGGGGGGGGGGGGGGGGGGAATGAATATAGTACACAAGCTTTCTACAACCCGAAGGGAGACTCACTATAGTGTACTTATTCACGATGAATGGGAGATGAGTACAAGTCCTTATCTCAGAGCAAAATAGGACAGGATGACAATGAGAATGCTCTGACAAGACATTCTCGGTTTTACGCAGAAGCATGTCACCAGCCCTACAACCTTTTGAAGTAAAAGGTAACTCTTCAAGCTCTCCACTTAAGATCTACAGAATGAATATGCATTCGGCTCGCTTGACCCAAAATAGGGAAAATTGAAGCGATGCAATATTCAAGGTGGCAAGAAGAATGAATAGACACCCGGCAACTCAACTCAATGAAGAGTGAGTAATAAGTGAGTGTTTATCCACGACGAAGGAGATGAGAAGACAGGCTCCTCTTCGGCGGAAAGATGGGAAGAGGACGCAAGGTCTAGGTGCCAGCCCTGCCTAAGCTTTCACCATTTTTACGTGGGAAGGCCCTATACAAGACCCCACAACCGTTACTAGAAACGGTACTCGCAAGTGTTTATACCCACTTGCTAGGAATCCTAGGCTAGGTAGCAGCTTTCCTTGCTCGCTTTGAAAGTAGACTGCTCTTAGAGCAATCAATAGTTCCCCCTTAACCATAGCCTTAACAATCCTGTTAGTTGGTAGGGAACGTCTTCCAACACTCCACCTTTCTCCACCTTATTTCTCCTTCTACAAACGAGTGAGTTTTGAAGCGACTCGCTTGAATTGGTGAAGATCCAAAGCGAGGGCCACTTGCGGGCAAGCGTCCACTCCTTTGTGCATCCTGGATCTAGCATTCTTCACCAGGGTCTAGTAACCCTAATTCCATGCATAACTGGTTGAAGCGAGACTCAGCTAGAGGCTTGGTGAGGATATCTGCTCGCTGGAGATCGGTATGGATTTTCTCAAGCTTGATATCCTTCTTCTCGACATGATCGCGAATGAAGTGATGTCAGATTTCCACGTGCTTGCATCTGGTGTGAAGCACTGGATTCTGCGAGATACATATAGCACTGTTGTTGTCGCAGAAGATTGGAATCTCATTCGCTTCAATTCTGTAGTCCTTCAACTGCTGACGAAGCCACAAGATTTGAGAACAACAGCTTCCAGCGGCCATATATTCGGCTTCAGTCGTTGAAGTAGCTACACTGGTTTGCTTCTTTGAGAACCATGAGATAAGCTTGTTTCCCAAGAACTGACACGTGCCCGAAGTTGATTTCCTATCAATTCGGCACCCTCCATAGTCAGCATCTGAGTATCCTGTGAGTTCCAGATTGTCCTCCGCAGGATACCATAGCCCCATATTAACAGTGCCCTTGAGATAGCGAAGGATTCGCTTGGCAGCTTCATAATGGCTATGCTTGGGATTGCTTTGGAAGCGAGCGCAGACTCCGACTGCAAATGTTATATCCGGCCTGCTTGCAGTTAGATATAGAAGGGACCCGACCAAAACACGGTAATCTGTAGCATCCACATACTTCCCTTCTAGGTCTGGCTCCATCTTCCAGTTGGTGTTCATTGGGATCTTCACAGCTTTAGCATGTTGAACACGAAACTTGGCAAGCATATCTCGAGTATACTTCGCTTGATTGATGAATATCCCATCATCTTGCTGCTTCACTTGAAGACCTAGAAAGCAACTCATCAAGCCTATCATCAGCATCTTATATTTGTTCTTCATCAACTCTCCAAACTTCTCGCTAAGCGACTGGTTTGGTGATCCAAATATGATGTCGTCCACGTAGATCTGGACCCATAGCATATCTTCTCCATGGTTGATGGTGAAGAGAGTCCGATCTATCTTTCCTTTGTGGAATCCATTATCCACTAGGAACTGAGATAGCGTATCATACCACGCTCTAGGCACCTGCTTCAATCCATACAGAGCCTTCTTCAATCGATACACCTTATCTCCTTGCTCGAAACCCGGCGGCTGCTCCACATATACTTCTTCTTTGAGCTCTCCATTGATAAACGCGCTCTTGACGTCCATTTGATAGACCTTGAATCTCTTAGCCGCTGCATAGGCAAGAAATAGTCTAATCGCTTCAAGCCTGGCCACTGGAGCGAAGGTCTCATCGAAATCGATCCCTTCCTCTTGGCAGTAACCCTTGGCGATGAGTCGAGCTTTTTTTCTCACAACGTTGTGGTCCTCGTCTGTCTTGTTCTTGAACACCCACTTGATGCCAATCATATGCTGAAATTTGGGACGATCCACTAGATACCATACGTCGTTTCTGGTGAATCGATTGAGCTCTTCTTGCATGGCAATCACCCAATTGGAATCTGCTAGGGCTTCCTCCACGCTTGTTGGCTCAATATTGGATAGAAAGCAACTGAACATAGCACTTTCTCCAATCGCTTGGCTTCTGGTCACCACGGCTTTGGATAAATCTCCAATGATTTGGCTTGGTGAATGATTTTTGAGCCATGCACGCTTGGATCCACCAACTTCTTCTTCTTCTTCATACGGGTCGCTTGCTTCTCCATCTGAAGCGACTGGAATGGGTGCTTGGCCTATATTCGCTTCATGAGTCTTGGGGGCAGCTTCAACCTTCTCTTGAGCAATTTGATCGCTTAAATCTTTAACTTCTTCTTCATCTTCAAGCATGTCCCATGACAATGGATTGATGGGTTCCTCGCTTGAATTCTTGTCGTTCGCTTGAACCTGTTCCTGTGGAAGACTTAATGAAGATTCATCAAATACGACATGGGGTGATTTCTCCACAATTAGGGTTTTACAATTGAATACCCTGTAAGCTTTGCTAGATGTAGAATTTCCTAAGAATATTCCTTCATCTGCTTTGCTTTCAAAGGCTTTCAATTGTGACTTCCCATTATTGTGAATGAAGACCCTACAACCAAATATATGGAAATAGGAAATGTTAGGAATTCTCCCTGTCCATATTTCATATGGTGTTTTGTCGAAGCGTTTGTTCATAAGCGTCCGATTCTGAGTGTAGCATGCGGTGTTTTCAGCTTCAGCCCAATACTTCATTCGGAAGATTCGAATCTGCTATCATAGTACGAACTGCTTCTTTGATAATTCGATTTCTTCTTTCAGCGACTCCATTCTGCTGTGGTGTACGTGCTGCAGAAGTTTGGTGTTCTATGCCATGCTCCGTACAGTAAGCTTCGATTGTAGAGTTTAGAAACTCAGTGCCTTTATCGGAGCGAATGGTGGCGATCTCTTGGTTCTTCTCCACAGCGAGGCGCTTGAGCAATTGAGGCAGCTTGGACAGTGTCTCCTTCTTACTAAAGAGAAATACAACCCAAGTGTAGCGAGAGATGTCGTCGACTACCACGAGAGTGTATTTTCTTCCATTGACGCTTACTGGAGTGACTGGTCCAAACAGATCCATGTGAAGTAGCTCGAGCACTCGCTTGGAAGATGCTTCTTCTAAGCTGGCAAAGTGCTTCTTCGTCTGCTTCCCTCGTTGGCATGGTGAGCACGTGTGGTCTTTGACGAATACCTCATTGGGTATGCCCTACACCAAGCCTTTCCGAGTTAAGCTATTGATCGTTTTGAAATTGAGATGACTCAAGCGTCGGTGCCATAGCCATCCAATTTCAGTAGCACTCCTAGCGACCATGCACGTCTCCTCTATGCAGCTATCCCATTGCGCAATTTAGACATTCCTTTGTCTAACTCCAGCGAGTGCAATCTGGGATGCCAACTTGTTCTTCACAATGCACTTGTTGGAGATGAACTCCACCTTGTATCCTTTATCACAGAACTGTGAGATGGATAACAAGTTGTGCTTCAGTCCTTCCACGTAGGAAATTTCTTCAATTCTGAGCTTTCCTATCTTTAGTACGCCGTATCCTTTGGTGCTTCCTTTAGAGTTGTCACCAAAGGTTACATGTGGACCATTCTTCTCTGTGTATTCTTGAAGTAGAGCTTTCATGCCAGTGATGTGTCTTGAACATCCACTGTCCAAGTACCAAATTGGTTGACCTTCACTTGGCATGGGGTCCATGGCGCTCACCTGCAATTAGACAAGTTTTGGTACCCAAATCAGTTTGGGTCCTTGCAGGTTAGTCCCTTTAGGTACCCACACTTGCTTCACTCTCTTTTGAGAGTTAGCTTGTGCTTTGGGCTTCTGACCTTTTTAAACTGTGAACTCTGCTTGGATGCAGCTTCACATGTGCAACAGTGTGTGCATTGAGGGAAGTTTTGAGAACGGCTCGCTTGAGACCAACCCATGCTCTTTCCAGTTTGCTTATATCCTGAAGCAACTCGCTTCGGATTGGCCTTTGGCTTAGAGACTTACTTAGGGCTTTTAGTCTTAGCAAGCGTCTCGCTTGGTTTCTTTGAAGCGGTCAACTTAGGGTTTTAACCCTGACTCGCTTGAGAAACTTTTGGGGTTTGAAGCGACCTCTTGGGTGCTTCAAACACTTCCCCCTCAACGCAAGTGCGGTTGGACCATCTCCAATCCGGCTCACGTAACACATAGACATTACTTCTCTTTTTAAAAGGAAGATCCTTTGTCTCTGGTGTCTTGGTTTGAGACTTAGAAGCTTCAACAGGCTTCCCTTTACCTTTTGATTGGTAAGCTTTAGCATTGTGAGTGCTAAGGGCTGTTGAATTTTGCTTACCCTTAGATACTTCCCTTTGAGATATAAACATCTTCATGGGTTTCTTTTTAGGGTTCTCAACCACTTTGCCCTTGTCTTTGTTAGTGGTCGCTTTGGAGGCAGTGGGCACATCCAAATAGACTTATGGTGTTGTGTTAGAAGCACCAACAAAGACTGTAGGCTTGGAAGGTCCACCCTCATATCCAAGGCCTCCCTTTCTACCAAAAGGTAGAAGCGAGCTCTCTAGTGCCTGCCTAGCGAATGAGGCTTTGTTCAAGTTGCCCACTAGGTTGGATTGGGTTTCATACCTTCCTTCCAAGCTTTTATGCCTAGCGAAGAGGTCCTCGAACTTACTAGTCATAGCCCTTAGATTAATCTTGACTTTATCAAGTTCAGTGGCTAGCTTTCGGTTCTCTCTCTCGCTATCAGACATAGCTTGTTTCAACACTTTGTGGTCGCTTAACAATTTGTGATGTTTGTTAAGCAGCTCACTCCATGTCGAGGAATGAACTTCCTCTTCGTGAGTGTGTGCCAGTGTAATTGAATCAATAGATAGAAAAATACCTCCCCTGTGTCTTCATCGGCGCCATAAATCCATGATCTTCTCCTTCGCTGGAGTTTGGATCAGTGAACGCATGTGAGTCGCTCGAGACTTACTCATTTGAAGCGACTGGCGGTTCACTCGCTACAAGCGCTCGCTGTTTCACTAAAAAGTGTTCGCAATAGACAAAATCTATCGTAGCACTAGCAAGTAAAACCTAAGTATCGAATCTCAAGGAAAACTTAACTGGGCAATTAATTATGTAGTAAACCTAAAACTAAGAAAGCAAGTAAAGAAGAATTTGTTTGGTTTGGTTTTTAAATCCTAGGCAAGAAAATAAATAAAAGCAATAAATTAAAGCAAGTAAATAATCTAATCTAGAACTTGAGAAATAAATCTAAGAATTAAACTAAGAAAGCGATTAATCTACCTAGGCAAGAATCGAAAGAAAAGCAATAAAGAAAGCAATAAAGAAAGCATAAACTACTCTAGATATGATGAATAAAATCTGGAAATTAAAAGGCTAATTAATCTAACTATGAAAGCTTTGAAAAACGAGAGAATCGAAACTAGAAAAACGAATCTAAACTTTAAACTAGAAATCGAAAGAATGAAATTAAAACTAAGCAAATTAAACGAAGCAATTAAGAGAACGAATCTAAAACTAAAGCAAAGCAATTAAAGCAAATAAACGAAAGCAATAAAAGAACTTACGAGAATTAAACGAAGACGAAGAACGCGAATTAAATAAAGAAGTCTTGAATTAAACGAACTACGAATCCGGATCCGAACAAAGTAAAGCTAATCTAGAGAATTTTAGTGCTGAAAAATAAAGCTAACTAATGCTAAAAACTGATACAAATTCGTCCCAAAGTACTAGTATTTATAATAGGGAGAAAACCTAATTAAATAAGGAAACAACAGCTGGACGCGGACATCTGGACGGTCGTCCAGATTTGTTAAGGACTTGGCCGTTCGGCCAAATCAGGTACTGGTACTTCACGCCACAATCATCTGGCCGATCGTCCAGATTCTGGACGATCGTCCAAATCACGTTCTGGACGATTGCGCGCGCTTCTCTTGTTTCGGCCGTATCTTCCTCGTCCGAACTCCAAATTGACCTCCGTTTTCGCCTATGCGCTCCTATCGAACCCGTCTTCGATATAATGCTTTCATTACATCCAAAATGAATCTTCAATAAAATCATGAGAGGTTAGAACTCGAGGTCAATGATTGCTTTTCTTCTCGTATCCGCCTTTTTATCCTACAAGTACCAAAAACTCCAAACAACCAAATCATAGCCAAAGACACACGAAAAGACACAAAAACACAACGAAAAAAAACACAAAAACATAATGAAAATCCTAACATCTAGACACCAATCAAAATCCCCCACACTTAGAACTTTGCTTGTCCTCAAGCAATATAAACATACAACTTAGACTCAATCAAAACAATTCAAATCATAGAACATTTAATCACCGGAATCGACAAACTCAAACGAGGTCACTTTAATCCCAAGTTACGATCAATCATCATCAATGAGCTGTGTGGCTTATAAATCAACCCAAGCAAGAGGAAAAGCAATGATACACACATCTCACAAATATCTAGATCACCACAACTTTAGACGTCTAGCCTACTTCCCCTTTTTATTCAATACATAAACAACTCTCTTTTTTCTTTTTTTTTTTACACAAGTGAACGTTTTTGGCACATAATTCACTAGGTTTAATCATCGATGGGTCACATCGAGCCTCCTAGTGCGGTTTCCCGTACCCATTGTCAAGAGGGGTAGAATGCCTACGAACACATTATTCTAATATACACGAGTATCATCTAGGACAAAGTTCATGAAATGTGATCATTCGAGGGTCTCTCGAAGCCTTTTCATGTGGTTTCCCATGCTCATTACTCTAGTATTTTCATACGTTACAAGTAAGAGGAGCAGAATCCTATCAACTCTTTTATTCACATATAAACACACTTTTTTTTTTTTGTCTTTTCTTTTCTAAGGGGAAAGTAAACTAGCAATCCAAGTCGCAACAATCTAGATTTATCACTCAACCAAAAATCATAAATCATTTTCCTCAAACTCAAATCAATTCATGCCCCACAACTCATCGAATCATAATCAACAACAACTCAAGATTAAACCAACCTAATTTATGCTCAAATCAATTCCAACAACTAAAGATTCCATCGTTGAATCATTCACATTGATCCTAAGTTACATGCTTATAGGGTTCAAAATCAAACAAATTCCTAAGTGAGGGAACATGAGGACTCGATCAACTAGACTCGATCAACAAGACAATAAAACAACAAAAACTTCATGCCAAAAGTTCAAAGACCCTCACCCACACTTAAAATCAAGCAATGTCCCCATTGCAAGAAAATAAAAAGGAAAGGGATAGAAGGAACTTATCGCATGTTGACAGCCAATAACTCAAAATCTCGAAAGACTCCAAGTAGTACCTACAAAACAAAACACAAAGCAAAACAAAATACCAAAGCGTAAAATTGCACAAAACAAAGAAAAAGAAATAAAAGACTCAAATATAACAAAACAAGGCTATTAGTTGAATGGAACTTCGAACCTCGGATCTTGCCAACGGGGATCAAGAGGAGACCAAAAACGAGGATCATTCGGGTCCGGTGGAGCTGATTCTGGCCGATCGTCCAGATTACCCTAGGAATCTGGCCGATCGGCCAAATGAGAGACTGGTAGATGCTTGGTTGCACGGATTTGGACGATCGTCCAGATTTCCCTACGAATCTGGCCGATCGGCCAAATGAGAGGCTGACTGCCCGACGCCGATTCCTGCAAAAACACTAAAACTAACACAAAAAATCAAATAATAACAAGAAATACTTTAAAAAAAAATAAAGTCCTAAATTTTTTTACGTGGGTTGCCTCCCACCAAGCGCTTGTTTATCGTCATTAGCCTGACGTATGATGTGATCAACCAAAGCCCGCGGCACCAAGCGACGTGTTGGTGCTCTTTGCGAAATACACACACTTCTTCCTCGAACAATCCCGAAGATCAAGAACTTGGTCATCATCAACTCTCGACTCCCCCACACTTAGTTCGAACTCCTCCTCAAACATCTTCGAGTTAAACTCTGCAAGAAAAGATGTTTCACAATTGGTGAGGTTAGAAAGAAAAGAGTTAATGACAACTTCCTCATTCGATGCATGTGTCGAGTTTTCCCCTTCAACTTCTTCAACCTCCTCCAAATTCCGTAGAAATTGCTCGATTATGTCCTCCTCCTCATCCACACAACTAAAGAATTCGTCATCTTCAATGGACTCTTCATCTTCAATGAATTCTTCAAGAGTTGCTACCTTGTTAAAAATCTCACAAACATTTTCCTCAACACAAGGGTTAGCAAGCTTAACATAAGAGCATAAATGAAAAGAAGAAGTAGGAATAGAAGGTGAATTTCCAAATACCGAGAATGTTACCGAACCTCCTTCACCGGCCATGCTCAATGTGCCGGTACCTACATCAATCCGAGCTCGAGTAGTGGCCATAAACGGTCGTCCTAATAAGAGAAGATGTCCGGTTGCACTCTTAGCTCCTTTGCCTTCGTGAAGCACAACAAAGTCGGTGACGACTCGAATTCCACCAACTAAGACAGTGATATCTTCCACAACTCCCAAAGGACTGCTCACGGTGCCGTCTGCTAACTCAATGCGCATGTCGGTAGCTTGAAGGACTCTTGAGTTCATCTTCTCGAAAATAGAATACGGCATTAGGTTCACCGCAACTCCTAAGTCCATCAATCCGGAAACGGTCTCTGCTATCCAAAATGATGCTCAAATCGAAACCTCCCGGATCCCCTCGTTTAGGAAATGAGTTGATAGGCTTGGGGTCCTTTGTCTCATTCTTCATGATACTCCGAATAGGTGGAACATACGGGTTGAGCATTTGCTTCTTGTTCTTCACTCTACTCGGGAATGGAATAGGGGAAACGTACGGATCGGGCGTCTTGTGGAGAACGGGAACATCCTTCTTATCATCCTCGGACTCCGTGTGCTGTTCGTCGGTTTTGGCCGATCGGCCAGAGTCGGGGTGACTTGGCCGATCGTCCAGATTGGGTGCTGGATGCTCGGGCGAGTTTGGCATTCTGGACGAGCGTCCAGAATCTGGCCGACCGTCCAGATCAGCTACTGGACGAACTTGGCCGAAGGGTGTTGCCGGGGTTCCCGGGCCGTTCCATCGAGCGCTCGGGCCCCGTCTATCTCCCATGGGCCCTTGAGGAGGCATCGAAACTCCATTGCGTTGTAACACCGTTATTGCATGAGCTTGGTGAGGTGGAACGGGAGGAACATATGGAGGATATGGGGCTTGCACCTCGTTGGCTTGTTGTGGTTGAATCCCTTGGCTCGGAATTCGCCCCGGTTGTTGCATGAGGTGCATGGAACTAGAAATTTGGCCAATGGCCAACTCGAGCCTCTTTAAGTTCGCATCAAGTGCATGGAGACGATCCTCATCGACGGGAGGCTTTTGTGGAGGTCCTTGAGGACGAGAATTTGGATATGATGGTAGTGGTGTAGGAGTAGGTTGAGGGGGGTAGTATGGAGGTGGTGGATAGTAGGGATTTGGAGGATATTGAGGAGGAGGATAATATGATGGAGGTTGAGAGTAGTAGGGATTTTGAGGAGGGTAGGGGTTATTATATGGAGAGGGGCGACGATATTGAAAATTCGGGTTCGTACCTTGCCCTTGGGGTGGTGGCATGTACCCTTGGGCAGCATATACATCGGCTCCTCCTTCATAAGTGGGTGCTCCCATATTTTGGCAAACCTTCTTGATGTGTCCCAACTCTCCACAAATCTTGCATTTGTCGGGCTTCCTCTCTTCCTCCTTCGGGGCCGGTGCACTTTGCTTAATCTTCAAGTTCTCGAGATCCCTATACATGTCGGCAATTTGCTTCTTCAAATCGGGGCTCATCGAGATTGCACTCGCCTCCACTTTCCTTGGCCTAGCTGATTTTTGTTGAGAACTCGCAGCGAGCGTCTCGAATATCGTCTGCAACTCGTCAGCTGTCTTGACCGCTATGTTGCCTCCGGCTGAACTGTCCACCATGAACTGACAAGTCTGGTTGAGGGCGTCGTAGAAATATTGCCAAAGCAACTCCGGTGCCATTTGATGATGAGGGCACTGTTGAAGTAGCTCTTGGAACCTCTCCCATGCTTCGTGAAATGGCTCATCGTTGTCTTGGGAGAAATTCATAATCTTTGACCGCACCTCTTGAGTCTTGCGGTTCGGGTAGTACTTGAGCATGAACTTCTCGCACACCGCATTCCATGTGGTGAGAGAGTTGGCCGGGAGCGCCAAATACCACGACTTTTCTCGTTCCTTCAAGGTGTACAAGAAGCACTTCATCTTCAGATTGTCCTCCGTGAGTCCCGAAAGTGGGAAAGTCTGAACCACCGTGCAAAACTCTCGGATGAAGGTCAAGGCATCTTCGTTGGGCAGCCCGTGGTAGGATGGGAGCAACGCCATGTGGTGAGGTTTGAGCTCATGATTCCTGACCGCTTCCGTCAGGACAATCGCCGAAGTGGTGGCTGTGAATGTGGGGCGAGCAAAATCGCCCATGACGACTCTAGCTGCCATGGCTTCGGGCTCTGCAAACAACAAGACTAAACCAAAGTCTTGAGAATCGATCTCCTCCTTCTCCTTCGTGGCTAAAATCGCTTTCCTTTGATGGATGTTGTCGAAGTAGGGCACTAAATTCCTTTGAAGACTTCGGCGACCATGCATAAACAACACTCAACAAAAGGGTTAAACGCACCGAGTGGGAGAAACAAGAAAATCAAAGAAACACAAATAAAATAAAAATAAAACAAATAAAAATACTACACAATAAAGCGCCTAAAGTTTTCCCCGGCAACGGCGCCAAAATTTGTTTCACTAAAAAGTGTTCGCAATAGACGAAATCTATCGTAGCACTAGCAAGTAAAACCTAAGTATCGAATCTCAAGGAAAACTTAACTGGGCAATTAATTATGTAGTAAACCTAAAACTAAGAAAGCAAGTAAAGAAGAATTTGTTTGGTTTGGTTTTTAAATCCTAGGCAAGAAAATAAATAAAAGCAATAAATTAAAGCAAGTAAATAATCTAATCTAGAACTTGAGAAATAAATCTAAGAATTAAACTAAGAAAGCGATTAATCTACCTAGGCAAGAATCGAAAGAAAAGCAATAATGAAAGCAATAAAGAAAGCATAAACTACTCTAGACATGATGAATAAAATCTGGAAATTAAAAGGCTAATTAATCTAACTATGAAAGCTTTGAAAAACGAGAGTATTGAAACTAGAAAAACGAATCTAAACTTTAAACTAGAAATCGAAAGAATGAAATTAAAACTAAGCAAATTAAACGAAGCAATTAAGAGAACGAATCTAAAACTAAAGCAAAGCAATTAAAGCAAATAAACGAAAGCAATAAAAGAACTTACGAGAATTAAACGAAGACGAAGAACGCGAATTAAATAAAGAAGTCTTGAATTAAACGAACTACGAATCCGGATCCGAACAAAGTAAAGCTAATCTAGAGAATTTTAGTGCTGAAAAATAAAGCTAACTAATGCTAAAAACTGATACAAATTCGTCCCAAAGTACTAGTATTTATAATAGGGAGAAAACCTAATTAAATAAGGAAACAACAGCTGGACGCGGACATCTGGACGGTTGTCCAGATTTGTTAAGGACTTGGCCGTTCGGCCAAATCAGGTACTGGTACTTCACGCCACAATCATCTGGCCGATCGTCCAGATTCTGGACGATCGTCCAAATCACGTTCTGGACGATTGCGCGCGCTTCTCTTGTTTCGGCCGTATCTTCCTCGTCCGAACTCCAAATTGACCTCCGTTTTCGCCTATGCGCTCCTATCGAACCCCTCTTCGATATAATGCTTTCATTACATACAAAATGAATCTTCAATAAAATCATGAGAGGTTAGAACTCGAGGTCAATGATTGCTTTTCTTCTCGTTTCCGCCCTTTTTTTTCCTACAAGTACCAAAAACTCCAAACAACCAAATCATAGCCAAAGACACACGAAAAGACACAAAAACACAACGAAAAAAAACACAAAAAACATAATGAAAATCCTAACATCTAGACACCAATCACTCGCCAGGGAGCTTCTCTCTTTGCCTTCAATTCTTCTCGCTCCTTGGCACTCAGCTTTGGACAGTCAGACTTGTAGTGGCCCATTTTGTGGCAGTGATAACTCTCCACATCCATCATATCCCTTGAGATCGGTTTTGATGTCTCTTCTCTCTTTCCTTTTCCATCACGAGCATCAGTGCTCTTTCCCTTGTACTGCTTGTAAAACCTCTTGTACTTCCCCACGCATGAATTCATTTTCTTGAAGTTCTTTGATAAGAACGCGCAATGCTCCTCGAGTTCCTCTCTTGACATCTTGGCAAGCGTCTGGTCGCTTGGAGCTTCTGTAGCTTTGAAAGTGACTCCCTTAGATGATGCAGGACCTTCATCTTCGTCATCAAAACTCATTCGATTGAGATCGAACTCGTGAGCCTTGAGCTTGGAGAACAGGATCTCCGGTGTGAGCTTTGACAGATCCTTGGTTGCCAGATATAACTCCTTCATGGTTTGCCACTTCCGTGTGAGAGCTCGAATGATCTTGAGATTTACTTCCTTGTTCGTGAATTCTTTTCCTAGTGAGATAAGAGTATCAATGATGTTGGTGACTCGTAGCTCGAAGGCGTCGATTGATTCTCCAGACTTCATTGTGAGACTCTCAAACTCCCGCATCAGTACGACAAGCTTGTTCTCCTTTATCTTCTCAGTGCCTTGGGAAATTAGGACTAGGGTTTCCCACATTTCCTTCGCAGTTGTTCACTTCCCGATCCTAGGAAGATAGGCGTCCGACACAGTGCTCTGATTGTGTGGTGTGCGATGCGATCAAGATTGGCAATTTTGTAGTCGTTGGAAGAATAGTCGTCCTTCTCCTTTTCTACGTATTCTAGTCTGACATGGGTTGCACGGCCTTCGGCGGCTGGAACGTTCACGGAGATGGCTTTCTTGATGTCGTGGATGGAGCATAGGAAGCTCTCGACACGAAAGCTCCATGTTTCATATCCTTCTATAGAGAACTGCGGTAGATTTGATGCGCTGTATGTAGACATGGTAAATTATCATTAGTAATGCAGTATGCGTGAGTGAGGGTTTTATGCACTTAGGAAAAAGGATCCGGTTCAGTGAGACAACGTGAAGCGAGAGGGGACTCGATTCAGGTATGCAAAGTAGAGGCTCGAAAAACCGCTGCTCTGATACCACTTGTTGGTCCCGGTTTGATAGGCTAAACACACGTAGAGGGGGGGGGGGGGGGGGATGAATACGTGTGTAGAAGTTTTTCCACTTCTTTTCCCTTCAACTCAGAGTGACAAGTAAAGAGCTCGCTTCAATACTTAAGACCTAGCCGAGAGCTAGATCTACAGTGATAGCAAACTTCTTGACCCAAGTAGACACTTGATCAAGAGTGAGTCTTTACTCGAAATGCGAAATTTAGTGAGCTAGTCTTTCCTAAGTATTTGAAAATTCAGATTAAGTTTGTTTACGATGCTTGTGCAAATGAATAATCAAAACAGTAAAGAAATGAAGAGATTTAGGGTTAGAGAGATACGACACAGAGATTTATAGTGGTTCGGTGGTAAAATACCTACGTCCACTTTGTTGCATAAGGCAACTGATTCTCTTCACTCAAGAACCTTGAGGACTTGCAGGCTTCTCAAAAACCAAGGTCAAGATCGAGCTTCACTCGCTTGGATCTGACAACAGCTGGGTGATTACGGGTTCACCACAAAACCTAACTGGACGAAGCTTCACTCGCTTCAGTCCGACAACTAGGAGATTACAGGTTCTCCACACAAACCTAACTTCGATCGAGCTTCACACAATCGAGGACTGTGCTAGCTTGGATCTAGACTCTATGATCGAGACTTCTACTATCGATGAGAGTAGAGTATTGGATCGTGACAACCTTTCAACAAACTAAAAACCTAACAAACAGAACTAGGGTTAGGGTTTTTAGTTTTTCAACGAACACACTAATGAAGAACTCTTTACAATGAGTGCAAACAATGAATGGGTTTAGATTTCTAAGTGTGAAGGTTGCGGAGATGAGCTTCGAGGGAACAAAAGCTCGGAGAACACTTAAAACAAAGGCTCGAAGATTGCTGAAAGCTGGGAGTATTTGTTTGCAGTATGTGCTGAAAGCTCAAGTAGTGTTCTACTCTTCTTCATCTCCATCCTTCACTATTTATAGGCGGAGGGTTGGGCAAGAGCCGTTCGTTGGTTGGTGGCTTTGTCCCTCCTCTTCTCGACAGTACTTGCACAGGCCTGCTGCTTTTCAGACGCGCAGAATTGTCTTTTTGCCTAAAATGGCTAAGAGCCAATTTTAACAGTAACTGGAGCGATCCAGTACTGTTGCGGCGCCCTTGTCGGCCTGGCAGTCAACTCCGTTGCTCCTCTCTTCATTCGACACGTGGAGCTACGCAATTAATTGCGTCGATCTCCTCTTGACTGGAGTTTGAACTCGTAGTTCAAATTGGAGCGGGAATTGGGCTGTCACAATCTGTTAGGTAGGGGCTCGCTTCGCTTTAGATTTGTAGCGTCCACTTCGGATGACTCGCTTCAAGGTCATACTGTAGCGTATACTTTGGAAATAAATTTCCCAAGTATCTGCTTTAGTATTCGTTGACTTGCTTTGACTCTTTACTGTAGCGCTCGCTTCGCTTCGCTTTAGTAGACTCGCTTCGATTCTACTGTAGTGCTCGCTTCGCTTCGCTATTCTTCGGCACGCTTCGCTTCGGCTTGCTAGACTCGCTTTGCTTGAAAAACACACTCAAGCGAGTGGCTTTCACTTTGAAAATCCTGCATGATAGATCCGGGTTGAAGATCCACAACAGTTGTATGATTATTCATGGTATTTGCAAGGAGCATTCATAGATAAAAAGTTGCAATAGAAGAGAGCAAGAGGTTTATATGGTTCTATCGGCCATAACGAGGCATTTCATATCGATTTCTCATACAGCGTTATTCACATAAAGGTAGCAGATAATAATCAGGCTATATACTTAAATAAAGGGCGCTCATAGCCATAGATCAGTCACATTCATGAGGTTTAGGACTCATTCAAGTAGAAAACGAAAGAAACAAGGGTGAAAAAGATAAAAGCTAAGAGGCTACAGCCTTGTAAGGCCTCGTTCTCCCTTGGTAATGAGAATTATACCTTAAGCTCGAGATGATGTGAGCAGAATAGAGATTCTTCCCAGTGACGAGAAGAAAGGAATGACTGCAAGAGGGAGCGAGGTTCTCCAGAGGAGGACCTTGGAGAGTCTCCCCTGCTTGAGCTGGGAGGAACTCGTAGCGGGGTGGGTACAGGATGAATGGAATAGTACGCAAAGTGCGTGTTTGTATGGAGAGTTGTGTTGTGATGATGGATGACGAGGTGTACGATAGCCGGGTATTTATAGGTGCAAGGAGGGTGAAAAAGCGAGCATTCGTGTGAAGGAAGGACAGAAAAGGAATTCCCCTAGAGGCGAGATTCCCTCCGTCATGAATGCAGTGGTCCTCACTCTAGAGTACATAGAGTCATGCGCATTGCGTGCCGCACAGAACCTAGGGTTCTGTCAGATGCTTAGGGGCATTGGTCAGATCCTTCGATCCTAACAGATGCCAATGAGTCCCGTATGGCTTCTGGGAGGAGATAAGACTTCCAGCTTCTGCATGGAACGTGCTTTATACCTGTATTGAGCATCTGAAACCTATGGAATCTTTTGATAATATGCTGTTGTGCAGAATGGCTTCTATCAATCCCTGCCGGAATTAATATCTACCAATCTTAGTAATGATCTTAAGGCCAGTTCTATCTAGAACTTATCATTCCTTTTTAGCTTGGTAAGGTCTCTGTGTTATGGTAGCATCTACTGCTTTAGGGAAGTGGTTTTGACTGTTATCACATATCATTATTTGATATTAACTGGCTTTTGAGACAGTCCCCCAAAAGCATGGAAAGAGTGTCTTTCTAGCAAATTTATTAATTTGCGTAATGGAGCTGATATTAGTCCCTATCAGCTACGCCCCCCTCAGGTCCAGAAGTATTTGCATGAATGCTTCTGACTAGGATTTTGGCGGGAAAAAACTACTTGTGCTTTGGCCATCGCTTCTTCTTTCATAGGCAGAAGAACATTAAAATAATATATTTTAATAGGAAAAATGTATTACTTTTTTGGAAACGAAAAGGCTCTTTCCCCTCCTTTATAAACCGAGGCAGGGAAATAAGTGAGATATCACTCCCCTCTCCTTTTGCCCCTTTCAACTTCCTCCTCATATTGCATCTTCCAGACAAACAGTAACATTCTCGGTTTTCGTTTTGCATTTCGAGCAATTATTTCCATGGTGCGTCTCATGATTAACAAGGATTTTTTTTTTTTTTTTTTTTTTTGAATATGACGAAAATTTCCATGTATTTCTCAAGATTTCTAAAGATTAGGTTTTGTCGGCATTTTCTTTCAGTTATGAATCCTGATAATGAAGAGATGTTACGAAAAATTCAAATGAAATTATCGCAGAGGATGACTGAAGTCAGAGCCGCTAACCTTGGGCTTGTTTCCTCTTTGGAGGATGCCCCTGAGCCGTCTTCTACAGACACCAGAGTTTCAGAATCTCTCCCCGAAAATCTCCAGGAGATAATAATGATGAAACCTCACCTGGGCCTTTGCTCTACCGGCCCTCCTACAACCAGCCATTCTAAGGAACACGGTAAACCCTATTTCCTTTATTCCCCTTTGACTGGGGCAGGCATCTGTACCTCTTTTTCCGAAAAACGGGCAATTTTCATTCCCTTGTGCTTGCAGTGGCGAACCGGTTTTCAACACCCTCCTTCGGCGCTCAAGCTTTAGCTTTCGATCAGTTCTTAGAGATTTTATCTGAGGTCGAACAAAGTAGGGACCGTTTTCAAGTTAAGGCTCGTGATCTTCGAGACAGTCTTCATGATAAGGAGAAATACTGCTCTGTTCTTGAGTTGCGCCTAGCTTCATTATCGGAGCGAGTGAGAGAATTAGATAAAGCCCTAGAGGCTTCATTAGAGCGAGCGTTGGAAATGAAGGCAGACTTTACTATGCAAGCAGAACAACTATCTCTCACCCATGAGCAAGAGTTGGAACGTTCCCAGATTTCTTCTTTCACAGAGGGGATAAAGAAAGGCTCTAATGAAGGCATTTCCTTGGGGATACGAGCTTGCCGGTCTAACTTCTTAATGTCTCCCTATGGTTAAGCTTTTATAGATTCTTTAGTGAAGCAATTACCTGAGGCGTTTATCAATTCTCCCCATTTTTGGGCACGAATGATAGACCCTCTCACTAGTTGGGCTGCTGATGTTGTCTTTGAGTGCTCTGATCAATTGGCGTCCCTGAGCGAGCTGCCGATATCAACTTGGGGCCCATAGTGCATATGTTCGAGACAAAACCCGAGGCCCTTAAGAGGAACTGTTTTCTTCCTACCGAAGAGCCTTGGTTCATGTCCGTATGGAGAGAGGCTTCTGAGGTTCTTCGTCAACCCGTTCAATCCTTCGAGGATCTCCCTGCCTGGGATGCTCCCCCTTTTCCCCTCTTTTCTCCTGACACTACTGTCATGCGGCTTATGAAAAGGGCCTTTGATGAGGTGTTTTTATTGCTTTCGTTATAGCTGAGTTCACCCATTATCAATTTATTATTATTTTTTGTTTAGCTAGTCTTTTTCTCTGCTAGGAGCTAAGAAAGGAGGGTGTTCTATGCCTCCCTTTTCATGAAGAGACTACTTTTGCAGTATGCACTCTGCCGACTATGGCGAGCGATTCTGGGAAAAAGGATGCCTTGGCTATTTCAGCGGATCATCCCAAGGATGATCTTTCCCTGCATTCGGCTAAAACTCCCTCTGTTGCTGGTGATCAGGCTTCATCTTCTCATTCACTTAGCTCTACGGGTCTGGCTTCTGCCTCAGATCCTTCTCTTTGACCTGGTTACTTTTTTATGGGTTGTTTCAAAACAATTTACTTTTTTGGTGCTTGTAATGGGGTGCTTTATTATGGCCCCAAAATTGTGCTGGTGGGGCACAAAGCATATTATTTCTTTATACTTTCGGCCAGGTGCTTTTTAGGGCCTTGCTTTTGACATGCTTCTGCTATTTATTATCAGTTTAGAATATTATCCTTCCATTTATACGACTCCTTGTCTTGTTTTTTACTTGCCATGTTCCTTCTGCTAAAGCATTTTGGAATAATAGAATACAGGTTAAAAAGCATTTTAAGATAATGGAGTACGCGCCCTGGGATGTAGGGTATCCCCTACTCCCCCCCCCCCCTCCAAGTGAGGCGTAAGGAACGAAGGAATTACTCCTCATTTTAGAGCTAACCATTTGTGGAATACGATTTTAAAAACAAGGAGGCATGATCTTGTGTCTTTCGCATATTGATTAATTAAAAGATAAGAAAACTTCAAAATAGATAAGGGCTACGGTCAGCCATACTCCCATCTTTTTAGGAATTGCTATCCTTTTCCTCGTATGCTGTTCCTTCAGCCTTCTCTCGATCTGGCATTTCAATTGTGTCTTTGATTTTTGCCTTTGCCTTAGCCATCAAAGTTTCCCACTGCCCTTTCTTAACTGGAGCGTGGTCTGTGCTTGTTGTTTTAGCTTCAAGTCCTTTGCTTTCTTTGATCTGTTGGGGTTGCTTCTTGTCTGGGCTCCTGGGCAGTAGGAGTCCTTCAGAGGGATTGGTGCCGGCAATCAGCAAGTGCTCCATTGAAATGGAGAGATTCTGGCTTTCTTCTACCGGAGTCAGAGCCTTAAACCTCTTCTCTTCGGGTTCAGCTTTAACTTTATCGCTGGCAAGTTCTGCCATCGGCCTTTTCCTGGCTTCTCCCGCCTGTACCGATTGAATGTAGCATTTTCGAGAGATCCCTTGGTCCCCCGACACTTGCCCCACCTGGCTTCCCACGGGGAATTTCATCATCAGATGGTAAGTGGAAACCACTGCTTGGAATGGATTTAGGGCAATTCTCCCCAGGATAATATTGTAAGAAGATGGCTGTTGCACTACCAGAAAGGTGACTGGTTTTGATACCCGCATAGGTCCTTCACCCAGGGTAAGCATCAAGTCGATTGACCCCAATGACATTACATGGTCTCCTGAGAAACCATGTTGATAGGGACTAATATCAGTCTTCCCTCGTGTAAGTAAATCTGAATGCTGGAGAAAATCAACCTCTCTAAACCTTAAGAGTATCACCCCTAAATAAGAATGAGTATTAAATAACATCTTCCGGTAAGAAAGGAATACCCACTTCACTAATAAGGTCCTGGCGCCTAATTTAGCTCATGCCAAGGCTTCTGCATAGAAGCCAGTCTGCGCAGAAGCCGTCTTGATCCTATCAGGTTTTCCCCAAAACCTAAGGATCTGCCTAAACATGAGATCGGCGTGAGTCTAGTCCTCCTAGTGTGAGGACCACGGCATTAATGGCAAGAAAGAATACTGTCTTTATGGGAATTCCATTTCTACCCTCGACATACCTATAAATATTAAACAAACTCATCTATCACAATAATTCTCACTCTCTTACGAACAAACACGCTCCTTAGCGTACTGTTCCATTCAATTCCATACTCTCTCTCTCACGAGCTCCTCCGAGCTCAGGCTAGCAGAGGCGGACAAGACCTTCTTCTGGGAAGCCGTAATCCGCTTTCACATCCACCTGCTCTTCTCAACACCGGGAAGAGTCTCTTTCCTACGTATACTGTCTTGAACTTAAGGTAAAACCCTCATCATTTGAGAAGGAATGAGGTTTGACGGAGTTCCACATTCCTAGCCTCCCTCTCTCCCTTGTCTCTGTCTTGCGTTATCAGTTTGTATGAGTACAAAACCCCATGAATCTTGCTAGTTCACGGTTAAATATGCCTTTTATCCTTTACTTATAGCTCAACTATTACTCGTCGTTGTTGTGCGCCTCTTGCCCTGTTGGGAATTGTTATGAACCAATTTGTTAAGGGGGAACTATGTGGGATACTTGATAAACGAAGTCATTTGTTTAGATTGGATCCCAAAACCCCAAGTGTCCTATTCCCAAGCGACCCATTTTGATGTAGTTAATAAGTTAGAATTTTTCTAAGCCTACTCTGTTAGGATGGCTCTTTAATTTGCTTAGATTTTAGGCTTCAAACTTTCAAGTGAAGGCCACTCGCTTGAGTGTGTTTTTCGAAGCGAAGCAAGTCTAGCAAGCCGAAGTGAAGCATGCCGAAGAATAGTGTAGCAAAGCGAGCGCTACAGTAGATTCAAAGCGAGTCTGCCAAGGAGAAGCGAAGCGAGCGCTACAGTTCAAAACTAAAGCGAAGCGAAGCGAGCGCTACAGTGTAAAGTCAAAGCTAGTCAATTCTAGTCAGCAATTTCCAAAGTAGTCACTAGGGAACTTTATCTCCCGAAGCGGCTCACTACAGAATGACTAAGAAGTGACTCAACTAAAGCAGACGCTACAATTTCAAAAGCGAAGCGAGCCACTACCTACCAGAAAGCGACAGCACAACTCCCGCCCATATTTTGAACTCCAGTCAACTAGAGATCTTCGCATTAATTGCGAGATCTCCACGTGTCGAACGCGGAGAGGTGCAGGGGAGTTAACTGCCAGGCCGACAGGGTGCCGCTACAGTACTGGTTCGCTCCAGTTACTGTTAGCCTTGTAACTTAGCCGTTTTCGGCAAAGAGACAAACTGCACACCTGCAAAAGCAACTGCCTGCGCAAGTACTGTCGAGAGGAGGAGGGACAAGGCCACCAACCAAGCAACGGATCTTAACCAACCCTCCGCCTATAAATAGTGAAGGATGAAGACGAAGAGAAATAGAACACTACTTGAGCATTCGAGCGCATACAGCAAACAAACACTCCCAAGCCTTCGAGCAAATCTTCGAGTCTTTGTTTTAATGTTCTCCGAGTTTTCAGTTCATCGGAACTCGTCTTCACAACCTTCACACTTCGAGTCTAAGCCCACATCAAATATCCAAGCTTAGAAGAAGAACTCTAGCCAATCTTTGCATCTACTGTAAAGAGTTCTTCATAGTGTGTCCGTCAACCAAAAACCCTATACTTTGTCTGTTAGGTTTTTGAGTCGTCGTTAGGTTGTTTCGATCCAAGGCCCTTCTTTCACCGATTGAAGAAGCCTCGATCATAGAGTCTAGATCCAAGCTTGCACTTACATTGTTCGTGTGAAGCTCGATCGAAGCTAGGCTGTAAGGAGAGCCCGCATTCTCCCTGTTGTTCGGACAGAAGCAAGTGAAGCTTCTTGTCCAGTTTAGGTCTTAGTAGTGAACCCGTAATCACTGCATTGTCTGTCAGATCCAGGCGAGTGAAGCCCGATCTCGACTAGGTTTTTGAAGGACCCGTAACCTTCAAGTTCTTGAGTGAAGAGAACAGTTGCCGTCGTGCAACGAAGTGGACGTAGGAGCTTTATCTCCGAACCACTATAAATCTCGGTGTCGTATCTTTCTAACCCTAATCTCTTTATCGTATTTGATTATCCATTGCACGTGCATATAAACAAACATAACTTGGATTTCTAATTACTTAGGAAAAGATTTTAGCTCACCGAATTTCCGCATATACGAGTAAAGACTCCCTCTTGATCAAGTCCTTACTTCGGTCAAGCAGGCAAGCTACGTACTGTAGATTTAGCTTCAGCTAAGTCTTAAGTATCAAACGAGCTCTTTACTTGTCACTCTGAGTTAAAGGGAAAAAGTTGAAAAACTTGAAATACGTATTCAGCCCCCCCTCTACGTATTTCCCCTATTAACAAACCGGGACCAACAAGTGGTATCAGAGCAGCGGTTCTTTCGAGCCTCTGCTTTGCATATCTGAAGCGAGTCCCCACTTGCTTCACGTTGTCTCACTGAACCGGATCCGATTTTCCTAAGTGCATCAAAACCTCACCCACGCATATTGCATTTACTGCTGATAGTTTGCTATGTCTACATACAATGCATCAAATCTTCCACAGTTCTCGATCGAAGGATACGAGACATGGAGTTTCCGAGTCGAGAGCTTCCTATGCTCCATCCACGACCGGATGTGGGAAGTCATAGAGGATAGACCAATCGATATCAAGAAAGCCATATCTGTGAACGTCCCAGCTGCTGAAGGACTCGAAGCTCATGTTCGACAAACATATGTTGAAAAGGATAAAGATGAGTACACTCCGAATGACTTCAAAGTTGCCAACCTCGACAAGATTGCACGCCACACGATGCAGAGCACCGTGTCGGACGCCTATCTACCACGGATAAGGAAATGTGCAACGGCGAAAGAAATGTGGGAAACACTAGCCCTCATTTCTCAAGGCACAGACAAAATCAAGGAAAACAAGCTCGTTGTTCAGATGCGGGAGTTTGAGAGTCTGATAATGAAGCCAGGAGAGTCTATCGACACCTTCGAGCTGAGAGTCACAAACATCATTGCAACTCTCAACTAACTTGGGAAGGAACTCACATACAAGGAAGTCAACCTGAAGATTGTCCGAGCTCTCACAAGGAAGTGGCAAACCATGAAGGAGTTATACCTAGCCACCAAGGATCTATCAAAGCTCACACCGGAGATTCTGTTCTCCGAACTCAAAGCACATGAATTCGATCAGAATCGAATGAGCCTCGACGAAGAGGATGAAGCGCCCACTACGTCAAAAGGAGTAGCATTCAAAGCTGCTGAAGGGCCAAGCGACCAGTCGCTAGCCAAGATGACAAGGGAAGAATTGGAAGAACACATTGCGTTCTTGTCCAAGAACTTCAACAAAATGAACTCTCGAGTGGGCGAATACAAAAGATTCTACAAGCAATACAAAGGGAGGAGCACTGATGCTCGAGAAGGAAAAGGGAAGAAAGAAGAGACGACCAAGCCGATCTCAAGGGACATGATGGAAGTGGAATGTTACCATTGCCACAAGATGGGCCACTACAAATCCGATTGCCCAAAGCTGAGTGCGAAGGAGCGAGAAGAACTGAAAGCAAAGAGGGATGCTCCAAGGCGAGCGCTTGTAGCAAGTGAAGTACTGGTCGCTTCAACTGAAGATCCAGCAAGCGACTCCGATGCATTCACAGATCCCAACTCTAGTGAAGGTGAGGATCCTGGACTCATGGCGCTCACCGACGAAGAGACCGGAGAGGTATTCATCTATCCCTCATCTAGTTCAATTACACTCGCACACACGCACCAAGAGGAATCTAATTCCTCAACATGGAGTGAGTTGCTTGACAAGCACGTGAAATTGTCAAGAGACCACGAAGTGCTGCAACAAGCTTTGTCTCAAAGCAAGAAAGAGAACCGAAAGCTAGCCACTGAGCTTGACCAAGTCAAACTCAACTTAAGGGCTATGACTTGTAAGTTCGAGGATCTCTTCGCGAGACATCAAAGCTTGGAAGGAAGGTATGAAGCCCAATCCACTCTAGTCGCCAACTTAAACAAAGCTTCATACGCTAGACAGGCACTAGAGAGTTCTCTTCTACCTTTTGGTAGAAAGGGAGGACTTGGATATGAGGGTGGACCTTCCAAGCCGACTGTCTTTGTTGGTGCTTCAAACACGACACCATCAGTCTCTTTGGAAATGCCCACTGCATCCAAAGCGACCACTAACAAAGACAAAGGCAAAATGGCTGAGAACCCTAAGAAGAAGCCAATGAAGATGTCTGTATCTTCAAGGGCCGAAACTATGGGCAAGCAAAGATCAACTGTTCCTAGCACTTACAATGCTAAAGCTTACCAATCCAAAGGTAAAGGGAAATCAGTTGTAGCTTCTAAGCCTCAAGCCAAGACACGAGAGACAAAGGATCTCCCTTTCAAGAAAAGGAGTAATGTCTATGTGTCATGCTATCCGGACTGGAGATGGTCCAACCGGACTAACGTTGAGGGGGAAGACCTTGAAGCTTTCAATAGGTCGCTTCAGATTCCCAAGGTTACTCAAGCGAGTCAGGGTCGAAACCCTAGTTCGACCGCTTCGAGAAAACCAAGCGAGCCGCTTCGACAGACTGTAAAACCCAAGTCAGTCTCTAAGCCCATAGCTAATCCGAAGCGAGTCGCTTCAGGATACAAGCCAAAGGGTAAGAGCTTGGGTATGCCAGAAGCGAGCCGCTACCCCTCTTGCACACACTGCTGCACATGTGAGGCTGCTTCAATGCAGAAGTCACTGTTTTCGAAGGTCGAGAAGCCCAAAGCACAAGCTTCCTTTCAAAAGAAAGTGAAGCAAGTGTGGGTACCTAAGGGAACTAACCTGCAAGGACCCAAACTGATTTGGGTACCAAAATCTGTCTAAATGCAGGTGAGCGCAGTGGATCCCATGCCATGTGAGGGTCAACAAATTTGGTACTTGGACAGTGGATGTTCAAGACACATGACCGGCATGAGAGCTCTACTTCAAGACTACATAGAGAAGAAGGGTCCACACGTTACATTTGGTGACAACTCTCGAGGTAGCACCAAAGGGTACGGCGCACTGAAAGTTGGAAAGCTCACAATTGAAGAAGTCTCCTACGTGGAAGGACTCAAGCACAACTGCTATCCATTTCACAGTTTTGTGACAAAGGATACAAGGTGGAATTTATTTCCAACAAGTGCATTGTGAAGAGCAAGCTTACATCCCAGATTGTGCTCACTGGAATTAGACAAAGGAATGTCTACATCGCACAATGGGACAGCTGCAAAGAGGAAACATGCTTAGTAGCAAGGAGTGCTACAGAGATAGGATGGCTATGGCACCGACGCTTGAACCATCTCAATTTCAAAGCAATCAATCGCCTAGCTCGCAAGGGTTTGGTGCAAGGCATACCAAATGAAGTCTTCATCAAAGACCATCCATGCTCACCATGCCAACGAGGTAAGCAGACGAAGAAGCACTTCGCCAGTCTCGAAGAAGCTTCATCAAAGCGAGTGCTCGAGCAGCTTCACATGGATCTGTTTGGTCCAGTTACTCCAGTCAGTGTGAACGGAAGGAAATACACTCTAGTTGTAGTCGACGACTTCTCTCGCTACACTTGGGGTCGTATTTCTCTACAGCAAGAAGGAGACTCTGACCAAGCTACCACAACTGCTCAAGCGATTGGCTGTGGAGAAGAATCAAGCAATCGTGACCATCCGCTCCGACAAAGGCACAGAGTTCTTGAACTCTACCATCGAAGCATACTGCACGGAACATGGCATAGCTCATCAAACCTCCTCAGCACGTACACCTCAGCAGAATGGAGTTGCAGAAAGAAGAAATAGAATCATCAAAGAAGTCGTTCGAACCATGATTGCAGACTCGAAGCTTCCAATGAAGTATTGGGCTGAAGCTGCCAATATAGCATGCTACACTCAGAATCGAACGCTTCTCTGCAAACGGCATGACAAAACACCGTATGAAATATGGACAGGGAGAATTCCTAACATATCTTATTTCCATATTTTTGGTTGTAGGGTCTTCATCCATGACAATTGGAAGTCGCAGTTGAAAGCCTTTGAAAGCAAAGCTGATGAAGGAATATTCTTAGGATATTCCACATCAAGCAAAGCTTACAGGGTGTTCAACTGTAAAACCCTAATCGTGGAAGAATCACCCCACGTCGTATTTGATAAATCTTCCTTGAGTCTTCCACAGGAACAGGATCAATTTAAAGAAGGAAAGTCAAGTGAGGAACCCATCAACACTCTTACTTGGGACATACTTGAGGATGAAGAAGAGATCAAGGGCTCAAGCGAGCAGAATGTCCAAGGAAAAGATGAAGCTGCCCCCCCAAGACTCCTGAAGCGAGTGCAGGCCAAGCACCCAATCCAGTCACTTCAGATGGTGAAGCAAGTGACCAAGAAGAAGATGAAGATGAAGCTGGCGGGTCCAAGCGTGCATGGCTCAAAGATCACTCACCAAGTCAAATTATTGGAGATCCATCCAAGGGTGTAGTGACCAGAAGTCAAGTGTTTGGAGAAAGTGCCATGTTCAGTTGTTTTCTCTCAAACATTGAGCCGTCATGCGTGGAGGAAGCTCTAGCCGATTCAAACTGGGTGATCGCCATGCAAGAAGAGCTGAATCAGTTCACCAGAAACGACGCATGGTACCTCGTGGATCGTCCCAAATTCCAGCATGTTATTGGCACCAAGTGGGTATTCAAGAACAAGACAGACGAGGATCACAACGTTGTTAGAAACAAGGCGCGTCTAGTCGCTAAAGGCTACTGCCAAGAGGAAGGAATCGATTTCGATGAGACCTTCGCTCCAGTGGCACGGCTTGAAGTGATTCGACTTTTTCTAGCCTATGCAGTGACCAAGAGATTCAAAGTGTATCAAATGGATGTGAAGAGCGCGTTTCTCAACGGTGAATTGAAGGAAGAACTGTATGTGGAGCAGCCACTGGGTTTCGAGCAAGGAGACAAGGTGTATCGACTAAAGAAAGCCCTATCCGGGTTGAAGCAAGCTCCCAGAGCTTGGTATGATACACTTTCTCAATTCCTAGTGGATAATGGATTCCACAAAGGAAAGATAGATCGAACCCTTTTCACAATCAACCATGGAGAGGATATGCTATGGGTTCAGATCTATGTAGACGACATCATATTTGGATCGCCAAACCAGTCGCTTAGCGAGAAGTTTGGAGAGCTGATGAAGACCAAATATGAGATGTCAATGATTGGCTTGATGAGCTGCTTTCTAGGTCTTCAAGTGAAGCAGCAGGATGATGGTATTTTCATCAATCAAGCTAAGTATACTCGAGATATGCTTGCTAAGTTCGGTGTTCAGCATGCCAAAGCTGTGAAGATTCCGATGAACATGAACTGGAAGATGGAGCCAGACATAGATGGGAAGTCTGTGGATGTTACAGACTACCGAGCCTTGATCGGATCCCTTCTATATCTCACTGCAAGCAGACCAGATATAGCTTTTGCAGTTGGAGTCTGTGCTCGCTTCCAAAGCAACCCCAAGCACAACCATCTTGAAGCTGCCAAAAGAATTCTTCGATATTTGAAGGGCACTATCTGTTGGGAACCCCTTGCAGTTTGATTTTGATGATGTTTATCGAAACCACACTTAGGCATATTTTACTTGTTTAGGGTCAAGGCCGATAGATCGACCTGCTACCTGTTAGTGCAGGTCGATGCCCTCTAATGTTTAGAATCAAGTTCGATCCACCCTGTAAGAGAAAGGTCGATGTATCGACCTGCCTCAATTGGATCGAGCTGGATCATCAGCCTGTCTATCGACCTTCCTTATCAAGCTTCCAGCCCGCTTTGACTTAGAAGATTTCAAGAGCTGGATTAACTATCAAAGTCGATGCTCCGCCTTCATGGAGCGTCTCGACCTGATCCTTTCCACGTCGAGTGCCAGCAAGGACGAATATTCCCAACGGCTAGAAGTGAGTCAGCTTCCAACGGCTAGTGCCACGTCAGCCTGACTACAACGGCTAGTTTTTCAAAACTACCTATAAATACTTCAGCCATTATCGGATTCAAGCACGGGAAACACAAGTTATCAACGCCATATCTCTGCCCAAATCTCTCTCAAAGTTCATATCCATTCAAGTATTCAAAATCCGATTAGTTTCCCAAACACTTGACGAAAAGAGGTTTCCGATTCCGATAAACACCACAACGACGAAGCGTTCACTGCTGCTTGTCGATTGTTCAACAGCTTCTTCTCCGACTTGTTCGAAGTTAGAAAGCTTGTTTTTATTTTTGCCATTATAGAGTTAGTCAAACTCTGTAAAGGTGTAAGGTTGTTTGTACGGTTCAGTACGAAGGTTGTAAGGGTCACGACCCAAAACTCGTGTCTAGATATTTTCAGGTTAGATTGTATCTAGAACTGATACTCAGTCAGTATAAATAAGAGAGAGGTTGAATCCAAAGGTAAAGGGATTCTCAGGTCGAGTCGACCTGACGTGGACGTAGGAGGGTTTCTCCGAACCACGCTAAATCGCGGTGTCTCTCTCTCTCTCTCTCTCTCTCTCTCTCTATTTATCTTCCTTATATTTTGTTATCAAATTGACTAGCATCAACCTGCATATCTGCATCAACCTGCTTCTGTTCACCAGTTAGATTTTTCAAAGAGTAAATCAACCTCCACCAACTTCCGCATTAACAACAGTTTGATAAATCAAGCTTGATACCATACAAGCTTGATAGATCAAACTGCCTCTGATAAGGTCGACCTTGACAATCGACCTGCAGATCGACCTGATTTTTCAAAAGTCAAAAACGGTTGGTTATTGGTGTATTCCCCCCCCCCCCCCATACACCAATTACTCTTTCCCGGGACCAACAAGTGGTATCAGAGCAGTGGTTCTTTTGACCGCTGCTTTGCATACCAAAAGTTCTTTTTCAAACTTTTGGTCATTTTGAACCGATCCTTAGAAAAATCTTTTCATTCATTTCATATCATATTATTTGCTATGGAGGCCTCTCTTCTCAGGGTATGTGAAGACTTCTCCATACAAGGCTATGAAGATTGGAGTTTTCGAATCAAGATGTGTCTCAAGGCACATCACGTCCTCATGTGGGATATTATCGAGAATGGTCCCTCCCCCATATATGCAGCGAAGATTATTGTGGATGGAACATCCCCCGGGGAGGCTACATACGAGAAAGTCCTCAAAAACCCTCGCGACTACTCAACCGAGGAAAGGAAAGAGGCCGGTCTCGATGATTACGCAAAGGGACTCATCTCCAGCACTGTGAAGGGTGTCTACCTGGCCAAGATCCGAAATCTTGAAACGGCCAAAGAAATGTGGGACACCCTCCGGTCCATCAGCCTTGGCTCAGAGGAAATGAAGGAGAACAAGCTGTCTATGGCGTGCAGCAAGTTCGATGACTTCAAGATGGTTTCGGGTGAAACCATAGAAGCAATGAAAATTCGCTTCACCGAGATTATTCTCGAAGTCGCTGCAATCAACCCGTACAAATATACGCAGCGCGAGAAGAATCTCAAAGTTATACGTGCTCTTCCTGCAAATTGGCACGTATACGCCACCATGCATCCAGCTCGATCGGATTTCAACTCCCTCACCACAGAAGACCTTTTCGACATTCTTGTCGGAAATGAGTATGAGATGATCCGCATCCATGGATCAACCCAGCCTTCCACCAGCAAGAAGGCTGATGAAAAGAACAAGGAGGTAGCTTTCAAGGCCGACTCAGCCTCAGCTGCTACCCCAAGTCTGATTGACCAGTCCATCGTCAAGAAGTTCGAGAAGATGACTCTCGACTATGCTCTAGCTGCTAGGAGGAATGAGAAGCTCTTAGGGAAGGTTGTCAAATATAAAAAGTTCTATCGTGACAACAAGCGAAACTTCTCAAACCGCAACCACGACCGCCCTGACAAAAAGGGAGAAGGTAAACCCTCAACCATCAATTCTTCTAACACGCCCGAGGGTGATTATTTCAATTGTGGCAGGCCAGGTCACTACAAGACCGACTGCCCGGATCTTACCAAGGCCGAGAGAGACGAGCTCCGTGCAAAGCGCGATAAGAAGCTCAAAGAGCAACGAGCTACAATGATTGTCGAAGAAACAAAGGAAGCTCACCTCTCGGATAGCTCGTCAAGTGATGACGAAGGTTACATCACTTTCGACGAAAGTGATGATGAAGAATGTTTCGTTGGAGAGCACCAACAAAATGAGGGATCTTCAAAGGTAGATCTTCAACCCATTTCACTTTCTTTTTTTGATGATGATTGTGCAGAAGAAGGTGATAAAGATCTATCCGAGGCTGTATCTTGGGAAGAAATCAAGAAGCAGCTGGATGACTATGCCGATCTCGTGGATACACTTAAAGAGGTCGTTGAAGATAATGCTGAGCTATTGGACAAAAATGAAAAATACAAGCTAGCATTAGAAGAAAGATTCTCTCCCTACGATGAAGAAAAGGAAAGGGAGATTGAAGCCCTAAGGTCAAAGGTTGAAGAATTGACTTTACGGGTCAAGGAGTTCGATTCCAGGGAGCTCGAAAAGGACGAGTCCCTCAAGACCAAAGATGCCAAAATACACAGCCTTACATCAAAGTTGGCTGACTTGGTAATTCGACACGAACTCCTCATGAAAAAGGAAGAAAAACTTCAACTCACCTTAAGCCAGTTGAAGAAAAGCGGAAAGAAGTTAGAAGAGGTCCAATCCATGCAACGCAATCCGCGCGATCACTCTGGGATTGGATTCAACGGAGAATCCAAGAAAAACAAGGATAAAGACTGCAAGATCACGTTCGTGAAGGCGCAGTCGAAGTCAAAGAGTGTTCGAAAAGCTCATCAAGCTCTTCCAGACAAGATGGTCCAGCTGAAGAATCCAGTCCGACAGCCTCAAGCCATCCTTGTAAAGCAACATAAGAAGGAACAGCCTGTTCGTCAAAAGAAAGAGAGTCGACATGCTCAGCATCGTCGACCTGCCCTCGCTCATCAAAAGCAGGCTGTTCATCAAGGGCGATACCAAGGCCAGTACTATCAAAGGCCGTATCACCCTCAGTTCTTCTATCCTACTCATCAAGATTGTAACTGCCATTATCCTCAACGGTCTAATTATCAAGACTGGCAGTATCAATCTGGCCTTCATGATGAGCAGTTCTATCAGCCTCGTCGCCCTCGCTCAAAGAAATCCAAGGCTCCCAAGCCCAAGACCGCTACTGCCTCGTCCTCAGCCTCGGATAGAAGCAGACCAATGAAGCAAATATGGGTCCCAAAGGCCGTTCCCGCAACCGATGTAGCACCCAATCTCAAATGGGTCGCTAAGTTTAACTAATTGCAGGTTGGGAAGGCTCAGAGAAGGAGCCAAGCAGCTCGAGGAGCTGTATGGATCATTGATAGTGGATTCTCAAAGCACATGACGTGTGACAAAACGCTACTATCAAACTTTCAAGAACGAGACGGGCCACTTGTAACTTTTGGAGGAAATTCTAAGGGATTTACGAGAGGCCAGGGCAATCTAAAAGTTGGTAAAACAACTATTTCTAACGTTTCTTATGTTGATGGTCTTAATCATAACCTATTCCCTGTGTCTCAATTCTGCTCGAGTGGTAAACGAGTAGAATTCACCGCTAACAAATGTCTCGTGAAAAATGAGGAAGGAGAAACACTTCTTACCGGAGTTTTGCAGGATAGACTCTATATTGTTCAATGGACAGATTGGATAGAGACCTGCCTGGTCACAAAGGCTGATTCCGAGACAAGCTGGCTATGGCACAAGAGGTTGAGTCACTTAAACTTCAAGGCCATCAACAAGCTCGCACGCAACAAGCTGGTGAACGACCTGCCAGACCAAGTCTTCGATCGTGATCACATCTGCAGAGCCTGTCAAGCCGAAAAGCAAACAAGATCATCCTTTCCAAGCGTGACGGCACAATCATCAAATCGAATTCTTGAGCTTCTCCATCTCGACCTCTTCGGTCCAGTCACTCCCTTGAGTATAAACGGTAGAAAATACGCTCTCGTTATTATAGATGATTATTCTAGATTTACGTGGGTTATTTTCATGTACAAAAAGAAGGAGACATTGGAGAAGCTACCTGCGTTGCTGAGCAAACTGTGCAATCAAAAGGAGAAATCCATCATTTCCATTCGATCAGATCGAGGCACCGAATTTATCAATGCAATGATCGAAGAATATTGTACAAAGAGTGGGATTCATCATCAAACTTCAGCTGCACGCACACCTCAACAAAACGGCGTGGTGGAACGTCGTAACAGATCGCTGAAGGAAGCAGCTCGTACCATGTTGGATGAAACCAATCTTCCAAAGAAGTTTTGGGCAGAGGCCGTCAACACAGCCTGCTACACCCAAAACAGGTCGATCATCACGACCCGACATGGAAAGACTCCATACGAGCTGTGGAACAACAAGCTCCCCAGGTTAAAGTATTTTAAAGCTTTTGGGTGTTTGTGTTACATTCATAACAATGGGAAATCTCAATTGAAGACTTTTGATAGCAAGGCCGATCCAGGAGTATTTTTAGGATACTCAGAGGTTAGCAAAGCTTATAGAGTCTTTAATAAGAAAACCCTAGTTGTGGAGGTAACACCTCATGTTGTGTTTGATGAATCTACTTGACTGTACAGAGAATCAAGTACAGGAACAGAACAGCCCGCTGCTAACAGGCCGTCTAACTCCCCCATTGACGACCTGCTAGTATGGACTCCAAATGATTTGGAGGAAGAGGATCAATCTGATCCTAGGGTCACACAGCAAGGGGGAAGTGATGCAAATAATACTACGAGCTGTAATACATCAGCCGGACTTAACCAGGATGATCCCCCTCCCTCAGTCCCCAAGACTGATGCTGTTCACGACCTTACATCCCAAATCGAGCAGCTCGATAACACAATGGAGCAGCTCAACATCCAGGCCGAACAGCAGCCTGATCAACATCCCGAGCAACAGCGCGTATCCACTAATCAACCTTCAACTCACCCGGAGTTTGATGAACCCATTAATGAGCCCGAACCAATTATTTCAAATGAAGAAAGATCACGACGCAGACGATGGATCGATGATCATCCGAAAGAGCTCATTGTTGGGAACCCAAACCAAGGAGTGCGAACAAGGAGGACGATTGGTGAAAGTGCGCTATTAAGTTGCTATCTCTCTCGAGTAGAACCCAAAGATGCCATTGAAGCTCTTCAAGATGCTGACTGGATTCAAGCCATGCAAGAAGAACTCAATGAATTCAAAAGAAATGAAGTATGGTCTCTAGTTGATCGTCCTTATCATCAGGGCGTCATTGGAGTCAAATGGGTTTATAAGAACAAGAGAGATGAATCTGGAGAAGTTGTCAGAAATAAAGCCCGATTGGTTGCAAAGGGTTACTGTCAACAAGAAGGAATCGACTATGATGAGACGTTTGCCCCCGTTGCAAGATTAGAAGCTATAAAGCTATTTCTAGCTTATGCTGCCCATCAATGATTCAAAGTCTACCGGATGGATGTTAAAAGTGCGTTCCTCAATGGCGTTCTCGAAGAGGAAGTCTATGTGGAACAGCCTCCTGGATTCGAGGAGGGTGATTCAAGCAAAGTCTACAAACTCCATAAGGCCGTATACGGACTTAAGCAAGCTCCTCGAGCTTGGTATGAGACGCTGTCATCCTTCCTCATCGAATCAGGATTCAAGCGTGGTTCAGTCGACAAGACGCTATTCACTATCAAAGTGAATGAACATATCCTTTCAGTACAAATTTATGTTGATGATATCATTTTTGGATCTAAATCTCCCATTTTGTGCGAAAAATTTGGTAACCTCATGACCGAAAAATATAAAATGTCTATGATGGGGGAAATGAATTTCTTTCTAGGGTTGCAGGTCAAGCAGTCCGATGAAGGAATCTTCATAAGCCAAACAAAATACGCACACGAGCTGGTTGACAAGTTTGGTGTCAAAGACAGCAAGCCTGTCAAAATACCGATGCTCTCTGGTGGGAAGATCGACCCGGATCCCGAAGGAAAACCTGCCAACATAACACAGTACAGGGGTATAATTGGTTCATTACTTTATCTAACTGCTAGTCGACCTGATATCACTTTTGCAGTTGGAGTGTGTGCTCGATTTCAAGCTAATCCGAAGGAATCTCACTTGGAAGCAGCAAAGAAAATTCTTCGATACATCAAAGGAACCACAAATCTAGGTCTTTGGTATCCTTGTGATGATAATTTGCAGCTTACAGGTTATTCAGATTCTGATCATGCAGGGTGCAAGCTCGATAGGAAATCTACCTCGGGTACTTGCCATTTTCTCGGAAACAAGCTGATATCATGGTTTTCAAAGAAGCAAACCTCAGTAGCCACCTCCACCACAGAAGCCGAGTACATGGCCGCAGGAAGTTGTTGTGCACAAATCTTGTGGATCAAACAACAACTTAAGGATTATGAAGTTGAAGTCAGTGAAGTGCCAATATTCTGCGACAGCTCGAGTGCCATCGCCATTACTCAAAACCCAGTTCTTCATTCAAGATGCAAGCACGTGGATATTCGACACCATTTTATTCGTGATCACGTGGAAAAGAAGAACGTGGTTATTGAGAAGATACACACTGACATTCAACGAGCTGATATTCTAACCTAACCCCTAGCCGAAGAAAGATTCAAAATGCTATGTGGAAAGCTAGGGTTATTGAATGTTGATTCATCAGGCCGATCGTAAGCCTACAAGCCGTTATCTCCTCATCAGCCTGCCACTTCTTTCAAAAGCTTGTGTGGGACCAACAATCGGGACCAACAAGCAGGCCGTCTCTTTACAAACAGGCAGATATTAAGGGGGAACAGGCCATCAACTACTCAACAGGCCGTTACCGGTTGAACAGGGAGTTACTATTTGGACAGGCCGTGTCTATCTACAGGCCGTGCCCATCTACAGGCCGTGTCTATCAACAGACCGTGTCCATCAACAGGCCGTCGACTAATCAACAGATCGACCTGTGTTCCTCAATTGAGGGGGAACACTTGGCCAAAATGATTCATCATTTTAGGGGGAACAAAGGCCGATGAATACCAGGCTGATATCATAAGTCCAGGCAGTTTCAACTCGCCAGGTCGATATCACATGTCCAGGCCGTTTATCTCGCCAGGCCGATATCTCATGTCCAGGGCGTTTATTTCGCCAGGCCGATGTCTTCCCCAAGTCGTCAACTTCGACAGGCCATTCTATACCACGAGGCCGATATCAACAGGCCGTTATCAACCTGAATGCAACTGCATTTATGAAGGAAGAATCAAAAGGGCAGTATCACCCTTTTGTCTCATAACTTCTTTAATACGCATTGATTTCTTCATTTATTAATGTTATTTATTTCTCAATGTGTTTCATTATTTAAGAGCCTGTTGATTTGCGGAAAATAAGGAAAAAGGGGGTAATGATTACCATTTTTGTAAAACATCCAGTCAAGTGTCAAATATTGACACATTGACCGAGATTGCATTTAATTCCCTGCCACTTTTTGAAAAAGCGCCACATTTTCGCACGTTTCCTTACCTCACGCGCGGATGTGAAACGCCTCACATTCTACGCGCTTCAATCGTGTGGACGTGGGTGAGAGGGAAAACATAAACCCTTTCAAATTCGAACGATCTCCACCGTTCGATTTCCTATATATATCATGCAGTTTCTTCTCAAAACTTACTTACCTTTTTCATACTTCTTCGCAAAACCTAATTTTCACTCTCTGCAAAATCTAAACTGCCGCCGTCGTGTTCTTCGCTTTTCTGCTCTTTCACTTACTGCATCGAATCACTTGCCGTGGTTTGTGTTCTTTTCACCATTTATGTTTTGATTGTCTGTAAAGTTCTTCTCTATTTTCTTATTTTCTAATTTCTCGAAAAACTTGCAGAAAAACAACAATGGCAGAAAGGGTTTCAACCTCCGGTCGAAAAGAAGTGCAGTGGTCAGAAATCGAGGATTTCTTGAAGGCTCGCATCAAATACGAGCCCTATATGGTGCGCGAAAACTTCGGTTTTCGTGATCTTGACTCTATGTTCAACATAGTGGAGAAATGCTCTTCCTTCTATCAAATCATCTCCACTCGGCCGGCGAAGAGTCTTCCAAAGTTTGTAGCTGCCTTTTTCTACAACTGGAACGAGGGCGATTCCGTGTCTTCCCACACCGTCTCCCTCGGAACCCAGAATGTTATGCACACCATCAACGTTCTTGACGCCGTGAAGGGCGCTTTCGGCATTGAGGATGGTGGGACGTTGCAGCTCTCGGAGATTTCTTGAGATCATCTGCAGCAGGTTGCAGACCGAGTGCTGATCGAGCAGAGGCAGTACGTTCCTGTTGCCTTCAAAAGGAACGAGCTCCTACCCAAATACCGCCTTCTCATGGACTTCGTGCAGAAGTGCCTTCTAGGGCACATCGGGAATTACGACCAGGTCACTCCGTTCAAATTTCAAATTTTGACGGCCGTAATCCTCGATCTACCCATCTGTTGGGCCAAGTTAATGGTCTCCCTGCTGTGGGATGAAGCCAGACAGATCATTCTCGAGACGGAGGGAGTGGCCGTTGTGAAGGTTTCTCTCCACAACAATAAACCGCTCCGTCTTGGATCGAAGGCCACCAGCATTATTATTTCCTTCTTCAAGCACAGGAAATGGTCCAATGAAGAGGCCTTCCCCCCTCTGTTTATTCCGAAGGATCTTCACCAGCTTGAAATGGCGATTGGGGTGGCGCCGCAGATCTATTACAACTCCCCAGACAATGTCAGGGTGCATCTTGCCAAATGCGGCGAATCCAAGGTCGGTTGGAGGATTCCACCTCGACCTGCTCCAAAGAAGAGGAAGGCCGATGTCGACCTGGTCCCCTCTCGACCTGCCAAGAAGACTCTCCCTGTGAAGACTCCTCCACGGAGGACGCAGTCGGCCTCCGGTGATCCGCCCCGGCCGCTTCACAGGATTCTCCCCATAACCGAGGAATCTGCACCTCGCAGGGAGCCTTCGCCCGTCTCATCGCCCTCTCTCTCAGCCAAACGGACTCCATCTCCAGTCCGTTCCGCCGCCAAGCCGTCCGCCTCGCAGCAACGCCCTGCATCCTCTCAGCAGGTCGTTGCTCCCTCTCCAGTGAGTTCCCCTCCAGTCCATCGAGCTGGATCTGTTGAGATCCAGGATCTCACTACTGAAGACTCTCTGTCTTCCCCAATCCGGAACGTGCCAGTGGAGGAGCACGTCGTGCTGCCGATCCAGCCATTCTCTGTGCAGCCGATGTCTGCTGCTCACTCCCAGGTCGCTGCCTTGAAGGCTGAGGCCAAGCTGAAGGTCATCGACCTGATGCCAGGGATAGCCCAACTCCCCAAATCCCTCGACCTCGCCACTCGCCTCCAGTTCTATCTGGATTGTAAGTCGAGTTACTATTACGTCTTCGAGGCCCTGCTGCAGGTCGTTACCCTCAACGACCTGAAGGTCGAGGAACTGGCACTAGAAGCGGAGTTTGGATTCTACAATGTGGGGGATGCGGCTTCGAACTTTCGATCTCTTGTGCTGCGCCGCATGAAGGTCGAGGCCAAAATTCTGGGCATCGACCTTCGCCCCCTCTACATCAATTCTCGTGCTCTCTACAACTCCGCCGCTGAAGCTGGAGACGAGTTTGAGTTGATTCAAACTCCGGTGCAATCACCATCCAGGAATGAGGGTGGTGATCAGATGCTTGAAGCTGCTGCTCCATCCTCTCAAATTTCAAAGGCTGAAGTGGAGGTGGTGCTCGATACAATCTCTGCCAAGCTCGAGTCCATCATCACCAACCTTCCCGAGCAGATCAAGCAGGCCGTAGCTGAGGCCCGGGCCGATATTGTTAAAGATGCCAAGGCCCAGGCCGATGAAGTTGCCAGGGAGCGTGTCACTGACTTTGCAGTGAGGCTTTTAAAGGAATATACCGACAAGCTCCTGCCAGGCCAGCTCGACGAACTCAACATGGCGTCTCGCGACCAGATCGCGGAAGTGTTGGAGGACTTGTCCAAGGTCGATGAGCGAGTATCAAATCTGACTTCTTCAGTCACTAACTCGGCATCGACCTCCAACGAGCACATCAACGCCATTCACGGCACCATCTCCTCCCTTCTCAATGGTCAACAGGAGTTGAAGGATGCCGTGACCAAGCTGCAAGAGGAGGATGCTACTCTTCTTTCCCTGATAAAAGCCCTGACTGATGATGTCGAAAAGGGGGAAGAAGAAAGAGCCGCCGCCGCCGCGAAGAAGAAGAAGGCCCCAAAATCCAAAACTCCTTCAACTTCTGTGGCCCCTCCTCCTTCTCAAAAGAAGCCCTCCCAGGCCGTTGCCTCCAAGGCCGTTGCCTCTCATGCCGATCCAATCTCTCAGCTTGGTGCTGCCGAGGCTGCCACCGCCAAAGCTCGTTTGGCTGCCGAGGCCGAGCTCGTTTCTGCTATGACTCTGGCTGGTGCAACGCCGGAGCAGGCCGCAAATCCAGAAGAGCAGCGGCGTTTCAAGGCCGAGCGCCGGGCTGCTGAAGCTAGGAGGAAAAGGGAGTTGGACTGGATCAGCCAGTCCGCCCTTGTTTTGAATGCTGGAGGACTGCAGCAGGTCGTTGAATGGCTCGACGAATCTCAAAACAACCTGCTGCGGGAGCTTAACAGTTGCTTCATCCTCCTGCATTACTGGATCCAGGACCCCTCGCTTCCTGCCGACGCCGATGAAGCCTATGCAGCTTATATGCTTAGATTCCCTTACCAAGATTTCGTTGGTGAGCTTCGGAAGAAAGCTGCAGAGGCCGGTGTGATGATAAGGGCGCCAGCCAAGCAATTTTTCACGCCCTTATACCTTGGTGACTCGGGGTACTTGGATTACTCCCGGGTCGACTAATACATTGCACAGACTGCCATCGGACTGGGCGTAAACATCTCAAATTCCGATCCCGACTTCCGTCGCATCAGGGATGGAATTTATGCAAGTATGCAATCCAAGTCGAGGGAGCAGGTCCAGGAGGAGAGGATTGCAGCCCGTGCCAAGATCCAGGCGATTTAGTTAGATGATTCTGTAAATTTCTGTATTCATTTAAGTTCATAGCACAATATGTAATTTCCAAATGTAATGTATGCTATCGAGCTGAATGAAGCAAAAATCATCTTTCGACCTGATGACAATACCTCTTTGTCCAGGCATCTGCCTTTACTGCTTTATTTACTTTGATTTTGCCTTTCTTATAATTCCTTATCAATCTTCGTGATTAAAAATTATCAAGCTCTGATACCATTTTTCAGTGTTTTATTTCTTAGGAATTATTTGTAAAGTGTTTGGTTTCGACATCATCAAAAAGGGGGAAATTGTTGGGAACCCCTTGCAGTTTGATTTTGATGATGTTTATCGAAACCACACTTAGGCATATTTTACTTGTTTAGGGTCAAGGCCGATAGATCGACCTGCTACCTGTTAGTGCAGGTCGATGCCCTCTAATGTTTAGAATCAAGTTTGATCCACCCTGTAAGAGAAAGGTCGATGTATCGACCTGCCTCAATTGGATCGAGCTGGATCATCAGCCTGTCTATAGACCTTCCTTATCAAGCTTCGAGCCTGCTTTGACTTAGAAGATTTCAAGAGCTGGATTATCTATCAAAGTCGATGCTCCGCCTTCATGGAGCGTCTCGACCTGATCCTTGCCACGTCGAGTGCCAGCAAGGACGAATATTCCCAACGGCTAGAAGTGAGTCAGCTTCCAACGGCTAGTGCCACGTCAGCCTGACTCCAACGGCTAGTTTTTCAAAACTACCTATAAATACTTCAGCCATTATCGGATTCAAGCACGGGAAACACAAGTTATCAACGCCATATCTCTGCCCAAATCTCTCTCAAAGTTCATATCCATTCAAGTGTTCGAAATCCGATAAGTTTCCCAAACACTTGACGAAGAGAGGTTTCCGATTCCGATAAACACCACAACGACGAAGCGTTCACTGCTGCTTGTCGATTGTTCAACAGCTTCTTCTCCGACTTGTTCGAAGTTAGAAAGCTTGTTTTTATTTTCGCCATTATAGAGTTAGTCAAACTCTGTAAAGGTGTAAGGTTGTTTGTACGGTTCAGTACGAAGGTTGTAAGTGTCACGACCCAAAACTCGTGTCTAGATATTTTCAGGTTAGATTGTATCTAGAACTGATACTCAGTCAGTATAAATAAGAGAGAGGTTGAATCCAAAGGTAAAGGGATTCTCAGGTCGAGTCGACCTGACGTGGACGTAGGAGGGTTTCTCCGAACCACGCTAAATCGCGGTCTCTCCCTCTCTCTCTCTCTCTCTCTATTTATCTTCCTTATATTTTGTTATCAAACTGACTAGCATCAACCTGCATATCTGCATCAACCTGCTACTGTTCACCAGTTAGATTTTTCAAAGAGTAAATCAACCTCCACCAACTTCCGCATTAACAACAGTTTGATAAATCAAGCTTGATACCATACAAGCTTGATAGATCAAACTGCCTCTGATAAGGTCGACCTTGACAATCGACCTGCAGATCGACCTGATTTTTCAAAAGTCAAAAACGGTTGGTTATTGGTGTATTCCCCCCCCCCCCCATACACCAATTACTCTTTCCCGGGACCAACACTATCAACATGGGGCTGTGGTATCCAACGGAGGACAATCTGGAGCTCACTGGATACTCAGACGCTGACTATGGAGGGTGCCGAATTGATAGGAAATCAACTTCGGGCACTTGTCAGTTCTTGGGAAGCAAGCTAATCTCATGGTTTTCGAAGAAGCAGACAAGTGTAGCTACTTCAACGACTGAAGCCGAATATATGGCCGCTGGAAGCTGCTGTTCCCAAATTCTATGGCTTCGTCAGCAGTTGAAGGACTACAATTTTGAAGCAAATGAAATTCCAATATTTTGCGACAACAACAGTGCTATCTGCATCTCACAAAATCCAGTGCTACACACCAGATGCAAGCACGTGGAAATCCGACATCAGTTCATTCGTGATCATGTCGAGAAGAAGGATATCAAGCTCAAGAAAATTCATACCGATCTCCAGCGAGCAGATATCCTCACCAAGCCTCTAGCTGAGTCTCGTTTCAATCAGCTATGCATTGAATTAGGGTTATTAGACCCTGGTGAAGAGTACTAGATCCAGGATGCACAAAGGAGTGGTCGCTAGTTTTTCGTAGCGCCACCCGCTTCGGATCTTCACCAACTCAAGCTAGTCACTTCAAAATTCCACTCGCTTGAAGAAGGAGAAATAGGGTGGAGAAAGGTGGAGTGTTGGAATAAGTTCCCTACCCGCTTACAGGAATTGTTAAGCCATTGGTGAAGGGGGAACTATTGCTTGCTCTCGGAGCAACCTACTTCCAAAGCGAGCAAGGAAAGCTGCTACCTAGCCTAGGATTCCTAGCGAGTGGGTATAAACACTCGCAAGTGCCGTTTCTAGTAACGGTTGTGGGGTCTTGTATATGGCCTTCCCACGTAAAAATGGTGAAAGCTTAGGCAGGGCCGGCACCTAGACCTTGTGTCCTCTTCCCATTTTTCCGCCGAAGAGGAGCAAGTCTTCTCATCTCCTTCATCGTGGATAAATGTCCATTCCTTACTCACTCTTCATTGAGATGAGCTGCCGGATGTCTATCCATTCCTCCCCCACTTTGAATTTTGCATCGCTTCAATTTGCCCTAACTTGGGTCAAAGCGAGTCGATTGCAAGTTCATTCTGTAGCTTGTAGGAGGATGCTTGAAGGTTTACCTTTTTCTACAAAAGGTTGCAGGGCTGGTGACATGCTTCTGTGTAAAATACGAGATTGTCTTGTCAGAGCACTCTCATTGTCATCCTGTCCATTTCTGCTCTGAGATAAGGACTTGTACTCATCCCCCATTCGCCGTGAATATGTACACTTACGTGAAACTCCCCTCTGGGTTGTAGTAAGCTTGTGTACTATATTCATTTCCTCCCTCATTCACTTCGATGGAGGACTCTCTAATTCGTAGAGGAAAATGAATGCCATGAAGATAAACTTCAAAGAAGACAAAGTATCCAATAAATGGAGGTGTACTCAATAGTCGATATCAACAAGCTTCAAGGCAAATACCAACAAGTGGTCTCAACTGATGATGTACAAATCCTCAAAATGAAGTCTTTAATAGGTGGTATCAATCTCTTACGAAGTGAGATTGACTGGTAAGTGTTTCAATTTGAAGTACACTAAGTGAGCTGAAGCGTGCTAGAAACCTTCACTCACTACGTGGAATATATGAAATGAATCTGACACAAATACAAAGAGGAAAACACTCTTGTTTATCCTCGAAGTATGTAAGTCAGAAACATTTTAAATTAAGCAAAGAAATTCATTTTCTTGTTTCCAGTCGCTAAAAATGACGAAGCGAGTGCCACGTCACTCCGCAAGTCATCGCAAACGAGTGCGGAACAGTCACGTGAAGCGAGTACTTCGCAAGCGAGTGGATGCCGAAGCGGCTACACTCGAAGCGAGCAGATACGAAGCGAAGCGTATGAGCTGTCAGCACTCGAGTGCAAAATTTCACTTTTTACTTTAGCATTTAATGCAGCGGCGCGTAGAAAAAGAAACGACAGGCGCGTGGATGTCAAAGCCGAGGAAAGCGGGAAAACCGCACTCAATCCAGCCGTCGAATCTGAACCGTCTCTAAATCTCAACCGCTGGATTGACGACTATTGGAGAGACGAATCAAAAGCTGCCACGTGGCCATGTCAAGCCAAGTTGGCGGTTCACTTTTCCAGTGATGACGCCGGACACATCAGATCCATCACCGAAGGTCCGCCACCCCTGCACAGGATCTTCGAAGATATTACTGTCTTGCCCCTGCCTCGTCAGCCGAACCCTAGTTCTATATATATGTAACACCGAAGGTTGCAGAAAAATTTCACAAGTCTCAAAACCTACCATTTTAGTGAAACCTCTGCACCTCTGAAAACTCAAACCTAAAATCCTCAAAGCCTTAACTTTTTCTCAACCCTCTCTACAAGAATAAACCATGGGAAAGAAGCTAAATACAGAAACAATGGAGCAGTTCATGACGGAGGTAGATAAACACATCAATGTCGAGCCTCATCTCGACCCAATCGTCATCGAAAGGAGAGGCTTCTTCCGTAGAGCCGTGACCACGGCCGGTCTATGGAAGTTCGTGACGGCGGTTCCGTCAAAAATTCTGGCAAAGGCCGTTGGAGAACTCCTTCTGAATTTAAAGAAGGAACAAAATACATCATCATTCACAGATCCACAAACCCAGAAGCCGGTGGAGGTGGACTTGAACGAGCTCATCGGCGTGTTCAACTTGCCGAGGGAAGGAGGAGATTCCCTGTTAAATTTGGGATTCTCGTCCGGAGTTTAATACGGTCGTTTCGCCGTCAAAAGAGCAGAACCAAACTTTAAGGTGGCCAGCATCCGTTCGAACTTGAAGGCCCCTTTCAACCTCATCTGTGAACTCTTTTCGAAGAGCATCGCGTGCTATGTCGGAACCCTAGATACTCTGTCGGAGACAAAGCTGATCGGCACCACCATGATCATCGACAGCCTCACCGGAACGAAATTCAACTGGCATGGTTGGTTTCTCAAACAAATCTATGAAGCTGCTGAAGACTTTGCATTCGTGCCAGGAACCCCTGATGAGATCCTCCGCAAAGGGAAACTGAAATTCTTCTCCAGACTCTCTGTTGCATTGGAGAAGAAATTTCCCAACAAAGCATGGCCGGATTCCGACACGGCAGTCTACAACAAACAGTCTATCTTCTACGACAAGTGGAGGAAGACCAAGATTCCGATGGATCAGGGACTTCTAAATGTAGAAGTGCCCGCAGCAAAACTAGTTTTGGAAACGCAAGCTGAAACTTCCCAAGCGAAACGAGCCGCTTCATCACTGAAGGGTGCGACGCCAAAGCGAGGGAAGAAAAGGATGAAGCAAGTCACTTCACCTGTCCAAGAAAGCGAGGCGGTGGAGAAGCCGCTTGAGGACATTGAAGTCACTGAATCCCAATCCTCACCAACTAAAGCTCAATCCCCCCTACTACAGATTACCCAAATACCAGAACCTCAAGCCTCATCAACCCACCAACCACTTACACAAACAACCCCCCACTCTCCCCAGGAAGAAGAATCTGCATCTTCCTTCAATATACCTACTATACCTTTCCTCAGCACAGATCAATCTGCTACCTACAACTCATTCCAAATCCCTGAAACCCAGCAAACACAGCCAGTCACAGAACCTATCCAAATCCCTGAAACCCCTGAAGCCACACCATCCCAATCCCCTTCAACATCGGCAGAAACAGCCGATACAGCCCATACATCCATAATTCCCCAGTTCCAAATCCCCAAAACCCCCTCACAGGTGGATGCTCTCAAAAGATACAAGAGAGACAGAGAGCAGGCAGCTGAAACCCTCAGAACCCGCTATCCCTCAGTGCCTATGTCAGACGACTTCTTCACCAAGATAGTCGATTTCTTGACATACGTCACCTACCGCGGCACAGAATTTTACAAAGTTTTCAAGCTCCTAGAGGCCTTCTCAAAGGAAGATCTCATCCAGATGGAGGGAAAGCTCTTGGACTTCATCGGTGAGAATGGCTTTCATGCATTTCTCACTGGAACCAGCTTCTGGGATAAGCTGGACGCAAAAGTAAAGCGTGCCTATCCGGACGCTAAAATCCCTGAGCACACCCCGACCATTCACGAGAAGAAACTAATGAGGGAACACGCAAAGGAGGTGGAGGTTAAGGATGCGGAGATCTCGAGTATGCAAAGCGAGATCACCAAAAAGAAGATGGAGTTGGAGAAAAAGGAGAAGGCGCTGGAGGCGCAAGTGAAGCTGGTGGATGACCACACAAAATCAATCAACGAACTTAAGGGCTCGCGTGACGCAGAACGGAGCCGCTTGAGGGAGTTTAATACCAAGCTTGTCACAGTTGGTAAGAGAAGGAGGCGTTGGAGAAAGAGGTGAAGAAGCTGAAGGAAGTAGTAGAGAAAAGAGAAGAAGAAGTGATAAGAAAAGGGAGTGAGCTGATAAGCACCAAAAAGACCCTCGACTCACTGCGAACTAAACTAAAGGAACTCAAAGAAGAAAGTGACATTGACAAGAAAGAATTGGAGAGTCGAAGGAGGAGTGCCCAAGCTCTTGATCTAAAGAATGCCGAGCTCTCAATTCTGCTAAAGACAGTCAAAGAATTGGGTGAATTGTACACCGAGAAGGTAGTTGCAGGTGCCGAATTCCATCTCTCTCTCAATCAGAGAGAGAGATCGCTTGAAACCATGGAGGCAGAATTTAAAGCGGCACAGGATTTCTGGTACTTCAACCTGCAAGAGCAAAAGAAGGATATGAAGAGAGAAATTGAAGCGGAGCTGGAGGCTCGCTTCAGAAGACTAGAGCCATTGGAAAGAATGATGAGATCTGTTGTTGAGAGAGAAAAGCAATGCGAATACTTGCTGGAAGAAATCTCAATCAAAACAGCAGGAATGGTATTGTCGGAAGAGCAAGTCTTCGCGACACGAATGGAAAGTATGCTTCATGCTGTACTTAATAAGATTGAGGAACTTCACAAGTCTCTTGCTGGAAAGACAATCGTCCCAACCCCTGGCAGTGATGATGCCAAAAAGGGGGAAGGGATGGTACTGAAAAATGCCAATCTTTTGGAACCACAATATGGAGTAACTGGTGCTGTTGAAGTAGAAAGGTTGTTGAAGGAAGGTAGTGGTACCGGAGTAGAGGAGGAGGAGGCAAAGCTTGCCAAGAAAGGCAAAGAAAAGCTCACAGAGGAAGAACTAATGAAGAAGCCTGAGGAGCCTCGCAGGCCACTTGAAGAAAAAGTGCTTGCCTCTTCTATCGCACGACATCCTCTAGTTACGGTGTTAACCAAGGAGGAAAGGCGGAAGCAAGCGGAGGAAGACGAAGCCATAGCTAGGCAGTTGGAGCTAGGAAGGTTAACTCTTGCAGGTGCTTCAAGTTCCAAAGCACCCGCTTCAGCCGCCTCAGCCGCCGCGCCCACTTCAAGTGCTGCACTCACCTCAGCAACTGCAGAAGTCACTTCATCTGTAATTGTCTCTTCGAGTGCAACCACAAAGAAGGACATGCCGCCTCCCCCATCACCAAAGCAAACAGTGAAGCGAACTGCTACAGAAACTAAAAGAGATGATCCCGCGACCAAGCGCCAAAAGGTCGAGAAGGCAGTTGCTTCAAGGGCAGAGAAGGACGAGAGAAAAGGGAAAGAAGAAACGTAGGAAGGGATGAAGCAGAGAAGGAGAAGAGAATAAGGGCAAAGCGACTGCAAGTCATTGACGACCGGATTGAGGAACACTTCAATGAAGTGAGACTCATCCAGTCCGTCTTAGTGCGAAGTGCCTTTGTTCCGATCATGCCAGAGGAGTCCGAGGCATGCCTAGCTCAGGCTATGATCGATACATGCCACGAGACTGCTAAAGAGATGATTGACTCTGGTCGCTACCCTCTCAAAGAGGAACGGAATTACATTCGCAATCAACTCAACAAGAAGCTTCCTATCTGGAGCGGCGAGTCAGGAAAGAAGTTCAATGCGGCATGGCACAGATGTCCAGCCGGTCGGAAGAGGAGTTGATTGTGCGCAGAAATGAGCACCCAGATGTCCGTGAGATTGAGCAGTTCATCCCTGACGAATTACTCGAGCAATGGCTACACTACAAAGAGAAATTTATCAAAGCATACTACTACTGGGAGGTAGTGCCACTGCAGACTGAATGCTCAAGGGTCAGCGCGCTCAACAATTTTCTTAGTACCTATGATGAGAAGTTTAGGCGGGAGGTCTTTGCTCTTGCACAGCTTGCAGAGCCCACGCCTTTAATCATCAAGGTACCAGCCAAGAAGGAATTCCCTATGCCATTCCTACCTGGCACCAGTGTTCCCGATCGTAGCATCATCGACGCTGAGGTGGATGAAGCCTTCCAACTGGAGGAGACTTGGAGGAGGCCAAGTATCCACAGTGTTGATTCGCTGGAAGCAAAGGTCTTCAGCGCATACACCATACCAGAAGAAATGATCGCAAAGGATTTGGAGGCAGAGGAAGATGAGAAGGAAATGGGAGTGACGAAGGAAAAGGAGGATGACAGGGAAGGAACTGCAGGAAACCTTTGAGTTTCAAGTTCCTTATATATTTTGCGAACTGCTTGTTCATTTATCCAATTTCAATTTCTGTCAAAATGCGTCATTTACCTGCTTTATGAATGACCTTACCTTTTGCTACAAACTCAAATAATTAAACCGAAAAAAAAAGGAAAGGAACTTAAAAGAAAAATTACAAACGAAGCTGCAAAGGAAGCAGTCGCTTGGAGTTCCCTTCACGGTTAGATAGGCTGGAATTCTCTAATTCTTAGCCTTTGGGTTTTGGCATCATCAAAAAGGGGGAAATTGTTGGGAATTGTTATGAACCAATTTGTTAAGGGGGAACTATGTGGGATACTTGATAAACGAAGTCATTTGTTTTGATTGGATCCCAAAACCCCAAGTGTCCTATTCCCAAGCGACCCATTTTGATGTAGTTAATAAGTTAGAATTTTTCTAAGCCTACTCTGTTAGGATGGCTCTTTAATTTGCTTAGATTTTAGGCTTCAAACTTTCAAGTGAAGGCCACTCGCTTGAGTGTGTTTTTCAAAGCGAAGCAAGTCTAGCAAGCCGAAGTGAAGCATGCCGAAGAATAGTGTAGCGAAGCGAGCGCTACAGTAGATTCAAAGCGAGTCTGCCAAGGCGAAGCGAAGCGAGCGCTACAGTTCAAAACTAAAGCGAAGCGAAGCGAGCGCTACAGTGTAAAGTCAAAGCTAGTAAATTCTAGTCAGCAATTTCCAAAGTAGTCACTAGGGAACTTTATCTCCCGAAGCGGCTCACTACAGAATGACTACGAAGTGACTCAACTAAAGCAGACGCTACAATTTCAAAGGCGAAGCGAGCCACTACCTACCAGAAAGCGACAGCACAACTCCCGCCCATATTTTGAACTCCAGTCAACTAGAGATCTTCGCATTAATTGCGAGATCTCCACGTGTCGAACGCGGAGAGGTGCAGAGGAGTTGATTGCCAGGCCGACAGGGCGCCGCTACAGTACTGGCTCGCTCCAGTTACTGTTAGCCTTGTAACTTAGCTGTTTTCGGCAAAGAGACAAACTGCACACCTGCAAAAGCAACTGCCTGCGCAAGTACTGTCGAGAGGAGGAGGGACAAGGCCACCAACCAAGCAACGGATCTCAGCCAACCCTCCGCCTATAAGTAGTGAAGGATGAAGACGAAGAGAAATAGAACACTACTTGAGCATTCGAGCGCATACAGCAAACAAACACTCCCAAGCCTTCGAGCAAATCTTCGAGTCTTTGTTTTAAGTGTTCTCTGAGTTTCCAGTTCATCGGAACTCGTCTTCACAACCTTCACACTTCGAGTCTAAGCCCACATCAAATATCCAAGCTTAGAAGAAGAACTCTAGCCAATCTTTGCATCTACTGTAAAGAGTTCTTCATAGTGTGTCCGTCAACCAAAAACCCTATACTTTGTCTGTTAGGTTTTTGAGTCGTCGTTAGGTTGTTTCGATCCAAGGCCCTTCTTTCACCGATTGAAGAAGCCTCGATCATAGAGTCTAGATCCAAGCTTGCACTTACATTGTTCGTGTGAAGCTCGATCGAAGCTAGGCTGTAAGGAGAGCCCGCATTCTCCCTGTTGTTCGGACAGAAGCAAGTGAAGCTTCTTGTCCAGTTTAGGTCTTAGTAGTGAACCCGTAATCACTGCGTTGTCTGTCAGATCCAGGCGAGTGAAGCCCGATCTCGACTAGGTTTTTGAAGGACCCGTAACCATCAAGTTCTTGAGTGAAGAGAACAGTTGCCGTCGTGCAACGAAGTGGACGTAGGAGCTTTATCTCCGAACCACTATAAATCTCGGTGTCGTATCTTTCTAACCCTAATCTCTTTATCGTATTTGATTATCCATTGCACGTGCATATAAACAAACATAACTTGGATTTCTAATTACTTAGGAAAAGATTTTAGCTCACTGAATTTCCGCATATACGAGTAAAGACTCCCTCTTGATCAAGTCCTTACTTCGGTCAAGCAGGCAAGCTACGTACTATAGATTTAGCTTCAGCTAAGTCTTAAGTATCAAACGAGCTCTTTACTTGTCACTCTGAGTTAAAGGGAAAAAGTTGAAAAACTTGAAATACGTATTCACCCCCCCCCCCTCTACGTATTTCCCCTATTAACAAACCGGGACCAACATGCCCTATACAAAATACTCGGCTATAGCTTTTCTATACGCATGAATCTCCTGCTCTTCACCGTTTTAACGCTTTACCCAGGAATGCTCTTTGCAAAACATGATGAAAAACACCTTAAATTGTTGTGGATCTCTAACCCGGATCTATCAACTGGCGCCGTCTGTGGGAAATTCTTGAGTTGAGATGTTGATTTCCCTGTTTTTTTTATGCAAAATTCTAGCTCGTTGTTGTAATGCTGCTTGCGATTTCTCTGTATTACGTCCTTATGTGGAGAATGTGAGGAAATCTGATGTTACATTGATTGGGAATGCCCTGTTTGTGATCTAGCTAGTGAAAACTCAGATGGATATGTTGTTGTTTAACATTTGCTAAGCTCTCCTCGGTTACGAGCTGTTGAGTGTGATACGATCTTAGGATTATGCTCCCTTTGAAACGGAAATTGTGATAAACACCTTGATTGAAAGGGAACTTGTGTTTGAGAGGCTAATCTTCTCTCCTTAAATGTGAATTAAGCATTGATATCTGTAGGTATTGTCAAAACCCGTGGGTTCAAAGGGCTAGTCCCCTGTTTATCTTCGAAGTTCTAGTTGATTCTGATGATATGCGCATAAATTGCCTTTTTATTTGCCCTGCCACGATGATCACCTAGAATGATGGCTATCTAATCAAGGGAATGTGTATTGAATGCGAGATTTATGTTATTCCGAGAAAATTTTAGTATGTATACCATGAACTTGTTTTAGCTATATTGCTTGTAATTCATGAATCCAGCGATTAGAAGCAATCTCAAGGCCTCATCTCTTTCATGACATAAATTGTGATGGCTAATCTGTTGTTGTTTTGTCAAAAACTTAAGGTTGTGAGGGATCCAGAGGAAAGACGGGTCACAAACTGCAGCAATCTCAAAATACATTCGCCTCACCTTGTGTACTTGGTGAGCATACAATTCTGTCTGTTATATGCTCAATATGAAATCCATCTATAAGTTGCAAAGGACTGGTAAGGACTGGTGATTACAAAATAAGCATCCCCACTAAAGCTAGTTGAATGCTCCTGAATTGCCATGACCCCAAAACCCACGAAGTAATAAAAACATTAAAGAAAACGGAGAGCCGAAAGTTGCTAAGGTTACCCCATTCATGTTGATGAAGGGAGCCCGCATCTGGAAGCAGAACCTCCTCTCAGAAGCCCTGTTTAACAGGCAACTCCCTCGTAAGCCCCGAATAACGGGCAGAACCTCCTCTCAGAAGCCCTGTTTAACAGGCAACTCCCTCGTAAGCCCCGAATAACGGGCAGAACCCTCAGAAGCCCTACACAGTAGGCAACATCATCGTAAGCCCCATATAATGGGCAGAACCCTTCATAAGCCCTATTTAATAGGCAATCCTCCTCAAAAAGCCCTGTTTAACAGGCAATATCATCATAAGCCCCATATAATGGGCAGAACACTTTATAAGCCCTACTTAATATGCAACCCTTTCACGAAGCCCTATCTAATAGGCACCTCTTTTGTAAGCCCCATTCAATGGGCAGAACCTTCTACAAAGCCCTATCCAATAGGCGACTCCTTTGCAAGCCCCTTGCAATGGGCAGAACTTTTCCCAAGCCTTACTCAGTAGGCAACATCCTCCTAAACTTCATACAATAGACAAAATTCCTTATAAGTCTCATTAAGTGGGCAGTGCACCCCTAAGCCTTGCTCTAAAGGCGACATTTTTGTATATCGCTCCTATAAGTTTTACCCATTGCATTCCAGTGGGTAAAATCCCACCTAAATCCCGCTTTACAAGTGGTATTCTCTAAAAACTCTATTTGATAAACAATACCTTTATAAACCTCTAAGGAGGATATTGCTTTCATAAGCTTAACCTGATAGTCAGCGCTTCTAAAAGCTTTATAAAATGGACCAAGTTCTCGTGGGCTCGGTTCGATAAGTAATGTTCTTAGAAATCCCGCATAAGGGACACCATTCTCACAATCCTTGGATAACAGGGAATATCTTAACAAGAAAGTCCTATAAAATAGGTGCTAATGATAAAAGGGGCCTATACGGCCGAGGCATATCATATTAAGCTTAATAAAATAAGATGCCACACAAACTCTTAATAACCTCTTCTTCTGATCAGATCCCTCCCAGAGGCCTCAGCAGGAAAGCCTTAGGAAGACAAACAACCTAGCAAAATAGATTTCGTAAAGACAGATGTCACTGACATCAGCTCCATGAAGGCGAAAGCCATCCTTGAAAAACCTTATGCTAAGTAAACCATGCTTGTTAAAGCCGCTTTGAATGGTTAACGATTGCAACAGGATCTGCTAAATCAGCAGTGAGTCGTAACTAAATCTCATATGATCAGATGCCTCATGTCAAGAGGAGGGAACCGTGTCAAAACCCTTTGTCATAATCAAGTTCCTATCTTTAAATCATTACTTACCTTCATCATATATTGGCAAGGGCCACCCCCTTCCAAGAATCTTATAACAAATAAGCTATACTTGTCAAAGTCGTTGTAAGTAATGCTCAAATGCAAGAAGTTTGCCAACAGCGAATTACATACATCTCAAGCCTCTTTCCAAAGAGCTTACGGAGTTGATTCCCTAAAACGCTCTCAATTCTTTGCAGAATCTTGTAAGGATGACGGTTAATTCAGAAGCTCGTCTGGAAAGGACAGGTGACAAGGTCTCCGATCCTCTTAAGGAACCAGGGCCTAGCAATACTGCGCCAAGAATATCCTTCGGACTTGGGGATAACAAGGCTATTATACATCAACACAATGACGCTCTTGTGGTAACAGCTGAAATAGAAGGGTACCAAGTGCGGAGAATTTTTATAGACACCGGGACCCCTATCAATGTGATCCTCATGAGCTGTCTTAATCAAATGCCCCAAAGAAAGCTTCTGAAACCCACCAGGGTGCCCCTCCAAGGCTTCTCGCAGAAGCCTGTCATGACAGTCGGGTCAGTGGATCTTACACTCACTCTGGGAGAAGGACATATTAAAACATCAAGAGTGACCACCTTCTGGGTGGTCGACCAGGAGTCATCTTATAATGCTATTCTAGGAAGAGCTGCTCTGAACTCTTTCCAAATAATCGTATCCACCTATCACCTTATGATGAAATTCCCTGTGGGGGATCAAGTAGGATGGATATCAGGGAATCAAATGACTTCAAGAAACTGCTATGTTCAATCCGTTAAAATGGGAGAGGCCAAAAAATGGGCTGTCCCAGAACCTGTAGCCCCTCGACACAAGCCAGAAAAGGAAGAGGGCAAGATCAAAGAGGCCGACACTGTCAAAGAAGGGCAGAGCCTAATGGTCCCCGCAGAGGAACTGATAGAGATAGAATTGATCCCAGATCGGAAGGGATTCACCACAAAAATTGGCACTCAGATGCCTCCGGACATATCAGAACAACTAATAAGGTGTCTGCGGAGGAACGCAGATATATTTGCTTTCGGGTCATCTGACCTGGTGGGGGTAGATGCAACCGTGGCATTACATTGTCTGAATGTAGACCCCTCGGTGAAACCGGTAAAACAAAAGTTAAGGCAATTCGGCCCTGAGAAAGATAGAATCATCAGGGAGGAGGTCGCCAAATTATTGGAGGCTAAACACATCAGGGAAATACAATTCCCGGAATGGCTATCCAACGCAGTAAAGGTGGCTAAGGGAAACACAGGCACATGGAGGATGTGTATTGACTTCAGAGACTTAAATAAAGCCTGCCCAAAAGATCATTACCCTCTGCCTAGGATCGATCAATTAGTAGATTCCACGTCAGGTTGCGAACTGCTATCCATGATGGAAGCATATCAAGGTTACCATCAAGTAAAACTGAATCCATCAGATGTCCCGAAAGCTGCATTTGGAGTCTGTGCAGGGACATTTTGTTTTCAAAGCATGCCCTTTGGCTTGAAAAACGCGGGGGCTACTTATCAAAGAATGATGGATAAAATCTTCAAAAGCCAAATAGGCAGGAATATGGAAGTATATGTTGATGATATACTAGCCAAAAGCGTGTATGCTCAGAATCACATACAAGATCTGGAAGAAGTGTTCGCTGTAGCCAGATTATATCATCTTAAGCTGAACCCAGCTAAATGCTCATTCGGCGTACAGGCTGGGAAGTTCTTAGGGTACATGGTTACTCCCAGAGGGATTGAAGTAAATCAAGCCAAAGTACAAGCAGTATTAGATATGACACCTCCTCGAAATATTTGAGAAATCCAAAGGCTCAATGGGCGAATTACAGCGCTCAGTTGCTTTATTTCCCGATCGGCAGATAAAAGTCACCCCTTTTTCAAAATATTGAGGAAGGGCAGTAGATTTGAATGGACTAATGAGTGCCAAAAGGCCTTTGAAGAACTAAAAGGGCATCTGGCAGAACTACCCTTGCTCACTAAGCCGCTACCACAGGAAGTTCTATATCTGTATATAGCTGTGGGAGAAGAATCCATCAGCTCAGTACTCCTGAGAGAGGAAAAGTTGGTGCAGAAGCCTATCTACTATACAAGCAAGATGATACAAGGAGCAGAAATACGGTATCCTAGTATCGAAAAGGCTGCCTTAGCAGTAATGGTAATGGCTAGAAAACTGAGACCCTACTTTCTATCACACAAAGTGATAGTCAGGACGAATGAGCCATTGAAGCAAGTACTGGGTAAGCCCGATTTGTCGGGAAGATTAGTTAAATGGGCCATAGAGCTGAGTGAGTATGACGAAGATTTCGAGCCGAGAGTGGCTATCAAGGCCCAAGCTCTGGCCGATTTCCTGCAAGAAACCACCAGAGGAGAAGAAGGGGAATTCCAATGGTGGAAGGCCTATGTGGATGGCTCCGTTACTAGAGATGGTGCAGGGGTAGGGATCTTCATCCAGGACCCCAAAAACCACACCTATAAATTTGCTATCAAGTTAAACTATCATGTCTCCAATAATGAGGCAGAATATGAGGCTCTGATCAGATGCCTAGACTTGCTGCGAACCATGGGCGCTGCCCATGTAATGGTTCATTCAGATTCCCAATTAGTAACGCATCAGGTCCTAGGGACTTGTGAAAAGCGAGAAGAGAGAATGGTGGCATATGCAAAAATTGTGGATGAATTGATGGGGCATTTTGCCAAAGCTGAGGTGATCCAGATCCCTCGGGAAGAAAATATTGAAGCCGACAAACTGGCTCGAATAGCCAGCGCGGCAGAAGGAACCTAGACAGATGAAGTTGTGTTGTGCAATGCAGATGCTAAGTTAGTTAAAGTCGAAATGCAGGCCATCGAAATAATGGAAGATTGGAGAACTCCAATCATCTGAGCCTTAAAAGAGCTTCCTGGAGAGCCAGAAGCTGTAACCTCAGCCAGTGGAGGAAGATTGCCCCGTGCATTTAAAGCTAAATTCAGCCTAATAGGAGATAAACTGTACAAAAGGGCGTTCACACATCCTTACCTCAAGTGCCTATCAGAGCCCGAGGGAGAATATGCACTGCGAGAAATACATGAAGGCGCTGCAGGAGCACACACTGGATTTAAAGATTTGGTCAGGAAGCTACTCAGGGCTGGGTTCTTCTGGCCTACAATGGAAAAAGACGCTAAAAACCTAGTTAAAAGGTGTGATAACTGTCAAAGAAATGGGAGGCTCATCCACAAGCCTGCTGAAGAACTAGGGGCCATGATGGCACCCTGTCCCTTTGATAAATGGGGAATTGATATAGTGGGAAAATTCCCCACAGCTACAGGAGGAAGAGTATTCTTAATTGTAGCTGTAGACTACTTTACCAAATGGGTTGAGGCCGAAGCCGTAGTAAAAATCACGGAACAGGTGATAAAGAAGTTCATATGGAGGAATATATGTTGCCGATATGGAATCCCAAGGATACTGGTCGCTGACAATGGGGCTCAGTTCACGGGATCCATGGTACGAGCTTGGTGCAAAGAAATTGGCATCGAGCAAAGGTTTGTAGCTGTGGCTCATCCCCAGGCTAATGGGCAAGTCGAAGTCACAAACAGGACCATCGTAAGTGGCATCAAGGCCAGGTTAGAAAAAGCTAAAGGAAACTGGGCTAATGAATTAGATTCGATGCTATGGGCATATCGCACCAGTCCTAAAACAGCCTCAGGAGAAGCTCCATTTAACTTAGTTTATGGGGCGACAGTGGTAACGCCTGTAGAGGCAGAGCTCAAGTCATTAAGGATAGAGGCTTATGATGAAAATCAGAATTCATCCTTGATGAGGGAGAACCTAGACATGGTCGAGGAGCTCAGGAGCAAAGCTCTTCAGAAGGCAGAAAGATACAAGCAGCAGGTGCGGGATGCATATAACAAAAAAGTGCAGATCCGAAGGTTCTGCAAGGGAGACCTAGTCCTAAAAAGGGCAGATGCTCTCAAGCCCATGGGAAAGCTAGACGCAAATTGGGAAGGACCTTACCTGGTAAGGGAGGTAATAAAAGGAGGAGCCTATGAACTTCAAGATGAAGAAGGAAGGGTGTTACCTAGGCCCTAGAATGTTAACAACCTAAAGAACTATTATGCCTAGTATGAAATCATGCACTAAATGAGTTATGATTCACTTGATTTCTCATAACCCACTTGGGGGGGGGGGGGGGGGGGAGTAGGGGGATACCCCCCATATCCCATTATCTTAAAATGCTTTCCATGATTTATTATCTTAAAACGTCAGATCCTATGCGTTAAGCAATTATTGAAGAAAGCATAAAAGGAATAAAGGTAAACTCAAGCCTCTGGGTAAAAGAAGACTAGAGAAACTTCAAAGACTGGATAATACCTCAGTAAAGCTTAAGAGAAACCATTCTTAATAGGGGCACAGCATCTGAATAGGCTCATATCCTACTATTCCAAAATATTACATGCATAAGAAAGCAGAACATCCAATAAACAGCAAGGCATACAGTCTATTCTAGTCACAGCAGAAAAGGCACAAAATGAGCCTCCAAGTCTTGAAGCGTATATCCCAGCAAAAAACATAAAAAAGAAAGTCACTACACAAGCACCAAAATACGACGAAGTTAAGCTAAGGTAGAAGAGCACGAGCTAGATGATGGGGTTGCAGAACCTCGGGGGAAGGAATGGGAATCACTGTAGTTGCTGTCCTCTCCTGTAGTTGAACCTTAAAAAAAAAAAAAAAAAAAAAAAAAAAAGAAAAGCAAGCACATACATGTTAATCAGTTCAAAATCGCACCAAGGAAGGTAGAATAAAACCAATATAGTCAAAGGATTATATGGCTTACCCTCGTCTGTGCTTTGTCTTTCATTCCCCCCTTGAGGGATCTGACTAGCTGAGGGTTCAACTACCTCTTTAGCCTCATTTGCCCTCTCCGTCTTCTTAACTTCCTCAATAGAGAGCAGTTCGGCCATCAGGGTAATCATACGACCATTGCGGACAGGGTCATGAATAATGGCATCCCCTGGCAAGAGAAATCCACCTATCAAGGGGGCGAGAATGGCTTCGCACTTTTCTTCCTCCGATAAATACCCATCATACATCTCGTATTGAACAAAGAGATTCTTTACCCGTTGGAGATAAGCTTTCATATTAGGAAAATCCTCAAATTCCAGGAAATCCATCTCCCTCCTAGTTAGAAATCTGAGTAGATGGAATCGAAGAGAGTCGGAGATGTCTTCCGAGTATGCCAGGTCACAGATTTTTCGACGAAGAGAGTCAAGCGACATGTCTGGACAACAAAACATAAATGGCATAAGCTAAAAAAATAATTCACACATCTGGCGAAAAGGGGAAGAAGGATTTTTCTCCTTCTGGTTATAATAACAAGAGCGTTAGTCAATAAAAGGATTACCCATTTGGTTTTGACGGATCTAAAAGAATAGAAATGGCGGCCTTACCTAAGAAAGAATTCGCAGAAGGAGTGAGAAGATTTCTCTCTTCGCCCTTCCTCTCTTGATGATATGGTGACAGGATGGTAGAAAGAAAAGGGGGAGAAAGAAATTTTATATCTCTGCTCCCTTGGAAAACTAAACGTCGCTCTACTTTTCCGCAGGACAAGACTTGAGTGACGTCGGCAAAAGAAATAATGAATATTACATAAGAAGAGGAAAGGAGACATTAATTATCATCTCCAGCCAAAGCATTAAAACAGAAGCTTGCCAAATACGCTTCTGAACCTGGGGGGGGGAGTAGCTGAAAGGGACTAATATCAGTCTTCCCTCGTGTAAGTAAATCTGAATGCTGGAGAAAATCAACCTCTCTAAACCTTAAGAGTATCACCCCTAATTAAGAATGAGTATTAAATAACATCTTCCGGTAAGAGAGGAATACCAACTTCACTAATAAGGTCCTGGCGCCTAATTTAGCTCATGCCAAGGCTTCTGCATAGGAGCCAGTCTGCGCAGAAGCCGTCTTGATCCTATCAGGTTTTCCCCAAAACCTAAGGATCTGCCTAAACATGAGATCGGCGTGAGTCTATTCCCCTTAGTGTGAGGACCACGACATTAATGGCAAGAAAGAATACTGTCTTTATGGGATTCCATTTCTACCCTCGACATACCTATAAATATTAAACAAACTCATCTATCACAATAATTCTCACTCTCTTACGAACAAACACGCTCCTTAGCGTACTGTTCCATTCAATTCCATACTCTCTCTCTCTCACGAGCTCATCCGAGCTCAGGCTAGCAGAGGCGGACAAGACCTTCTTCCGGGAAGCCCTAATTCGCTTTCACATCCACCTGCTCTTCTCAACACCGGGAAGAGTCTCTTTCCTACGTATACTGTCTTGAACTTAAGGTAAAACCCTCATCATTTGAGAAGGAATGAGGTTTGATGGAGTTCCACATTCCTAGCCTCCCTCTCTCCCTTGTCTCTGTCTTGCGTTATCAGTTTGTATGAGTACAAAACCCCATGAATCTTGCTAGTTCATGGTTAAATACGCCTTTTATCCTTTACTTATAGCTCAACTATTACTCGTCGTTGTTGTGCGCCTCTTGCCCTATACAAAATACTCGGCTATAGCTTTTCTATACGCATGAAACTCCTGCTCTTCACCGTTTTAATGCTTCACGCATGAATGCTCTTTGCAAAACATGATGAAAAACACCTTAAATTGTTGTGGATCTCTAACCCGGATCTATCACATGTAGAGCCGTGGCTAATCCGCTCAGAGGCTTCTGGAGACTCATTTGATTGAAACAGCTTTCGAATATGACGTTAACGGCGGCCCCTGTATCCACGAAGACCCTTTGGACTTGATATCATTTTATTTCCACTGTGATGACTAATGCGTCGTCGTGTGGATGAGTCATTTTTTGGTTGTCTTCCGGTCCAAATGAGATTTTTGGTGGGGATAGGCCTTTTTCAACCTTCCAGACCCCATGTCTTTTGTGCATATGTAGCTCTCTAGCAGATGCCTTTCTGCTCCTGTTGGAATCCCCCATGGTTTGTCCTCCGTATATCATTTTGATAACGCCCTTAGGCTCTGGTCCTTGGCCAGCATCAGGCGATTTTTCAGGAGCTTCTTTGCGCCTTTTGTTCTGTTCTGTCTCTCTCTTGACGTATTCCAAGAGTTCTCCTTCTTGGATTAACTTCTCGATGGCAATCCTCAAATTTCTACAGTCATTGGTCATATGACCAAAGTCATTATGGAATTTACAGAACCTTTCGGAAGGTGGATTCGTTGGTGGCTGCCTATGTCCAGCAGGGATCTGGACCCCTGGTTTTTTCATAACCACTTCTAGCAAGTCAACGGGTTGCTTGATGAGCGGAGTAAAAGATCTCAAAAATCTATCATTATTATCAGCTTTCTTGGCATCTGCGGCTGGCCTTTTCCTTTCTTCTGACATCTTTTCCCTTTGGGAAGCTAGTTCAGCCCTCTTGCTACTTAAGGCTTCCTCCATATGGATATATTTTTGAACCCTTGTTAGTAGCTCCTCAAAAGAGGTAGCTTCTTTCTTGATGAAGGAAGCAAAGAACTACCCTGGCTTCAAGCCGTCTACACAGGCATGCACTTTTAGCTTAGGCTCCACTCCTGGGATTTCTAGGACAGCCTCGTTGAAACGCGTCATGTAATCTCTCAGACTCTCATTGGCACCTTGCTTAATAGTTGTTAGATGTAGAGAGTTTCTAGTTGTTCTTTTAGCATTGACGAACTGTTGGAGAAAAACTTCCTTCAGATCCATGAAGGAGTGGATAGAAGCTTTTGGTAACTGCTTGAACCAATGTTGAGCAGTCCCTGACAGAGTTGTGAGGAATACTCGGCACTTGACGCCCTCTGAATATTGATGGAGGAGGCATAAGCTCTCAAATTTCATCAAATGTTCTTCAGGATCTCCTTTCCTTGGTACTCGCAAGAGATTGTTTTGAAGTTGCTGGGAACAGGACCAGTTTGAATGTCCACAGAGAATGGACTATTCTCATCGATATATAAGGAGAAAAGCTCCGACTTGTCTCCCTTACTCTTATTATTGGGAAAGTGGTTATGGTTTTCTTCTTCATTTAGGTTTCGAATTTCTCTTTCTCTTGCCTCTGTTTCCTTTGAGGTCCTTTCTGCAGCTTGCTTTTGCTCTTTTAACCTTTTTACTTCTTTTGCCAAGAGCTTCATCTGCTCTTGTTGCTGGGCATACTTCTTGGCCCATATGTTATTGGTGTTTTCATTAAGGTTCCCCTCAATTTCCTCAGGTCCTTCTTCATATGGGGATTCCCAATTTGTAGAGAATCCCTCCTCTGTCTCATCCACTATGGGAGGCAGCTTCGAGACCAGTTCTTGATTTGTGTTCGGGTTTATAGGCTTCTGCTTGTGCGTTGCAGGGGTGCTCTTACTTCCTCCACCCTCCTGGGTTTCACCCTGAGGATCTGGGATTGGGAGTTCATTCCCAAGGTGTGGAGTCTTTTCTCGACAGCCCCTTCAACCACGCCTTCTACGAGCGTTTTCATTTGGAGGAGCATGGTTGGAGAGAACTGAGCCTCCATGTTGACACTGGCCTCTGTCACCAGGGTGCCTTTTCCTTTATTCCCCGGTAGGGAATTTGCTGGATTTCCAGTAGCTTGGCTAGCTTCTTTTGAAGCAGCATCTGAGGCAGTATTCATTTTTGCAAGGTTCTGCAAATATTCAAGGACACTTAGAGAAATTGGTTTCAGATGCTCCTTGAAGGAAGCTTAAGATATGTATAATTTGTGTTTAATAGATTCTTTTGCAATCATAAACCCTTCAAGGTAGTTTTGACGAACATTGTCGGTTTACTACAAGGCTTCTTAAGGGGTGGCTTTTGCCAGTATTAGTTCGAAGTCAATAAAACCTGCTTTTGTGAGACCTATTACTAGGGTGTCCATTTTCCTAAAGCACTCTTTATGAAGTTGTTGGAGAGGATATGATTATGGTGGAATGTCCTTTAGGACTCGTATAGCATCCTATTTTATAAGACTCGATGCGAGGGGTCTGGCCATGCAGACCTTTTGTGTATAATGCTTACTATGGAGAGCTTTTTCATGTGATGCCTATTTTACAGGGCTTTTTAGTGGGACGTTCCTTGTTAGACAATGTTTAATGAGAATAATATCCCTTGTACGGGAGTTATGAGAATACGGCCTTTTAAATAGAGCTTGCGAGAATGGCACCTATTGAGTAAGACTTATGAAGGATCCCGCCCATCATAGGGGGTTTAAGAGAGTGTCGACTATTAAATGAGGCTAGCAAAAATTTCACCCGTTGAGTAGGGTTTATGCAGGGTTCTGCCCCTTATATGGGATGTTGGGAATTGTTAAGAACAACATGTTAAGGGGTAACCTATTAGGGACACTTCATTGTTTTGATTTGATCCCAAAAACCCAAAGCGTTCTGTTCCCAAGCGACCCATTTTGATGTAGTTAATAATTTAGAATTTTTTCTAAAGCCTACTCTGTTAGGATGGCTCTTTAATTCGCTTAGATTTTAGGCTTCAAATTTTCAAGTGAAGGCCACTCGCTTGAGTGTGTTTTTCGAAGCGAAGCAAGTCTAGCAAGCCGAAGTGAAGCATGCCGAAGAATCGTGTAGCGAAGCGATTGCTACAGTAGATTCAAAGCGAGTCTACCAAAGCGAAGCGAAGCGAGCGCTACAGTTCAAAGCCAAAGCGAAGCGAAGCGAGCGCTACAGTATAAAGTCAAAGCTAGTCAACTCTAGTCATCAATTTCCAAAGCAGTCACTACGGAACTTTATCTCCCGAAGCGGCTCACTACAGATTGACTACGAAGTGACTCAACTAAAGCAGACGCTACAACTTCAAAGCGAAGCGAGCCACTACCTACCAGAAAGCGACAGTGCGACTCCCGCCCATATTTTGAACTTCAGTCAACAGGAGATCATAGCATTAATTACAAGATCTCCACGTGTCGAAAGCGGAGTGGAGCGGAAGAGTTGACTGCCAGGCCGACAAAGGCGCCGCAACAGTACTGGCTCGCTCCAGTTACTGTTAACCTTGTAAGTTAGCCAATTTTGGCAAAATGCCAAAACTGGACGTCTGAAAAGGTGCCAGCCTGCGCAAGTACTGTCGAGAGGAGGAGGGACAAGGCCACCAACCAAGCAACGGATCTCGGCCATCTCTCCGCCTATAAATAGTGAAGGATGAAGACGAAGAGGAGTAGAACACTACTTGAGCATTCGAGCCTACTGCAAACAAACACTCCCAAGCCTTCGAGCAAATCTTCGAGTCTTTGTTTTCAAGTGTTCTCCGAGTTTCCAGTTCATCGGAACTCGTCTTCACAACCTTCACACTTAGAGTCTAAGCCCATTCCATATCCAAGCTTAGAAGAAGAGCTCTAGCCATCTTTGCACTTACTGTAAAGAGCTCTTCATAGTGTGTTCATCAACCAAAAACCCTAAATCTGTCTGTTAGGTTTTTGAGTCGTCGTTAGGTTGTTTTCGATCCAAGGCCCTTCTTTCATCGATTGGAGAAGCCTCGATCATAGAGTCTAGATCCAAGCTTGCACTTACATCGTTCGTGCAAAGCTCGATCGAAGCTAGGCTGTAAGGAGAGCCCGTAATCTCCCTGTCTGTCCGACTGAAGCGAGTGAAGCTTCCAATCTAGTTAGGTTTTTGGTGTGAACCCGGAATCACCCAGCGTCTGTCAGATCCAAGCGAGTAAAGCTCGATCTTGACCAGGCTTTTGAAGAGCCCGAAATCTTCAAGTTCTTAAGTGAAAAGAACGGTTGCCGTTGTGCAACAAAGTGGACGTAGGAGCGTTATCTCCGAACCACTATAATTCTCTGTGTCGTATCTCTCTAACCCTAAACTCTTACGTGTTTGATTATTCACTGCATATTGCATCTAAACAAACCTAATCTGGAAATTTTAAATACTTAGGAAAGATTTTTAGCTCACCAAATTCCGCATATACGAGTAAAGACTCCCTCTTGATCAAGTGCTCACTTCGGTCAAGCAGGCAAGCTACGTACTGTAGATCTAGCTTCAGCTAGGTCTTAAGTTTCAAGCGAGCTCTTTACTTGTTACTCTGAGTTAAGGGATTTGAAGTTGAAAAACTTCAAAATACGTATTCACCCCCCCCCCCCTCTACGTATTTTCCTATTAACAAACCGGGACCAACAAGTGGTATCAGAGCCAGGTTCTTTCGAGCCTCTGCTTTGCATACCTGAAGCGAGCCACCACTCGCTTCACGTTGTCTCACTGAACCGGATCCTATTTCCCTAAGTGCATCAAAACCTCACCCACGCATACTACATATACTACTGACTGTTTGCCATGTCTACATACAGTGCTTCTAGTCTTCCACAGTTTTCCATTGAAGGCTATGAGATCTGGAGCTTCCGAGTCGAGAGCTTCCTGTGTTCCATCCACGACCGAATGTGGGAGGTCATTGAGGACGGACCAATCGAGATCAAGAAAGCCATATCTGTGGATGTTCCAGCCGCTGAAGGTCGTCCAGCCCACGTTCATCAACAATACGTGGAGAAGGATAAGGATGAGTATACTCCAAATGACTTCAAAGTCGCCAACCTCGACAATATCGCACGCCACACGATGCAGAGCACCGTGTCGGACGCTTATCTACCAAGGATAAGGAAGTGCACGACTGCAAAAGAAATGTGGGAAACCCTAGCCCTCATTTCTCAAGGCACAGACAAAATCAAGGAGAACAAGCTCGCCGTTCAGATGCGGGAGTTTGAAAGCCTGATAATGAAGCCAGGAGAATCCATCGACGCATTCGAGCTGAGAGTTACCAACATCACTGCAACTCTCAACTCGCTTGGGAAGGAACTCACAGATAAGGAAGTCAACCTGAAGATTGTCCGAGCTCTCACAAGGAAGTGGCAGACAATGAAGGAGTTGTACCTAGCTACCAAGGATCTATCTAAGCTCACACCGGAGATTCTATTTTCCGAACTCAAAGCTCATGAATTCGATCTGAATCGAATGAACCTCGACGAAGAGGATGAAGCTCCCACGACGTCAAAAGGAGTAGCATTCAAAGCTGCCGAAGGGCCAAGCGAGCAGTCGCTAGCCAAGATGACGAGGGAAGAGTTGGAAGAACACATTGCGTTCTTGTCCAAGAATTTCAACAAGATGAACTCTCGAGTGGGCAAATACAAAAGATTCTACAAGCAGTACAAAGGGAGGAGCACTGATGCTCGAGAAGGAAAAGGAAAGAGAGAAGAGACGACCAAGACGATCCCGCGCGACATGATGGAAGTGGAATGTTATCACTGCCACAACATGGGCCACTACAAATCCGATTGCCCAAAGCTCAGTGCTAAAGAGCGCGAGGAATTGAAGGCCAAGAGGGATGCTCCAAGGCGAGCGCTCGTAGCGAGTGAAGTGCTGGTCGCTACAACTGAAGATCCACCAAGCGACTCAGATGCATTCACAGATCCAAATTCCAATGATGGTGAGGATCTTGGATTTATGGCGCTCACCGACGAAGAAACAGGAGAGGTATTCTTCTATCCTTCAATCACTTCAATTACACTAGCACACACTATCAATGAGGAAGAACAATCCTCTTCATGGAGTGAGTTGTTTGACAAGCACCAAAAATTGTCAAGCAACCACGAAGTGGTAAAACAAGCTCTGTCTCAAAGCGAGAAGGAGAACCGAAAGCTAGCCCGTGAGCTTGACGAAGTCAGACTTAATTTAAGGGCTATGACTAGTAAGTTCGAGGATCTCTTCGCTAGACATCAAAGCTTGGAGGGAAGGTATGAAACCCAGTCCGCTCTAGTTGCCAACTTGAACAAAGCATCATATGTTAGGCAGGCACTAGAGGGCTCGCTTCTGCCTTTTGGTAGGAAAGCTGGCCTTGGATATGAGGGTGGACCTCCCAAGCCGACTGTCTTTGTTGGTGCATCTCACACTACACCATCAGTCACTTTGGAATTGCCCACTGCATCCAAAGCGACCACTAACAAAGATAAAGGCGAAATGGTTGAGAACCCTAAAAGGAAGCCTATGAAGATGTCTATATCTTTAAGGGCAGATCCTAAGGGCAAGCAAAGTTCAACAGTCCCTAGCACTCAACATGCTAAGTCTTATCAATCCAAGGTAAAGGGAGAACTGTTGAAGCTTCTAAGTCTCAAGCCAAGACACGAGAGACAAAGGATCTACCTCTTAAAAAGAGGAGTAATGTCTATGTGTCACGTTATCCGGACTGGAGATGGTCCAACCGGACTAACGTTGAGGGGGAAGATTTTGAAGCTTCCACTGGGTCGCTTCAGATTCCCAAGGTTTCTCAAGCGAGTCAGGGTCAAAACCCTAGTTGGACCGCTTCGAGGAAACCAAGCAAGCCGCTTCGACAGACTAAGTCAGTCTCTAAACCCAGAGCTAATCCGAAGCGAGTCGCTTCAGGATATAAGCAAAATGGGAAGAGCATAGGTAGGTCTAAAGCGAGCCGCTACCCCTCTTGCACACACTGTTGCACGTGTGAAACTGCACTAAGGCAGAAGTCACAGTTTCTAAGGTCGAGAAGCCCAAGACACAAGCTTCATCTCAAAAGAGAGTGAAGCAAGTGTGGGTACCTAAGGGAACTAACCTGCAAGGACCCAAACTGATTTGGGTACCAAAATCTGTCTAATTGCAGGTGAGCGCCGTGGATCCCATGCCGAGTGAGGGTCAACTAGTATGGTACTTGGACAGTGGATGTTCAATACACATGACCGGCATGAAAGCTCTACTTCACAACTACATAGAGAAGAAGGGTCCACACGTAACCTTTGGTGACAACTCTCGGGGAAGCACCAAAGGATACGGCGCACTGAAAGTTGGAAAGCTCACAATTGAAGAAGTCTCCTATGTGGAAGGACTCAAGCACAACCTGTTGTCCATTTCACAATTTTGTGATAAGGGGTACAGGGTGGAGTTCATCTCCAACAAGTGCATTGTGAAGAGCAAACTCACTTCCCAGATTGTGCTCACTGGAATCAGGCAAAGAAACGTCTACATAGCACAATGGGACAGCTGCAAAGAGGAAACTTGCCTAGTTGCAAAAAGTGCTACAGAAATTGGATGGCTATGGCACAAACGCTTGAATCATCTCAACTTCAAAGCCATCAATCGCTTAGCTCGAAAGGGTTTGGTGCAAGGCATACCGAATGAAGTCTTCATCAAAGACCATCCATGCTCACCATGCCAACGAGGGAAGCAGACGAAGAAGCACTTCGCCAGTCTTGAAGAAGCTTCATCAAAGCGAGTGCTCGAGCTGCTTCACATGGATCTGTTTGGTCCAGTTACTCCAGTTAGTGTAAATGGAAGGAAGTACACTCTAGTTGTAGTCGACGACTTCTCTCGCTACACTTGGGTTGTATTCCTCTTCAGCAAGAAGGAGACATTGACCAAACTGCCACAACTACTCAAGCGATTGGCTGTGGAAAAGAATCAAGCTATTGTGACCATCCGCTCCGACAAAGGCACAGAGTTCTTGAACTCTACAATTGAAGCGTACTGCACGAAGCATGGCATAGCACATCAAACTTCTTCAGCACGAACACCTCAGCAGAATGGAGTTGCTGAAAGAAGAAATCGAATCACCAAAGAAGCCGTTCGCACCATGATTGCAGACTCGAAGCTTCCGATGAAGTATTGGGCTGAAGCTGCCAACACGGCGTGCTACACACAAAATCGGACGCTTCTCAACAAACGGCACGACAAAACACCATATGAAATATGGACAGGGAGAATTCCTAACATATCTTAGTTCCATATTTTTGGTTGTAGGGTCTTCATTCACAACAATGGGAAGTCACAGTTGAAAGCTTTTGAAAGCAAAGCTGACGAAGGAGTATTCTTAGGATACTCTACGTCTAGCAAAGCCTACAGAATGTTCAACTGTAAAACCCTAATTGTGGAGGAATCACCCCATGTCGTATTTGATGAATCTTCTTTAAGTCTTCCACATGAACAGGCGCAAGCGAATGAAAAGGATCAAAGCAAGGAACCCTCAAATCAACTCACTTGGGACGTGCTTGATGAAGATGATGAGATCAAGGACTCAAGCGAGCAGAATCCCAAAGGGAAAGTCGAAGCTGCCCTCAAGATTCCTGAAGCTATTGCTAGCCAAGCACCCAATCCAGTCGCTTCAGATAATGAAGCGAGCGGCAAAGAAGAAGATGAAGATGAAGCTGGCGGATCAAAGCGTGCGTGGCTCAAAGATCACTCACCAAGCCAAATCATTGGAGATCCATCCAAGGGTGTAGTGACCAGAAGTCAAGTGTTTGGAGAAAGTGCCATGTTCAGTTGCTTTCTCTCAAACATTGAGCCATCAAGCGTGGAGGAAGCCCTAGCGGACTCTAACTGGGTGATCGCCATGCAAGAAGAGCTGAATCAATTCACTAGGAACGACGTATGGTACCTCGTGGATCGTCCCAAATTCCAGCATGTTATTGGCACCAAATGGGTATTCAAGAACAAGACGGACGAGGACCACAATGTTGTGAGGAACAAGGCGCGACTCGTTGCCAAAGGCTACTGCCAAGAGGAAGGAATCGACTTTGACGAGACCTTCGCTCCAGTGGCACGGCTTGAAGCTATCAGATTGTTTCTAGCCTATGCAGCAGCCAAGAAGTTCAAGGTCTATCAAATGGATGTGAAGAGCGCATTCCTCAACGGTGAACTCAAGGAAGAAGTGTATGTGGAGCAGCCACCGGTTTCGAGCAGGGAGATAAAGTGTATCGCTTGAGGAAAGCCCTGTATGGGTTGAAGCAAGCTCCCAGAGCTTGGTATGATACACTCTCTCAATTCCTAGTGGATAATGGACCACAAAGGAAAGATAGATCGGACTCTCTTCACCATCAACCATGGAGAAGATATGCTTTGGGTCCAGATCTATGTGGATGACATCATATTTGGATCGCCAAACCAGTCGCTTAGCGAGAAGTTTGGAGAGCTGATGAAGACCAAGTATGAAATGTCGATGATTGGCTTGATGAGCTGCTTTCTAGGTCTTCAAGTGAAGCAGCAGGATAATGGAATTTTCATCAACCAAGCCAAATACACTAGAGATATGCTTGCCAAGTTTGGTGTTCAACATGCTAAAGCGGTGAAGATTCCTATGAATACCAACTGGAAGATGGAGCCAGACGAAGGAGGAAAATCTTTAGATCCTACAGATTATCGTGCCCTAATTGGGTCACTTCTTTATCTCACTGCAAGCAGGCCAGATATTGCTTTTGCAGTCGGAGTCTGCGCTCGCTTCCAAAGCAACCCCAAGCACAGCCATCTTGAAGCTGCCAAAAGAATTCTTCGATATTTGAAGGGCACTGTCAACATGGGTCTGTGGTATCCAGCGGAGGACAACTTGGAGCTCACTGGATATTCAGATGCTGACTATGGAGGGTGCCGAGTCGATAGGAAGTCAACTTCGGGCACATGTCAGTTCTTGGGAAGCAAGCTGATCTCGTGGTTCTCAAAGAAACAGACAAGCGTAGCCACTTCAACAACTGAAGCTGAATACATGGCCGCAGGAAGTTGCTGTTCTCAAATCCTATGGCTTCGTCAACAGTTGAAGGACTACAAGGTTGAAGCGAATGAAATTCTGATCTTCTGCGACAACAACAGTGCCATATGTATTTCGCAGAATCCAGTGCTTCACACCAGATGCAAGCACGTGGAAATTCGACATCATTTCATTCGTGATCATGTCGAGAAGAAGGATATCAAGCTCGAGAAAATTCATACCGATCTCCAGCGAGCGGATATCCTCACCAAGCCTCTAGCTGAGTCTCGTTTCAATCAGCTATGCATGGAATTAGGGTTATTAGACCCTGGTGAAGAATGCTAGTTCCAGGATGCACGAAGAAGTGATCGCTTGTTCTCTTGTGCGTCACTCGCTTCGAATCTTCACCAACTCAAGCGAGCCACTTCAAAATCTCACTCGCTTGAAGAAAATGAAGTAAGTTGGAGAAAGGTGGAGTATTGGAAGAAGTTCCTTACCAACTTACAGGAATTGTTAAGTATTTGGTTAAGGGGGAACTATTGCTTACTCTCGGAGCAAGTTACTTCCAAAGCGAGCAAAGTATGCTGCTATCTCGAATTCTGCATCGCTTCAATTTGCCCTAGCTTGCGTCAAAGCGAGTCGACTGCAGATTCATTCTCTAGATTGTAGGAATGCTTGAAGGTTTACCTTTTTATACAAAAGGTTGCAGGGCTGGTGACATGCTTCTGCGTAAAATACGAGATTGTCTTGTCAGAGCACTCTCATTGTCATCCTGTCCATTTCTGCTCTGAGATAAGGACTTGTACTCATCCCCCATTCGTCGTGAATAAGTACACTTACGTGATGCTCCCTTCGGGTTGTAGTAAGCTTGTGTACTATATTCATTTTCTTCCTCATTCACCTCGATGGTGGACTCTCTAATTCGTAGAGGAAGATGAGTGCCAAGAAAATGGAGTCTCCAACAAGTGGTATCAATCTCCTACGAAGTGAGATTGACTGGTAATCATTTCAATTTTAAGTACACTAAGTGAGCCGAAGCGTGCTAGAAACCTTCACTCACTATGTGGAAAATATGAAATGAATCTGACACAAATACAAAGAGGAAAACACTATTGTTTATCCTCGAAGTATGTAAGTCAGAAACATTTTAAAATTAAGCAAAGAAATTCAATTTCTTATTCCAGTCGCTTCAGATGGCCAAGCGAGTGCTACGTCACTCAAAGCTAGCCATCTCAAGCGAGTGCGGAACAGTCACTCAAGCGAGTGCCTCTCAAGCGAGTCAAGGTCTAGCAGCCCAACTCGAAGCGAGTGGGCACGAAGCGAGTATGAGCTGTCTGCACTCGAGTGCCTATTTTACTTTCTGCCAAGCATTTAATACAGGACCAGGTACGGCGAAAATAACGGGCGCGTGGTTCTCACTTCAAATTTGAAGCGGGAAAAGGCGGAGAAGATCCAGCCGTCGAATCTCAACAGCCCCCAATCTGTAGCCGTTGGATTAGCGCCGTATAAGACAACCCAATCACTGCATGCCACGTGGAGACGCCGAGCAAGTGGCGGTTCACTTTTACTGTGGTGACGCCGGACACATCAGATCCATCACCGCACGTCCGCCGCCTACCTACAGGACTTACGGCAATATTACCGTCCTACCCCTGCCACGTCAGCCAAGACCTAATTCTATATATATGGGACGATGCAGAACTGCAAACCTTTCACAGCTCTCAAAAATTTCCTTTCTCGTGCTTAGATCTGCAACATCTGCAACTCACGAGTCTCAACCCTTGCTTTTCATCGTTAAAACTCTGCTCAAAATTCTTCAAATTTCACCATGGGTAAGAAGCAGAAGAAAGAGACGATGGAGGAGTTTCTCACGGAGGTCGACAATCACATCAATGTCGAGCCTCATCTCGTTCCATCCATTATCGAGAAAAATGGTTTTCTCCGTAGAGCCGTGACCAAGGCCGGTCTATGGAAGTTCGTGACGGCGGTTCCGTCAAAGATTCTGGCAAAAGCAGTGGGAGAGCTGTTGCTAAACTTGAGGAAGGAGCAGAATACGTCTTCTTTCACTGATCCACAGACCAGGAAGCCGGTGGAGGTGGATATGAGTGAACTCATCGGCGCATTCGACTTGCCGAGAGAAGGAGGAGACTCACTGCTCGATTTGGGTCTTTCGGCCAGAGTTCAGTACGGTCGATTTGCAGACGAAAAAGCAGATCCGAATTACAAGGAGGCCAGTATCCGTTCAAGTCTGAAGGCCCCCTTCAATCATATCTGCGAACTCTTCTCGAAGAGTGTCGCATGCTACATTTGAACCTTGGACACTCTCTCCGAGACGAAGCTGATTGCCACCGCAGTTATCGTCGACAGCCTCACCGGAACCAGCTTCAATTGGCATGGCTGGTTCTCAAACAGATTCACGAAGCCGCTGATGACTTCGCGTTCGTGAAGGGAAGCACCGATCAGATTCTCCGCAAGGGGAAACTGAAGTTCTTCTCGAGACTCTCCTTTGCTTTGGAGAAGAAGTTTCCGGGGAAAGCATGGCCGGAAACTGACATCACCATCTACAACAAACAGTCCATCTAGACAAGTGGAGGAAATCAAAAACGTTGATGGATTTGGGACTTCTTGAAATCGAAGTGCCCGTCGCAAGACCGGTTGCCGAAAGGCAAGCCGAAGTGAGCCAAGCGAGGCAGGTCGCTTCACCTGGGAAGCGAGCCGCGCCAAAGCGAGGCAAGAAGATGAAGCGAGTCACTTTGCTTGTCCAAGAAAGCGAGGCGGTGGAGAAGCCGCTTGAGGACATTGAAGTGACTCAACCCCAGCCTTCACCAATCAAAGCCAAATCACCCCCACTCCAAATCCAAACCCACACCACCCAAATACCAAAACCACAATCTTCATCAACCCAACAACCACTTACACAGAAAACCCCCCTCTCTCCCCACGAAGAAGAATCTGCATCTTCTTTTCACATACCCAAAATGCCACTGCTCGATATTGATCCAATCGAAGCTTTCACTACTTTTCAACCCTTCCAATCCCAGCAAATACAACCACCACCAACTGAAGCCGTCCAAATATCCGAAACCCAAGAAACCTCATCCCAATCCCCCACGACATCGGCAGCTACAGCCGATACCGCCCAAACTGTTGGTGAACTCCCCATAATTCCTCAGTTCGTACCGCCTGCCCTCACCATAAAAACGCAAGCTCTCGAATGCTATGTGAAGGAGAGAGAGCAAGCCGCAGAAACAATCAATCTTCGCTACTCCAATGTTCCATGGACAGACGTATTCTACACAAATGTCGTCGATTTCCTGACGTACATCACCTATCGTGGAACGGAGTACTATAAGATCTTCAGGCTCCTCAAAGCATTCATAGAGGAAGAACTGATCCAAATGGAAGCCAAACTTCTAAACTTCATTGGCGAAAACGGCTTCCATGCCTTTCTTGATGGGACCAGCTTCTGGGAGAAGCTGGATGCAAAGGTGAAAGAAGCTTATCCACTCGCTATAGTTCCGAAGCGAGTGCCCTCATCCCATGAAAGGAAGCTGATCAGGGAGCATAAGGAGGAGGTGGAACTGAAGGATGCGGAGATCGCTAGCCTTCATAGCGAGATAACAAAGATGAGTGAGGAGATGGAGAAGAAGGCGGGGGAGGTCATTAGTCTTAGAGGAGACTTTGACAGGAAGAAGAAGGAGTTGGAGGGAACGGTGGAGGAAAAGGAGATGTTGGGAACCCCTTGCAGTTTGATTTTGATGATGTTTATCGAAACCACACTTAGGCATATTTTCACTTGTTTAGGGTCAAGGCCGATAGATCGACCTGCTACCTGTTAGTGCAGGTCGATGCCCTTTAACGTTTAGTATCAAGTTCGATCCACCCTGTAAGAGAAAGGTCGATGTATCGACCTGCCTCAATTGGATCGAGCTGGATCATCAGCCTGTCTATCGACCTCCCCTATCAAGCTTCCAGCTGGCATTGCCTTAGAAGATTTCAAGAGCTGGATTATCAATCAAGGTCGAGGTTCCGCCTTCATGGAGCGTCACGACCTGATCCTTGCCACGTCGAGTGCCAACAAGGACGAATATTCCCAACGGCTAGAAGTGAGTCAGCATCCAACGGCTAGTGCCACGTCAGCCCGACTCCAACGGCTAGTTTTTCAAAACTGCCTATAAATACTTCAGCCATTTTCGGATTCAAGTACGGGAAACACAAGCTATCAACGCCACATCTCTGCCCAAATCTCTCTCAAAGCTCATATCCATTCAAGTGTTCGAAATCAGATTAGTTTCCCAAACACTTGAAGAAGAGAGGTTTCCGATTCCGAAAAACACCACAACGACGAAGCGTTCACTGCTGCTTGTCGATTGTTCAAACAACTTCTTCTCCGACTTGTTCGAAGTTAGAAAGTTTTTTTTTATTTTCGCCATTATAGAGTTAGTCAAGCTCTGTAACAGCGTAAGGTTGTTTGTACGTTCTACTACGAAGGTTGTAAGGGTCACGACCCAAAACTCGTGTCTAGTTACTCTCAAGTTAGATTGTAGCTAGAACTGATACTCAGTCAGTATAAATAAGAGAGAGGTGGATCCAAAAGAAAAGGGATTCTCAGGTCGAGTCGACCTGACGTGGACGTAGGAGGATTTCTCCGAACCACGCTACATCGCGGTGTTTCTCTCTCTCTTTATTTATTGCACTTACATTTTATTATCTAACTGACGAGCATCAATCTGCATTACACGAATCAACCTGCTATCCATATTCAGCCTTAAGATTTTTCAAAGAGTAATCAACCTCCACCAACTTCCGCATTAAACAACAGTTTGATAAATCAAGCTTGATACCCTACGAGCTTGATAGATCAAACTGCCTCTGATAAGGTCGACCTTGACAATCGACCTGAAGATCGACCTGAATTTTAAAAAGTCAAAAACGGTTGGTTATTGGTGTATTCCCCCCCCCCCCCCCCCCATACACCAATTACTCTTTCCCGGGACCAACAAGTGGTATCAGAGCAGTGGTTCTTTTGACCGCTGCTTTGCATACTAAAAGTTCCTTATCAAACTTTTGGTCATTTTGAACCGATCCTTAGAAAAATCTTTTCATTCATTTCATATCATATTATTTTGCAATGGAGGCTTCTCTTCTCAGGGTATGTGAAGACTTCTCCGTTCAAGGCTATGAAGATTGGAGCTTTCGAATCAAGATGTGTCTCAAGGCACATCACGTCCTTATGTGGGACATCATCGAGAACGGACCCTCCCCCATTTATGCTGCGAAGATTATCGTGGATGGAACAGCCCCCGGGGAGGCTACATACGAGAAAGTCCTTAAGAATCCTCGCGATTACACAACTGAGGAAAGGAAGGAGGCCGCTCTCGATGACTACGCCAAGGGACTCATCTCCAGCACCGTGAAGGGCGTCTACCTGGCCAAGATCAGAAATCTTGAAACGGCCAAAGAAATGTGGGACACCCTCCGGTCCATCAGCCTTGGCTCAGAGGAAATGAAGGAGAACAAACTGTCCATGGCGTGCAGCAAGTTCGATGACTTCAAGATGGTTTCGGGAGAAACCATTGAAGCGATGAAAATTCGCTTCACCGAGATTGTTCTTGAAGTGGCTGCCATCAATCCATACAAGTATACGCAGCGCGAGAAGAATCTCAAAGTGATACGTGCCCTCCCTGCAAATTGGCACGTATACGCCGCCATGCATCCAGCCCGATCGGATTTCAACTCCCTCACCACTGAAGATCTCTTCGACATTCTTGTCGGAAATGAGTATGAGATAATCCGCATCCATGGATCAACCCAGCCTTCCACCAGCAAGAAGGCTGAGGAAAAGAACAAGGAGGTAGCCTTCAAGGCCGACTCAGCCTCAGCTGCTACCCCAAGTCCGATTGACGAATCCATCGTCAAGAAGTTCGAGAAGATGACTCTCGACTACGCTCTAGCTGCTAGGAGAAATGAGAAGCTCCTAGGGAAGGTTGTCAAATACAAGAAATTCTACCGTGACAACAAACGAAACTTCTCAAACCGCAACCACGACCGCCCTGACAAAAAGGGAGAAGGTAAACCCTCAACCTTCAATTCTTCTAACACACCCGAGGGTGGTTGTTTCAACTGTGGCAGGCCAGGTCACTACAAGACCGACTGTCCGGATCTTACCAAGACCGAGAGAGACGAGCTCCGCGCAAAGCGCGATAAGAAGCTCAAAGATCAACGAGCTGCAATGATTGCCGAAGAAACAAAGGAAGCTCACCTCTCGGATAGCTCGTCAAGTGATGACGAAGGATACATCGCTTTCGATGAAAGTGATGATGAAGAATGCTTCGTTGGAGAGCATCAACAAAACGAGGGATCTTCAAAGGTAGATCTTCAACCCATTTCACTTTCTTTTTCTGACGATGATTGTGCAGAAGAAGGTGATTAAGACCTATCCGAGGCTGTGTCTTGGGAAGAAATCAAGAAACAGCTAGACGACTATGCCGATCTCGTGGATACACTCAAAGAGGTCGTTGAAGACAATGCTGAGCTATTGGATAAGAATGAAAAATACAAGCTAGCATTAGAAGAAAGATTCTCTCCCTACGATGAAGAAAAGGAAAGGGAGATCGAAGCCCTAAAGTCAAAGGTTGACGAATTGACTTTACGGGTCAAGGAGTTCGATACCAGGGAGCTCGAGAAGAACGAGTCCCTCAAGACCAAAGATGCCGAAATACACAGCCTTACCTCGAAGATGGCTGACTTGGTAATCCGACACGAACTCCTCGTGAAAAAGGAAGAAAAACTTCAACTCACTTTAAGTCAGTTGAAGAGAAGCGGAAAGAAGTTGGAAGAAGTGCAATCCATGCAACGCAATCCGCGCGATCACTCTGGGATTGGGTTCAACGGAGAATCCAAGAAAAGCAAGGATAAAGACTGTGAGGTCAAGTTCGTTAAAGCACAGTCAAAATCAAAGAGTGTTCGGAAAGCTAATCAAGCTCTCCCTGATAAGATGGTCAAGCTGAAGAATCCAGCTCGACAACCCCAGGCCATCCTCATAAAGCAACAAAAGAAGGAACAACCTGTTTCTCAAAAGAAAGAGAGTCGACCTGTCCAGCAACGTCGACCTGCCCCCTATCATCAAAATCAGGCCGTTCATCAAAGGCGATACCAAGGCCAGCACTATCAAAGGCCGTATCATCCTGAGTTCTTCCACCCGGATTATCAAGGGTGCTACTGCCACTATTCTCAACAGTCAAATTTTCAAAACTGGCAGTATCAACCTGGGTTTTACGAAGAACAATATTATCAGCCTCGTCGCCCTCACTCGAAGAAATCCAAGGCTCCTAAGCCCAAGGCCGCTACTGCCTCGTCCTCAGCCTCGGATAGAAGCAGACCGGTGAAGCAAATATGGGTTCCAAAGGCCGTTCCCGCAACCGATGTAGCACCCAATCTCAAATGGGTTGCTAAGTTTAACTAATTGCAGGTTGGGAAGGCTCAGAGAAGGAGCCAAGCAGCTCATGGAGCTGTATGGATCATTGATAGTGGATGCTCAAAGCACATGACGTGTGACAAAACGCCACTTTCAAATTACCAAGAACGAGACGGGCCACTTGTAACCTTTGGAGGAAATTCTAAGGGATTTACGAGAGGCCAGGGCGATCTAAGAGTTGGTAAAACAACTATTTCTAATGTCTCGTATGTTGAAGGTCTTAATCATAATCTATTCTCTGTGTCGCAATTCTGCTCGAGTGGTAAACGAGTAGAATTCACAGCTAACAAATGTCTCGTGAAAAATGAGGAAGGAGAAATTCTTCTTACCGGAATTTTGCAGGATAGACTCTATATTGTTCAATGGACAGATTGGATAGAGACCTGCCTGGTCACAAAGGCTGATTCCGAGACAAGCTGGCTATGGCACAAGAGGTTGAGTCACTTAAACTTCAAGGCCATCAACAAGCTCGCACGCAACAAGCTGGTGAACGACCTACCAGACCAAGTCTTCGATCGTGATCACATCTGCAGAGCCTGTCAAGCCGGAAAGCAAACAAGATCATCCTTTCCAAGCGTGACGGCACAATCATCAAATCGAATTCTTGAGCTTCTCCATCTCGACCTCTTCGGTCCAGTCACTCCCTTGAGTATAAACGGTAGAAAATATGCTCTCGTTATTATAGATGATTATTCTAGATTTACGTGGGTTATTTTCATGTACAAAAAGAAGGAGACATTGGAGAAGCTACCTGCGTTGCTGAGCAAGCTGTGCAATCAAAAGGAGAAATCCATCATCTCCATTCGATCAGATCGAGGCACCGAATTTATCAATGCAACGATCGAAGAATATTGCACAAAGAGTGGGATTCATCATCAAACTTCAGCTGCACGCACACCTCAACAAAACGGCGTGGTGGAACGTCGTAACAGATCGCTGAAGGAAGCTGCTCGTACCATGTTGGATGAAACCAATCTTCCAAAGAAGTTTTGGGCAGAGGCCGTCAATACAGCCTGCTACACCCAAAACAGGTCGATCATCACGACCCGACATGGAAAGACTCCATACGAGCTGTGGAACAACAAGCTCCCCAGGTTAAAGTATTTTAAAGCTTTCGGGTGTTTGTGTTACATTCATAACAATGGGAAATCTCAATTGAAGACTTTTGATAGCAAGGCCGATCCAGGAGTATTTTTAGGATACTCAGAGGTTAGCAAAGCTTATAGGGTCTTTAACAAGAAAACCCTAGTTGTGGAGGTAACACCTCATGTTGTGTTTGATGAATCTACTTGTCTGTACAGAGAATCAAGTACAGGTACAGATCTGCCCGCTGCTAACAGGCCGTCTAACTCCCCCATTGACGACCTGCTAGTATGGACTCCAAATGATTTGGAGGAAGAGGATCAATCTGATCCTAAGGTCACACAGCAAGGGGGAAGTGATGCAAATGATAATACGAGCTGTAATACATCAGCCGGACTTAACCAAGCTGATCCCCCTCCTTCAGTCCCCAAGACTGATGCTGTTCACGACCTTACATCACAAATCGAGCAGCTCGATAACACAATGGAGCAGCTCAACATCCAGGCCGAACAGCAGCCCGATCAACAGCCCGAGCAACAGCATGTGCCCACTGATCAACCTTCAACTCATCCGGAGTTTGACGAACCCATTAATGAGCCCGAGCCAATCATTTCAAATGAAGAAAGATCACGACGCAGACGATGGATCGATGATCATCCGAAAGAGCACATTGTTGGGAACCCAAACCAAGGAGTGCGAACAAGAAGGACGATTGGTGAAAGTGCGCTATTAAGTTGCTATCTCTCTCGCATAGAACCCAAAGATGCCATTGAAGCTCTTCAAGATGCTGATTGGATTGAAGCCATGCAAGAAGAACTCAATGAATTCAAAAGAAATGAAGTATGGTCTCTAGTTGATCGTCCTTATCATCAGGGCGTTATTGGAGTCAAATGGGTTTACAAGAACAAGAGAGATGAATCTGGAGAAGTTGTCAGAAATAAAGCACGATTGGTTGCAAAGGGTTACTGTCAACAAGAAGGAATCGACTATAATGAGACGTTTGCCCCCGTTGCAAGATTAGAAGCTATAAGACTGTTTCTAGCTTATGCCGCTCATCAACGATTCAAAGTCTACCAGATGGACGTTAAAAGTGCGTTCCTCAATGGCGTCCTAGAAGAGGAAGTCTATGTGGAACAGCCTCCTGGATTCGAGGAGGGAGATTCAAGCAAAGTCTACAAACTGCACAAGGCCGTCTACGGACTTAAACAAGCTCCTCGAGCTTGGTATGAGACGCTGTCATCCTTCCTCATCGAATCAGGATTCAAGCGTGGTTCAGTCGACAAGACACTATTCACTATCAAAGTGAATGAACATATCCTTTTAGTACAAATTTATGTTGATGATATCATTTTTGGATCTAAATCTCTCATTTTGTGTGAAAAATTTGGTAACCTCATGACCGAAAAATATAAAATGTCTATGATGGGGGAAATGAATTTCTTTCTAGGGTTGCAGGTAAAGCAGTCCGATGAAGGAATCTTCATTAGCCAAACAAAGTACGCACACGAGCTGGTCGACAAGTTTGGTGTCAAAGACAGCAAGCCTGTCAAAATACCTATGCTCTCTGGTGGGAAGATCGACCTGGATCCCCAAGGAAAACCTGCCAACATAACACAGTACAGGGGTATAATTGGTTCATTACTTTATCTAACTGCTAGTCGACCTGACATCACTTTTGCAGTTGGAGTGTGTGCTAGATTTCAGGCTAATCCGAAGGAATCTCACTTGGAAGCAGCAAAGAAAATTCTTCGTTATATCAAAGGAACCACAAATTTAGGTCTTTGGTATCCTTGTGATGATAACTTGCAGCTTACAGGTTACTCAGATTCAGATCATGCTGGGTGCAAGCTCGATAGGAAATCTACCTCGGGTACTTGCCATTTTCTCGGAAACAAGCTGATTTCTTGGTTTTCAAAGAAGCAAACTTCAGTAGCCACCTCCACCACAGAGGCCGAGTACATGGCCGCAGGAAGTTGTTGTGCACAAATCTTGTGGATCAAACAACAACTTAAGGATTATGAAGTTGAAGTTAGTGAAGTGCCAATATTCTGCGACAGCTCGAGTGCCATCGCCATTACTCAAAACCCAGTTCTTCATTCAAGATGCAAGCACGTGGATATTCGACATCACTTCATTCGTGATCACGTGGAGAAGAAGAACGTGGTTATAGAGAAGATACACACTGACATTCAACGAGCTGATATTCTAACCAAACCCCTAGCTGAAGAAAGATTCAAAATGCTATGTGGAAAGCTAGGGTTATTAAATGTTGAGTCATCAGGCCGATCGTAAGCCTACAGGCCGTTATCTCCTCATCGACCTGCCACATCTTTCAAAAGCTTGTGTGGGACCAACAATCGGGACCAACAAGCAGGCCGTCTCTTTACATGCAGGCAGATATTAAGGGGGAACAGGCCGTCAACTCTCAACAGGCCGTTACCATTTGAACAGGCCGTGTCTGTCAACAGGCCGTGCCTATCTGCAGGCCGTGTCCATCATCAGGCCGTCGACTATTCAATAGATCGACCTGTGTTCCTCAAATTGAGGGGGAACACTTAGCCAAAGTGATCCATCATTTGAGGGGGAACAAAGGCCGATGTCCATCTCCAGGGCGTTTATTTCGCCAGGCCGACATCTTAAGTCCAGGCAGTTCCACCTTGCCAGGTCGATGTCATATGTCCAGGCTGATATCACAAATACAGGCCGTTCATTTCGACAGACCGTTCTTCGTCACCAGGCCGATATTATCAGACCAATACCAACCTGAATGCAACTGCATTTATGAAGGAAGAATCAAAAGGGCAGTATCACCCTTTTGTCTTATAACTTCTTCAATACGCATTGATTTCTTCATTTATAAATGTTATTTATTTCTCAATGTGTTTCATTAGTTAAGGTTCTGATAACTTGCAGAAAATGAGGAAAAAGGGAGTAATGATTACCATTTTTGTAAAAACATCCAGTCAAGTGTCAAACTTTGACACATTGACCGAGGCCGCATTTAATTCCCTGCCGTCTCTCTCTGCAAAAGTGCAAGTTATCGCACGTTCTCAATAACTCACGCGCGAATGTGTAACGTTTCACATTTCACGCGCACACATCGTGTGGTTGAGATTTAAAGAGATATTTTCACCTTTTCAAATTCGAACGATCTCAACCGTTCGACAATTCTATAAATATGGCATGCAGTTTTTCTCTCATTCTTACTTGCCTTCTTCATCTTCTTCGAAAAACCTAATTTCTCTCTGCAAATACTAAAACTGCCGCTGTCGTGTTCGTCACTTTTCTGCATTCTCACTATCTGCATCAAATCACTCGCGTGGTTTGTACTCTTTTCACCGATTATATTTTTACTCTTCTGTCAAGTTCTTTACTGTATTTATTTATTTTCTAATCTTTCTTGAAAAACTTGCAGAAAAATCAATGGCAGAAAGGGTTTCTACTTCCGGTCGAAAGGAGATGCCATGGTCCGAAATCGAGGAGATCTTGACAGCTCATCTCAAATTCGAGCCCTACATGGAGCGGAATAACTTCGGTTTTCGCGATCTCGACTCGATGTTCGCCCTGGTGGAAAAGTGTTCTTCCTTCCATCAGTCATCACCACCAGGCCTGCGAAAAGCCTTCCCAGGCTCGTGTGTGCCTTCTTCTATAATTGGAATGAAGGTGAGTCTGTTTCTTCACACACAGTCTCCCTTGGCACCACGAAGTCCCTGGTCACCATCAACGTTCTGGACGCGGTGAAGGCGGCCTTCGGCATTGAAGACGGAGGCTCAATGCAGCTCTCGGATATTTCTCAAGACCAACTGCAGCAGGTTGCAGATCGGGTCTTGATTGAGCAGAGGCAGTTCGTTCCAGTGGCCTTCAAAAGGAGCGAACTGCGCCCCAAATTCCGCCTCCTTATGGACTTCATCCAGAAGTGTTTTCTTGGGCACATAGGGAATTACGACCAGGTCACCCCGTTCAAATTCCAAATCATGACGGCCGTAATTCTCGACCTGCCCATCTGTTGGGCCAAGCTGATGGTCTCGCTGCTCTGGGAGGAAGCCAGGCTGATCATCACCGAGACCGAGGGAGAGGTCGTTGTGAAAGTGTCCCTTCACAACAACAAACCGCTTCGTCTTGGGACGAAGGTAACCTCCATCATCATCTCCCACTTCAAGCAGAGGACATGGGCCAAAGATCCGGCTTTTCCCCCTCTGTTTATTCCAAAGGATCTCCACCAGCTGGAGATGGCGATGGGGTGTCGGGGCAGATTTATTACAACTCCTCCGACGATGTCAGGGCGCACCTCGCCAAGACCGGCCATTCCAAAGTTGGCTGGAGGATTCCGGATCGACCTGCTCAAAAGAAGAGGAAGGCCGATGTCGATCTGGTTCCCTCTCGCCCTGTAAAGAAGGCTCAGCCCGTGAAGAGGACTCCCCCTCGCAAGACGCAGTCGGCCTCCGGTGAGCCTCCCAGGCCGTTCCATAAAATCCTCCCTCTGGATTTCGAGGTTGCTGCACCTCCCAGGGAGTCCTCGCCCGCCTCATCGCCCTCCTCATCAGCCGAACGGACTCCATCTCCAGTCCGTTCCGCCGCCGAGCAGACCGCCTCGCCGCAACGCCCTGCATCCTCTCAGCAGGTCGTTGCTCCCTCGCCAGTGAGGTCCCCCCTCGTCCAACGAGCTGGATCTGTCGAGATCCAGGATCTCACTGCGGAAGAATCTCTGCCTTCCCCAGTTCGAGATGCGCCTGTGGAGGAGGACGTCGTGCTGGAGGTCCAGCCGTTCGTTGAGCAGCCAATGTCTGCTGCTCACTCCCAGGTCGCTGCCAAGAAGGCGGAGGCCAGGCTGAAGGTCATCGACCTGATGCCGGGGATTGCCCAACTCCCCAAGTCTCTCGACCTCGCCACTCGCCTCCAGTTCTACCTGGATTGTAAGTCGAGTTATTACTATATGTTCGAGGCGTTGCTGCAGGTCGTCACTCTCGACGACCTGAAGGTCGAGGAGCTGGCTCTTGAAGCGGAGTTCGGTTTCTACACCGTGGGGGATGCGGCCTCCAATTTCCGTCAGCTGGTGCTCCGCCGCATGAAGGTCGAAGCTAAAATTTTGGGCATCGACCTTCGCCCCCTCTATGCGCACTCTCGCGCCCTGTATAACTCCGCCGCAGAAGCCGGAGACAAGTTTGAAAGGATTCAAACTCCGGAGCAATCATCACCCAGGATTGAGGGTGATGATCAGCCTCTTGTTGCTGCTGCTCCGTCTCCAAAAATTGATGTGGAGGCTGTGTTGGATGAAATTTCTGCCAAGCTCGAGTCCATCATCACCAGCCTCCCAGAGCAAATCAAGCAGGCCGTAGCTGAGGCCCGGGCCGACATAGTGAACGATGCCAAAGCCCAGGCCGATGAAGCTGCCAGGGAGCGCGTCACGGACTTTGCCGTGAAGCTTTTGAAAGAATATACCGATAAGCTCCTGCCGGGCCAGCTCGATGAGCTCAACATGGCGTCCCGTGACCAGATCGCGGAGGTATTGGAGGACTTGGCCAAGGTCGATGAGCGTGTAAATAATTTGACCTCATCTGTCTCGACCTCGGCATCGACCTCCAATGAGCAGATCAACGCCATCCACGGCACCATCTCCTCCCTTCTCAGTGGGCAAATGGAGTTGAAGGATGCTGTGATCAAACTGCAGCAAGAGGATACGACTCTTCTTTCCCTTATCAAGGCCCTGACTGATGATGTCGAAAAGGGGGAAGAAGAAAGAGCCGCCGCCGCGAAGAAGAAGAAGCCCATCAAAACCAAATCTGCTTCAACTTCCGTGGCTCCTCCTCCATCTCAAAAGAAACCCTCCCAGGCCGTTGCACCCAAGGCCGTTGCTGCTCATGCCGATCCCATCTCACAGCTTGGTGCGGAGCAGGCTGCTGCCGCCAAAGCTCGATTGGCAGCCGAGGCCGATCTTATTTCCGCCATGGTTCTGGCTGGTGCTACGCCGGAGCAGGCTGCAAATCAAGAAGAGCAGCAGCGTTTCAAGGCCGAGCGCCGAGCTGCTGAAGCTAGAAGGAAGAGAGAGTTGGACTGGATCAGCCAGTCCGCTCTTGTTTTGAATACAGGAGGATTGCACCAGGTTGTTGATTGGCTTGATGAATCTCAAAACAACCTGCTGCGGGAGCTCAATTCTTGCTTCATCCTGCTGCACTACTTCATCAAGGACCCCTCCCTGCCTGCCGATGCCGATGAAGCGTATGCAGCCTATATGCTCAAGTTTCCGTATCAAAAATTCATTAATGATCTTCGGAAAAAGGCTGCAGAGGCTGGTGTGACGATAAGGGCCCCTGCTCTTCAATATTTTGCGCCCTTACGTCTTGGTGCTTCGGAGTATTTGGATTACTCTCGAATCGACCAGTACATCGCCCAAACTGCCATCGGCCTAGGCGTCAACGTATCGAATTCCGATCCCGACTATCGTCGTATCAGGGATGGAATCTACGCAAGCATGCAGACGAAGTCAAGGGAGCAGGTCCAGGAAGAGCGCTTAGCAGCCCGTGCCAAGATCCAGGCTATGTAGATAGATGATTTTGTAATCTTGTTTTTCATTTATGCTCTCAGCTGGTTGTAAATTCTCCATGTATTCTGCTAACGAGCTTAATGAAACAAAATCATCCTTTGTCCTGACGACAATATCTCTTTGTCCAGGCATCTGCCTTTACTGCTTTATTTTAATTACGTTCTTATTTGCCTTTCATTTAATTCCTTATCAATCTTCATGATTGAAAAATGTTTAAGCTCTGATACCATCTTTCAGTGTTTTATCTTAGGAATTATTTGTAAAGTGTTTGGTTTCGACATCATCAAAAAGGGGGAAATTGTTGGGAACCCCTTGCAGTTTGATTTTGATGATGTTTATCGAAACCACACTTAGGCATATTTTCACTTGTTTAGGGTCAAGGCCGATAGATCGACCTGCTACCTGTTAGTGCAGGTCGATGCCCTTTAACGTTTAGTATCAAGTTCGATCCACCCTGTAAGAGAAAGGTCGATGTATCGACCTGCCTCAATTGGATCGAGCTGGATCATCAGCCTGTCTATCGACCTCCCCTATCAAGCTTCCAGCTGGCATTGCCTTAGAAGATTTCAAGAGCTGGATTATCAATCAAGGTCGAGGTTCCGCCTTCATGGAGCGTCACGACCTGATCCTTGCCACGTCGAGTGCCAACAAGGACGAATATTCCCAACGGCTAGAAGTGAGTCAGCATTCAACGGCTAGTGCCACGTCAGCCCGACTCCAACGGCTAGTTTTTCAAAACTGCCTATAAATACTTCAGCCATTTTCGGATTCAAGTACGGGAAACACAAGCTATCAACGCCACATCTCTGCCCAAATCTCTCTCAAAGCTCATATCCATTCTAGTGTTCGAAATCAGATTAGTTTCCCAAACACTTGAAGAAGAGAGGTTTCCGATTCCGAAAAACACCACAACGACGAAGCGTTCACTGCTGCTTGTCGATTGTTCAAACAACTTCTTCTCCGACTTGTTCGAAGTTAGAAAGCTTGTTTTTATTTTTGCCATTATAGAGTTAGTCAAGCTCTGTAACAGCGTAAGGTTGTTTGTACGTTCTAGTACGAAGGTTGTAAGGGTCAAGACCCAAAACTCGTGTCTAGTTACTCTCAAGTTAGATTGTAGCTAGAACTGATACTCAGTCAGTATAAATAAGAGAGAGGTGGATCCAAAAGAAAAGGGATTCTCAGGTCGAGTCGACCTGACGTGGACGTAGGAGGATTTCTCCGAACCACGCTACATCGCGGTGTTTCTCTCTCTCTTTATTTATTGCACTTACATTTTATTATCTAACTGACGAGCATCAATCTGCATTACACGAATCAACCTGCTATCCATATTCAGCCTTAAGATTTTTCAAAGAGTAATCAACCTCCACCAACTTCCGCATTAAACAACAGTTTGATAAATCAAGCTTGATACCCTACGAGCTTGATAGATCAAACTGCCTCTGATAAGGTCGACCTTGACAATCGACCTGAAGATCGACCTGAATTTTAAAAAGTCAAAAACGGTTGGTTATTGGTGTATTCCCCCCCCCCCCCCATACACCAATTACTCTTTCCCGGGACCAACAGGAGAGGTTACTGGAGGAGAAAGAGAAGGCACTGGAGGCGCAGGTGAAGTTAGTGGGAGAACAATCAACAACTATCACCGAACTCAAGGGCTCGCTTGATGCAGAAAGGAGCCGCTTGAGGGAGGTGAATGCCAAACTTGTATCTATTGGCAAAGAGAAGAAAGATTTAGAGAAGGAGTTGAAGAAGTTGAAGGAGGCGTATGAGAAGAGAGAAGAGGAGTTGATAAGGACAGGAAGCGAGCTGCTGAGCACTAAAAAGACCCTCGACTCACTCAGGAATGAAATGAAGCTGCTCAAGCAAGAAAGTGAGCTCGATAAAAAGGAGCTGGAGAGTCGGAGGAGAAGTGCGCATGCTATTGACCTACAAAACGCTGAATTGACTCTTCTACTGGAAAAGGTCAAGGAGCTGGGTGAAGCGTACACTGAGAAGATGGATGCAAGTGCCGAATTCCATCTCTCTCTAAACCAGAGAGAGAGGAGCCTTGAGACGATGCAAGCTGAACTTGAAGCGGCTCAGGAATTCTGGTACTTCAACTTGCAAGAGGAGAAGGCGGATATAAGGAGGGAAGTTGAAGCGGAGCTGGAGGCTCGCTTCAGAGAAGTAGAACCTTTGGAGAGGATGATGACGTCTGTTGTTGAGAGGGAAAAACAATGTGAATATTTGTTGGAGGAAATCTCCATCAAAACAGCCGAACTGATGGCTCCAACCGTGGGAAAAGCCGAGAAGATGTTGGAGGCCATCTTCAACATAGTCAATTCACTCCATCAATCCCTCTCTGGAAAATCAATGATCCTAACCCCTGGCAATGATGATGCCAAAAAGGGGGAAGGACAAGTGAAGCTAGGAGGAGTTGGAGGTTCAGGGGGAAGCAGAATTGGTGTAGAGTTGATGCTGGAGGGAGGCAATGATGTTGGAGGTACGGAGGATGTGATGGATGATGAAGCGAGGGCCTCTCTTGCAAAGGGCAAAATCAAGCTCACGAAGGAGGAGTTGATGAAAAACCTCGAAGAGCCCAGCAGGCCGCTTCAAGAAAAAGTGCTGAGTGCTTCAATTGCACGGCATCCTCCGGTGACCGTAATTACGAAGGAGGAGAAGCGGAGGCAGGTGGAGCAGGATGCTGCCATGGCGTGGGAGATGGAGCGCCTTTTTGAACTAACCAAAAATTCTATTGCTGCAGGTGCTTCGTCTAGTTCCCAAGCGGCCGCTACACCCAAAGCGCCCGCTTCAGCCGCCGCGCCAGCTTTGTCAGCCGCACTCACTTCAACTACTGCTGCAATCACTTCATCAGCAGTCGTCCCCTCGAGTGCTGCTACAAAGAAGGACATGCCACCTCCCCCACTACCGAAACTTCCATTGAAGCGAACTGCTCCGGAGATTAAAGGAGATGACCCTGCGGCCAAGCGCCAAAAGGTCAAGCAAGCAGTTGCTTCAAAAGCTGGAAGGAGGAGAGAAAGAGGAAGGAAAGAGAAGAAGGGAGAATCTAAGGCGAGAGGAAGATGAGGATAAATGCCAGGCGACTCCAAGTAATTGACGCACGGATCGAGGAACACTTCAGTGAAGTGTTACTCATCCAGTCTTCTCTAGTGCGCAGTGCCTTCATCCCTCTTATGCCAGATGAGTCCGAAGCATGCGAAGCACAAGCCATATCTGATGCATGTGACGTGACGACAAAGGAAATGGTTGAGTCGGGACGCTACCCTCGCACAGATAAACAAAACTATATTCACAAACGACTCAATGAGAAGCGTCCATCGTGGAACAGCGAGTCGGGAGCGAAACTCAAGAAGGTCATGACTCAACTGTCGAAGAGATCAGAAGAGGAGTTGGCCAAGCGGAGGGATGAGCACCTGGACGGAAGGGAAATCGAGGACTTTATTCCGGGAGATCTGCGCGAACAGTGGCTATACTACAAGGACTTGTTCATCAAAGCCTACTATTACTGGGAGGTAGTGCCGCTGCAGGATCAATGTTCTCGGATAAGTGCCCTCAACAACTTTCTCGCCACCTATGACGACAGATTGCGACGAAAAATCTTTACCATGGCTGAACAAGCTCAACCCAAACCAATTGTCGTCAAGGTACCAGCAGTGAAGGACTTCCCCATGCCTTATCATCCAGGCACGGACGTTCCTAACAGAGGAGTCACTGATGAGGAAGTGGATGAAGCTTTCAAGCTGGAGAGTGCATGGAGAAGGCCGAGCATTGAACACTATGGAATCAAGAGTTCTATCAGCCTATGCTCTTGACATTACTGATGATGGAGAGAAGAAGGAAGAGGAGAAGGAGGAGAAGGATGAAGCTGCAGGAAATCTTTGAATTTCAAGCTTCATATTTTGTGAACTGATGTTCATTTATCTCATTTCAATTTATCTCTTTTGTGTCATTTACTCGCTTTGTGAATGACTTTACATTTTTGCTACAAACTCATATAATTTAACCGAAAAAAAAGGGGAAGGAACTTAAAAGAAAATTACAAACGAAACTGCAAAGGAAGCAGTCGCTTGAAGTTCCCTTCACGGTTAGATAGACTAGATTTATTTTATCTAAGTCTGATGGGTTTTGGCATCATCAAAAAGGGGGAAATTGTTGGGAATTGTTAAGAACAACATGTTAAGGGGGAACCTATTAGGGACACTTCATTGTTTTGATTTGATCCCAAAACCCCAAAGCGTTCTGTTCCCAAGCCACCCATTTTGATGTAGTTAATAATTTAGAATTTTTTCTAAAGCCTACTCTGTTAGGATGGCTCTTTAATTCGCTTAGATTTTAGGCTTCAAATTTTCAAGTGAAGGCCACTCGCTTGAGTGTGTTTTTCGAAGCGAAGCAAGTCTAGCAAGCCGAAGTGAAGCGTGCCGAAGAATCGTGTAGCGAAGCGATCGCTACAGTAGATTCAAAGCGAGTCTGCCAAAGCGAAGCGAAGCGAGCGCTACAGTTCAAAGCCAAAGCGAAGCGAAGCGAGCGCTACAGTATAAAGTCAAAGCTAGTCAACTCTAGTCATCAATTTCCAAAGCAGTCACTAGGGAACTTTATCTCCCGAAGTGGCTCACTACAGATTGACTACGAAGTGACTCAACTAAAGCAAACGCTACAACTTCAAAGCGAAGCGAGCCACTACCTACCAGAAAGCGACAGGCGACTCCCGCCCATATTTTGAACTTCAGTCAACAGGAGATCATAGCATTAATTACAAGATCTCCACGTGTCGAAAGCGGAGTGGAGCGGAAGAGTTGACTGCCAGGCCGACAAAGGCGCCGCAACAGTACTGGCTCGCTCCAGTTACTGTTAACCTTGTAAGTTAGCCAATTTTGGCAAAATGCCAAAACTGGACGTCTGAAAAGGTGCCAGCCTGCGCAAGTACTGTCGAGAGGAGGAGGGACAAGGCCACCAACCAAGCAACGGATCTCGGCCATCTCTCCGCCTATAAATAGTGAAGGATGAAGACGAAGAGGAGTAGAACACTACTTGAGCATTCGAGCCTACTACAAACAAACACTCCCAAGCCTTCGAGCAAATCTTCGAGTCTTTGTTTTCAAGTGTTCTCTGAGTTTCCAGTTCATCGGAACTCGTCTTCACAACCTTCACACTTAGAGTCTAAGCCCATTCCATATCCAAGCTTAGAAGAAGAGCTCTAGCCATCTTTGCACTTACTGTAAAGAGCTCTTCATAGTGTGTTCGTCAACCAAAAACCCTAAATTTGTCTGTTAGGTTTTTGAGTCGTCGTTAGGTTGTTTTCGATCCAAGGCCCTTCTTTCATCGATTGGAGAAGCCTCGATCATAGAGTCTAGATCCAAGCTTGCACTTACATCGTTCGTGCAAAGCTCGATCGAAGCTAGGCTGTAAGGAGAGCCCGTAATCTCCCTGTCTGTCCGACTGAAGCGAGTGAAGCTTCCAGTCTAGTTAGGTTTTTGGTGTGAACCCGGAATCACCCAGCGTCTGTCAGATCCAAGCGAGTGAAGCTCGATCTTGACCAGGCTTTTGAAGAGCCCGAAATCTTCAAGTTCTTAAGTGAAAAGAACGGTTGCCGTCGTGCAACAAAGTGGACGTAGGAGCGTTATCTCCGAACCACTATAATTCTCTGTGTCGTATCTCTCTAACCCTAAACTCTTACGTGTTTGATTATTCACTGCATATTGCATCTAAACAAACCTAATCTGGAAATTTTAAATACTTAGGAAAGATTTTTAGCTCACCAAATTCCGCATATACGAGTAAAGACTCCCTCTTGATCAAGTGCTCACTTCGGTCAAGCAGGCAAGCTACGTACTGTAGATCTAGCTTCAGCTAGGTCTTAAGTTTCAAGCGAGCTCTTTACTTGTTACTCTGAGTTAAGGGATTTGAAGTTGAAAAACTTCAAAATACGTATTCACCCCCCCCCCCCCCCCCTCTACGTATTTTCCTATTAACAAACCGGGACCAACATGGGATTTATGAAAATATTGCCTATTAAATAGGATTTTTGAAAATATTGCTTACTGAGTCAGGCTTATGAATGGTTTGCTCATTATATGGGCTTAAGGAAATGTTGCCTATTGAATAGGGCTTTTGTGCGGTTCCGCCCATTATGGGGGGCTTATGCGGATGTTGCCTATTAAATAGGGCTTTTGAAAGGTTCTGCCCATTACATGGGGCTTACGAGGATGTTACCTATTATAGGGCTTTTGAAAGGTTCTGCCCATTACATGGGGCTTAATGAGGATGTTGCCTATTAAATAGGCCCTTTGAAAGGTTCTGCCCATTACATGGGGCTTATGAGGATGTTGCCTATTAAATAGGGCTTGTGCTGCCTATTAGATATGGCTTATGCTAGTGTTGCCTATTTAATAGGGCTTACGAGGGATCTTGAACATTACATGGGGCTTATGCTGGTACTGCCTATCAAATAGGGCTTATGCAGATGTTGCCTGTTAGACAGGGCTTCTGAGAGTGTTGCCTGTTAAATAGGGCTTCTGAGGGCTTATGGGAGGTTCTGCGTTCAGATGTAGGGCTCCTTCATCAAAGTGAATGGAGTGACCCTGTCATCCTCAGCTCTCCGCTTTTTAATGCTTTTTATTAGGTGGGTTTTTTATTCATAGCAATACAAGGGCATATAGGAAAGGTTTGAGAAATGGTGCTTCTTTTATAATTACTAATCCCTTATATCCCACAACTAGATTTCATACTTTGAGGTAGTTACAGGAGTCGTAGACTCACCAAATTTGGAAGGTGAGCTGAATGCGTTCTGCAATTACTGCAATTTTTGGAATCGGCTCTCCCTTGGCTTCTTCACAACCTTAATAATTTCAACAAACAAAACAGTTTAGCTACCTCAGTTTATATTGCAAGGGAAATATGATTTCGAAGTCACCTCCGATTCCTTGATCAATTTATTATGAATAGAGCAGCTGAAACAGATTCACAATATACATGCTAGAATTCTCTGGGAATAACATCAATCTTGAGCTCAGTATATATCCATTCTACGATACGACCGCCATCTTAGGCACCACTCGTAACAGGGGAAATAACAGGGTAAGCTCATAAATGCATCATTCAAATCAGCTAGAGCTTCGAAGATAGGTAAGAGGTTCGCACTCTAGATTCACAGGCTTTTACAGCGCTTACAATTAACAAATCTAAACACATACCAGGGAGAAGAACAAATATCCCATAAATTTGGGTTTTCCTTTAGCAGGGTATCTATCACAGTTTGTGCTATGCAAAGAGTATAATCTAATAACCAGATCACATTCTGCTGCCCACAATCATAAAGGGGCTTAATATCAAGCAATAATGTTTGCACTCAGATTTCTGTGGATTAGCAGCAAATACAGTATACCCATTCGTTCTAATGTCAAGTTCTTTCAGATTCTTCGCGTAAGGAAATGATAGAGAAAAACATCAATCAACATTGCAACAACGAGCGAGCATTTCACATAAAACAGGGGAAATCAACATCTTAAACTCAAGTTTCCCACAGACGGCGCCAGTTGATAGATCCGGGTTGAAGATCCACAACAGTTGTATGATTATTCATGGTATTTGCAAGGAGCATTCATAAATAAAAAGTTGCAATATTAGAGAGCAAGAGGTTTATATGGTTCTATCGGCCATAACAAGGCATTTCATATCGATTTCTCATACAGCGTTATTCACATAAAGGTAGCATATAATAATCAGGCTGTATACTTAAATAAAGGGCTCTCCTCTTTTACCAGGTAAGTCCTTTATTATTACTTTCCTTTCTCATATTCGCACAATCTATGCTCAAAGGGGATTTTTTTTTTTTTTGGCTTTTGTGTGATTATGATGGAAATTTCCATGTATGGATTATTTCTCAAGATTTCTAAATATTGGGTTTCGCCGACATTTATTCTCAGCTATGAATCCGGATAACGGGGAAATACTACGAATGATTCAAATGAAATTATCGCAGAGGATGGTCGACATCAGAACCGCTAATCTCAGGCCTATTTCCTCTTCGGATGATGCCCCTACGCCGTCTTCCACGGACGCCAGAGTTTCGGAATCTTTCCCAGAAAATCTTCAAAAGATAATAATAATGAAACCTCGTCTGGGCTTTTGCTTTACCAACCCTCCTACAGCTAGCCATTTTAAGGAACACAGTAAACCCTATTTTCTTTCCTCCCCTTTGACTGGGGCGGGCATCTGTACCTCTTCCTTTGAAAAAACGGGCAATTTTCATTCCCATGTGTTTACAAAGGCGAACCGGGTTTCAACTCCTTCCTTCGGCGCTCAAGCCTTATCTTTCGACCAGTTCTTAGAGATTCTATCTGAGGTCGAACAAAGTAGGGACTGTTTTTAGGTTAAGGTTCGTGATCTTCAGGACTGTCTTCGTGATAAGGAGAAATATTGCTCTGTTCTTGAACAGCGCGTGTCCTCATTATCGGAGTGAGTGGGGGAATTAGAAAAAACCCTAGAAGCTTCATCAGAACGAGCGTTGCAAACGAAAGCAGACTTCACTGTCCAAGTAGAACAACTAACTCTCACACATGAGCAAGAGTTGGAACGTTCCCAGATTTCTTCCTTCATTAAGGGGAGAAAGATAGGCTCAGATCAAGGCATTTCCATGGGGATACAAGCTTGCCGGTCTAACTTCTTAATGACCCCATATGGCCAGGCTTTTATAGATTCTCTAGTGAAGCAATTGCCTGAGGCGTTTATCAACTCTCCCTATTTTTGGGCACGGATGATAGATCCTCTCACGAATTGGGCTGCTGATGTTGTCTTTGAGTGTTGTGACCAACTGGGCGTCCCTGAGCGAGCTGCCGATATCAACTTGGGACCCATAGTGCATATGTTCGAGACAAAACCCGAGGCCCTTAAGAGGAACTGTTTCCTTCCTACCGGAGAACCTTGGTTCATGTCCATACTAAGAGAGGCTTCCGAGGTCCTTCGTCAACCCGTTCAATCCTCCGAGGATCTTCCTGCCTGGGATGCTCCCCCTTTTCCCCTCTTTTCTCTTGACACCACTGTCATGCGGCTCATGAAAAAGGCCTTTGATGAGGTGCTTTTCTTGCTTTTGTTGTGGTTAAGTTTACCCACTAACAGTTTATTATTATTTTTTGCTTAGTGATCCTTCTTTTTTTTTTTTTTTTTAGGAGCTAAGAAGAGAGGATGTTCTGTGCCCCTCTTATCCCTGAGAGACTACTTCTGCTGTACATACTCCGCCAGATATGGAGAGCGGTTCGAGGGTGAAGGATGCTCCGAGTATTTTAACGAATTACTCTAAGGATGGTTTTCCTTTGCATTCGACTGAAACCTCCTCCGCTTCTGGGAATCAGGCTTCATCCTCCCCTTTATTCAGTTCTGAAGATCCGGCATCTGCTTCAGATTTGTCTCTCTGACCATGCTTTTATTGCTAGGGAGTTTACTTTTGATGTTCTGTAATGGGATGTGTTTTTCATGGCCCTGAAATAGTGTTGGTGGGGTATAAACAATATTACTTCTTTCTACTTTTGGCTGGGTGCTTTTTGAGGCCTCGCCTTTGACATGTTTCTGCTATTTACTATCAGTTTAGAATATAATCCTTCTATTTTTATGTTTATACGACTTCTTGCCTTGTTTCTGCCTGCCATGTTCCTCCTGCTAAAGCATTTTGAGGTAATAGAATACAGGCTAAAAAGCATTTTAAGATAATGGAGTACGAGTATTGGGATGTAGGGTATCCCCTACTCCCCCCCCCCCCCCCCCCAAGTGAGGCGTAAGGAACCGAAGGAATTACTCCCCATTTTAGAGCTAACAACTTGCGAAATATACTGATTTAAAAATAAGGAGGCATGGTCCTGTGTTTTTCTCATATCGACTAATTATAAGATAAAAAAGTTTCCAAAATAGGTAGAGATCATAATCCCATCGCATTTTTCTTCTTCCCAAGAACAACTCTTAGCTCTCCCTGCATATTTCGAAGGTATTACCTTTTTCCATGTTTGTTGTCTCTTCGACATTCCCTTGATCTGGCATTTCGATTGAGCCTTTGACTTTTGCCCTTGCCTTGGCCATCAAAGTTTCCCATTACCTTTTCATAATTGGAGTGTGGCATGTGCTTGTTGTTTTAATTTTAAGTCCTTTGCTTCCGTCAATCTGTTGGAGCGACTTCTTGTCTGGGCTTCTGGATAGTAGGAGCCCTTCAGAGGAATTGGTGCTAGCGATCAGCAAGTGCTCCATTGAAATGGAGAGATTCTGGCCTTCTTCTTCCGGAGTCAGGGCATTAAGCTTCTTTTCTTCGGGCTTCGTTTCAGCTTTATCACTGGCAGGTTCTGTCATCGGCCTTTACCTGGCTTCTCCCGCCTGTACCGATTGGATATAGCATTTTCGCGAGACCACTTGGTCTCCCGACACCTGTCCCACCTGGCTTCCCACAGGGAACTTCATCATCAAATGGTAAGTGGAAACCACAGCTTGGAATGGGTTTAGGGCAGTTCTCCCTAGGATAATATTGTAAGAAGATGGCTGCCGCACCACCAGAAAGGTGACTGGCTTTGATACCCGCGTAGGTCCTTCACCCAGGGTGAGCATCAAGTCAATTGACCCTAATGACATCACAGGGTCTCCTGAGAAACCATGCAGAGCCGTGGTTACTCCACTCAAAGGCTTCTGGAGACCCATTTGATTGAAACAGCTCTCAAATATGACGTTGACTGCGGCCCCTGTATCCACGAGGACCCTTTGGACTTGATACTTTTCTATTTCCACTGTGATGACCAAGGCTTCGTCATGTGGATGAGTCACCATTTGATTGTCTTCGGGTCCAAATGAGATTTTTGGCGGGGGTAGGCCTTTTTCGACCTTCCAGACCCCATGTCTCTCGTGCATATGTAACTCTCAGGCAGATGTTTTTCTACTTCTGTTGGAATCTCCCATGGTGGGTCCTCCATATATCATTTTGATAACGCCGTTAGGCTCTGGTCCCTGGTTAGCATCAGGTGATATTTTAGGAGCTTCTTTGCGCCTTTTGTTCTGTTCTGTCTCTCTCTTGACGTATTCCAAGAGTTCTCCTTCTTGGATTAGCTTCACGATGGCAATCCTTAAATTTCTACAGTCATTGGTCGTATGACCTCCATGATATGACCTAGCTCTCCACATATATCGCACCTGTCCGGCTTCCTATTCTCCACTTGAGGTGCCGGTGCGTTCTGCTTCATCTTTAGATTCTCGAGATCTCTTGTTGGGAATTGTTAAGAACGAATACGTTAAGGGGGAACTTCTATGGGACACATCGTAGTGAGTCAAATAATTGTTTTGATTTGCTCCCAAAACCCTCAAAGCGTTCTATTCCCAAGCGACCCATTTTGATGTAGAAAATAGGTTAGAATTTTTCTAAGCCTACTCTGTTATGATGGCTCTTTATTTTACCTAGAGTATAGACTTCAAAAATTCAAGTGAAGTCCACTCGCTTGAGTGTGTTTTACCAAGCGAAGCAAAGTCTAGCGAGCTGAAGTGAAGCGTGCCGAAGAATAGCGAAGCGAAGTGAGCGCTACAGTAGATTCAAAGCGAGTCTGCCAAAGCGAAGCGAAGCGAGCGCTACAGTGTAAAGTCAAAGCGAGTCAACTCTGGTCAACATTTTCCAAGGCAGTCACTAGGGAACTTTGCTCCCAAACGACTCACTACAGAAAGACTACGAAGTGACTCAAATCTAAGCGGACGCTACAACTTCAAAGCAAAGCGAGCCACTACCTACCAGAAAGCGACATCACAATTCCCGCTCCGAATTTGAACTTTAGTCAACTGGAGATCACCGCATTAATTACGAGATCTCCACGTGTCGAACGCGGAGAGGAGCAGCGGAGTTGACTGCCAGGCCGACAAGGGCACCGCAACAGTACTGGGTCGCTCCAGTTACTGTTGAAATTGGATCTTAGCCATTTCCGGCAAAAAGCCAAAACTGCGCGTCTGAAAAGCAGCCAGCCTGTGCAAGTACTGTCGAGAGGAGGAGGGACAAAGCCACCAACCAAGCAACGGATCTCGACATCCCTCCACCTATAAATAGTGAAGGATGAAGACGAAGAGAAGTAGAACACTTCCTGAGCATTCGAGCCTACTGCAAACAAACACTCCCAGCCTTAGAGCAAATTCCGAGTCTTTGTTTCCAAGTGTTCTCCGAGTTCCAGTCTCATCGGAACCCGTCTTCACAACCTTCACACTTAGAGTCTAAGCCCATTCTATATCCAAGCTTAGAAGAAGAACTCTAGCCATTGTAAAGAGTTCTTCATAGCGTGTCGTCGTAAACCAAAAACCCTAAATCTGTTGTTAGGTTTTTGAGTTCATCGTCGTTAGGTTGTTTCGATCCAAGGCTCTTCTTTCATCGATTGAAGAAGCCTCGATCATAGAGTCTAGATCCAAGCTTGCACTTACATCGTTTGTGTGAAGCTCGATCGAAACTAGGCTGTAAGGAGAGCCCGCAATCTCCCTGTCTGTCTGTAGGACTGAAGCGAGTGAAGCTTCCAGTCCAGTCTAGGTTTTTGGTGTGGACCCGGAATCACCCAGCGTCTGTCAGATCCAGGCGAGTGAAGCTCGATCTTGACCAGGCTTTTGAAGAGCCCGTAATCTTCAAGTTCTTGAGTGAAGAGAACTGTTGCCGAGTGCAACAAGTCGATGTAGGAGCATTATCTCCGAACCACTATAAATCTCGTGTCGTATCTCTCGAACCCTAAACTCTTTACTTTGATTATTCATTGCACGTGCATCTAAACAAACATAACTTGGAAATTTTAATTACTTAGGAGAAAGATTAGCTCACCAAATTCCGCACAAAGAGTAAAGTCTCACTCTTGATCAAGCTCGAAGCTTAGGTCAAGAGATTCGTTATTGCTTTAGATCTAGCTCTCGGCTAGGTCTTAGTATTTCTACGAGCACTTTACTTCATACTCTAAGTTAAGGAATTTGAAGTTGAAAAACTTCAAAATACGTATTCATCCCCCCCCCCCCCCCCCCCCCCTCTACGTATTTTTCCTATAACAAACCGGGACCAACAAGTGGTATCAGAGCAGCGGTTCTTTCGAGCCTCTGCTTTGCATATCCGAAGCGAGTCCCCACTCGCTTCACGTTGTCTCACTGAACCGGATCCTATTTTCCTAAGTGCATCAAAACCTCACCCACGCATATTGCATTTACTGCTAATAGTTTGCTATGTCTACATATAGTGCATCAAGTCTACCTCAGTTCTCTATCGAAGGATACGAGACATGGAGTTTCCGAGTCGAGAGCTTCCTATGCTCCATTCACGACCGGATGTGGGAAGTTATAGAGGATGTACCGATTGAAATCACGAAAGCCGTCTCTGAGAACGTCCCAGCTGCCGAAGGTCGGGCTGCCTATGTCCGACAACGGTACGTAGAGAAGGACAAAGATGAGTACACTCCGAATGACTTCAAAGTCGCCAACCTCGACAAGATCGCACGCCACATGATGCAGAGCACCGTGTCGGACGCCTATCTACCACGGATAAGGAAGTGCGCAACGGCGAAAGAAATGTGGGAAACCCTAGCCCTCATTTCTCAAGGCACAGACAAAATCAAAGAGAACAAGCTTGTCGTACAAATGCGGGAGTTTGAATGTCTGATAATGAAGCCAGGAGAGTCCATCGACGCCTTCGAGCTGAGAGTCACCAACATTATTGCAACTCTCAACTAACTTGGGAAGGAACTCACAGACAATGAAGTCAACCTGAAGATTGTCCGAGCTCTCACGAGGAAGTGGCAGACAATGAAGGAGCTGTACCTAGCTACCAAGGATCTATCAAAGCTCACACCGGAGATTCTGTTCTCCGAACTCAAAGCTCATGAATTCGATCTGAATCGAATGAACCTCGAAGAAGAGGATGAAGCTCCCATGATGTCAAAGGGTGTAGCTTTCAAAGCTACTGAAAGGCCAAGCGACCAGTCGCTAGCCAAGATGACGAGGGAAGAGTTGGAAGAATATGTTGCGTTCTTATCCAAGAACTTCAACAAAATGAACTCTCGAGTGGGCAAATACAAAAGATTCTACAAGCGGTACAAAGGGAGGAGCACTGATGCTCGAGAAGGAAAAGGGAAGAGAGAAGAGACGACCAAGCCGATCTCAAGGGACATGATGGAAGTGGAGTGCTACCACTGCCACAAGATGGGCCACTACAAGTCCGACTGCCCGAAGCTGAGTGCAAAGGAGCGAGAGGAACTTAGAGCAAAGAGGGATGCTCCGAGGCGAGCGCTCGTAGCGAGTGAAATGCCGGTCGCTTCAACTGAAGAAGTCTCAAGCGACTCGGATGCATTCACAGATCTTGGACTCATGGTGCTCACCGACGAGAAAACTAGTGAGGTATTTATCTATCCCTCACCTAGTTCAATTACACTCGCACACACTAACCAAGAGGAAGCGAATTCCTCGACATGGAGTGAGTTGCTTGACAAGCACATCAAATTGTCAAGCGACCACGAAGTGTTGAAACAAGCTTTGTCTCAAAGCGAGAAGGAGAACCGAATGCTAGCCACTGAGCTTGACCAAGTCAAACTTAACTTAAGGGCTATGACTAGTAAGTTCGAGGATCTCTTCGCGAGACATCAAAGCTTGGAAGGAAGGTATGAAACCCAGTCCGCTCTAGTTGCCAACTTGAACAAAGCTTCATATGCTAGGCAGGCACTAGAGAGCTCACTTCTACCTTTTGGTAGAAAGGGAGGACTCGGATATGAGGGTGGACCTTCCAAGCCAACTGTCTTTGTTGGTGCCTCAAACACGACACCGTCAGTCACTTTGGAAATGTCCACTGCATCCAAAGCGACCACCAACAAAGATAAAGGCCAAATGGCTGAGAACCCTAAGAAGAAGCCAATGAATATGTCTATATCTTCAAGGGCGGAAACTATGGGCAAGCAAAGACCAACTGTCCCTAGCACTCACAATGCTAAAACTTACCAATCCAAAGGTAAAGGGAAACCAGTTGTAGCTTCTAAGTCTCAGACCAAGACACCAGAGACAAAGGATCTCCCTTTCAAGAAAAGGAGTAATGTTTATGTGTCACGTTATCGGGACTGGAGATGGTCCAACCGGACTAACGCTGAGGGGGAAGAACTTGAAGCACCAAGGAGGTCGCTTCAAACTTCCAAGTTTTCTCAAGCGAGTCGGGGTCAAAACCCTAGTTGGACCGCTTCGAGAAAACCAAGCGAGCCGCTTCGAAAGACTGTAAACCCTACGTCAGTCTCTAAGCCTGTAGCTAATCCGAAGCGAGTCGCTTCAGGATACAAGCCAAAGGGTAAGAGCATAGGTATGCCTCAAGCGAGCCGCTACCCCTCTTGCACACACTGCTGCACGTGTGAAACTGCTTTAAGGCAGAAATCACAGTTTTCAAAGGTTGAGAAACCCAAAGCACAAGCTACCTTTCAAAAGAAAGTGAAGCAAGTGTGGGTACCTTAGGGAACTAACCTGCAAGGACCCAAACTGATTTGGGTACCAAAATCTGTCTAATTGCAGGTGAGCGCCGTGGATCCCATGCCAAGTGAGGGTCAACAAATCTGGTACTTGGACAGTGGATGTTCAAGACACATGACCGGCATGAGAGCTCTACTTCACGACTACATAGTGAAGAAGGGTCCACATGTTACTTTTGGAGATAACTCTCGAGGAAGCACCAAAGGGTACGGCGCACTGAAAGTTGGAAAGCTCACAATTGAAGAAGTCTCCTATGTGGAAGGACTTAAGCACAACTTGCTATCCATTTCACAATTCTGTGACAAGGGATACAAGGTGGAATTCATTTCCAACAAGTGCGTAGTGAAGAGCAAGCTCACGTCCCAGATTGTGCTCACTGGAATAAGACAAAGGAACGTCTATATAGCACAATGGGACAGCTGCAAAGAGGAGACGTGCTTAGTTGCAAGGAGTGCTACAGAAATGGGATGGCTATGGCACCGACGCTTGAACCATCTCAACTTCAAGGCAATCAATCGCTTAGCTCGAAAGGGTTTGGTGCAAGGCATACCAAATGAAGTCTTTAAAAAAGACCATCCATGCTCACCATGCCAACGAGGGAAGCAGACGAAGAAGCACTTCGCCAGTCTTGAAGAAGCTTCATCGAAGCGAGTGCTCGAGCTGCTTCATATGGATTTGTTTGGTCCAGTCACTCCAGTTAGTGTGAATGGAAGGAAGTACACTCTAGTAGTAGTCGACGACTTCTCTCGCTACACTTGGGTTGTATTTCTCTTCAGCAAGAAGGAGACACTGACCAAGTTACCACAACTGCTCAAGCGATTGGCTGTAGAAAAGAATCAAGCGATTGTGATCATTCTCTCCGATAAAGGCACAGAGTTCCTGAACTCTACCATTGAAGCTTACTGCACGGAGCATGGCATAGCACATCAGACTTCCTCAGCACGCACACCTCGGCAGAATGGAGTTGCTGAAAGAAGGAATCGAATCATCAAAGAAGCCGTTCGAACCATGATTGCAGACTCGAAGCTTCCGACGAAGTATTGGGCTGAAGCTGCCAATACAGCATGCTACACGCAGAATCGAACGCTTCTCTGCAAACGGCACGACAAAACACCATATGAAATATGGACAGAGAGAATTCCTAACATATCTTATTTCCATATTTTTGGTTGTAGGGTCTTCATCTATGACATTGGGAAGTCACAGTTGAAAGCTTTTGAAAGCAAAGCTGATGAAGGAATATTCTTAGGATATTCTATATCAAGCAAAGCTTACAGGGTGTTCAACTGTAAAACCCTAATCGTGGAGGAATCACCCCATGTCGTATTTGATGAATCTTCATTGAGTCTTCCACAGGAACAGGTCCAATCTAAAGAAGGAAAGTCAAGCGAGGAACACATCAACTCATTGACTTGGGACATGCTTGAGGATGATGAAGAAGTCAAGGACTCAAGCGAGCAGAATGTCCAAGGAAAAGATGAAGCTGCCCCCAACGTTCCTGAAGCGAGTGCAGGCCAAGCACCCAATCCAGTCGCTACAGAAGGTGAAGCGAGCGACCAAGAAGAAGATGAAGATGAAGTTGGCGGATCCAAGCGTGCATGGCTCAAGAATCACTCACCAAGTCAAATCATTGGAGATCCATCCAAGGGTGTAGTGACCAGAAGACAAGTATTTGGACAAAGTGCCATGTTCAGTTGCTTTCTCTCAAACATTGAGCCGTCATGCGTGGAAGAAGCCCTAGCTGATTCCAACTGGGTGATCGCCATGCAAGAAGAGCTGAATCAGTTCACCAGAAACGATGTATGGTACCTCGTGGATCGTCCCAAATTTCAGCTAGTTATTGGCACCAAGTGGGTGTTCAAAAACAAGACGGACGAGGACCACAACGTTGTGAGGAACAAGGCGCGACTCGTCGCTAAGGGCTACTGCCAAGAGGAAGGAATTGATTTCGATGAAACCTTCGCTCCAGTTGCACGGCTTGAAGCAATCAGACTATTTCTAGCCTATGCAGCGGCCAAGAAATTCAAAGTATATCAGATGGATGTGAAGAGCGCGTTCCTCAACGGTGAATTGAAGGAAAAAGTGTACGTGGAGCAGCCACCGGGTTTCGAGCAAGGAGATAAGGTGTATCGCTTGAAGAAAGCTTATATGGATTAAAGCAAGCTCCCAGAGCTTGGTATGATACCCTATCTCAATTCCTAGTGGATAATGGATTTCACAAAGGAAAGATAGATCGAACCCTATTCACCATCAATCATGGAGATGATATGCTATGGGTTCAGATCTATGTGGATGACATCATATTTGGGTCACCAAACCAGTCGCTTAGCGAGAAGTTTGGAGAGCTCATGAAGACCAAATATGAGATGTCGATGATTGGCTTGATGAGCTGCTTTCTAGGTCTTCAAGTGAAGCAGCAGGATGATGGTATCTTCATCAATCAAGCTAAGTACACTCGAGATATGCTTGCCAAGTTCGGTGTTCAGCATGCCAAACATAGATGGGAAGTCTGTGGATGCTACAGACTACCGAGCCTTGATCGGATCCCTTCTATATCTCACTGCAAGTAGGTCGGATATTGCTTTTGCAGTTGGAGTATGTGCTCGCTTCCAAAGTAATCCCAAGCACAGCCATCTTGAAGCTGCCAAGAGAATTCTTCGATATTTGAAGGGCACTGTCAATATGGGGCTATGGTATCCAACGGAGGAAAATTTGGAGCTCACTGGATGCTCAGATGCTGACTATGGAGGGTGCCGAATTGATAGGAAATCAACTTCGGGCACTTGTCAGTTCTTGGGAAGCAAGCTGATCTCACAGTTTTCGAAGAAGCAGACGAGTGTAGCTACTTCAACGACTGAAGCCGAATATATGGCCGCTGGAAGCTGCTGTTCTCAAGTTCTATGGCTTCTTCAGCAGTTGAAGGACTACAATGTTGAAGCGAATGAAATTCCTATATTCTCCGACAACAACAGTGCGATCTGCATCTCTCAAAATCCAGTGCTACACACCAGATGCAAGCACGTGGAAATCCGACATCACTTCATTCGTGATCATGTCGAGAAGAAGGATATCAAGCTCGAGAAAATCCATACCGATCTCCAGCGAGCAGATATCCTCACCAAACCTCTAGTTGAATCTCGTTTCAATCAGCTATGCATGGAATTAGGGTTGCTATACCCTGGTGAAGAATGCTAGATTCAGGATGCACGAAGGAGTGGTCGCTAGTTTTTCGTAGCGTCACTCGCTTCGGATCTTCACCAACTCAAGCGAGTCACTTCAAAATTCCACTCGCTTGAAGAAGGAGAAATAAGGTGGAGTAAGGTGGAGTGTTGGAAGACGTTCCCTACCCGCTTACAGGAATTGTTAAGCCATTGGTTAAGGGGAACTATTGTTTGCTCTCGGAGCAAGCTACTTCCAAAGTGAGCAAGGAAAGCTGCTACCTAGCCTAGGATTCCTAGCGAGTGGGTATAAACACTTGCAAGTGCCGTTTCTAGTAACGGTTGTGGGGTCTTGTATCGGGCCTTCCCACATAAAAATGGTGAAAGCTTAGGCAGGGCTGGCACCTAGACCTTGTGTCCTCTTCCCATCTTTCCGCCGAAGAGGAGCAAGTCTTCTCATCTCCTTCATCGTGGATAAACATTCTTTCTCTTCTCACTCTTCATTGAGTTGAGCTGCCGGATGTCTATCCATTCCTCCCCCATCTTTGAATTTTGCATCGCTTCAATTTGCCCTAGATTGGGTCAAAGCGAGTCGATTGCAAGTTCATTCTGTAGTTTGTAGGAGGAAGCTTGAAGGTTTACCTTTTTCTACAAAAGGTTGCAGGGCTGGTGACATGCTTCTGCGTAAAATATGAGATTGTCTTGTCAGAGCATTCTCATTGTCATCCTGTCCATTTCTGCTCTGAGATAAGGACTTGTACTCATCCCCCATTCGTCGTGAATATGTACACTTACGTGAAACTCCCGGTTGTAGTAAGCTTGTGTACTATATTCATTCTCTCCCCCATTCACTTAAATGGAGGACTCTCTAATTCGTAGAGGAAGAAGAATGCCATGAAGATGAATGCCAAGAAGATATAGTCTCTAACAGGTGGTATCATCAAGATTGAAGTCAGATCCATCAAAGAATTCAACAAAAATGAAATCTTCAATAAGTGGTATCAATCTCCTACGAAGTGAGATTGACTGGTAAGTGTTTCAATTTTAAGTACACTAAGTGAGCTGAAGAGTGCTAGAAACCTTCACTCGCTATGTGGAAAATATGAAATGAATCTGACACAAATACAAAGAGGAAAACATTCTTGTTTATCCTCGAAGTATGTAAGTCAGAAACATTTTAAATAAAGCAAAGAAATTTCATTTCTTATTCCAGTCGCTTCAGATGGCCAAACGAGTGCTACGTCACTCAAAGCGAGCCATCGCAAGCGAGTGCGGAACAGTCACTCAAGCGAGTACCTCTCAAAGCGAGCAAAGGCCTAGCGGCCCAACTCGAAGCGAGCGGGTACGAAGCGAGTATGAGCTGTCTGCACTCGAGTGCAATTTTACTTTCTGCTTTGCATTAAATGCAGGTTCACATACTGCCGAAAATAACGGGCGCGTGGTCTACACTTTGAATTCGAAGCGGGAAAAGACGGAGAAGATCCAGCCGTCGAATCTTAACAGTCCCCGATTTGTAGCCGTTGGATCTACGCCGTATAAGACAAACGAATCACAGCAGGCCACGTGGAGACGCCGAGCAAGTGGCGGTTCACTTTTACTGTGATGACGCCGGACACATCAGATCCATCACCGCGCGTCCGCCGCCTACCTACAGGATCTTCACCGATTTTACTGTCTTGCCCCTGCCGCGTCAGCCAAACCCTACCTCTATATAAGGGTGGAGTTGCAGACTGATAAAACCTTCACAACTTTCAAACTTTGCCATTCTTGTGCAAGAACTGAAATTTTCTGCAAACTCACGAGTCCTAGAAATCCCAGTTTTTCGTCGATAAATCTCTGTTCAAAACCTCTCAAATTTCATACGATGGGAAAGAAGCAAAACTCAGAAACTATGGAGCAGTTTCTCACTGAGGTCGACAAACACATCAACGTCGAGCCTCACCTCGACCCAGTCGTCATCGAGGCAGATGGATTCTTCCGTAGGGCCGTGACCACGGCCGGCCTATGGAAGTTCGTGACGGCGGTGCCAAAGAACGTTTTGGCCAAGGCGGTGGGTGAAATCCTTCTAAATCTGAGGAAGGAGCAAAACACATCCTCCTTCACAGATCCACAGACCAGAAGGCCGGTGGAGGTGGACCTAAGCAACCTCATCGGCGTATTCAACTTGCCGAGGGAAGGTGGAAACTCCCTGTTGGAGTTGGGTTTTTCGGCCGGAGTTGAGTATGGTCGATTTGCTGTCACCGGAGCAGAACCAAATTTCAAGGAGGCCAGTATCCGTTCAAATTTGAGGCCTCCCTTCAACCACATCTGCGAGCTCTTTTTGAAGAGCATCGCGTGCTACGTCGGAACCCTAGATACGCTATCTGAAACGAAGCTGTTCGCCACCACCATCATCGTCGACATCCTTACTGGAACCAGATTCAACTGGCATGGTTGGTTTCTCAACCAAATTCACGAAGCTGCAGACGACTTCGCATTCATGAAAGGAAGCGCAGATCAGATTCTCTGCAAGGGGAAACTGAAGTTTTTCTCCAGACTCTCTGTTGCACTGGAGGAGCGCTACCCCGACAAAGTATGGCCGGATTCCGACGTGGCTGTCTACAACAAGCAATCGGTGTTCTATGACAAGTGGAGGAAGAAAAAGATTCCTATTGATTTGGGACTTCTAGCTGTAGAAGTGCCCGTTGCAATGCCAGTCGCCGAAAGGCGAGCTGAAGCGTCCTAAGCAAAGCGAGCCGCTTCACCCGGGAAGCATGCTGCGCCCAAGTGAGGGAAGAAGAAGTTGAAGCGAGTCGCTTCACTCATCCTATCAAGCGAGGCGGAGGAGAAGCCGCTTGAGGATGTTGAAGTGACTCAACCCCAACCCTCATCTACAAAAATTCAAACACCCCAAACCCAAACCCAGCCACCACCAGAAACCCAAACCTCATCAACAGCTCAACCCAAATCCCATAAATCACCCCACTCCCCATTCGAAGAAGAAACCGATTCTTCTTTCCAAATACCCCCAATCCCTATACTTCATGTAGACCCAATTGAAGCCTACACCACATTCAAAACCCATCCAAACCCAGAAAACACAATCACCACCCAAAGAAACCATCCAAATAACCGAAACCTCTGAAGCCTCATCATCCCAATCCCCCTCGACATCGGCAGCCACAGCCGGTACCGCCCAAACTCCCGGTGAACTCAGCATCATCCCACCATTTGTTCCACCCTCTGTCACTGCGGAGATGCAGGCTATCGATCGCTACGTCAGGGATCGAGAGCAAGCTTCAGAAACTATAACTCTCCGCTACACCAATGTTCCGTGGACCGACGAGTTCTTCACCTTGACCGTCGACTTCCTGACATACATTACCTACCGCGGAACGGAGTACTACAAAATCTACAATCTCATGCAGGCCTTCAAGAAGGAAGAATTGATTCAGCTGGAGGCCAAGATGCTCAATTTTATTGGCGTGAACGGCTTCCATACCTTTCTTGATGGGACCAGCTTCTGGGACAAGCTGGACGCTAAGATAAAACAAACCTACCCAGATGCTGTGATTCCCAAGCGAGAGCCAACTCCCCACGAGAAGCTACTGATCAGAGATCATGTGGAGGAGGTGGAATTGAAGGACGCGGAGATTGCTAGCCTGCAAAGTGAAATAACCAGGCGAAATGCTGAGATGGAGAAGAAGGCGGAGGAGGTCAAGAGTCTTCGTGAAGACTTTGACAAAAAGAAGGGAGAACTAGAGGCAAAGGTGGAGGAGAAGGGAAGGTTGTTGGAAGAAAAGGAGAAGGCGTTGGAGGCGCAAGTGAAGCTGGTAGGAGACCAGGCAAAAACCATCGCCGAACTCAAGGACTCGCTTGACAGTGAAAGGAGTCGCTTGAGGGAGGTTAATGCCAAGCTAGTCACAGTTGGCAAGGAAAAGGAGGAGTTGGAGAAGGAGGTAAAGGGGTTGAAGGAAAAGATTGAAGAGAAAGATGGAGACCTGATAATGAAGGGTAGTGAGTTGCTCAGCACCAAGAAGACCCTCGACACTCTCAGAAATGAAATGAAAATCCTCAAACTTGAGAGAGAGGAGGAGAAGGGAGAGCTTGAAAGTCGAAGGAAGAGTGCGCAGGCCCTTGATCTGCAAAGTGCAGAATTGTCAATCCTACTTGAAAAGGTCAAGAGCCTGGGAGAAACTTACACCGAGAAGGTTGCTGCAGGTGTTGAATTTCATCTCTCTCTAAATCAGAGAGAGAGAAGCCTTGAGACAATGAAGGCAGAGCTTGAAGCGGCCCAGGAATTCTGGAACTTCAATCTGCAGGAGGAAAGGAAGAGCATGAAGGAGCAGATTGAAGCGGAGCTAGAGGCTCGCTTCAAATCGGTGGAGTCACTGGAGAGGTTGATGCTCTCAGTGAAGGAGAGGGAAAAGCAGTGTGAGTACCTGCTCGAGGAAATCAGTGTCAAGACTGCAGAGTTAGTGCTCTCCCAGGAGCATACCTTTGCTGGAAAAACCGAGCGGATGCTGCATGCTGTTTTCAACGCAGTCAACTCCCTTCACAAATCCATCTCTGGAAAATCAATCACCCTAACCCCTGGCAGTGATGATGCCAAAAAGGGGGAAGGTCAAGTGAAGGAAGGAGGTGATGGAGGAACAGGAGGAAGTGGAGTTGGTGTGGAGAGGATGCTGGAGGGAAGCAGTGGTGTTGGAGGTGAGGAGGAGGAAGTAGATGACGAAGCGAGGGCCTTAAGTGCAAAGAAGGGTAAAGTAAAGCTCACTGAGGAGGAGCTCATGAAGAAGCCTGAAGAGCCCCGCAGGCCAGATGAGGAAAAAGTACTTGCCTCTTCAATCGCACGTCATCCTCCTGTTGTGGTACTGACCAAGGAGGAAAGGAAGAAGCAAATCGCAGAGGATGAGGCCATGGCTTGGGAGTTGGAGAGTGCATTTGATTTTAAAAGACTAACACATGCAGGTGCTTCAGGTTCTAAAGTGCCCGCTTCAGCCGCCGCACCCGCTTCAACTGCCGCACTCACTTCAACGACTGCTGGGGCCACTTCATCTGCTCAAGCAGTCGTCCCTCCAAAAGCCACGGAAACTAAGAAGGACATGCCGCCTCCCCCACCACCAAAGCAAGCACTGAAGCGAACTGCACCAGATTCCAGAAAAGATGACCCCGCGGCCAAGCGCCAAATGGTCAAACAAGCAGTCGCTTCGAGGGCTGAGAAGCAGGAAAGAAGGAGGAAGGGAGGAGAGGAATGGAAGGAAGGAGTAGAGAAGGAGAAGAGGATAATGGCCAAACGACTTGAAGTCATTAACGGTCGGGTTGAGGAACACTTCAACCAATTGAAACTCATCCAGTCCGCTATTTGCCAAAGTGCCTTCATTCCTTTCATGCCTGACGAGTCCGAAGCATGCGAGACCCAAGCTATAATAGATGCATGTGACGTGACAGGTAAGGAAATGGTCGACTATGGACGCTACCCTCTCAAGGAGGAACAAGATTACATTCGCAAGCGTCTCAACGAGAAGCGTCCAATCTGGAGCACTGAGTCAAGTGCCAAATTGCACGCCGTCATGAAGGGACTAGCTAGCAGATCAGAGGAAGAGTTGGCAGCTAGGAGGAATGAACATCCTGACGCAAGGGAGATTGAGGACTTCATTCCGAGAGATCTCCGCGAACAGTGGCTATTCTACAAGGAGCTTTTCATCAAAGCCTACTACTACTGGGGAGTAGTGCCACTGCAGGATGAGTGCTCTCGGATGAGTGCCCTCAACAACTTCTTGTGCGCATATGATGAGAAGATGCGGAGGAAAATTTTCACAATGGCAGAGCTTGCAGAGCCCAAACCCCTTATCATCAAGGTGCCCGAAGTGAAGAAATTTCCAATGCCATTCCTTCCAGGCACACAAATTCCTAATCGCAGTATCACAGATGCAAAGGTGAATGAAGCGTTCAGACTGGAGAGTGCATGGAGGAGACCAAGTATCCACACTGTTGGTACTTTGGAACTAAATGTCCTCTCTGCTTATTCTGTTGAAACGAAGGAGAAGAAGAAGGAAGAGGAGATGGAGGTGACGAAGAAGAAGGAGGAAGACAAGGAAGAGGCTGCAGGAAACCCTTGAGTTTCAAGTCTCTTAAATACTTTGTGAACTGATGTTCAATCTATCCAATTTTATTTTCTGTCTCTCATGTGTCATTTACTTGCTTTGTGAATGACTTTACTCTTTTTGCTACAAACTCAATCAATTTAACCAAAAAAAAAAGGGGGAAAGGAACTTAAAAGAAAAATTCAAACGAAGCCTGCAAAGGAAGCAGTCGCTTGAAGTTCCTTCCACGGTTAGATACGCTAGATTATTTTAATCTAAGTCATTGGGTTTTGACATCATCAAAAAGGGGGAAATTGTTGGGAATTGTTAAGAACGAATATGTTAAGGGGGAACTTCTATGGGACACATCGTAGTGAGTCAAATAATTGTTTTGATTTGATCCCAAAACCCTCGAAGCGTTCTATTCCCAAGCGACCCATTTTGATGTAGAAAATAGGTTAGAATTTTTCTAAGCCTACCCTGTTAGGATGGCTCTTTATTTTACCTAGAGTATAGACTTCAAAAAGTTCAAGTGAAGGCCACTCGCTTGAGTGTGTTTTTCCAAGCGAAGCAAAGTCTAGCGAGCTGAAGTGAAGCGTGCCGAAGAATAGCGAAGCAAAGCGAGCGCTACAGTAGATTCAAAGCGAGTCTGCTAAAGCGAAGCGAAGCGAGCGCTACAGTGTAAAGTCAAAGCGAGTCAACTCTGGTCAACATTTTCCAAGGCAGTCACTAGGGAACTTTGCTCCCTAGCGACTCACTACAGAAAGACTACGAAGTGACTCAAATCTAAGCGAACGCTACAACTTCAAAGCAAAGCGAGCCACTACCTACCAGAAAGCGACATCACAATTCCCGCTCCGAATTTGAACTTCAGTCAACTGGAGATCACCGCATTAATTACAAGATCTCCACGTGTCGAACGCGGAGAGGAGCAGCGGAGTTGACTGCCAAGCCGACAAGGGCGCCGCAACAGTACTGGGTCGCTCCAGTTACTGTTGAAATTGGATCTTAGCCATTTCCGGCAAAAAGCCAAAACTGCGCGTCTGAAAAGCAGCCAGCCTGTGCAAGTACTGTCGAGAGGAGGAGGGACAAAGCCACCAACCAAGCAACAAATCTCGGCATCCCTCCGCCTATAAATAGTGAAGGATGAAGACGAAGAGAAGTAGAACACTTCCTGAGCATTCGAGCCTACTGCAAACAAACACTCCCAGCCTTAGAGCAAATTCCGAGTCTTTGTTTCCAAGTGTTCTCCGAGTTCCAGTCTCATCGGAACCCGTCTTCACAACCTTCACACTTAGAGTCTAAGCCCATTCTATATCCAAGCTTAGAAGAAGAACTCTAGCCATTGTAAAGAGTTCTTCATAGTGTGTCGTCGTAAACCAAAAACCCTAAATCTATTGTTAGGTTTTTGAGTTCGTCGTCGTTAGGTTGTTTCGATCCAAGGCTCTTCTTTCATTGATTGAAGAAGCCTCGATCATAGAGTCTAGATCCAAGCTTGCACTTACATCGTTTGTGTGAAGCTCGATCGAAACTAGGCTGTAAGGAGAGCCCGCAATCTCCCTGTATGTCTGTAGGACTGAAGCGAGTGAAGCTTCCAGTCCAGTCTAGGTTTTTGGTGTGAACCCGGAATCACCCAGCGTCTGTCAGATCCAAGCGAGTGAAGCTCGATCTTGACCAGGCTTTTGAAGAGCCCGTAATCTTCAAGTTCTTGAGTGAAGAGAACTGTTGCCGAGTGCAACAAGTGGACGTAGGAGCATTATCTCCGAACCACTATAAATCTCGTGTCGTATCTCTCTAACCCTAAACTCTTTACTTTGATTATTCATTGCACGTGCATCTAAACAAACATAACTTGGAAATTTTAATTACTTAGGAGAAAGATTAGCTCACCAAATTCCGCACAAAGAGTAAAGTCTCACTCTTGATCAAGCTTGAAGCTTAGGTCAAGAGATTCGTTATTGCTTTAGATCTAGCTCTCGGCTAGGTCTTAGTATTTCTACGAGCACTTTACTTCATACTCTGAGTTAAGGAATTTGAAGTTGAAAAACTTCAAAAATACGTATTCACCCCCCCCCCCCCCCCCCCCTCTACGTATTTTTCCTATAACAAACCGGGACCAACATCTCTCAACATATCAGCCATCTGTTTCGTCATGTCAGGGCTCATCGTGACTGCTTTTGCCTCCATCTTCCTTGACCAAGATGACTTCTGTTCTGTTGGGAACTGGCGGCAAGAGTCTTGAAAATCTTCTTCATGTCATCGGCTGTCTTGACCGCAATGTTGCCTCCGGCCGAGCTGTCTACCATAAATTGGCAGGTCTGGTTCAATGCATCGTAGAAGTACTGCCAAATAAGCTCAGGAGCCATCTGATGGTGAGGACATTGTTGAAGTAAGTCCTGAAATCTCTCCCAAGTCTTGTGAAATGGCTCGTCATGGTCCTGAGAGAAATTCATGATTTGCGACCGCACCTCCTGAGTCTTGCGGCTGGGATAATACTTCAACATAAACTTCTCGCACACCTCATTCCAAGTGCGGAGAGATTCGGCTTGGAGCGACAGATACCATGACTTTGCCCGATCCTTCAGAGTGTAGGGGAAACACTTCATCTTCAGGTTGTCCTCCGTAAAGCCTGATAGTGGAAAAGACTGCACGACGGTGCAGTACTCCCGAATGAACGTCAGTGCATCCTTGTTGGCCAGCCCGTGATAGGAAGGGAGCAATGCCAGGTGGTGTTGTTTCAGCTCGTGATTTCTGACCGCTTCCGTCAGAACAATCGCCGAAGTAGTGGCAGTGATGGTAGGGTTAGCAAAATCTCCCATAAATCGTGCCATCGCTTCGGTCTCAGCAAACAATAGGACTAGTCCGTAGTCCTTGAGATCAATTTCTTCCTCCTTCTTCGCGGCTAAAATCGCCTTCCTCCGATTGATGTTGTCAATATGCGGTGTTAGTTTCCTTTGTAGACTTCGGCGACCTAGCATGCACAACACTCAACAAACGGATTAAAAGCACCGATGGAAAGAGAAAGAAATCGAACAAAACAAATAAAATAAAATAAAATAAAATATCATACAATTAAATAGCCTAAAGTTTTCCCCGGCAATGGCGCCAAAATTTGTTTCACTAAAAAGTGTTCGCAATAGAACGAAATCTATCCTAGCACTTAGTAAGTAAAAACCTAAGTCGAATCTCAAGGAAAACTTAACAGGGCAAATAACTGTGTAGTAAAACAACCTAAATACAAAAGCAAGTAAATAGAATTTTTGGGTTTTTGGTTTTTAAAATCCTAGACAAGAAAATAAATCAAAGCAATTAAATCAAAGCTATAAATCTAATCTTGAAAACAAGAAATAAATCAAACTAAATAAACTAGAGAATTAAACTAAAAGAAAATAATTAAACTACCTAGGCAAGAATCGAAAAGAAAGTAATAAAGAAAGCAATAACGAATCTAAGCATGATTAAACTAAATTTGAAAATCTGGAAATTAAATAAATAAATCTAACTCTAAGAACTTTGAAAAAACGAGAGAATTGAAGACGAAATAAAAACGAATCTAAACTAGACTTTGAAACCGAACGAACGAAATTAAACTAAGGAAATTAAACGAAGCAATTAAGAAATCGAATCTAAAACTAAAGCAAGTAATTAAAGCAATTAAACGAAAGCAATAAATAACTTACGAAATTAACGAAGAACGAAGAACTTGTACTAAACGAAGAAATCTTGAAATAAATTGCAATGAACTAAGAATTCGGATCCGAACAAAAGAAAGCAATAAAAACTAAAGCTAAAGTATTTAGAACTAAAAAACTAAGGTAAAAGGTTGTCCACAATTCGTGCCCTAATGGCATATATATAACAAGGTAAGAGTTTGATCCCAACTAGGAAAGTAATTAAGAAAACGCGACATGGAGCGAGCGCTCCAAAGGATGGGAGCGGGCGCTCCATAATGACTACGCAAAATCCTTCTTGAACTGTTGAACTGGAGCGGGCGCTCCAACGCTGCCATGCAAATCCTTCCGAGCACTGTTCATGGAGCGAGCGCTCCAGTTGCTCCGCGCGAATTATCCACTTTTGCACTCTTTTTGCATCATTTTCTCGTTCTTTCTCCTTCTCTCGACTCCCATGATCCCTAACAATTAAAATACTCAAAACACCCAAATCATAGCTACAAAGACACAAAACAACTCCAAAACGACACAAATACGAATAACAAATAACGACTAAAACCTAACAAAATGACACCAAACAATGACCACTTCTAGCAAGTCAACAGGTTGCTTGATGAGCAGAGTAAAAGATCTCAGAAATCGTTCATTTTTGTCAGTTTTCTTGGCATGTGGGGCTGGCCTTTTCCTCTCTTCCGGCTTATTTTCCCTTTGAGAAGCCAGTTCGGCCCTCTTGCTGCTTAGAGCCTCTTCCATATGGATATATTTTTGAACTCTTGTCAGTAGCTCTTCAAAAGAGGTAGCTTCTTTCTTGATGAGAAAAGCAAAGAACTGTCCCGGCTTCATGCCATCTACACAGGCATGTACTTTTAGCTTCGGCTCTACCCCTGGGATTTCCAGGACAGCCTCGTTGAACCGTGTCATGTAGTCTCTCAGACTTTCATTGACACCTTGTTTGATGGTTGTCAGATGTAAAGAATTTCTGGTAGTTCTTTTAGCGCTGACGAACTGTCGGAGGAAAACTTCCCTCAGATCCATGAAAGAGTGAATGGAAGCTTTTGGTAGCTGTTTGAACCAATGCTGAGCGGTCCCCGACAGAGTTGTGAGGAATACTCTGCACTTGACGCCCTCTGAATACTAATGGAGGAGGCATAAGCTCTCAAATTTCATCAAATGTTCTTCCTGGTCTCCCTTCCCCTGGTACTCACAAGAGATTGTCTTGAAGTTGCTAGGGACGGGATCAGTCTGAATATCTGCAGAGAATGGACTATTCTCATCGATATATAAGGATAAAAGTTCTGACTTGTTTCCCTTACTCCTATTATTTGGAAAGTGTTTAGGGTTTTCTTCTTCATTTAGGTTGCGAATTTCTCTTTCGCTTGCCTCTGTTTCTTTTGAGGTCCTTTCTGCGGCTTGCTTCTGCTCTTTTAGCCTTTTAACTTCTTTTGCCAAGAGCTTCATCTGCTCTTGTTGTTAGGCATACTTCTTGGCCCATGCATTGTCAGTATTCTCGTTGAGGTTCCCTTCGAATTCCTCAGGTCCCTCTTCATCTGGGGATTCCCAATCAGTGGAAAATCCCTCCTTTTGTTCAGCCCCTATTGGGGGCAGCTTTGAGACCAATTCTTGGGTTATGCCTGGGTTTGTAGGCTTCTGCTTATGCATTGCAGAAGTGTTCTTGCTTCCTCCACCCTCATGGGTTTCACCCGGGGGATCTGCGTTCTGGGAATTTATTCCCAAAATATAAATTCTTTTTCCGACAGTCCCTTCGACTACACCCTCTACGAGTGCTTTCATTTGGAGGAGCATGGTTGGAGAGAACTGAGCTTCCATGTTGACATTGGATTCAGTTATCATAGTGCCTTTCCCTTTATTCCCAAGTAGGGAATTTTCTGGATTTCCAGTAGCTTGGCCAGCTTCTTTTGAAGCAGCATCTGGGGCAGTATTCATCCTTGCAAGGTTCTGTAAATGTTTGAGAGGATTAATTTCAAATGCTCTTTGGAAGAGGCTTAAGGAATATATATGTAATTTATTTTTTAACAGATCTTTTGTAGTTGGGAAACATTTGTGGTAAATTTAACAAATATTGCCTGTTCATTTCAGGGCTTCTTAAGGGGTAGCCTCTGCCAGTATGAGATAGAAGTATATGACTTCTGTTTTTGCAAGACTTGGTATCACGATGTCCATTTTCATATAGCTCTCTAGATAAAACTTCTGATAAGGATCTGATTATGGTGGGGGTTTTCTAAGACTCATGTAGTCTCTTCTTTTATAAGACTCACTGCGGGGTGCCTGGTCATGCAGGGCTTTATGTATGAAACCCAGTTATGTAGGGTCTTTTGGATGGTGCCTATTATATAGGGCTTTATGTATGAAACCCAGCTATATAGGGTCTTTTGGATGGTGCCTATTATATAGGGTTTTTTTGTATGATGCCTACTGTATAGGGCTTTTGGGGATATTGCCTGTTAGACAGGGCTTCGGCGAATTCTGCCCATTATATGGGGCATATGAGAATTTTGCCTATTCAATAGGGCTTGTGAGAGGTTTTGCCCATTGCATGGGGCTTACGAAAGTTTTGCCTATTGAATAGGGCTTGTGAGGGGTTCTGCTTATTACATGGGGCTTACGAGATTGTTGCCTATTGAATAGGGCTTAATGGATGATATTTGCCCATTAGATAGGGCTTATGGAGATGTTGCCTATTAGATAGGGCTTTTGAGGGTGTTGCCTATTGGATAGGGCTTTTGAGGGTGTGCCTATTAGATAGGGCTTCTGAAGATGTTGCCTATTGGATAGGGCTTTTGAGGGTGTGCCTATTAGACAGGGCTTACGAGGGGTTCTGCCCATTACATGGGGCTTACGATGGTGCTGCCTATTAAATAGGGCTTATGCAGATGTTGCCTGTTAGGCAGGGCTTCTGAGGGTGTTGCTTGTTAGACAGTGCTTCTGAGGATTCTGCCCATTGTATGGGGCTTACGGGAGGTTCTGCGTTCAGATGCAGGGCCCCTTCATCAAAGTGAATGGGGTGACCTCGTCATCTTCAGCTCTCCGCTTTTTAATATTTTTACTCGGTGGGTTTTGATTCATGGCAATACAGGGGCATATAACTAGCTTGAGAAATGATGTTTCCTCTATAATTACCAATCCCTCGTGACCTTCAAGTTAATTTCACATTTCGAGATAGTTAACAGAGTCGTAAACTCACCAATTTCAAAAGGAGAACTGAATGCGTTCTGAAATTGCTGCAATTTTTGGATTCGGCTTTCCCTTAGATTCTTCACAACCTTAGGATTTTAACAAATAAAACAGTTTAGTTATCGCGGTTTATATTGTAAGGAAAATATGATCTCAAAATCACCTCCGATTTCTTTGATCTGCTGTCATAAACAATGCAGCTAGAACGAATCCATGATACTCATGCTCGGATTTTCTAAGAACAACATCAAACTGACACTCAATATTCATTTATTCTACTACCCCTATCCTCGAGCGTTTCTGGCAACAGGGGAATAACAGAGCAAGTTCCTTAGCATATCATTACAATCAGCTAAAACTTCAAAGCTATCGCGGAGGACGATGCTCCAGATTCAACAATTCCAATAGCATTTGCAGATAGCAGATTTAAACTCGCATGTAAGGAAAAAGAATGGACATCTCAAACTTGAGTTTCCCTTTAGCAGGGTATCTATCACAATTTTTGCTATACAGAGAGCACAATCTAAGAATCATGCTATATTCCACAGCTCACAATCATGGAGGCTTAACGAAAATCAGGCAATAATATTCATACTCAGATTTCTGCGGGTTAAACAGCAAATACCGCATACCCATTCACTCTAATGTCCAGTTTTCTCATATTCTTCACATAAGGAAATGATAAGGGAAATTATCAACAGCATTATCACAGCGAGCTAGAATTTCGCATAAACAGGGGAAATCGACATCTTAGACTAAAAGAATTTCCCACAGACGGCGCCAGTTGATAAATTCGGGATGAAGATCCACAACAATTTGAGTGATTATTCATCATATTTGCAAAGAGCATTCATAAATAAAGCATTACGATGATAGAGAACGAGAGATTCATGCGGTTTCATTGGACATAACCATGTATTCCATACAGATTTATACATAACATTGTTCGTGTAAAGATATCGAGTAATAATCGAGCTGTGTACTCAAATAAAGGGTATTTCTAGCCATAAATCAGTCGAATCTATGGAGCTTAGAACTCATTCAAGTAGAAAACAAAGAGAGGAAATGGGAGGAGAAAGAAACCGAGAGCGTAAAGCTTTGTTAGGCTTCTTCCTCCCATGGCGATGAGGGTTATACCTTAGGCTGGGGATGGTGTGCAAGAGAGAGATTCTTCCTGACGACCAGAAAGAGAGGATGGCGGTGATCGTGAGTGAGGTTCTCCAGTGGAAGACCCCGGAAAGCTTTGACTGCCTGAGCTCGAAGGAGCTTGCAGTAGGATGTGTGGAATGAATGGAATAGTACGCAAAGTGCCTGTGTGAAGGGTTGTGTTGTGATGATGGTGGATCACAAGGTGTGCGACTACCCGGTATTTATAGATGTAAAGAGGGTGAAAAGGTGATCATTCGTGCGGGAGGAGGACAGAAAAGGAATTCCTATCAGGCAAGATTCCCTTCGTCATTAATATGGTGGTCCTCACTCTAAGGCATGTAGAGTCACGCGGACTGCGTGTTTGCGCAGATCTTTTACTCCTAGCAGATGCCAACAAACCTCGAATAGCTCCTGGGATGAGGAAGGATCTCATGGCTTCTGCATACCTCGTAGCCTTATTCAGCATCTGAAGCTTCCAAAAGCCTATGGAACCTTTATTGATATACCCCCATGGGGAACAGCTCCTGGGCAGGACCCTTGCAGTTGGCGTGGCACCTGGTGCTATAGAGAAGTGGACTCAACCACAATCCGATATTGTCACACAGCATTATTAATATTAACTGTCTTTTGAGATGATGCCCCAGAATTATGGGAAGAGTGTATTTCTAGCAATTTGATTTATTTGCGTAGTGAGGCTGATATTAGTCCCTATCACCAAACAACATACAACACTTTTGATAATTCTAATTTATATTTTTCACGCAATATTTTTTGCTTACAAGTAATGGTACGATTTAATAAATTTCGTATTTGATGAGCTACAACTATGGTACGAAATCATCAATTCGTACCAAACAACGCTGACAATTTACAAGTATATGGTGCCCACCAAACATTGTCGTCCTAACGGAATTGTGTCAAAATCGAAGATCTGCAGCCGAAAATTTGTGCCCTAAGAAGTTGTCGAAATCGCATATGAAAGCCTACAATAGAATCATGATAACAATTGCATGAAATAATCAATCTTTATCGAACAAGCGAAAAACTCTTGCAATTTTCTTTCCATATTGTTCACACTATACTTTAATTTATAAGAAATATGATACGATTTTACTCATTTCGTACCCAATCGACCAACGACTGGTACGAAACACAAACTATAAATGTTTGAACACCATAAATCAAGCAGAAATTTATATCAAAATCAGCCTAAACACCCATCAAACATGAAACCTAAATAAGACCACAAACCATTAATGCTTACACAAGCAAACACCATTTGCAATTTTCGTATCCATATTTTTATAAGACAAATGGTACGATTTAAATAAATTCATACCGAATCAACCAACAAATAGTACAATTTTTGCAAATTTCGTATATGTTGAGTCACTACCCCCTAAGTAAAAAAGAAGTACTTGATACAATTTTACTAATCTCGTACCCAAACATGGCACAAAGTCATAGCCTAAAATCGATCATAAACCAATTCAACCATCTCTTAAGTGAAAATATGATACGAAATGAATCAATTTGTACCAAATCAACACACAATTTAAAGCTTAAAATCAACTCTAAACAAATTCAAACCAACTTGTACCAAAACAACAAACAAGCCTAAATCATTTGGTACCACATTGCAGAAACAATAAATTCGTACTACCAATAATTCAACAAATGACAAATTTGAAGTCTAAATCAACCCTCAAAGCAATAAACAAGCAACAAATAGCAAATTTGAAGCCTAAATCAATCATTAACCATAAAAATCAAGCATTATTACTCATAAATTGCACAAAAATCACTTTTAAAAATCACAAAATTACAGAAAATGAAGCCTACATCAAAATCGGTAAAAGAATCTCTGATGGGAATGCCTTCTTCTTCTTCTTCTTCTTCTTCTTCTTCTTCTTCTTCTTCTTCTTCTTCTTCTTCTTCTTCACCTCTCTCCGGCGAGGTTTCTGTCGTGTTACCTACGGCGGCGGTATGAAGTTTATTACGAGTGAGGAAGGTGGAAGGAGAAGAAGGGGGAGGAAGGTTTCGGTGGGAAACGGGCGACGTGAGGAGGTTTAGGCGACTGGGAGTAGGTGGCGAGTCTCAAATCCTGGAAGGACTGCGGCGCGAGGAGGTTCGCCGTCGAGAGAGAGAGAGTTTGGGTTGGGGGGGGGGGGGGGGGGGGGACGGCTACTGGGTTTTGGGGTGATGAGTGAGGGAAATAAGCTTTTAATTTGAGGGAAAACCTAAAATAGGCTAGAGGGATATTTTTGTCAACTTTTAAAATAGTGGGTAGTTTTTATGTATTTTAAATATAGTGGGTAAGTTTTATGTTTACTATCTCATTTTGAGTAATATATTTTTTGCCTCTTAATTTAGAGGAAATACACTCCTTTAGCTAAACACTATAGTGTTTACTAAATTTTGGCAAAATTATAAGAAACGTCAAATTTTGGCCAATTTAGGAGTGAAGCCCCCAAAATACCCCTATTACTATTCCACTTTTTGAAATCAATTTTGAATTTATTTTCCTACTTTCCCTCTCATATCTTTCTTCCTCTCTTTCTTCTTCCCCTCTTCTTTCTCTCTCATCTCTCTATTTCTCTATCAAACGAGAGGTTCTCCGGCATGGATGAGTTCCGGCATGGACGAGAGGACGTGAGCGGCGGCGACCTCTCTCTCTCCAAGTGATGATGACGGCGACGCCGACCTTTCTCTCTCAAAGTTGCTGACGGCGAGAGGAGGAGCTCCGATCTGCTCAGACGGGATCCGGCTGGGGCTTCGGCAGCTGTTCTTGAGGGGCGGTGGAGCCGTCGTTGGAGCAGTGGCGCACCATCCATGGTATCTTCCGATGAGGGGAAGCCGCTTGGGGCCATGGTATCTTCGACTTTAAAACATCCATGGTATCTTCATCTTCTTCATCGAGTTGCTATAGTTTTTAATGTAGGTTAGTTAGTTTTTAGATTTACATATTTTTTTTAATTTTTTTTTAACGTTTTGCAGCTTTCGACCTTCATGGCCGCCGTTCATTTTTAAGCTTCTGTGTTTTTACTGTTCATGAACAGTAGAAACAATGATTGAGGAAGATGCAGATTTTCTTTTTTCCTTTTTTGTTTTGATTCATGTTTGTGAGTTTGGATGGATTAGAATTTACATATTCTCACCTTTCTCTGACAACGTATGAATAGTAACTGAAGAGTAACTTGAACGACAATGTACGGATATGAATAGTAACTTCATTACCATGTTATTGTACAATGGGTTAGAATTTACATATTCACAGAAGTATGTTTTCTCACCATGTTATTGTTCATGTTACTAATACAGTTAGAAAATATAGCATTTATTACCATTAGTGTAAGAATTTATAACTTTATTACTAATGTCCTTAAAACTCTATAATTTTCAGAATAATTGTTGTTTGATTCGAAATAATCGATGCTTGTTTCATTTAAAGAGCAAAATGAAGAAATACGATGCATACGAATTTACCAGTTAGAATTTCGTAGTGTAAATATCGAATGTTACCGGTTAGAATTTTGTACATTCTAACCAATTATGTGGCATTCTAACAGGTTCTGTCCACCAGTTACAAATACCAACTTTATTACGTTATCATCGCATGTGGCCGGTTAGAATCTAGTATATTCTAACCACTTTATGCAAGATACACCACATAAAGTGAGAATTTCAATCTTTTGAAATTTACTAAAAAAATGGATTCTTTATTGATTTGATTATGATTTAGGTGAAGTTGTTGGGTTATGCCTGTGGTGAAGACCACCTCTACTTAGGTTTATGAGTTTATTCCAAAAGGGTCTCTCATTGATCACCTCCATGATCCATTGATCAAAGGTGGAAGAAGTGAAGGAGGAAGAAGGTAGGAGGAAGAAGGTCCTGCATCAAAAACAATTTTGTTTCTTACTTAATTTTTTGATTTTTTTTTTCAAATGTAACAGGAATGAGTAATTGTATATGTATCATAATTTCTTAATTAATAATGAATTTAATAATGTATTCTGTGTTTAGTGTTTTGATTTGTGGTGTGAATTCAGTCATGAAAGACTGAGTTTGTTTATGGAAATGAAATGAAATTGAATATGCCCTTTCCTTTTATGAAATTGAATACACGTTATTTGTTATTTTAAAAATTCTAACTAGCTGTATTGTATATATAGTTTTCTTATACGAATTTGAATACGCTATCTCGTGATTTTGAATTTACTTTTGAAAGGTGGAAGAAGTGCAGGAGGAAGAAGGAGAGGAAGAAGGTCCTGCATCAAAAAAAAATTTTGATTTTTTTTCAAATGTAACAGGGGTGAGAATTTGTATAACTATCGCAATTTCTTACTTAAATTTTTGATTTTTTTTTTCAAATGTAACAGGGATGAGAATTTGTATATGTATCGTAATTTCTTACTCAATAATGTATTTAATAATATATTTTTGTGTTTAGTGTTTTGATTGGTGGTGTGAATTCAGTCATGAAAGACTGAGTTTGTTTTTGGATGTGTAATGAAATTGAATATGCCCTTTCCTTTTATGAAATTGAATACACATTATTTGTTATTTTAATAATTCTAACTAGTTGTATTGTTTCTTGCACTCTTGATTTTTTATAATTTCGTAGTGCAATAGATCTATAATTTTCAGAATAATTGTTGTTTGATTCGAAATAATCGTTGCTTGTTTCATTTAAAGAGCAAAATGAAGAAATGCGATGCATACGAATTTAATAAATTTTAACCATCCTTCCGCTGTAATAAGTAAGAATATTTAAGATTCTAACCAAACATGTGGCATTCTATCTGGTTATGTCCACCAGTTTTAAAATACCTACTTTTCTTACGTTACAATGGCATATGACCGGTTAAATTTTAGTATATTCCAACCCTTCCCGTGGCATGTGATTGGTGTGTAAATGTTAGGATTTTCGTTATGTTTTCGAGTTCGTTTTCGTTATGTTTTGTGTCTTTGTAGCTATGATTTGGGTGTTTCGAGTATTTTTATTGATAGGGATCATGGGAGCCGAGAGAAGGAGAAAGAGCGAGAAAAGGACGGAAAAAGGAGCAGAAATTGGATCATTAGCGCGGATCAACTGGAGTGCCCGCTCCAAGGCTTTGGAGCGCTCGCTCCATGAACAGTGTCGGAAGGATTTGCATGGCATCGTCGGAGCTCCCGCTCCAGTTCGATGGAGCGCCCGCTCCAGTTCAATAATTCAAGCAGCGCAGCTATTATGGAGCGCCCGCTCCAGTACTTTGGAGCGCCCGCTCCTCGCCTGGCGTGTTTTTCTAATTGTTTCCTAGTTTGGATCAAACTCTTATCTTATTATATATAGGCCATTAGGGCACGAATTAGAACAACCCTTTACCTTAGTTTTTCAGTTCTAAATACATACTTTAGCTTTAGTTTTTATTGCTTTCTTTTGTTCGAATCCGGATTCGTAGTTCGTTGCAGTTTAATTCAAGTTCTTCGTTTCTTCGTTATTTTCGTAAGTTATTTTATTGCTTTCGTTTAATTGCTTTAATTACTTGCTTAGTTCTAGATTCGATTTCTTTATTGCTTCGTTTAATTTCCTTAGTTTAATTTCGTTCGTTTGGTTTTCAAAGTCTAGTTTAGATTCGTTTTTCTTTCGTTTTCAATTCTCTCGTTTTCAAAGTTCTTAGAGTTAGATTTATTTATTTAATTTCCAGATTTTCAGATTTAGTTTAATTATGTTTAGATTCGTTTTCTTTTCTTTCGTTGCTTTCTTTATTGCTTTCCTTTCGATTTTTGCCTAGGTAGATTTATTGTTTTCTTTAGTTTAATTCTTAGATTAATTTCCAGCTTTCTATATTAAATTTATTTGCTTTAATTTCATTGCTTTGATTTATTTTCTTGTCTAGGATTTTAAAAACCAAAAACCCAAAAACTCTATTTACTTGCTTTCTTAGTTTAGGTTGTTTTTACTACACAGTTATTTGCCCTGTTAAGTTTTCCTTGAGATTCGACTTAGGTTTTTACTTGCTAGTGCTACGATAGGATTTTGTTCTATTGCAAACACTTTTTAGTGAAACAGCATGCTAACAAGTTAAGTCCACCCGTCAGAAATACCCACTTCCTTATATTGTAATCGCATATCACGAGTTATAATTTTGTATATTCAAACCTGTTCAGTGGCATTCCAACAGGTTCAGTCTACCCGTTAGAAATACCCACTTTCTTACGTTATAATTGTTGGGGTTGTTGTATAACTAAAGCAAAACCAGTTGTTTTAGTGGCTACGACACCGGTCCACTGTTAACAATCCCTATCTGGAAGAATATGTATAAGCAAGAATAAAGCACATTATCTCATGTTTTAGACCACGTGTCGATCTGAGTTCGGAGAGGATCACGAAGGTCGTTAATAATGATGAGATAAAAACAGTTCACAGTCAAGATAGCTTGGGCTGAGCTGTCGGTCTAGACTGCAGCTTAATGGTAGTGATGAGTCCTAATCACTAATTATGCTGGTACGGTGGAACGTATTGAAGGATCAAGGGAGATAATGCTCTTCTGATACTGACCCTGTATCAAAGGTGATATAGGTGAAGAGCAACACATCTCAGGCTCTAGCTCGATCTTAACCTTGGTAAACTATTAGATCTATATGTATTCTTTGATGTTATTTTGATTTACGATGATATGAACTTCTCGTTAGTTCGTCTTAATCATGTCGTACTTTGGGTAACACGAAGATGCATAGTATGTCTAATAAGTGTTATCAATAAGCCGTGTCCTATGTGAGTGTAGGCTGACGTTATCCCCTCAGGGAGTTCACAAGGATTATTATACCAAGTCATGCATGCTGATTAAGTTCAGGTATTTAATAAGGTGTGAACGGGTACTACCTGAGGAATAGATGTTGACAATTAGGAGCAGTCATGGTAGCTCTAATTGATTAACGGATATGGAAGGTCTTAAACACGGGTGTCGAACTAAACAAAATACCAACCCAATCTACATAATTGGGACAGAGCGGTGATTCAGCAATGACACTTTAGTGGAGTGCGTCATAGTTCTAATAAGATACATGTTCAGGGGTGGACATGGAAATATCGAATTAGATAAGGCCCAACTCTGTCTGGTATCCGATCCCTAGGATGGCCCAAACAGACCTCGGGAATCAATCTAAATAGTATTATTGAGTATGGGCTCAATAATTGTACTCAGGCCCAGTATATGATATATATTGGATTTATATCCGTTGGATGGATATTAAATATAAATAATTTAGATTTATATCCAGTGGGATAAGATTAAATCTAATTAGTTATAATTTAATCATTCATGGATAAGATTAAATCTAATAGGATAAGATTTATTTAATTAAATCTTATGGGGATAAATATCATATACATAAATATATTTAGTATATATTTATTTATTTATTCTTCTATTGGAATTAGAATAAATTCTATTTGTTAGAATTAATTCCGGATATACAGTTGCATAACTGAACAGATTAATTCCTTATTAATTCCGTATTAATAAAGGAATAAGATTTGTAAGTTATGGAAAGAGAATAAATATGGGATAGGCAAAGATATGGTTAGAGATAAATAAGGAATCATATCTCCTTATTTATGTACCATATAAATACTCTCCAAGTCTCTCATCAAAACCCTAGTTCTCTAGAGTTGTCAGAAAGAGTTTCACGCAGAAACCTAGACGAGAGAGAGAGTGCGGCCGCCGGGTTCTGAGAGAAAGGGAGATCGAGGTTCCAGTGATCTTGAGACGTCCACCAAGTCTCAGATCTGAAGGTGTGGGATCACATCCTAGAAGATCAGAACCGTAGATCGATCAGACACGACTCAGATTGCACGTTCTTCATAATTACAAGGTATGTACTCGAGCCCTTGCATGAACTTATGTGCACGATCGAATCAACATACCGAACCAAGATCTGGGTCGGGGCGGCTTTCAAGCAGCCGTTCCAACAAGTGGTATCAGAGCCCGAGGTTTTTGGATCGGCTCTGTGTTGAATCGAATATTATGTTCATGCATTCGAGTCATCATGATTATGTGTGCATGCTGCTTTCCGGGAAAAATTTACGTGCGTTATTTATCGTTTTTCGTTTTATTGTTGTTCGTTTTTTTTATCGGCGAGATAATAAGGTGCCGATTAGATTAGGATTCGTTTTTCTTGTATTTTTAAATTTTGCATTGTATTGTTGCTGGAATCGAGAGATTGTTGGAGGAACGAGGTCCGGAGACAAACACGAAGACGAAGGCACGACGGCCGCAGGCGGCGGCGCGTCGGCCAACGCACGGCGGCGGGCAGCGTAGTCTGCCGCGTTTTGCGCGGCTGCTCCTCGTCGTATTTCACGGCGACTGATCCCTAGGGTTCATCCTAGGGTTCAGGCGAGCCGGAGACGAGAGGCGGCGGCGGCAGAACCGGCGGCGGACGGCGGGACGGGCTGGTACAGCGCGGCGGCGAGAAACCCTAGGTTTCTCAAGCCTGCCGGCGCTGCTGTAGGCCTGAATCGCGGCTGCCCGGCGGTCCGCCCGGCTCGACGTCGTGACAGAGCCATGACGGCGCCGGACGACCGGTGGCGGCGCGGCAGGGGCTGCGGCAGCGAGTTACAGCAGTGGCGGCCGAAACCCTAACGGGTTCTTGGCTCGCGCGCGCTGCTGGGCTCAAGCCCGCGGCCCGACGGCAGTCAGGCGACGACGGGGAGGCGCGGCCGGAGGCGGACAGGAGGGCTGGTGTTCGGGGACCACCGGCTGCGGCGGTTGTGGTGTGATCACACGGCAGTGGCGGCGGCTGGGTTTTTCCCCTGCGCGCGCGTTGCTTCCGGATCTTGCCACGGCGGCTCAGGCTCGAACCCGGCACCACCGGTGGCGTTCCAACCACCGGCGGTGGCTTGCGGCGGCGGCGCTGCTTTGTGCAGCGGAAAACGGCGACGGCGATGGCGTTTTTGGCGACGGCAACGAGCAGTGGCTCGGGCTGGGCTGCAACGGACGCACCCAGCCCGGACTCAGCCACGTCAGGCTCGTCGTGAGCCGAAACGGCAGCCTCGGCACGCGTCGCGGCGGCGCGTGGTTTGTACGCGCGGCTCGGCGGCGGCGCGTGGCCGGTTTTTCGGACGAAGGGCTGTTCGTTTTTCAACATTCAGCCCATGACGTTGACGACAACTACGGTTTTCCGAAACCTAGGCATGATCGTCGACGGCTAGGGTTTTCATACCCTAGTTCGTTTCGAAAATTCGCTCTCCGTTTTTGGTAATTAGGGTTTTCCGCACCCTAGTTATTTCGAGCAGTTGCTACTTTTGGAAGATGGACTTGAAGACCGGGGTGTTGGGACCGGCTGCTTGAAAGCCGCCCCGACCCAGATCTTGGTTCGGATGTGTTGAATCAATCGTACACATAAGTTCATGCAAGGGCTCGAGTACATACCTTATGATTATGAAGAACAAGGATCTGAGTCGTGTCTAATCGATCTACGGTTCTGATCTTCTAGGATGTGATCCCACACCTCTAGATCTGAGACTTGGTGGACGTCTCGAGATCACTGGAACCTCGATCTCCCTTTCTCAGAAGCCGCGGCCGACTCTCTCTCTCGCCTAGGGTTCTGCGCCAATCTCACAAATATCGTGTGACTTGGAGAACTCAATTAGGGTTTAGATGAGAGACATGGAGAGTATTTATATGGTTCATAAATAAGGAGATATGATTCCTTATTTATCTCCAACCATATCTATGCCAATCCCATATTTATTCTCTTTCCATAACTTACAAATCCTATTCCTTTATTAATACGGAATTAATAAGGAATTAATCTGTTCAGTTATGCAACTGTATATCCGGAATTAATTCTAACAAAATAGAATTTAATCCTAATTTCAGTAGAAGAATAAATAAATAAATATATACAAAATATATTTATATATATGATATTTATCCCCACAAGATTTAATTAAATAAATCTTATCTTATTAGATTTAATCTTATCCGTGAATAACTAAATAATAAATAATTAGATTTAATCCCATAGGATATAAATCTCAATTAATTATATTTATTATCCATTCACCGGATATAAATCCAATATATATCATATACCGGGCCTGAGTCCAATTATTGAGCCCACACTCAATAATACTGTTTAGATCGATTCCTGAGGTCTGTTTGGGCCATCCTAGGGATCGGATACCAGACAGAGTTGGGCCTTATCTAATTCGATATTTCCATGTCCACCCCTGAACATGTATCTCGTTAGAACTATGACACACTCCACTAAAGTGTCATAGCTGAATCACCGCTCTGTCCCAATTATGTAGACTGGGTTGGTATTTTGTATAGTTCGACCCCCGTGTTTAAGACCTTCCATATCCGTTAATCAATTAGAGCTACCATGACTGCTCCTAATTGTTAACATCTATTCCTCAGGTAGTACCCGTTCACTCCTCATTATTATACCTGAACTTAATCAGCATGCATGACTTGGTATAATAAACATTGTGAATTCCCTGAGGGGATAACGTCAGCCTGCACTCACACAGGACACGGCTTGTTGATAACACTTATTAGACATACTATGCATCTCCGTGTTACCCAAAGTAAGACATGATTAAGATGAACTAACGAAGTTCATATCTTCGTAAATCAAAGTAACATCGAAGAATACATATACATCTAATAGTTTACCAAGGTTAAGATCGAGCTAGAGCCTGAGATCTATAGCTCTTCACCTATATCACCTTTGATACAGGGTCAGTATCAGAAGAGCATTATCTCTCTTGATCCTTCAATACGTTCCACCGTACCAGCATAATTAGTGATTGGGACTCATCACTACCATTAAGCTGCAGTCAAGACCGATAGCTCAGCCCAAGCTATCTCGACTGTGAACTGTTTATATCTCATCATTGTTAACGACCTTCGTGATCCCCTCCGAACTCAGATCGACACGTGGTCTAAAACATGAGATAATGGACTTTATTCTTGCTTATACATATTCTTCCAGATAGGGATTGTTAATAGTGGACCTGTGTCGTAACCACTAAAACAACTGGTTTTGCTTTAGTTATACAACAACCCCAACAATCTCCCACTTATACTAAAGTAAAACCTTTTAGTATACCAAAGCGTCTACAGGAAACCATATGACTTCATCCATGTACAATGTTAACAATCGCAATCGCAATCGTTAACAACCAATACACTTTTTCTCCCACTTATACTCAAAGATTTTACCTTTTCCTTGTACCTTTTAGTGGGAGGCTCACTAAGACATGTCAGCCACGTGCTACAGTATACCTGACATGTGACACTTAGTGAAGGAACCGTCATCGTACATTCCTCTAGTGTTTCTACTAAGACATGTCGGCCACGTGCTACAGTATACCTGACATGTGACACTTAGTGAAGGAACCGTCATCGTACATTCCTCTAGTGTTTCTATTTGTCCCACGAAATCTCCTTAATGTAAGGTACTCACTATGTTGTTACCGGCATTTCCAAATCTCGAAAATTTGCCAATGCACTTAGAATTCTTCCAGGGGGTGTAAGAATTCTAGCAAATTTGAGGTTACTGCCTATTCACGAAGCCAAGCCCTGAATTATCTTGCTCCCTCTCAGCATTTCACTGCGTAAGAATCTTCAAGACAATTCTGCTTCTTACGTGAATCCATAGTAAAAGGTCGATGATGTCTTTTTTCTAGCTACCATTCGATTATCCGTGTCATCAAACATTTAAGAATGATAGACTATATCCGTTACCATGCACACAGCACTAACATATATTTGGCTCTTTATGCAATATCCAAGTGCATTGCAAACTTTGCCACAACAGTAGTCTATGAAGAGTACTTGAATAATGTTGTACTATCCGCAGATATATCTAACATTACTCCTAACCTTCATTCTAAACTGTTCGGATAATCACCACCTATTGTGTCACACAATACTTTCACATTGTCTCCAAGTGCTAGTAATATCATCTCACAATGTACAAGACAACCAATTCAACGTCTTTCGTAGATGAAAAATATATCATTTGTCAACATATCTCATAAACGAGTTTATATGTACTGTTTGACAAATGAATGCTTTAATCATTGAGCTACACATTTCGATGTGTTTGTCCCGAAACATAGAACTTTTGAGAAAATTCTTCCCTTTTCTCAAATTACATCCATGTTTCCTCATGTATGTCCTCAACGAATATGAGCATACAACTTGCAAGTCTTTCGAGTGTTAAACTCATAGACTAATCAATGATAAGCAACTTCTTTCATCTAACTTATCCTTTACTAGTCAACTTGGTTTGTTCATTATCCAAGAAACTAGATTTCTTGATGAACAATTTACCATTTTCGAGACACACTCGAAAAAGCTTCCACTGTGACAAGGATCCTAAAATAATCTTGTGCAGATCCTTTTGGTTATCTGTCTTGTACTTCCGGCCTTATGATGTTCCAATCCATTAATTTCTTTTTATTCTTGGACGTTAATCAAGAATAAATGATTGTCTTTCCTTGAAAAATAACTACTTGTCCAACTAATTACTAAATCTAACATCAAAATTGCGACACTTCGTGTGCAAATTATCCTTATTTCCGAACAGATTTAACCAATGAAATTTACAATTAGCATCTCCGTAGGGAGGAAAACTCATTGTCAACGCGAATGCTAATTAATTCATATTAAATCACAATGAAATCTATGATCAACATGAATGCTAATCACTTCATTTCAAATAAGGAAAGGAAATAGATTTAGACATAGTGAGGTAGTATTTTATTAAAAGGACAATACTGAACAAGAAGTACCACATTTATCATAACACATTTTGGAACATCTTTCAAAATTCACAATTATTGCTCCCACTATGAATGATATATCAAAACAACTAGTATTAAAGAAATAAATCCTTAATACAATGTAAGAAAGTAATCATCCATCAATATCTAAATCATAAGTATCCTGCCAAAATAAGGCAACTAATGTGGCAAAAGAGCAATAAACCAGAATCTAATATCCAAAAACCAAGATAAAACTAAGATAAGAAATCTTCAAGTCTTCTGGACAACTGCATCATCGGAATGACACTTGTCGAGCTCAAGAACTTGAAGTCGTCCTACTCATTCTTCGTAGCTGAACCTACAAAGACTGCAACAAACCATAATTAATATCCACCAGTTAAATCCGTCCGCGAGGACTGAACTAGTATAATTTGGTTTTTCATGTCACAAGAGTCTGACATACCTCCATCTATCTTTAACTTCTTGTTCCTCCTCTGATAGACCTTTATTATCGGAGGTCTCTCCTTCCTGGCATCATTCACTTCCTGAGTAGGCTGATCAGGGCTCAGCTCATTCACGTAGTGAACGAGTCTATCAGGCTCAACATCGCCCACTACCTGGATGGATTGATCAGAGTTCAGCTCATTCACATCGTGAACGAGTCCGTCATACTCAAGACCATCAATCCTCAGTGAATGGAGGTACTCGTCTATGATCGTCTCATTATCCTGAGCATTATAACGCTCAATCAAATCGACGTCCTCATCAACAGGCTGATCCCAAAAATTCCTTTCCGCCTCATTGGCAGACCGTAGAATATCAATCCTCTCCCTGTCCACCACGAGCAATTCCCCAATAAGGGCAATTGGATCCTCATGAATGATGTGGTTAGGGACGACTGCATCCCTAAGGGCCAGGAACCAACCCGGAAAACGTGCAAGGAGAAGCTCGCACACAGACTTTCCCGACATAACGCCTCCATATGACACGTACATGTACACAAGGTTCTTAAACCTCATGATAAATTCCTTGAAGTTGAGGAAATCCTCAAACCTCAGGAAACTAATCTCCTTCCGTGCCAAGAAACTGAGTAATCGAAATCGGAAGGAATCCGGAACACCATCGGAAAAAGCAAAACGACAAATCTTCGTGCGAATAGAAACAATAGACATATCTGAAATAAATAACAAGTAAATAAAACTCGTAAGCAAAAACAATTTATGTTATCAATGTTATAAACCCAAAAAATAACATTGAACCAACAAACGAGTAGCCCTATACTATTTACAAATAGTCCACTATAGGTGGATGCTACCTATAAAATTATCGACCATGACCGCAGTCTATTTTATTTCTTATCCCATCACACGGACCTTAGTGAAACAAAGAAATAATAACCCGTGTCTCAGGACCCTGCTAATTCGAGAAGTGACCTCTATAGGAGGATTCATCAATAAGCAGCTAAGCTACAACCATATTTTAATATTTCCGAAAAATTAATTCTATTAAGATCAATCCTACCGAAAGGAGGAATTATCTTTAAAAAATCATTTTTCCCATATTATCAATATTTGAATTAACCAATGAATTCCATAATTAGTATCTCCTATAGGGAGGAAGACTCATTGTCAACGCGAATACTAATTATTTCATTTTAAATCAAATTATCCTTTTATGAAGTCTAAACCAATGAAATCCATAACCAGCATCTCCTATAGGGAGGAAGACTCATTGTCAACGCGAATGCTAATTATTTCGTTTTTAAACCAAATATGGAGGTCCTTTAAATCAATTAACCAATAATCGATTAACTATACCGCTTAGTCTTTTTAAGGGTTTGTGTGACATAACGTAGCACATAGACAATTAAGTCATATCACATGATTTCTAAGCGCAAGTAATAAAATATGCTCGCATTGTAATCATTAAAACCGACATGCTATGACCCCTATGCATGTTATTTCTATTACGCAAACAATGAAAAGCAACTATAACATGCAAAACATGCTAATCATCTCATCGCGTAATTTAAATCCATCCATAGCATGCATAATAATTTAAACAAATAAATAAGTTGCCGACCGGGAATAGATAGCCCTATCTATTACATTTAATTAAAATAAAACCCCGGAACAAGCTCCAGTCTTTAATCTTCGATTTGGAAGTCAACCCCGGTCTTCAAGTTCACCTTCCAAAAATAGCAACTGCTCGAAATAACTAGGGTGCGGAAAACCCTAATTACGAAAAACGGAAAGCGAATTTTCAAAACGAACTAGGGTACGAAAACCCTAGCCGTCGACGATCATGCCAAGGTTTCGGAAAACCCTAGCCGTCGTCAACGTCATGGGCTGAACGTTGAAAAACGAACAGCCCTTCGTCCGAAAAACCGGCCACACGCCACCGCCGAGCCGCGAGTGCAAACCACACGCCGCCGTGGCATGTGCCGAGGCTGCCGTCTCGGCTCCACGACGAGCCTAACGTGGCTGGGTCCGGGCTGGGTGAGTCCGTTGCAGCCCAGCCCGAGCCACTGCTCGCCGCCGTCGCCTGAAACGCCTTCGCCGTCGCCGTCTTTTCGCTGCAAGAAGCAGGGCCGCCGCCGCGAGCCCCCGCCGGTGGCTGGAACGCCACCGGTCACTCCCACTGGGCTCGCCGGCATCCCAGCACCACCGGAGGTGCTGGGTTCGAGCCTTAGCCGCCGTAGCTACATCGGGCAGCAGCGCGCGCGCAGGGGAAAAACCCAGCCGCCGCCGCTGCCGTTGATCGCGCCACAGCCGCCGCCGCCGGTGGTCAGGGGACCACCGGACCTGCTGTCCACCTCCGTCCGTGCCCTCGTCGTCGTCGAGCCACCTCCAGGCCGCGGGGTTGAGCTCAGCAGCGTGCGAGCCAAGAACCCGTTAGGGTTTCGGCCGCCGTTGCTGCAACTCGCCGCCGCAGCCCCTGCCGCGCCTCCACCGCCCGTCTGGCGCCGCCGCGGCCTCAGTTCGACGTCGAGCAGAGGAGCTGGACCGTCGGGTAGCCGCGGTTCAGGCCTACAGCAGCGCCGGCAGGCCCGAAAACCCGTTAGGGTTTTTCAACCGCCGCGCTGCACCGGCCATTGCCGCCATCCGCCGCCAATTCTGCCGCCGCTAGCCCTCGTTCCGGCGTCGCCTGAACCCTAGGATGAACCCTAGGGGTTCAGCCGCCGTGAACGACGAGGGGGCAGCCGCGCGAGTCGCGGCAGACTACGCCACCGCCGTCGTGCGTCCGACGCGCCGCTGCCTGCGGCCGTTGTCCCTTTCGTCTCTTGTTCGTTCCTCGGATCTCGTTCCTCAACAATTCTCAGATTTTACATAAATAATAAGATACAAAATCGAAAAATACAAGAAAAACGAACCCTATTCTAATCGGCACCTTATTATCTCGCCGATTTAAAATTAAAACAAACAACGATAAATCGAAAAACGATAAAAACAACGCACATAAATTCCGGACAGCAGCATGCACACATAATCATGATGACTCGAATGCATGAACATAAAATTCGATTCAACACAGAGCCGATCCAAAAACCTCGGGCTCTGATACCACTTGTTGGGACCGGCTGCTTGAAAGCCGCCCCGACCCAGATCTTGGTTCGGATGTGTTGAATCGATCGTGCACATAAGTTCATGCAAGGGCTCGAGTACATACCTTATGATTATGAAGAACAAGGATCTGAGTCGTGTCTGATCGATCTACGGTTCTGATCTTCTAGGATGTGATCCCACACCTCTAGATCTGAGACTTGGTGGACGTCTCGAGATCACCGGAACCTCGATCTCCCTTACTCAGAAGCCGCGGCCGACTCTCTCTCTCGCCTAGGGTTCTGCGCCAATCTCACAAATATCGTGTGACTTGGAGAACTCAATTAGGGTTTAGATGAGAGACATGGAGAGTATTTATATGGTTCATAAATAAGGAGATATGATTCCTTATTTATCTCCAACCATATCTATGCCAATCCCATATTTATTTTCTTTCCATAACTTACAAATCCTATTCCTTTATTAATACGGAATTAATAAGGAATTAATCTGTTCAGTTATGCAACTGTATATCCGGAATTAATTCTAACAAAATAGAATTTAATCCTAATTTCAGTAGAAGAATAAATAAATAAATATATACAAAATATATTTATATGTATGATATTTATCCCCACAAGATTTAATTAAATAAATCTTATCTTATTAGATTTAATCTTATCCGTGAATAACTACATAATAAATAATTAGATTTAATCCCATAGGATATAAATCTCAATTAATTATATTTATTATCCATTCACCATTATATAAATCCAATATATATCATATACCGGGCCTGAGTCCAATTATTGAGCCCACACTCAATAATACTGTTTAGATCGATTCCTGAGGTCTGTTTGGGCCATCCTAGGGATCGGATACCAGACAGAGTTGGGCCTTATCTAATTCGATATTTCCATGTTCACCCCTGAACATGTATCTCGTTAGAACTATGACGCACTCCACTAAAGTGTCATAGCTGAATCACCGCTCTGTCCCAATTATGTAGACTGGGTTGGTATTTTGTATAGTTCGACCCCCGTGTTTAAGACCTTCCATATCCGTTAATCAATTAGAGCTACCATGACTGCTCCTAATTGTTAACATCTATTCCTCAGGTAGTACCCGTTCACTCCTCATTATTATACCTGAACTTAATCAGCATGCATGACTTGGTATAATAAACATTGTGAACTCCCTGAGGGGATAACGTCAGCCTACACTCACACAGGACACGGCTTGTTGATAACACTTATTAGACATACTATGCATCTCCGTGTTACCCAAAGTACGACATGATTAAGATGAACTAACGAAGTTCATATCTTCGTAAATCAAAGTAAAATCGAAGAATACATATACATCTAATAGTTTACCAAGGTTAAGATCGAGCTAGAGCCTGAGATCTATAGCTCTTCACCTATATCACCTTTGATACAGGGTCAGTATCAGAAGAGCATTATCTCTCTTGATCCTTCAATACGTTCCACCGTACCAGCATAATTAGTGATTGGGACTCATCACTACCATTAAGCTGCAGTCAAGACCGATAGCTCAGCCCAAGCTATCTCGACTGTGAACTGTTTATATCTCATCATTGTTAACGACCTTCGTGATCCCCTCCGAAATCAGATCGACACGTGGTCTAAAACATGAGATAATGGACTTTATTCTTGCTTATACATATTCTTCCAGATAGGGATTGTTAACAGTGGACCTGTGTCGTAACCACTAAAACAACTGGTTTTGCTTTAGTTATACAACAACCCCAACACGGGGCTGACTTCCAAATCAAAGATTAAAGACCGGAGCTTGTTCCGGGGTTTTTATTTTAATTAAATGTAATAGATAGGGCTATATATTCCCGGTCGGCAGCCTATTTATTTGTTTTAATTATTATGCATACTATGGATGGATTTAAATTACGCGATGAGATGATCAACATGTTTTGCATGTTATAGTTGCTTTTCATAGTTTGCGTAATAGAAATAACATGCATAAGGGTCATAGCATGCCGGTTTTAATGATTTCAATGCGAGCATGTTTTATTACTTGCGCTTAGAAATCATGTGATAGGACTTAATTGTGTCACACCCCGATTTTCCTAACTCTAAAAATAATTAATTTAAATATAATCAATTAAATCGGGATGCAACGAAGGGTAAAATAAAAAGGGAGAAAATCATAATTCAATTGATTTTAATTAGTTTTAATTAAAATTCATTTAGTTTAGCCCGAAAATTTGGGCAGCATCTCCCCTATACCAGGATCAAGTCGTAGTAAACACCAAAGACTATTCATCAGCTAACCAAGTACATAAACCATAACGATGAGGTCGGACCAGACCGCGCCATCATCGGATCCAATATATTTTACGAAAATATAACTACCGAGGCGGACCAGACCGCTCTACAGTAGGATCCAAGGTATATATGAAATTATAACAACCGTGGCGGACCAGACCGCACTACAGTTGGATCCAAAAGACATATATGAAAGCATAACAACCGTGGCGGACCAGACCGCACTACAGTTGGTTCCAGAGTATATAATTACATCAAAGTTACGTTTAAATAGCGGAAGCGAAATAAATAAACATTCATTTATCAACCGTTTATAGTTTTATAAATTCGTTTAAGTTTTCGTTATATGAATTTATATTTTCAAAACGTTAAGTTTTTATAAACTAACAAAAGAACAACGAATAAACTTTAACGAACATTTAACTTTCTAAGTTAACTAAACCATAACTTCCATTTCGATTATTTGAAGTAATAATAATTCGATTATCTAAGTGACGGAAAGGGAAATTGTTTTACGAACCGAAACATAAGTAAATTGTTTTATAACCAAATTGAAATTTAAGAAACGAGAAAGGTCTAACGGTTTAAATTTTTATTATCCTCGTCTCTTGTTTATTCCTCCTTTCCTTCTCTCTCTCCTCGCTCTGTCACTATGCCTCCGGCTCCCAATCTGCAAAAATAAGAAAGTTCCACAGGGCTGAGTACAACTAGCACTCAGTGTGATCATTGCCACAAAGGAAAACAAAAGCAGGACTTTTAGGATTTAAAAAGGGAGAAAAGAATTATGAATAGAGTTCGATCCCGTACGACCAAACAGTTTAGGTACCCATGTAGGTATTCCCGAGGTTACTCGTAATCGAATCCCGGTTAAACCACCTGTCGGATTATAAGAACATTTGCAGGGTGACATACATAAAGTGTATATAAACCCATCAGCTATGCTAGACGGCATAAATAAATTATATGCAAGTCTATCGGCTAGGGATCGAGATTTCCGTGGTACACCCCATTCCCGACCCCGGTGTACACCAGTTGCTCGTTGGTGTTTTAGACCTAACGATGTCAGCCCGATATCGTAAAGATTAGAGCCTTAAACCTGGGAAACCTGTGATTCACAACTTAATCTTGAAACAAAGCCTGCACTTGAAGAATATAGAGCTTACTAGCTCAAGAGTTATTAAGAAATAAGAATCCCCAAGGATTTTAACAAGTTCGAATAAATAGATCCCCACCTTTACCAGTTACTCGATTCTTTGGTTCGAATCTTAGTTCAGCTTCTTCGGAGATTCTTCCAACAAATATTTCTTGAGGTCAAGTTACGTTCGTAGTTTCGTCCTTAGAATTTTTCTAACATAAATTTCTTTTAATTTTTAATATTCTCTAAAATTATATAAATAACTTATTAACCTTCCATAATTATTTTCTTATGTTTTCGTCGTTTGCATGGCTTAGACTTCAACCCAAAAGTTGTTCAACTAATCATTAGGAATATTTTGGTGCAAAAACAATAGACATGCAAAAGAGTTAAGGGTCCTTCGAATCAAAATAAACATAGTTTCATTTTTAGAAAATTAACGGTGAGTCCGATCGTTACCAAAATTTATAGGGTACTAGATAATCTCATTTCGAAGCCATATTAATATTTTCAAAATATTTGGACAGAGTTTCGACATGCAGGGAAACATTATCCATGAAAAAGAGCGGTAAACCTACAACAGTTCATTTTCAACAATTCATTCCGATTAAGTGGTTAATTATTAGGTTACGAACAACTTTAATTCGGTGATATGGATGCAAAAAGAAACGCCGGCAGCCACCAAAGAAAGGGCAGCTGCGACGGCGATGGAGAAGAAGAGAAGATGATCATGCATGTCTACTCCCGGGAGCTCGTGGCGACGATCAGCCACTACCCCTAGGATCGAAACATCTCTACGAGTGCATAGGAACGAACGGCATACCTTTTCGATGATCGAAGGTCAAGATATGCGAGAAAATGATCGACGGCGATCGGAGGCTGTTCTTAGCTTCCTTCGGTCTTGAAAGGAAAGGATGGCGGTGGAAGATGGTGGCGGCAGAGGGCTGAAGAAGATGAAGGCGGCAGCTGCTGCAGCTGATCGGAAGAGATGACGGCGATGGTGGTGGCGATCAGAGATGAGCGAGAGAGATGAGGGGCTGCTGCTCCTTGCGGCTTCTTGGAGAGAAGGGTGAGGATGGTGATGAAGGTGATGATAGGAGAAGATGGTGGAGATGATGGAGATGATGGTGGTGGTGATCGGTGATGGTGATCGGCGATGGGGTAGGTGTTGCCGGCGGAAGGGCTGCCGACAAGAGAGGGAGAGGGAGAGAGGGTCGGTAGAGAGAGAGAGAGGAGAATTCCTCTTGGTGAAGGAAATAGATATGGATAGGGGCTGATGAAGGATTGAGGCGGTGATGGCCTCTTTTTATAGGGGTCATCTCGTCTCCGGTTGGTCGCCTTGTTCCCCGACGAAAAGATATTTTTCCGGCAGCGAGTTCCGATTTTAGGTTTCAAAGGGTTTATGGAATCCACAAAAAAATATCGAACTCAACGATATAGGTTAAAGAATTTTCGGAATGGATTTGATAGCTCAAAGAATTTTAAAGAAACGAAAAGGATCGAAATAGACAAACGGCGACTCGGGTTTTCTTAACCGTTTATCCGAAAAATACCTAGCTTCTTTCATAATTCTTTTAATGTCAAAACTAGATTAAATATATTAACATTACATTTTTTTGGAATTTTATTAAGTTAGATATAATATTTTTAGTTAACTAATTTTAATTAAATTAAATATTCTAAAATTCTTTTATTAAGTAATTTATATAACTAATAATATTAAAGCCTTTTTAAGTTAAAATCCTTTTATCATTTTTATCACATAATTACGAAAATCTTATTTTATTAAAGGAAAACTATTTATTTCCTATTTTCTAGTATTTAAAAATACGGGTTATTACACTACCACCCCCTTAAAAGAAATTTCGTCCCGAAATTTAAGTACCTTCATATACTAGGTCGGGGTATTGGGCTCTCATCTTTTCCTCCAGTTCCCACGTGGATTCTTCCAAGTCGTGGTGGTTCCACAACACCTTGACTGTGGCAATCTCCTTGTTCCTAAGAATCTTGATCTTTCGATCCAAAATTCTAACAGGTTTTTCTATATAATGTAAATCAGGGTTAAGTTCTACCTCTTCATACCTAATCACGTGCTTGGGGTCAAACACATACTTCCTAAGCATGGATATGTGGAAGACGTCGTGAACATTTGCTAGGCTGGGAGGGAGTGCTAGGCGGTATGCTACGTTCTTGATCTTCTCTAGGATTTCGAATGGTCCAACGTATCTCGGCCTCAACTTTCCTCGTTTTCCGAATCTAATGACTCCTCGGGTTGGACTGATCTTCAAGAACACATTATCTCCAACTTCAAACTCCAATTCGGTCCTTCTTTTGTCGGCATAAGATTTCTGTCGATCTTGAGCTTCTTTGATTCGCTGCCGAATTGTGTCGACGATAGTCACCATTTCTTGGACTACGTCTAGTCCCAAAAGCTTTTGTTCTCCGACTTCATCCCAATAGAGAGGTGAACGACACTTTCTTCCATACAAAGCTTCGTATGGCGCCATTCCGATAGTAGATTGAAAACTATTGTTGTAGGCAAATTCCACCAATGGCAAAATTTCTTCCCAATTATCTCCTCGGTCGGCAACAACAGCTCTCAGCATGTCTTCTAAGATTTGGATCGTACGTTCTAACTGTCCGTCGGTCTGAGGGTGAAAAGCAGAACTGAACTTTAACTGAGTACCCATGGCTTCTTGTAAGCTCGTCCAAAACTTCGACGTGAAACGAGAATCGCGATCTGAAGTGATAGAGATTGGAATCCCGTGAAGCCTTACTACTTCCTTGACGTAAAGTTTGGCCAACTTCTCTAATCCAAATGTCATCTTAATCGGCAAGAAGTGAGCTGACTTTGTAAGTCGATCGATGAAAACCCAAATTGCAGTGTTTCCCTAGGATGACTTTGGAAAACTCACCACAAAATCCATGTTGATATGGTCCCACTTCCACTCCGGGATAGGCAACGGTTGCAAGGTTCCGTATGGCCTCTGGTGTATAGCCTTCACTTGTTGGCAGGCCAAGCATCGTTCCACAAACGAAGCGACGTCTCTCTTCATGGATTCCCACCAAGATTTCCGTCGTAGATCCCGATACATTTTGGTGCTACCGGGATGAGCTGTGTAGGGTGTATTGTGAGCCTCGTACATAATTTCTTCTTTCAATGCTTTGTCGTCTGGCACACATAACCTGTCTCCATAGAGTAACGCACCGCCGGTGCTGATTTTGCAATCCTTCACGAAGTCGTTGCATCCTTCTGAGCCAACCTGTGATCGTAGCTTTTCCATGCGTGCATCGGTCTGCTGGCCGGCAATGATTCGTTCTCGAAGGTCGGGCTTTGCAACAATTGTAGCAATGCATCCATTTGTTGTTGCTGGCTGGCAAAGAATGGTCAGGTTCAACTTGGCAAATTCTCGAGCAAGTTTCTCTTCATTCGTAACCATATAAGCAAGATTTCCTCGGATCTTCCGGCTTAAGGCGTCGGCAACTACGTTGGCTTTTCCTGGATGATAGTTGATTTTACAATCATAATCTTTGACTAACTCAAGCCATCGCCTTTGTCTCATGTTGAGCTCCTTCTGTTCAAAGAAATATTTCAGACTCTTGTGATCGGTGAAGATTTCACACTTTGCTCCATAAAGGTAATGCCTCCATATCTTCAAGGCATGAACTACTGCTGCTAACTCAAGATCATGTGTAGGATAATTCTTTTCATGTGGTTTCAGTTGTCGAGATGCGTAGGCGATCACTTTTCCATTTTGCATCAAGACACATCCCAATCCTTGCTTTGATGCGTCGGTGTAGATCACATATCCTTCATTGCCTTCCGGAACGGTTAGTATTGGCGCGGTTGTGAGTCGATTCTTGAGCTCCTGAAAACTTTTCTCGCATTCCTCCGTCCACACATACTTGGTCCCTTTCTTCATAAGTGAAGTCATTGGTTTGGATAACTTTGAGAATCCTTCGATGAATCTTCGGTAGTAACCTGCGAGTCCTAGGAAACTTCGGATCTCGGTTACGCTTGTTGGAGTCTTCCATTGACTAACTGCTTCCACTTTGGCTGGGTCGACTTTGATCCCTTCGGCGGAAACGATATGGCCAAGGAACATTACTTCTCGTAGCCAAAACTCGCACTTGCTAAATTTAGCGTACAACTTTTCCGTTCGCAATGTCTCGAGCACGGTCCTGAGATGCTCTTCATGATCTCTCTGGGTCTTTGAATAGATGAGAATATCGTCAATGAACACGAGAACAAATCCGTCTAGATATTGATGAAAGATTCTGTTCATCAAATCCATGAATACTGCGGGTGCGTTGGTCAGTCCGAATGGCATCACTGTGAACTCGTAGTGGCCGTAGCGGGTCCTGAAAGCTGTCTTTGGCACGTCTTCCTTTCTAACTTTCAGCTGATGATATCCTGATCTGAGATCGATCTTGGAGAACACACACGCTCCTTTGAGTTGATCGAAGAGATCGTCAATCCTTGGCAATGGATACCTGTTTTTGATTGTGAGTTTGTTGAGCTCTCGGTAATCAATACACATCCTCATGCTTCCGTCTTTCTTTTTTACGAACAACACTGGGGCTCCCCATGGCGACACGCTAGGTTGGATGAAACCTAGGTCGAGTAATTCTTGCAACTGAACTTTAAGCTCTTGTAGTTCCTTTGGCGCCATTCTGTAAGGTGCTTTGGACATCGGGGCAGCTCCTGGCTCTAGATCGATAGGAAATTCAATTTGTCTGTCTGGCGGTAAACCTGGCAGTACTTCTGGAAATACATCTTCGAATTCCCGAACGACTGGCACTTCTTGAATTGATTTTTCTGTCTTTGGTGGGTCTTCAAGCGTTACCCAAAAGCATTGGTTGTTGCCCTTGCGCAACATTGAAACGGCTTTCATGGCGGAAATGATCGGCACCTTCCCTCCAATACGAACACTGTGAACTCTGGTGGCATCTTTGGCATCACCTCGGAAAGATATCTCTCGATTCTGATAGTTGATAGTGGCTCCATTCTTTTCCAACCAATCCATTCCCAAGATAACATCGAACTCCATCATGATGATAACATATAGATCCGTTCGAAACTCTTAATCCCCTATCTTAAGTGTTTGGTTCCTACAGGCTTTCTCACTTAACATGGTCATTCCTGAAGGTACGCTTATTTAGAGAGCTAGGCTTATTTTCTCGGGTTTTATGGATAAGGTTTGGCAGGCTCGTTGAGATATAAATGAATGTGATGCTCCTGTATCAAATAATGCCAAAACTGGTATGTCGTTGAGTATGATCATACCTGCTAGATTCTCCTGGGCGTGAGCGGCCTCGTCGCAGTTCAAAGCATAAGCCCTAGCTTGCTGGAACGGACGCTGGTTCTGTTGATTCCCAGCATTTCCCGGAAAATTTCGAGGCGGCGGCGGAGGTGGACGCTGAGGCTGGCCTCCTTGGTTTTGGTTGCACCTGTTGGCGTAGTGTTCTTTCTTTCCGCAACGGTAACACTCCACTGTCTTTAGGCGACATTCACCTACATGGTTTCCTTGGCAATGTCGGCAAAAAGGAAGGTTCCGGTTTGGTGCACTTGGCCGCGGCGGTTGGGGTCGTGGTGCAGCTCGGAATTGTTGAGGCGGTTGAGGATTGCCTCTCCATCCTTGGGGTCTCATCTTGTTGCCAGAGCTTCCTCCTTCAAACTTTCTCTTCCCAAAAGCTGGATTGAACCCAACGCTCTGCTCGTTGCTTTTGTCTCTTTCTTTCGGTAGCATGGACTCAATATCCATGGCTCGGCTCAGTGTCTGGGCATAAGTGAGAGGACCGTGACTGGCAAGGGATATACCAATCTCATGTCGAAGACCGTGTCTGAATTTGTCGGCACGATCAAGATCCGTCTCCACGAGTTGCGGAGCATATCGAGAGAGTTGGTTGAACAAACGATCATATTCAGCGATCGTCCTCTTCCCTTGTTGCAAGTTCCAGAACTCATTCTGGCGATGCTGGCGGTAACAACCCGGAATGTATTTCTCAAGAAGCTCGTCCTTAAAGTCTTCCCATGTGTATCGTTCCCATTGAGCAGCTGTGAGAGTCCTTCTGACTGACTCCCACCAGAAATCAGCTTCATCGACCAGTTGATGAAGACCATAAGCAAGTTTGTCGGCCTCGGTGCATTTGAGGTAGTTGAAGATCTTGTCCATAGCTCTAACCCATTTCTCGGCATCGGCTGGTTCACCTAACCCATTAAAAGTTGGAGGATTCTGCCTACGGAAACTCTCGTCATTCCTAGGCACCTGAACTCGCTCTAGGGGCTCACCTACATTATCGTTCCTCCCACGTACCATTTTGTTTTGCTAAGTTTGATTGACGCTGTTCTCTTTTGAGAAGCTGAATTGATATAGTTGTCAGAGAAACGTTAGTAATCTTTATCAAGAGTTTATGATATATCCATAGATAGCATAAGTTTCATTTAAAAGAAACATTTATGTCATATCCATAAATAGCATTTTGATTAAGGGGATTCAATATTTCAAAATATACTTATTCTTTCAAGTAAAAACATATCCACATAATTCACACATATATCGTAAGCCCGATATAATCACATAAGTCACATATATATCGTAAACCCGATATAACCACAGAATTTCAAAACCATATCATTCGTCAAGTTTCCAATATCAATCCCTCCCCGGATGATAATAATTCAGTTTCAAATATCAATCCCTCCCCGGATGATAATAATTCAGTTTCAAGTATCAATCCCTCCCCGGATGATAATAATTCAATCGTAACGAAACTCGATACTAAAACCTGTCACAATTTATGTTCGAAAATAATCCTTGCTCAGATTATAACAATTTATTTTTCTCAACATATAACTTCACATCTCGTCATATATAATGCAAACTTTCACGTTTCGTTAGTTCTCATATTTCGTTTTTCATATAGTTCACATTTTTGCAATCAATCATATAATCCTTGCAAATATTCATAAGATCACCAAGTCACAAAATCATATAACCATAATCATAACCATAATCACATATATATCATCCAAAATTTGATTCGTTTAGAGGCGAATCTCGAGTACCTGCCTATAACATATAATACATATCATATATAGCATATGTCGTTCCTGCCAAGTAAGATACTAACATGATATCATACGAAGTTTGCCTCCACGAGGACTTTCCACATAACATATATATAAAGTCATGCAAATGCAGATGCAAAGATGAAGTCGGGGCGGCTTTGTAGGCCCACACCAAAAATCCCGGCTTGCGAAGCGTCGTCATCTATGGCTTCGTCGGCATCTCCGTCTACATACATCTGCCCTACTCCTCGTCTGTCTCCACGATTTCTCCCTCCTCAATCTCATCATCTTCCGGAATTCTGATTGTCACTCGGGTGGGAGCAATAGTACTCATCCTCGCTGTCTGTAGGTACGGGCTTCTCTCTAGCGAAGTCTGTCCTCTTTCTCGGCTTGTCGCAGGCCTCGGTGGAGTCGGTGGTCGGCCGGCAAAGTCTATGTCGGTGGGGATGGGTCCAAACTGCTGTCCGTCTATCCCTGGATCATTCGGCAACCATCGTGTCTTCCATTAGGCGGGGCTCGGACGAACTCTGTCTCCACGGGTGGCAGCGGCTCGGGCACGTAGGGCTGGTCGGTCGGCGGGGCTGGCTCGGCCGGCTGAACCTCCGAGGAAGGCAATAGAACGCCTGGTATGGTCGGGTGAGTCCAGTTCCAAAATACCTCCATGTCTGCTTCGTTGTTGGTTCGGAATCTGGGATACTGGGATACCTCTGGAAGTGGCATTCTGAACGGAGTTATGTCGATTGGTGGTCGGCCGTACCTCTGAAACTGGTAATAGAGGAATCCCACCACGTCATGGAAACGAATATGGTGCTCCGTTACACCCATAACCAGCTTACCCCACAAGGCCTGTGTCTGTTCGGCGCAAAGACCCCATTCATTAGGTAAGTGTATGCACATGTGTCGGAGCGCTGTAGTGTCCGAAATTCCCGCCTCACGTGACTCCTCGAAAGCCATTGTGAGCCTCATCAGATAGCTGCCTACTGTATCATCGGCTCTCATAGTGCAACTAAAGAAGTCATTCCGAATCTCCTCCCTCCGATATGTACCCCTGTAATACTCCCAAGGATCCATGTCGCCTGAAATTAAATACGGGTCACCAACATTCCAATAGAAACTCAATTGTGCAAGATTCCTTGTTCATTTTGATCGGGTCGTGAGTTCCCGAGAAGAGATCACCCTGTTATGCTTATGATTAAATGCATGCAATGCACACAAATAATGCAACACCAATTTCTTAATCTAATGCAAACGTTTTCAATGCATTCACAAAACACGAAAGGGTTAGTTCATATTAATAATCGAATGGAGATTAAATTTTCGATTTTAAATTTCAAATTCTTCAGTTTTCAATAACATCTCACGTTAGTTACAATGGTTTCACATCTTATAAACGTTCCTTCGAATAATTTCACATAGGTCATATCTTCACACGTAATTCACATAAGTCTATCACAACATTTCACATAATCACACTATCGGTTCGTTAGTCTCATATAATCACAGGGTTCGAAATGTACCTCGACGATGAGCTCGGAGCGATAGTGATCGAGAGAGAGAGAATGCATAGGTCCATGTGATTTTAGGTCCAAAATATTCAAAGTTCTTTAGATCAATGCATGATTCATAAAAAAAAAAAAAAATTCCTAAAATTCCAAATTTTAAGTTTATAATAGTCTTTGGTATTCAGAACGACTACGCTCTGATACCATGCTGTCACACCCCGATTTTCCTAACTCTAAAAATAATTAATTTAAATATAATCAATTAAATCGGGATGCAACGAAGGGTAAAATAAAAAGGGAGAAAATCATAATTCAATTGATTTTAATTAGTTTTAACTAAAATTCATTTAGTTTAGCCCGAAAATTTGGGCAGCATCTCCCCTATACGATCAAGTCGTGGTAAACACCAAAGACTATTCATCAGCTAACCAAGTACATAAACCATAACGATGAGGTCGGACCAGACCGCGCCATCATCGGATCCAATATATTTTACGAAAATATAACTACCGAGGCGGACCAGACCGCTCTACAGTAGGATCCAAGGTATATATGAAATTATAACAACCGTGGCGGACCAGACCGCACTACAGTTGGATCCAAAAGACATATATGAAAGCATAACAACCGTGGCGGACCAGACCGCACTACAGTTGGTTCCAGAGTATATAATTACATCAAAGTTACGTTTAAATAGCGGAAGTGAAATAAACAAACATTCATTTATCAACCGTTTATAGTTTTATAAATTCGTTTACGTTTTCGTTATATGAATTTATATTTTCAAAACGTTAAGTTTTTATAAACTAACAAAAGAACAACGAATAAACTTTAACGAACATTTAACTTTCTAAGTTAACTAAACCATAACTTCCATTTCGATTATTTGAAGTAATAATAATTCGATTATCTAAGTGACGGAAAGGGAAATTGTTTTACGAACCGAAACATAAGTAAATTGTTTTATAAACAAAATGAAATTTAAGAAACGAGAAAGGTCTAACGGTTTAAATTTTTATTATCGTCGTCTCTTGTTTATTCCTCCTTTCCTTCTCTCTCTCCTCGCTCCGTCACTATGCCTCCGGCTCCCAATCTGCAAAACAAAGAAAGTTCCACAGGGCTGAGTACAACTAGCACTCAGTGTGATCATTGCCACAAAGGAAAACAAAAGCAGGACTTTCAGGATTTAAAAAGGGAGAAAAGAATGAATAGAGTTCGATCCCGTACGACCAAACAATTTAGGTACCCAAGTAGGTATTCCCGAGGTTACTCGTAATCGAATCCCGGTTAAACCACCTGTCGGATTATAAGAACATTTGCAGGGTGACATACATAAAGTGTATATAAACCCATCAGCTATGCTAGACGGCATAAATAAATTATATGCAAGTCTATCGGCTAGGGATCGAGATTTCCGTGGTACACCCCACTCCCGACCCCGGTGTACACCAGTTGCTCGTTGGTGTTTTAGACCTAACGATGTCAACCCTATATCGTAAAGATTAGAGCCTTAAACCTGGGAAACCTGTGATTCACAACATAATCCTGAAACAAAGCCTGTACTTGAAGAATATAGAGCTTACAAGCTCAAGAGTTATTAAGAAATAAGAATCCCCAAGGATTTTAACAAGTTCGAATAAATAGATCCCCACCTTTACCAGTTACTCGATTCTTTGGTTCGAGTCTTAGTTCAGCTTCTTCGGAGATTCTTCCTACAAATATTTCTTGAGGTAAAGTTACGTTCGTAATTTCGTCCTGAGAATTTTTCTAACATAAATTTCATTTAATTATTAATATTCTCTAAAATTATATAAATAACTTATTAACCTTCAATAATTATTTTCTTATGTTTTCGTCGTTTGCATGGCTTAGACTTCAACACAAAAGTTGTTCAACTAATCATTAGGAATATTTTGGTGCAAAAACATTAGACATGCAAAAGAGTTAAGGGTCCTTCGAATCAAAATAAACATAGTTTCATTTTTAGAAAATTAACGGTGAGTCCGATCGTTACCAAAATTTATAGGGTACTAGATAATCTCATTTCGAAGCCATATTAATATTTTCAAAATATTTGGACAGAGTTTCGACATGCAGGGAAACATTATCCATGAAAAAGAGGGGTAAACCTACAACAGTTCATTTTCAACAATTCATTCCGATTAAGTGGTTAATTATTAGGTTACGAACAACTTTAATTCGGTGATATGGATGCAAAAAGAAACGCCGGCAGCCACCAAAGAAAGGGCAGGTGCGACGGCGATGGAGAAGAAGAGAAGATGATCATGCATGTCTACTCCCGGGAGCTCGTGGCGACGATCAGCCACTACCCCTAGGATCGAAACATCTCTACGAGTGCATAGGAACGAACGGCATACCTTTTCGATGATCGAAGGTCAAGATATGCGAGAAAATGATCGACGGCGATCGGAGGCTGTTCTTAGCTTCCTTCGGTCTTGAAAGGAAAGGATGGCAGTGGAAGATGGTGTCGGCAGAAGGCTAAAGAAGATGAAGGCGGCAGCTGCTGCAGCTGATCGGAAGAGATGATGGCGCTGGTGGTGGCGATCGGAGATGAGCGAGAGAGATGAGGGGCTGCTGCTCCTTGCGGCTTCTTGGAGAGAAGGGTGAGGATGGTGATGAAGGTGATGATAGGAGAAGATGGTGGAGATGATGGAGATGATGGTGGTGGTGATCGGTGATGGTGATCGGCAATGGGGGAGGTGCTGCCGGCGGAAGGGCTGCCGACAAGAGAGGGAGAGGGAGAGAGGGTCGGTAGAGAGAGAGAGGAGAATTCCTCTTGGTGAAGGAAATAGATATGGATAGGGGCTGATGAAGGATTGAGGCGGTGATGGCCTCTTTTTATAGGGGTCATCTCGTCTCCGGTTGGTCGCCTTGTTCCCCGACGAAAAGATATTTTTCCGGCAGCGAGTTCCAATTTTAGGTTTCAAAGGGTTTATGGAATCCACAAAAAAATATCGAACTCAACGATATAGGTTAAAGAATTTTCGGAATGGATTTGATAGCTCAAAGAATTTTAAAGAAACGAAAAGGATCGAAATAGACAAACGGCGACTCGGGTTTTCTTAACCGTTTATCCGAAAAATACCTAGCTTCTTTCATAATTCTTTTAATGTCAAAACTAGATTAAATATATTAACATTACATTTTTTTTGGAATTTTATTAAGTTAGATATAATATTTTTAGTTAACTAATTTTAATTAAATTAAATATTCTAAAATTCTTTTATTAAGTAATTTATATAACTAATAATATTAAAGCCTTTTTAAGTTAAAATCCTTTTATCATTTTTATCACATAATTACGAAAAGCTTATTTTATTAAAGGGAAACTATTTATTTCCTATTTTCTAGTATTTAAAAATACGGGTTATTACAAATTGTCTATGTGCTACGTTATGTCACACAAACCCATAAAAAGACTAAGCGGTAATGTTAATCGATTATTGGTTAATTGATTTAAAGGACCTCCATATTTGGTTTAAAAATGAAATAATTAGCATTCGCGTTGACAATGAGTCTTCCTCCCTATAGGAGATGTTAGTTATGGATTTCATTGGTTTAGACTTCATAAAAGGATAATTTGATTTAAAATGAAATAATTAGTATTCGCGTTGACAATGAGTCTTCCTCCCTATAGGAGATACTAATTATAGAATTCATTGGTTAAATTCAAATTTTGATAATATGGGAAAAATGATTTTATAAAGATAATTCCTCCTTTTCGGTAGGATTGCTCTTAATAGAATTATTTTCGGAATATTAAAATATGGTTGAAGCTTAGCTGCTCATTGATGAATCCTCCTATAGAGGTCACTTCTCGAATTAGCAGGGTCCTGAGGCACGGGTTATTATTTCTTTGTTTCACTAAGGTCCGTGTGATGGGATAAGAAATAAAATATACTGCGGTCATGGTCGATAATTTTATAGGTAGCATCCACCTATAGTGGACTATTTGTAAACAGTATCGGGCTACTCGTTTGTTGGTTCAATGTTATTTTTTGGGTTTATAACATTGATAACATAAATGTTTTTGCTTACGAGTTTTATTTACTTGTTATTTATTTCAGATATGTCTATTGTTTCTATTCGCACGAAGATTTGTCGTTTTGCTTATTCCGATGGTGTTCCGGAGTCCTTCCGGTTCCGACTACTTAGCTTCCTAGCCCGGAAAGAGATGGATTTTATGGACTTTGATGATTTCCCTAACACGAGGGCATATCTCAAGAGGTTCAAAAATCTCTTTACTCTGTATGAGATGTATGGTGGATACATGACGGAAAGGGGAAAGTGCGAGATTATTCTTGCATCTCTACCGGGATGGTACCAAGCATTCAGAAATGCGGTTGTCAAGAACCAAGTAGACCATGAGCATATTTCTACTCTTGAAATCGAGTTGCTCGAGGTTGAAAAGGTTAGGGATAACATGATCTGGCATGCTCGCCAGTGGCAGAAAGAGCTAGATTTTGATCGACTCGTTCAGAAAGTCAAAAAGACTGTAAGGGCTAGAAGTAAGAATAGACTTCCAATCGTGAAGGTCTATGAAAGGAGGAACAAGAAGTTGAAGATAGATGGAGGTATGTCAGACTCTTGTAACATGAAAAACCAAATTATACTAGTTCAGTCCTCGCGGACGGATTTAACTGGTGGATATTAATTGTGGTTTGTTGCAATCTTTGTAGGTTCAGCTACGAAGAACGAGTAGGACGACTTCAAGTTCTTGAGCTCGACAAGCGTCATTCCGATGATGCAGTTGTCTAGAAGACTTGAAGATTTCTCATCTTAGTTTTATCTTGGTTTTTGGATATGGGATTTGGTTTATTACTTACTCACTACATTAGTTGCCTTGTTTTGGCGGATACTTATGTTTTTGGATATTGGTGGATGATAGTTTTCTCACATTGTATTAGAGATTTATTTCTTTAATACTGGTTGTTTTGAGATTTCTTACATTGTATTAGAGATTTATTTCTTTAATACTGGTTGTTTTGATATATCATTCGTAGTGGGAGTAATAATTTTGAATCTTAAGAGATGTTCCAAAATGTGTTATGATAAATGTTGCACTTCTTGTTCGAGATTGTCTTTCAATAAAGTACTACTTCACTATATCTAAATCTATGTCTTCTCTTTATTTGAAATGAAATGATTAAACATTCTTGTTGATCATGGATTTCATTGTGATTTATAATGAAATTAATTAGCATTCGCGATGACTTCGGGTCTTCCTCCCCACGGAGAAGCTAATTATAGTTTTCATTGGTTAAATCTGTTCGGAAATAAGGATAATTTGCACATGAAGTGTCGCAAGTTCGATGTTAGATTTAGTAACTAGTTCGATTAGTAGTCATCTTTCAAGGAAAGACAAGTATTTATTCTTGATTAACGTCCAAGAATAAAAGGAATTTATGGATTGGAACATCATAAGGCCGGAAGTACAAGACAGATAACCAAAAGGATCTGCACAAGATTACTTAAGGATCCTTGTCACAGTGGGAGTATTTTCGGGTGTGTCTCGAAAATTGTGAATTGTTCATCAAGAAATCTAATTTCTTGGACAATGAACAGACCAAGTTGACTGTTAAGGATAAGTTAGATGAAAGTGGTTGCATATCATTGATAAGTCAATGAGTTTAACACTCGGAAGACTGGCAAGTTGTATGCTCATATTTGTTGAGGACATACATGAGGGAAAATGGATGTAGTTTGAGAAAAGTATGCCTTTCTCTCAAAAGTTCCATATTTCGGGATAAACACATTGATATGTGTGGTTCAATGATATAAAGCATTCATTTGTCATATAACACAGATAACCTCGTTTATGAAATGTGTTGACAAATGGTATATCTTTCATCTACGAAAGACGTTGAATTGGTTGTCTTGTACATTGTGAGATAATATTACTAGCACTTGGAGACAATGTGAAAGTATTATCTGACACAATAGGTAGTGATTATCCGAACAGTTTAGAATGAAGGTTAGGAGTAATGTTAGATATATATGCGGATAGTATAACATTATTCAAGTACTCTTCACAGACTACTGTTATGGCAAAGTTTGCAATACACTTGGATGTTGCATAAAGAGCCAAATATATGTTAGTGCTGTGTGCATGGTAACGGATATAGTCTATCATTCTTAAATGTTTGAAGACACGGATAATCGAATGGTAGCTAGAAAAATGACATCATCGACCTTTTACTATGGATTCACGTAAGAAGCAGAATTATCTTGAAGATTCTCGCGCAGTGAAATGCTGAGAGGGAGCTAGATAATTCAGGGCTTGGCTTCGCGAATTGGCAGTAATCTCAAATTTGCTAGAATTCTTACACCCCTGGAAGAATTCTAAATGCAGTGGCAAATTTTTGAGATTTGCAAATGCTGGTAACAACATAGTGAGTACCTTATATTAAGGCGATTTCGCGGGAAAAATAGAAACACTAGAGGAATGTACGATGACGGTTCCTTCACTAAGTGTCACATGTCAGGTATACTGTAGCACGTGGCTGACATGTCTTAGTGAGCCTCCCACGGCAAGGTACACTAAAAGGTAAAATCTTTGAGTATAAGTGGGAGAAAAAGTGTATGATGGTTGTTAAACGATTGCGATTGTTAACATTGTACATGGATGAAGTCATATGGTTTCCTGTAGACGCGTTGGTATACTAAAAGGTTTTACTTTAGTATAAGTGGGAGATTGTTGGGGTTGTTGTATAACTAAAGCAAAACCAGTTGTTTTAGTGGTTACGACACATGTCCACTGTTAACAATCCCTATCTGGAAGAATATGTATAAGCAAGAATAAAGCCCATTATCTCATGTTTTAGACCACGTGTCCATCTGAGTTTGGAGAGGATCACGAAGGTCGTTAATAATGATGAGATATAAACAGTTCACAGTCAAGATAGCTTGGGCTGAGCTGTCGGTCTAGACTGCAGCTTAATGGTAGTGATGAGTCCTAATCACTAATTATGCTGGTACGGTGGAACGTATTGAAGGATCAAGGGAGATAATGCTCTTCTGATACTAACCTTGTATCAAAGGTGATATAGGTGAAGAGCAACACATCTCAGGCTCTAGCTCGATCTTAACCTTGGTAAACTATTAGATGTATATGTATTCTTCGATGTTATTTTGATTTACGATGATATGAACTTCTCGTTAGTTCATCTTAATCATGTCGTACTTTGGGTAACACGAAGATGCATAGTATGTGTAATAAGTGTTATCAATAAGCCGTGTCCTATGTGAGTGTAGGCTGACGTTATCCCCTCAGGGAGTTCACAAGGATTATTATACCAAGTCATGCATGCTGATTAAGTTCAGGTATATAATAAGGTGTGAACGGGTACTACCTGAGGAATAGATGTTGACAATTAGGAGCAGTCATGGTAGCTCTAATTGATTAACGGATATGGAAGGTCTTAAAAACGGGAGTCGAACTAAACAAAATACCAACCCAATCTACATAATTGGGACAGAGCGGTGATTCAGCTATGACACTTTAGTTGAGTGCGTCTGTCACGACCGGACTTCACTAAGGATAGTTAAGCCGGGAAACCATGACTAGGGATGGGAATTAGGAGTAGGGGAAAGAAAGGGGGTATAAGATTGTGTGTGGAATATGACTCGTATAGCTATTTGAACAACACTTTATACTATTGAACGTCTCAACTCGGGATCTCAAATGAGAATACAAGGATACTTGTCATAATCTATTACATGACTTGAAACAATTCTCGGAAGCTCAAGAGTTTGCACAGCGGAAGAATACTTGAATACATGTATGAAGACACGTATTACCGAGAGTCCTAATCTATAACGACAAAAGCTCCACTCACCACTTCACATCATCTCGCTCAACCTGCACATTTAGAAATACATGCAGGGCTGAGTACGAAAGTACTCAGTGGGCACATGCCGAAAACTATACATAATAATTGTCAAGCCATTCAACTGTAAGACATAGGGGTTTTATTGAAAAGAGCCCATGCTTACTAAAACTGTTCTTGTGATCTAAAAGTGCATGCATGCTAAGTTCTTTCGTAATCTACCATATCTGAAACTGTGGTGTCGAGGAGGTGGCCACCTCACACGACACCTGACCGGCCAACCCTGAAGATGACTCACGGTCCTGTGTACACTAGTCCAAGTAAGATAACAAGTCTTAACGAGGACCCGAATTCGATTAACTTTAATTGGCGTAGCCAATGCAGATAGGCGTCATACATAAATCGAAACATTTATGGCATGACAATACTTGAAAATAAACATTTTCATCTAAACATTATATAACTTTTCTTGTATAAGAAAGCCCACCTTAAGTAACGTGAAAAGTGTCGATCCTGATAGAATCGCAACGTCAACCTTCCGGTCGATTTCCACCTATTTAGAAACGACGTTATAAGAATTTCCATTCTCATAGAATCTAATAATTCCTTATAAAGAATATTATATTCTTTATTTCTAATTTCTCGTTTCGACTATCGTTTCGTTAGTGAGATTATTAATCGGAGTTAATGATTCTCCTTGGCTAGTGATAGCCGTTAATTGTCCTTGTAAGCTTCGAATAATAATTTATTTGAAGTTATATATTATTAGATTGTTAAATCTAATATTCTCTTCATAATTCATTTCCATGAATTAAATAGGCTATTTTAGGCTCGAGAATTTCTCAAGCTTCAATAATAAATTCATATTACTCGAGTGGCTTTATTAGAATTAATAAGACTTTTCTCGGTAATTTATAACGTCCTTCTCGTCTAAATTTTACGGGTATTGAACATGCGAAATGTTAAATAAATTAAATAGTTGGGCCGAATAATTAACCCGGCCCATTATTATGGCCCAGAACCCCAGCCCACGACCCAGACTTAATGCCCAGACCCAAACCCAAACCCGGACTCGACCCGACCCGACCCGACCCAGACCCAACCCCCAATTCCCAAATTGAAAACAATCCCTAACCCACTCTCCTCACACACAAACACGCACACACACACGACATTATTCTTCCCCTCCCTTTGCTGCTCCTCTCCGTCGTCGGCGCCGCTCTCGCCGACGGCGAGGGCTTGCGTTGCCGGCGACGGCCGACTCCCTCTCCCTCTCACCTCTTTCCCCCTCCCTCTCTCTCTGACTCCATCTCTCTTTCTTTCTAGGTTCGCGGTCCTCTGCCGAGGCTTTTGCCGGCGGCGAGAGCTTCGGCCCTCGAGGCCGCCGCCGTCCAACAGGTATGTACTTCCTCCCTTGATCTCCCTCTCTCTCTCTCTCTCTCTCTCTCTCTCTCTCTCTCTCTCTCTCTCTCTCTCTGACCTTATTCTCTCACATTCGATTTTAGGGAGGCAGAGCACGACTGCCATGAAGCCGCTGGCCGAACGCCGACGGAGTCCGCCGATGCCGTTCGTCCCGGGGCCGCCTCTGCTGCCCCGTCGGTGCTCCTGGACCGAGTCCAGCCCCTCCATCCCGTCGGGCCTCGTGCCTCGACGGAGGTTCCGTTCAAAACCTCCCTCTCTCGATTATAGAAACGTTTATTAGGTGTTTCTTTTAGGTTCGATTATGGGGTTAAATCCCAGATTATGAATGTCTTTTCTCATTCAAGCATGTAACATAATTCGTGCTTTAACACTCTTGTGGTTTCGATTATCTAGAGGTTCGTTTATGAACAAGTCTTATAGTTTAGGTACTTGATATGCTATGGTTTAAGCTTATGCATTATTTCTAGACATGCTTGGCTTCTTAGAATCTCATGCTTGATGTTTTATAACTCATATACTTGCTTGAGGACATTTAACTGAGTCATATTGTGAGTCTATGCTTGTATACTTGGGAGTCTTAAACATCCTTTATGCTAAGCTGAATTTTACTTAAAAGGATGGATTGAAGGAACTTACAAGTATGTAGTAGGGCTGTTGTTGCTAGCTATTCCCTTTCTCTTCCTTAGTCCTCTTCCTCTCTACTTACTCTAATGCTCTCAAGTGCTAGTATGTGCAAGTGTTTGAATGAGTAACCTCTTGGTTAATGGAGTATGGGGGAGTATTTATATGCATATATGGAGACTGATTTTGATGTCTTTGAAAGGGAGTGGAATCGGTGGGTGTGATGTTTTGGAGGCTCAAGAAATCCTCCAAGATTATGTGCAAATTCACACTCTATCCTTCACCTTCCTCTCTTTACTTTTCAGCAACTTGTTTAGTGTTTTGGGGGCTTATTCTCCTTCCGTTACTTCTCTCTTCTTGTGTGCAGGCTGTGGCCCCTACTTGGGCAAGTTGGAGGCTGCTTTCTTGCAGGAATTGGCTGCCAAAATGGACTTTTGGAAAGCTGATTTTTCAGCTTGATTAGAAGGGAAAAGGGAGTGTGATTTGAGGTGGAAGAGAAGCCTTTGTTCCCATTAGTTCTAGCCTTAGTCATTCATTTAATATCCTTTGTGTAATAACCCTTGTATAGCTAGTATTGGTTATGCATTATCCATTGTATATAAAAGTGTAATAGCTAGATCTTGAATTGATCTCTTATTTTCTTATGCATAAGCACATTTCTTGTATTATTCTTTTATTTATTCATGAATAGGTGCATTACTATGTATGGAATATAAATTATTCCATTATCTCCTTGCATTAGAATTCTTGAAAATAGATATGTACACACTATATTTATTTGTAGCGGGCTTCTCCCGTAATTATAATCGGGCTCGGCCCATATGGAGGTAATGGGCTCGACCCAATACTACAACTACTTTAGTAACGATTTACATCGTTAGTTATTAAATTATCGATTCGATAATTATTCGAATAGTTCGTAATAGATTCCGACCTAACATTATCGCAGTCGGAATTAAATTGCTAAATCGAATTTAATTACTTCGATTTCGTATATTAATACGAGTATCACTTGCAACTAATTATCAATAATTAGTTTTTTTTTTATACTAACGAAAATGCGGGCCATTACATCCTACCTACCTTATAAAAATTTCGTCCCCGAAATTTGCGTACTTCTAATTTAAAAGCTCGGGTGCTTCCGAGTTCTCACTTTGATTCTTCTTGTTCGTGGTGTTTCCACCGAACCTTGAATGAAATAATAAACTTCTTTCTAAGACGTTGCACCTTTCAGTCCAAAACTTCTTTTACTCTATTCTTGCAACTGAGCTATAAATTTAAGACAATTTATCTTAATAAATTTCGCGCGTGTTCTCAAACACGTACTTTCTTACTTGCATACGTGAAGTATCACATTATGCATACATTCTAAATTTGGAGGTGCTGCAACTTGTATGCTATTTTAGCATATTATATTCCTTTGGAATCTCATAAGGTCTTAATAAGACAAGTTCTTAACTTTCCTTTAATTTGAACTTCATTATCCACTTGGAAGGTGTCATCTCCAAGTAAACTATATCTACTATTTCAAAGTTTATCTTTGTTCGACGATTGTCGACTTAGGACTTCTGTCCATTCTAACTTCTCTCACTCTCTTACAAACATTTCCTATCTCGAACCCTTCATTTATCGTATCAGGACCTTAAATCTTTTTTTTTTTCACCTATCTTGTCTTTATAGAGGGTAATCTACATTGTTACCCTTATAATACGTCATATGACGTCATACCTATTGTTGGCTAATAATTATTATTAGCAAGTCTATTTCTTTCTTTAACGAGTACGACTATTCTCGACATGCTTGATAGGCTCTGAATCTTCCATTCTTATTGCCTATTGGCTTGGTGATGGCAAATTGTGCTAATGATTAGCTTAGTGCCTAATTCTTTCTGTAACTATTCCAGAACTTGGACGTATCTTAATGTCTTGATCTTTAGTGATTAAAGATAATCACATTGTGTAACGCACGATCTCTTAAACACATAATTGACTAACTTTTATCCATGATTGATCGAAATGGAAATCAAATAGGACCCCTTTGTAAGTCGGTCAATAACTTCTAATATACAACTTTGTTTTCTTTCTTAGTTTTGGTAGTCTTGTCACAATTTCACTGTAACATGCTCTTAGTTTTACTACAAGATCTCCGAGGGTTGTAGATTCCATTAATGTTTTGGTTATGATCCAATTTATCATAATCAATTAGTTAACATGGTGGTCAACCATATCCTGAAACAAGTTCACTTGTTTGACATACTAAAGCACCTTCTGGTGGTTGATGCTATATATTTCTTCATGTCTCCTACCACAACTTCCTTTCTAGGTCTTGATACATCTTGTATTCCCGGGTGAGCGATTTATAGTGTATCTTTAGTCTTACTTAAGATTTCATTCTTGAGCTCATCATTGTGTGGTATGCACAACCACCTAACTATGTTCTTCTGTATTATTCATTCTTACTCTCTATTATATATATCTTCTTTACTTCCTTTCTTTGCTTTGTGCCTCTTGTTGACGTTACAGTCAATGTAGTAAAATTTTTTTTTTTTTACCACCTTGACGAGGCACTACTTTTAAATTTATATTCTTAAAATCACTGACAATTGTCTCCTCACTCGTGAGAAGAAATATCCACATAAAGCGTGGTTTGCGACTTAAAGCATTGGCTATTATATTGACCTTTGCATTGATAGTTGATACTACATTCATAATTTCCTACTAGTTCTACCCACCTTATTCGACACATATAAAAGCTCACTGTTCGAATTTGTTCTTGTAATCCGTGAGATTTTGCATTAACTCCATAAGGTTGATGCTTCTAAATTTTCAGGGCGTGCACAACTGAAAATTTTAAGTTGTGGGTAGGGTTGTGGTATAACCAATTTGGTGTATAAATTGTTACATTTCTTTCCTTTCATTGGTACTGGGATGCTTCATCCCATTCTCCGAGGCATCTATGTATGTTGCTATTTCTTTTGTAGTTCTAGAACTATCAGAATTAGCGCAACTATCGACTTCCATGTCAACTATTGAAAGCATGAGTGGCGCTTAAAGGTTCACATACACTGGATCACTCGCTTTACAATCATGTTATTGGCCTTACTATCTTGGAGAATTCTTGACGAATCTCTGGTAATAACGAGTCACTCCTAAGAGGCTACGTATTTTATTTAGTGTAGATGATTCTCACCCTTGTAAAGCTTCTACTTTTGCTGGGTCTACTTAATTTCATCCGACGACACGATGTGTCCAAGTAATGTCACTTTGTTAAGCTAGAAAACATATTCTCTATTTTTTTTATATGTATAAGCATTTCCCTTGTACTATTCTTTTTAATTTAATTGCTCATGTATAGGTGAGACATTTAATACTCTATGGAGTAGAGATTTATAATAATTGGGCAGGTCGTTTCGATTGCTCAATCTATACATTTCAATGAGGGGTAAAAATAATTACCTCTGGTAGCAATGCTACATCTTCCAATTCTTTACTTGCTCAATTCATATGAGTTTTACATGGATGGTCCTTTGATATGCTAATTGCATATACTTTATCTCTACCAATTCTTCCTTCTCTATATCGCCTTCGTTCGACTTTTAATATATAAGGGACCTTGGCAAGACTTTCTGTCTCCTTGGAATAGGGCTAATTACTTAAAATAGGTTTGAACCTGTATCAATTTACTGATCCATAAAACTATTGGTTATTCGATAGAGTCATAACCCTCCTATTTTATTTGCGTACCGTTGTTTCCGTTATGGAGGTTTAAATTGTACATAGTCCTCTTACTTTATACTCTTGTAGATAATCTTGTCTATCCACCATTTCGAATCAATCTTCTAGATTGAGGATTTACTGAAACTCTTGGTCCATATTTCAAATGCTCCTTATTTCATATAGTTTCTTAACTGGAGGAGATCCTTGAGGATTAGGTTCCTTGGAATGGACTATCTTTCCGTTTGTCTTACTCTGTTACATTCCGTTGCTAACTTTTATTCACACGTCTTTCGTGGCCGACCAACTTAAATCTTGTTATTCGAAACTTTATTTCTAGTAAAAAAAAAATTCTTCTGATCCACGCGATTGTTCTAAGGGGTGTATCACCCGTGATGTATGGAAATCTTAATCTAGATTTTGTCATCAACCTATACCACCAACTACTACATTTGTTAATGTGGTGTCAACTCTTGATCATTTGCTATATTCTGTGGGAACTGATTTATCCCGTACTTTAATGCATGCATCCACTTAAATATATATTCTGCTTATGTACTCATTTCTCCTCTTTACTTATTCTCTTAATATGCCTTACCATTCTCGTAGTTTCGAACATGCTTCTTACTTTACTATCTAGTATCTCTTTTCTTGAATAAATTTTTTTTTTTTTTTTTTTTTTTTTTTTTGGGAATTCTAAAAGGTCTTTATTAACTATCTCTCCTCACACCATTATCTACTTGAGTCTTGTATCAATATCTTTACTTATTTAACAACCCCTGAACCATTTTATAACATACTCAAGATCATATCATTGTCCTTAAACATTTTTCATCTTAAATTTCCTTCCACTAATTGTAAGTCTCTTCATTTCTATCTTGTTCTATTTCATTGCCATGTTTTGGGCAATCCCTGACGGTATCATACTTTAAGTCATACTCGTGACTTGCAATTGGGCTTAGTAAACTCCATTGCTTGGATAGCTAATTATATCAAAGTGGAATGAGAATATCTGGAAGGTATAATGACCTTGGTTCAATTTTGGTACAACAAGTAACCAAAATATGTTATCAATAAATCATCTGACAAGCTAGGAAAGAATAATCAGAGGGTAGAAATGAAATGACAAAGGTCAGGGGGAGGAGACCCATTTTGTCGATACCCGTCCGATTTCTTGTCTGATGGTAACGCTACCGAGATTGATATTATGTGGGGTGATCAGTCCCGCATAGACACAATCTCAGTCACACGAAGTTCTAGTACTTTGGTGACTCTCAAGTTTCCGGGTGGTGAAAAGAAGCTTTCGCAACTTGGCGAGCTCTTCTAACTCATGATTTTTCTGGACTCTGTATTTTCATAATACATTTTTCTGGGCTTCAAGGGCTCACGTAGGACATCACAACATGAGGTATTACCACGATAAGTTTTCCTTTATATCATTAGCTACACAATTCTTCTTACTATAAGTACTTATATACAACTTCACTGAAGTAGTCTTCAATGTTCTTTTATCCCCTATAAGCTTTCACCACTAACTGAATGTGTCATCCTTGTATTTCATAACCTTACAAGGGCGTACAACCTTGCATTTTTTTTTTGTTTTTAATTAATTCTACGTTTGTAGAATTCGGGGTTCTCTTCGGGGTACTGCCTCGCATATCAATCGAGGTGGCCTTATCAATATAAGGTTTCTTTTAAATAGCACTAGTATTTCCATATTGTAGACTTCTTACGAGTCTACGCTCTAGGATGTCAGCCTATCGGTTAATCTCAACCGGCCATAATAACTAATTTATTTTAGATATTTAGTTTATATGCTAGTCGCACCATACAATTTGCTCCATATAGCATTATGTCTTGGTCTTTAGGAATAACTGTTAGTGGTCGGGTGTTCCCTTACCTTATCCTCCAAACTGATCTTGCAGATCTGCTTCAACTATTACTGGCTATTCAATTGACATCGTTGATGCTTTCACTTTCTTATGTTTATTAAGAGTAATTCTCTATCTTTTGAGAATGTAATAACATTGCTTTTCTTTATGACTTCATTAACCTATGAGAGGTTCTCATGGTTATTTTAACTATCATCGATGGGCTAGTGCTTTGCTTACTTGTATATCTTAATTTGGGGCATATTATAACCTCATATTTACTTGTCCTGTTTATTCATGATGCGCCAAGAATGTTGAAACATTCGAGGAGTTCTAGTGGTATAATCTTATCGGTGTTAACCACACGCATCGAAAATTCCTACAGTCTTGGGAATGTCATTTATCAGTTCATGGTAAGGTCATCCTGAAAGATTGATCTCGTATAATGTCCCCTATCATCCTTACTAATTTGTTGGCGGTTGATTTTTCAATCTCGTAATAACGTCATGTTTTACACCCTGTGATCGTGGGTGGATATTCTAAAGTGACCAAAATGGGACATCAACTTATCTAAATCATTCTTGAAAAAAAACTGATAAATTCGTTATGATCGAACTATCTCTGGTGTCGAAGCACCGGGTTGGTGAACTTTGTTCATGCCTAACCTCATTTAGGTTCTGATTGACATGTTCTAATATTTGAACTCTAACTGCGAGAGGTCAATGCTTTTATGCTCATGGATATATTTCCAAATAGGTAAACTATTGTTACCGTCGTTCTTTTCTAACTTCACTTTAATCATTCATTGCATTATTATTATATTCTTTTGTCTAACCATGATGTGGTACATCAATAGTTTTATAGTGGTCTTATCTTTATTGCGCCACAGTATCTTCATTAACTTATAATCACTTCATTATATAAAACATCCGTGAACTAACGTTGTTCATATGTCTTGAAAAGCCGTTAAAAGGCTAAGCCCATGTCATCGAATGACATCTTATCTTCATTGTGTCTCTTGCCTTGATTCTTTTGCACTCGTGCATCTTCATCGCCTTTTCTTCTTCTTTCCTTGCGGAAAGGAAGGAATATCATTCCCTCAATGTCTATTCTAAGTTTTCCGAGGAAAACAACTAGTTCAAGCGAGCTAGGTTCTCTAGCAAGCCTTGTTCTTTTCTATATGTGATCTTAAATCCACTATGTCCTTTCTATTCTTCAACTTCCAATCTCGTGAAAGTCTTACCTTTCCTCGTTGAGCGCGATGTAGTGAAGTGCAGAGCTTTGTCGACTGACTCAATTAGTCAAGTGTATCAATACTCGACTAAACTCTGAAGAAGACTCTCGGGTTTCAGAGCAACCATGGCTCTGATACCACTCTGTCACGACCGGACTTCACTAAGGATAGTTAAGCCGGGAAACCATGACTAGGGATGGGAATTAGGAGTAGGGGAAAGAAAGGGGGTATAAGATTGTGTGTGGAATATGACTCGTATAGCTATTTGAACAACACTTTATACTATTGAACGTCTCAACTCGGGATCTCAAATGAGAATACAAGGATACTTGTCATAATCTATTACATGACTTGAAACAATTCTCGGAAGCTCAAGAGTTTGCACAGCGGAAGAATACTTGAATACATGTATGAAGACACGTATTACCGAGAGTCCTAATCTATAACGACAAAAGCTCCACTCACCACTTCACATCATCTCGCTCAACCTGCACATTTAGAAATACATGCAGGGCTGAGTACGAAAGTACTCAGTGGGCACATGCCGAAAACTATACATAATAATTGTCAAGCCATTCAACTGTAAGACATAGGGGTTTTATTGAAAAGAGCCCATGCTTACTAAAACTGTTCTTGTGATCTAAAAGTGCATGCATGCTAAGTTCTTTCGTAATCTACCATATCTGAAACTGTGGTGTCGAGGAGGTGGCCACCTCACACGACACCTGACCGGCCAACCCTGAAGATGACTCACGGTCCTGTGTACACTAGTCCAAGTAAGATAACAAGTCTTAACGAGGACCCGAATTCGATTAACTTTAATTGGCGTAGCCAATGCAGATAGGCGTCATACATAAATCGAAACATTTATGGCATGACAATACTTGAAAATAAACATTTTCATCTAAACATTATATAACTTTTCTTGTATAAGAAAGCCCACCTTAAGTAACGTGAAAAGTGTCGATCCTGATAGAATCGCAACGTCAACCTTCCGGTCGATTTCCACCTATTTAGAAACGACGTTATAAGAATTTCCATTCTCATAGAATCTAATAATTCCTTATAAAGAATATTATATTCTTTATTTCTAATTTCTCGTTTCGACTATCGTTTCGTTAGTGAGATTATTAATCGGAGTTAATGATTCTCCTTGGCTAGTGATAGCCGTTAATTGTCCTTGTAAGCTTCGAATAATAATTTATTTGAAGTTATATATTATTAGATTGTTAAATCTAATATTCTCTTCATAATTCATTTCCATGAATTAAATAGGCTATTTTAGGCTCGAGAATTTCTCAAGCTTCAATAATAAATTCATATTACTCGAGTGGCTTTATTAGAATTAATAAGACTTTTCTCGGTAATTTATAACGTCCTTCTCGTCTAAATTTTACGGGTATTGAACATGCGAAATGTTAAATAAATTAAATAGTTGGGCCGAATAATTAACCCGGCCCATTATTATGGCCCAGAACCCCAGCCCACGACCCAGACTTAATGCCCAGACCCAAACCCAAACCCGGACTCGACCCGACCCGACCCGACCCAGACCCAACCCCCAATTCCCAAATTGAAAACAATCCCTAACCCACTCTCCTCACACACAAACACGCACACACACACGACATTATTCTTCCCCTCCCTTTGCTGCTCCTCTCCGTCGTCGGCGCCGCTCTCGCCGACGGCGAGGGCTTGCGTTGCCGGCGACGGCCGACTCCCTCTCCCTCTCACCTCTTTCCCCCTCCCTCTCTCTCTGACTCCATCTCTCTTTCTTTCTAGGTTCGCGGTCCTCTGCCGAGGCTTTTGCCGGCGGCGAGAGCTTCGGCCCTCGAGGCCGCCGCCGTCCAACAGGTATGTACTTCCTCCCTTGATCTCCCTCTCTCTCTCTCTCTCTCTCTCTCTCTCTCTCTCTCTCTCTCTCTCTCTCTGACCTTATTCTCTCACATTCGATTTTAGGGAGGCAGAGCACGACTGCCATGAAGCCGCTGGCCGAACGCCGACGGAGTCCGCCGATGCCGTTCGTCCCGGGGCCGCCTCTGCTGCCCCGTCGGTGCTCCTGGACCGAGTCCAGCCCCTCCATCCCGTCGGGCCTCGTGCCTCGACGGAGGTTCCGTTCAAAACCTCCCTCTCTCGATTATAGAAACGTTTATTAGGTGTTTCTTTTAGGTTCGATTATGGGGTTAAATCCCAGATTATGAATGTCTTTTCTCATTCAAGCATGTAACATAATTCGTGCTTTAACACTCTTGTGGTTTCGATTATCTAGAGGTTCGTTTATGAACAAGTCTTATAGTTTAGGTACTTGATATGCTATGGTTTAAGCTTATGCATTATTTCTAGACATGCTTGGCTTCTTAGAATCTCATGCTTGATGTTTTATAACTCATATACTTGCTTGAGGACATTTAACTGAGTCATATTGTGAGTCTATGCTTGTATACTTGGGAGTCTTAAACATCCTTTATGCTAAGCTGAATTTTACTTAAAAGGATGGATTGAAGGAACTTACAAGTATGTAGTAGGGCTGTTGTTGCTAGCTATTCCCTTTCTCTTCCTTAGTCCTCTTCCTCTCTACTTACTCTAATGCTCTCAAGTGCTAGTATGTGCAAGTGTTTGAATGAGTAACCTCTTGGTTAATGGAGTATGGGGGAGTATTTATATGCATATATGGAGACTGATTTTGATGTCTTTGAAAGGGAGTGGAATCGGTGGGTGTGATGTTTTGGAGGCTCAAGAAATCCTCCAAGATTATGTGCAAATTCACACTCTATCCTTCACCTTCCTCTCTTTACTTTTCAGCAACTTGTTTAGTGTTTTGGGGGCTTATTCTCCTTCCGTTACTTCTCTCTTCTTGTGTGCAGGCTGTGGCCCCTACTTGGGCAAGTTGGAGGCTGCTTTCTTGCAGGAATTGGCTGCCAAAATGGACTTTTGGAAAGCTGATTTTTCAGCTTGATTAGAAGGGAAAAGGGAGTGTGATTTGAGGTGGAAGAGAAGCCTTTGTTCCCATTAGTTCTAGCCTTAGTCATTCATTTAATATCCTTTGTGTAATAACCCTTGTATAGCTAGTATTGGTTATGCATTATCCATTGTATATAAAAGTGTAATAGCTAGATCTTGAATTGATCTCTTATTTTCTTATGCATAAGCACATTTCTTGTATTATTCTTTTATTTATTCATGAATAGGTGCATTACTATGTATGGAATATAAATTATTCCATTATCTCCTTGCATTAGAATTCTTGAAAATAGATATGTACACACTATATTTATTTGTAGCGGGCTTCTCCCGTAATTATAATCGGGCTCGGCCCATATGGAGGTAATGGGCTCGACCCAATACTACAACTACTTTAGTAACGATTTACATCGTTAGTTATTAAATTATCGATTCGATAATTATTCGAATAGTTCGTAATAGATTCCGACCTAACATTATCGCAGTCGGAATTAAATTGCTAAATCGAATTTAATTACTTCGATTTCGTATATTAATACGAGTATCACTTGCAACTAATTATCAATAATTAGTTTTTTTTTTATACTAACGAAAATGCGGGCCATTACAGCGTCATAGTTCTAATAAGATACATGTTCAGGGGTGGCATGGAAATATCGAATTAGATAAGCCCAACTCTGTCTGGTATCCGATCCCTAGGATGGCCCAAACAGACCTCGGGAATCGATCTAAATAGTATTATTGAGTATGGGCTCAATAATTGTACTCAGGTCCATGATATATATTGGATTTATATCCGTTGGATGGATATTAAATATAACTAATTTAGATTTATATCCAGTGGGATAAGATTAAATCTAATTAGTTATAATTTAATCATTCATGGATAAGATTAAATCTAATAGGATAAGATTTATTTAATTAAATCTTATGGGGATAAATATCATATAAATAAATATATTTAGTATATATTTATTTATTTATTCTTCTACTGGAATTAGAATAAATTCTATTTGTTAGAATTAATTCCGGATATACAGTTGCATAACTGAACAGATTAATTCCTTATTAATTCCGTATTAATAAAGGAATAAGATTTGTAAGTTATGGAAAGAGAATGAATATGGGATAGGCAAAGATATGGTTAGAGATAAATAAGGAATCATATCTCCTTATTTATGTACCATATAAATACTCTCCAAGTCTCTCATCAAAACCCTAGTTCTCTAGAGTTGTCAGAAAGAGTTTCACGCAGAAACCTAGACAAGAGAGAGAGTGCGGCCGCCGGGTTCTGAGAGAAAGGGAGATCGAGGTTCCAGTGATCTTGAGACGTCCACCAAGTCTCAGATCTGAAGGTGTGGGATCACATCCTAGAAGATCAGAACCGTAGATCGATCAGACACGACTCAGATTGCACGTTCTTCATAATTACAAGGTATGTACTCGAGCCCTTGCATGAACTTATGTGCACGATCGAATCAACATAACCGAACCAAGATCTGGGTCGGGGCGGCTTTCAAGCAGCCGTTCCAACAATAATCGCATATCACGAGTTATAATTTTGTATATTCTAACCTGTTTTGTGGCATTCCAACAGGTTCAGTCCACCCGTTAGAAATACTCACTTTCTTACGTTATAATCGCATATGACCGGTTAGAATTTTGTATATTCTAACATGTCCCGTGGCATTCCAACAGGTTCTGTCCATCCGTTAGAAATACCAACTTTCTAACGTTACAATCGCAAATGACAGGTTATAATATAGTATATTATAACCCATTCCGTGGCATTCTAACCCGTCCCGTGGCATGCATTTTAATTGGTTCAATCAACCTGTTAGAATTATTCATTTTCTTACTAAATAATTAACATGTTTGGTTATAAATTCATTAATTCTAACTAATCGCATACATTATAATCGGTTAAATCAACTAGTTTGAATTATTTTATTCTTTACGAAATGAATTCATACGATACGTAATAATACACTCGATTCAATCAACTTTGGTAGAATTATTGATTATCTTACTAAATAAATTCAAAGATTTGGTTAAAAATTATCTCATTCTAACCAATCGGTTAGAATGTATACCATTTAGGTTAGAATTAGTTAATATCTAACCAAACATGCGAATTCGTTTAGTAAGAAAATGAATAATTCACAATTTCTAACTATGATATTTTAGTATGGTGTATCAGATCTAAAATAGAGAAAAAAAAAAAAAGAAAAAAAATCAAAAAGTTTGGGGGTGGGTGGGGTGGGGTGAGTGGGTGGTGGGTGGATGTGGGCGAGTGGGCGAGAGAGAGTGGGAATCGGAGAGTGGGGGAAGGTTAGTGGGCGAGTGAGGGAGTGAGAGTGGGCGAGAGAGAGTGGGCGAGTGAGAATCTGAGTGGGAGAAGGTTAGTGGGGGAGTGTGCAGAATTAATTCTGACACCATGCAGAAGGTTAGAAGGGCAAAATTGGGAGGATTTCCCAAAATTGGCCATTATTTGGTTTTCCTTATAATGTGGCCAAATTTTAGTATTTATTAAGAGTATAAGACACTACTACCTCCATCTCATATAATTAGTCTCATTTGCCATTTCGGTCTGTCTCACCTATTAGTCCCATTTCCTAAAACAGAAAAGAATACATGGCTACAATTAACTCTCTCTCTTCACAATCAATTACAACCACACATTTTTACCTTTATTGACTCTTGTGCCCATTTTAAATGGGACTACTTATATGAGATGGAGGAAGTATAATTTTTGCCCCCTTAATTTAACTCTTAATTCACCATGGTTCAAAATTTAATTAGAAGAACCCCTTTTAATTAATTAAATTAAGTTCAGTAAGTAATTAATCTCTGCCCAACTAAAGAAATAATTCGACCCACTAAATTTGTACGTTCCAATAATTATAATGAATTGTAACTCAAATCCAAGACCAAACTCCAGACCCACGAAAACTTAGCTTGTTTCATGGCATGAACCCATAATATAATGACAAAGCCTTGGGTGCGGCCTGCCGCACCATGCGGCTGGACCCACCTGGCCCGACACGACTTGTTGACCCAGCCCGACCCGGTCTGACTTGGTTCAACCCGATCACGTGGACCTGATTTCGGTCCGGGTCAACCCGACCTGTTTAGGTAAAGTGTCAATCTTTATTAATAAAAGTGCTAATTTTTATGAACAAAAGTGTCAATCTTATAAATAAAAATTTACATGTAATATGTATGTATGTTGTAATTTTAAAATTACTTTATGGGGTTCACATATCAATTTAGGGTTTTATAATTATTATTTAGTATTTAATTTCAATTTTATAAGGTTGAATATAGATTATAAATTGAAACTTAGGATATATAATTCTCCAGCAAAGTGTCAATCTTCATGAATAAAAGTGTCAATTTTTCTGAATGAAAGTGTCAATCTATGTGATATCGAAACTTTTATATTTTTTTTATCGACTTGTTATTATAATGGTTTGATATATGGTTTATGAGAAGTGATATGCTACTCTCTCTATGGTGCTCACCTCCGTGGGCACCTTCGTCGTTTTATCATCTTGATACTACTTTATTCGATTTTTTTCAATTGCGTTATATTCTAGTACCTTAAAATAAAAAATCATAAAACCAAAAAAATCAAAACCCGATTTTTTTTTTTAACTTCAAAAATGACTAATAAAATCATTTGAGCTTGATCTTTATTTTTATTTTTTGATTTTATGGTTTCTATAATTATTTTTAAGGTACTAGAATATAATACAATTGACAACATCGAACAAAATAATATCAAAATGATAAAACGACAAAGGTGCCCACGAAGGTATGAATTCAAAATCCGAAGCTATGAGAATATAGGAAATAAATCAAGAAATTCATACGTGATGCCACGTAGGATCAGGATCCATATTGCTATTATATATATATTGATGTAACACCTTACACGGCAAAGTAATTTATAGTATGCTCTCGCTTGAGACCAAACAAAGAATAAGACTAATAAGTGGGACAAACAAAAATGACAAATGAAACTAATAACAAGGGACAAGGGTAATAAGTTCCTACTACAAGTGTAAAATAAAAATTGTTATAAAGTTTTATATCTAATCAGGCCCGTCTCTATAATTATTGAGGCCCTGTGCTAATAAAAAATTTAGGCCCCTAAATTTTACTTAAATATGCAATAAATAAAATAAATAATAAATAACAATAAATCAATAATAATAATAATAATAATAATAATAATAATAATAATAATAATAATAATAATAATAATAATAATAATAATATATTGCGATAATGTCTTACAAAACACTCCATAAAACAAATATGCAAAGAGAAGAGGGACTGAGGGAACGCCGGCGAGAAGAGGGACTGAGGAAAGAAGAAGGAGAGAATTGACTGCGTTTTTGTATACAAGAGTAGGGCTTTTCCCTTTCTTTGTTTTTGTTTGAATCGAGAAGTTGGGCTTTTGTTTGTATACAAGAGTTTGGGCGTTTTTGTTTGAAAAGCAGTCCCTATTTAAAAATTTTAAAATATAAGAATTGGGCTTCTATTAAAAAATTTGGGCCAAAATTTTAAAATATAAGAATTGGGCTTCTATTAAAATTTTGGGGCCCCTATTTATTGGGGGCCCTGTTCTGAATAGCCTCTTGGGCCGGCTATAGGACGGGCCTGTATCTAATTTTTAAGGAGTACTCCCACCTTCCCTCCCAAGAGGATACATTTGCTTTATTGGTACGTCCCCAACAAGAGAATACGTTTTCTTATTGGGTAAAAACATTTTTAGCATATGCACTCTCTCCACTTTAACAAACAAACTCACTTTTTCTTAAATCTCATACCAAAAAAGAAACATCTCCTCTTTCGAGTGACATAGGGAGTATATTTTTGACCCGCTTATCAAATTTCTTGATACTCCATTGGATGACGGTGGAGACTAATCCCACCGTCACATTTTATGTTTGCACATTTCAATCACATTATAGGTGATGACAGTTTAATAGACTTACTTAATGATAATCTATGGATATATTAAGGCAAAAATCTTCAAGAAACCCTATGGAAAGCGCAAACTTCAATATTCTAAGAGATGGGATGTCTCGGTTGAAAGAGCCCTAAACGCAAAGAAAGGTATAACTAATCAACCAAATTAATCAAAAGGTAAGTAGACTAGTGGCGCACTACCCACTCCCCCCGCCTCCAAAGCCTTTCGTTCCAATTCAAGCATCCTCTTTTCCGTAACCCAAAGAAAACTCCAAATTTCGAATAAAGTATATCGTATAATATTACGCCATTACTAATTATATGTTGCTGGGATTACAAATGCAGGAACGCAATTCTTATTTATGGGTTGGTTGTTGGAAATGGTCCCGCGCTTTTCTTACACTTCACTTGAATAAAATCTGCTGCTATATAATGCCTCCATTCTTGAATTTCTTCTTCCGAAATCACGACGTAAAACAAAGCAGCTCACAACTGGAGGTGAAGCCCTTTAATTTATTTTTATTTTGTATTTGAATTTGGACTGTGCATGCAGCCTAAATATTGTTGAGTCATTTTTAGGAATCGAAGGATATTATGGAGAAGTCTCCCACAAGCAATGACAATGGAGAGATTATTCATATTGAGGTGAACGTGGTTTATTTCTATGTTTTTCATACTTTCTTTGTCGCATTTCATTTGACTCGTATAATAAATATATGTAAAATATAAATTAATAAACCAAGAAACATATTAAGTATAACGAGTACGATGGATAGCAAATTTTGTTGGAAATAATGGTGCCGAATGTTTTGACATCATAGAAATTAATTTTTAGATAAATGTATGTTAATAGAAAGGTTGATAGTCTGTAATCTTGAAATTAATATCTTACTTTGATTGAATGGGTGATAGCTTTTCTAAAATCTTTAAAAACAAGCATCGAATAATGAAAAGTAGTAGTAGTAAATATCTTGGTGCAAATTAATGACTAGATGGGCTCTTCACTTACTAGATGAATCTTCAAGTAACAGTAAAAGCATATAGTATTAATTTTGCACATTATCTTCAACATAAGAGTGTTTTGGGGTGACTAGCAGAGATTACGTGCGATGGACGTATAATCTTGTTGGATATATAATAATTATTTTTAATGTTATTAGTATATTATAAATATCAGCATACTTGAAGATAAATAAATAAATAATATAAATTGAAATATATCCAGAATTAATATTCTATTTTATTTTAATTGGAAGGGCAAAATAGACAAATCAAATTTTGTAAACAAAACACTTTTTATAATAGTATAGATTAGTTAAATACAAGAGATGCTACGAAGGCTTCGTGCTCAAGCACTGCCAATATAAAACTTAAGTCCGAGGTTATATACTCTTTATAATTAGTTATTACTCCCTCAGTCCCATTCATAAAGGATAACATTTTCGCGACACGGGAATTAAGACGAGAGTGACAGTGGTGGATAAAGTAGTGTGAATGGGTTTTAGTGGGTTAGAATTTGCTATTTAAAGTAATATCCCTATATGAGTGGAACAGACGAAAATAGAATTTATCCACGTGACAGGGGAATACTTTTGACCCCTTTTTTTTTTCCTTAGTTTTAAGGTGTCTCAGAATTCACTCGTTAGCCTGGGTTTAATTTGATGGGTTCTGTTAGTTATTAGTTGAACTATCGTTTCTTGTATTTTCTTTTGTTCTTTTAGAGCATGTACAATGGGAAGGGTCTAGTCTATGTGACAAAAATAAGAACTAGTCCTTAAATTTTGTTCCCATTGGAGATCTTCAAAATAAGAACCCAGGTTCTTATATAAGGTGTTGCATCTTAAAAAAAATGGGCCCTTTTTAATTTTGATAAATGGTTTTTCCTCTTTTTTTTTCTCTTTTTTTCCTTTTATTTTTCCTTTTATTTTCCTTTTCTACTTTCATCTGATTTCACCTATTTTCAATAGCAAAGTTGTTCTTTTAAAAAATTTAATCGTATTATTTAGGATCTAAACTATTTAAATACTAAAACATATTATTTGAAAGTAATTCATAATTTTTATACCGTCAAATATTTAGTAAATATATTTACGTTTATTGTAATCAAGTTTATTAATTTTATGATAATAAAATAAAATCAATTGTAAAATAAAATAATAAAAAATAAAATAAAATAATAAGTGAGACCCTTCAATTATGATAAGAACCCTTGTTAAAAATCTTACCATTGTCATTTTTTAATAACAATGAGTTCTTGTCTATGTGGCATATAGAAGAACCCCATTTGGAGTTCTGTATGTTGATAATCAATTTTTGTCCTTTTTTCTTTTTTTTTTTGGGTCAAAGTGAAAAGGCCAATGTTATTAGTTCTGCTAAATTCTGAAACTGGAAAAGTAAAAAATCACACGTTAAAAATTTTAAATTTACAGTATTTTTCATTCTACTTTGCTGTTTAAGTCCTTAATTGCATTTTCGGATATACTTGCTCGTCTTATCGATCATAAGTCCACTTATATTAAAATGAGTTTATGATAATATCGTCGGCTCGTTGATTATTGTTAACGAGACAAGATGCTATGTAGCATTTGATATTTGCAGAGTGAGTTATTGATCATAATATCTGTCCTTCCCTCTAAGCTTCAGCTCATCTCAAATCCACTGATCACTTTCTCAATCTCTGCAGCAGGACTTAAATCATGAAATCGACGATCCGACCTCCGAAGCTACGAAACCTGCTTCGAATATCCTATTTAACCATGATTTTTCCGGAGGACTTTATTCATGGAACCCCAACAACTGTGTTGCCTATGTCAATTCAGAAGAAACAGTGCACCCTAAACTAAGCGGCCGTTTCGCAGTGGTTGCAAACCGTAACGAACGTTGGCAAGGCCTCGAGCAAGAGATCACAAACAGAGTCTCCCCCGGTTCGACCTACACCATCTGTGCTTGGGTTGCGGTTTCGAGTCTGAAAGGTGATACAGATGTGATAGCCACTTTGAAACTCGAAAGCGATGATTCTGCAGTTAGCTACCAATTCATTGCAAAGTAACTAATCTTCTTTTCTTTAGGCCTTTTCACTTTCTTCAATGTTTAATTTTTCGACTTATCTAATTTTTCTTTTGCAGAACATCTGCTTCCTCCGAGCACTGGGAGAAGCTAGAAGGCTCCTTTTCGCTCTCAGCTATGCCTCGTCGAGTTACATTCTACCTCGAAGGCCCTTCTCCCGGCATTGACCTCCTTATAAGATCCGTAACTATCTCGTGTAATAGTCCCGATGTAAGTTATGGAGTATGCAATTTAAGGGTGTTTTTTCGAGCTTATCAAACTCCTCAAAATAATTTATGAACCGTTAACAATTGTTTGGCAACCTCTTAAAGAATAAGTACATCGGATATCCCAACTTATTTTTCAATCTATTAAGCTCGTAAGATTCTTATAAGCTCTTGAAACTTATAAATTCTTTAAAATAAGCTTAGCCAAATGCTCTCTTAGAATTTGTTTTTAATGTTGTATTTGCATTTGATAGATCCAAAGAACAGACTCTTCCGATGATGGAGATGAGAACATCATACAGAATTCGACATTCGATAACGGAACAACTAACTGGACCGGCAGAGGTTGCAAGATTGCGGTGCATGACTCAATGGGAGATGGGAAAGTTGTTCCCTTGACAGGAAAGTATTTTGCATCGACGACTGATCGTACAGACAATTGGAACGGGATTCAGCAGGAGATAACGGGGAGAGTTCAGCGGAAACTGGCCTACGAAGTTACTGCTGTTGTCAGAATACTTGGCAATAATGTCACTTCGGCAAACGTCAGGGCCACACTCTGGGTTCAGGCTGCAGATCTCCGCGAACAGTACATCGGAGTCACAGGGTGAGCCCTGCTATTTCTTTCCCATGATATATAGCACTCCTTCCATATTCTTTTGTACACATTTTCTTTTCGGCACGACAAATAATAAAACTTGACGAGTGCTATAAACTCTACTCTAAACACACTGTTAATTTTTAGTGTGCAGGCAACGGATAAAGATTGGGTGCAGATGCAAGGGAAATTTCTGATAAATGGTTCTCCCTCAAGAGCAGTTATCTATTTGGAGGGACCACCTCCGGGCACCGACATTCTCCTCAATAGTCTGGTTGTGAAGCACGCTGCCAAACTCCCTCCCCCTTCTGCACCTATTATTGAGGTAATCTTATCAAAACCACATATTTGGGATAAATGCACGGTTTTAGCTCGATACATATTTAGTTCGAAATTCAAATGTACATAAATTTGTGTATTTTGCAAATATTTGATTGAGCCCAACGACTAACCCATTCCTTCAGAATCCTGCATTTGGTGTCAACATAATTTCCAACTACAACCTCAGCGATGGCACCAACGGCTGGTTCTCCCTTGGGAGCTGCAACCTCAGTGTCTCCAACGGCTCGCCACGTGTCATTCCGCCGATGGCTAGAGATAGCCACGAGCCGTTGAGCGGGCGCTATATTCTCGTGACAAACCGGACCCAGACTTGGATGGGTCCGGCCCAGATGATAACCGATAAGCTGAAGCTCTTCCTTACTTACCAAGTTTCTGCTTGGGTTCGTGTCGGGAAGCAGGCGTCTCGTCCTCAGAATGTCAACATTGCTCTCGGCGTTGATGGTCAGTGGGTAAACGGCGGCCAAGCTGAGGCCACCGGCGACACGTGGCACGAGATAGGTGGATCGTTTAGAATTGAGAAGCAACCTTCGAAGGTGATTGTCTATCTACAGGGTCCTGAGGCTGGTGTGGAGCTAATGGTGGCTGGGCTTCAAATCTTTCCGGTCGACAGGCGCCATAGATTCAAACAACTGAAAAACCGTACAGAGAAGGTATGAGTCACCATATATCCTCATTAACCACACCTTTACAGTTCCATCAAGCTGTATGCTATGATTTAGTACCTATTATATTTGATGGTTTCTATTGAAAAGAAAACACCTCATTTACTATAACGACGCAGTTACGCAAACGCGACGTTATCCTAAATTTCACGTCGTCTGGTTCGAGCCCGGCTTCAGGCACGTTTGTAAAGATCAGACAAACTCAGAACAGCTTTCCATTCGGATCCTGCATAGGTAGGTCCAGCATTGACAATGAAGACATCGTTGATTTCTTTACCAAGAACTTCAACTGGGCCGTTTTCGAGAACGAGCTCAAGTGGTATTGGACCGAAGCGCAGCGAGGTAACTTCAACTACAAGGATGCCGACACCTTACTCGACCTCTGCACCAGCCACAACATGCAGCTCCGCGGCCACTGCATCTTCTGGGAATCCGAAGGCGCCGTCCAGTCGTGGATACGAGGCCTGAGCCGAGACGACATGATGTCGGCCGTCCAAAGCCGGCTCAAAGACCTCCTCACGCGCTACAAGGGGAAGTTCAAGCACTATGATGTTAACAACGAGATGCTTCACAATTCCTTCTACCAAGATCATCTAGGGAAGGATATCAGGGCTAATATGTTCAAGACAGCTAGCCAACTCGACCCGTCCCCGCTCCTCTTCGTGAACGACTACAGCATCGAGGATGGGACTGATGCCCGGTCTTCGCCCGAGAAGTACATTGACCACATTCTCGATCTCCAAAAGCAGGGCGCCCCTGTTGGTGGGATAGGGATACAGGGGCACATAACGAGCCCCGTGGGGGCCATCGTGTGCTCGGCCCTCGATAAGCTCGGGACTCTAGGCCTCCCGATCTGGTTCACGGAGGTCGATGTTTCTTCGGTCAACGAGCACGTTAGGGCTGACGATCTCGAGGTTATGATGCGGGAAGCTTTCGCCCATCCGGCGGTCGAGGGCGTGATGCTGTGGGGATACTGGGAGCTGCTGATGAGTCGGGACAACGCGCATTTGGTGAATGCGGAAGGGGATGTCAACGAGGCGGGAAAGCGGTTGCTCGCGCTCAAGCAAGAGTGGTTGACGCGTGCTCGTGGCTATGTGAATGATGAAGGCGAGTTTGAGTACAGAGGGTTCCATGGAATGTATGAAGTTGAAGTTGTTACTTTTTCTAATGAGAAGGTGGTGAAGAAGTTTGTGGTTGATCAAGGTGAGGATCCGGTTGTGATATCAATCAATTTGTAGGGCTCTGTTGTAAAATTTGACAACCGAGTGTGAGTGGTGTGGAAACTTATAAGTGGTAGTGTGGTACTCTTATTCTGTGCTTGATTGGGATTTCTACTGCATTAATAAATGTTTTCTATTGGTATATGCAAGGCTCAGAAATATTTTATACTCCTTCCGTATTTATTTTTCCTTTAATTCTTTTCTCTGTCGTTCACGAAAAGTACGATTTGTCCATTTTTATAGGTTGATTTAGTATTCATTGATTATTATCTTTACAACTCAAAAGTAAATTCAGTTTATTTAAATAATCATTTTACTTTAATTTAACATGCAATTACGTTAAGTGAGAAAAAAAAAAAAAAAAAAAAAAAACTAATTTAACATCTAATTATTATAAAAATTAAAACATGTCTTGGTACATTCTAAACACAAAGATCATGATCACAGAGAAAATAATACATATGTTATTTGTGCATGGTTATACAAGGAAGTTGTGAGCATTGTTACCGCTAATTAGAAAAATGGCCTATTGTTGGTAACCATTTACAGTTAATATTAATGATGTTTCTAAAGTATGCATACTTAGGCATATTTTATTTATTAGTAAAGGGAACGTGCGTTGCACGTTAAATCAAGTTTTTTTTTTCTTTTCATGATAAAAGTCATTATGTATAAATTTGTAAAAGTAGTGGACTGTAAAAAATATTATATATTATGATGAAGAGATGAACAATCTAAATACAGCAAAGTATTAAATTATATTATTGTATAAATTACTATTTTGATTGAGTGGGTATCATATTGTATATAGTTGATCTTGTAAATAATTTTGATTAAGTTTAAAAGAAAGGGAAAAAAAAAACAGTTAAAAAAAAAACAGTTACTTTATTAACTTAAATTTTAGAGTCACAATCAAATATGTTACCTCCACATTTTAACAAAAGTTTTACTTTCAAATACCATGAATAATTTAAAATTTTTAGAGAATAATATATATAGTATTAAACTTTCTTAAAAGAAACACATAGAGGCAAATAAAACATGTTTTATTATTTGGAAGTAATTCTTTTTGTTTATAACTTATATCGAAAAGCACGAATATATTCAAAAATGAATTTATAAATCTCAATCTTCATGTGTCAAATGATCCAATATGTAGATTCATATTTATACTAAATATTTTTTTAATTCTAACTTGACAGATATATATATATATATTTTCTTCGTCTTATTGAATTCAATGTTATAATAATTAAAATTGATTTTTTTTTTCTTTTCAAAGTTTGATATGAATAATTTATTTCTTTAACAACCATCATTTAGTTTGGTCATTGTCGCTCATTTTGCATTCACTTTCACTCATGTTAAATATATTTTTCTTGTTTTGCATATAATGAACTTATGTATATAATTAAGGGGAGATCCACATACATTAGATAAATGTGTCGATATAACCAATTACAAGGATACGTAATATTGAAGTGCTTGACTTTTTCTTCCTTTTTAGTTTTCAAATTATAGTATTAAAATTGGAATTAATAAAACTCTATCTATCTCTATCTCTCCAATTCCCCCTAACTTAATCGATATGCCTACATAAAAATATATGAACATAGCAAGTTGAAACATATTTCTTAACAAAAATAAAAGAGACACAATTGAACGTGAAGATATATTGGATAGAACAAAAACATAGTCATTAACTTGAAATTGTTTAAAGTATATTCATTTTTATCCTTGTGAAATTACAATAGAGAATGTAATTTTTGTTCATTAATAAAGAATGTGAATGAAGACATATCATTTGTATCAATTAATTATCAGGGTAATTTCGTCCTACAAAATAAATTCATTTCGCATCCCTATATCTAACTGTCAATTATAAGAATGAAATCAATCATAGATATTCAATTCTTTTCATATTGTTTATGCATCTCAATTCTCAACTATATGAACAATGGCGGGTCTATATACGTGGGGCAAATGGCATACGTTTCTATCATTTTAATTTTGCATATAGAGCAAGGTCATATTTTATTTTTATTTATTTCTTCTTCATACACACTCTTTCTTTCAATATTGTATCTTGTGGGATTTGATTGAAGCTTCATGTGGTTAATCATGTTTCTCTCTCTTATTCATAGTTATACTCTTTCTTAGTGTTTGATTCTTCCTCATTTCTCGGTTTTTTCAACAGTTTTGATTAATGTGCTAAGATATTTTGGTTAGGATTATTTAGTTTTACACCTTCTTTGATTAAATGGGACTTTATTTGATATGCTAAGTGTGAGGTGTTGAATTTGAATTTGAGCCATCCATTATCCTCTTAGCCTATTTTGTCCTTATTTAGCCATATCTTATACACTTTATATGTCATCTCTTACCCCATAATACATTTATCTTTTTTTTTTTTTTTTTGATCTTGTTTCGTATTCCAGACTTTTATATTAAATTAAAACAATAAAATGTGGCACATACCGACCTATGATTATAATCAGCATGAGATATTGTATAGCATAAAGAATAGTAAGATATATAAAGTTTTATCTATGAGATAATTTCTTACCAAGACACCAAATTGCACTAAATTTCATGGCTAAACATGTATCTAAAAAGCAAAAAATACATAAAAATTACTCCCTCCTTCCCATCCAATTTGACCTTTTTATATTATTTTACACTCACGCAAATTAACGAAAGACGTCGAATTCAGTTGAACAGAGGGAGCATATATTATTTTAAACATCATATCATGGATATTAATTATATATTTCATCGAATAAATTTTGAAGCTTACAAGAAAATGCGAAAGGAAACTGATGAACAAGATGAAAACAGTTAAGGAATGGAAAAATATGTTATACATAGACAACTCATAAGTTAGACTCAATATGATATTTTGTAGTTTAAACTATTTCTTTTTATTGTGTATAGAAGTTATGTCGGCCCATCTTATGACAATTCTGATTACTTAAGACATGCATTTTTAAACTAATATTATATGTATTCTCCATGACAAAAGTGAAGTTTCTAAATATTAACAGTCAATGGTAAAGTTATGATTACTTATATGTAAATTACGAATCATAGATAAATGAATATATATGAACACAGCCTAGACAATACATTTTTGTCAATCAAAACATCAAAAAATATAATTGTAATCGCATCTTAAGCCAAGTTATTCTTCAATGCTTATTTGCTATGTTGTCAGAGATGCTTATTACTCATTAGCCTAAATTTTATTAGCTGAAGTAAAAATATTCAAAGCGAACTCTTCATTTTAGTTAGCACTAAACTTTATTAAATCTAATAGTAATAATAACTTGATGATAGTGATGTTACTATTGAGTGTTCAATTAATGAGTTTAAGACATGGAATGTGAATTCTGATTCTATTCTATTTTTCATCGAAACTGACTATTCGAACAAACAAAAAATATTAATATATTGCATGAGTCTAATAATACTATATGTTAAGAATTCTACTATAAATGAATAGATTACTCACATTTCTATAACATGATTAGGGTGTCCCAGCATCAAATGAACTGACTAATTATTTTATCTGACATATATAATTTCATATTTACTTTTTGAGTTTGCAAATCAAGTTTATCTCACATGTTAGGATGACCCATTCGCTTAGACTTGGAACTATTTGTATAATATTAAGTCAAGCCAAACACAAATGATCACCCTAATTAATCTTATTCTATCGTAAATAATAAATCTAATTATAATAAATTATTTTTATTCAAACTTAAATTAAAGTATATTAAATTAGAATTTATATTTCTTTGTTATAAAGTAAATAAAAGAAAAATAAATCAAAATGCATTAAAAAATTAATAGAATAAAATTTCAGTTTTTTATTAAAATTTCCGTTTTTCATTTTTAATAGAATAAAATATTAAGAATAATTTTAATTCATTATTCTCCTCAATTATCAAATCCACTTAAACTACTAAATACTCTTAGCTTAATTCCCGTGCCAAAAAATATATAATAACTTGAAAAGTTCGAAGGGAGTAATTGGGTTATGAAATTAACAGAGCAACCGTATAGTCCAACTTTAAATTAAAATATAGAAATTGAAAATTATAGAAATTAATAAAGATTAATTCATGAACTAATTAAAAATGGACGAACCATATAATCTCTTTGATCTCTCGTCAAGGTCTTATTAGCAAAACCTCAAAATGTTCCTGAGTGTGAAAGTATCTCTTCGTCAATTAAATCACATCGCATACATGTCAAAATATTTTCAAGGAAAGCCAATAAGATTGACACAATATTCTACTGTTCATAACAATTAAATTCAATTGTATCTTAGTGATGAATGAAAAACTCTTTTTCATCGTACATAATTTGAAAATAAAGGGACCATGGCAAATAAAAGTATATTCTATAGAATTTTAGTGCAGTAAAACTCGAGTGTATTTTAAAATTATTCTAGAAAAGCTTTTAGAGATATATTTTTTTTAATTAGAATTATGTTTTTAAATTGCCAAAAAAATTACCCATTATATTTGTCTCCATCATAAGATGGGAAAATATTAGGTATTTAATAAAGTTCTCAATTCTATTATCGAACATAAGTTATAGGAGTATTAAAAAGTGAAAAGGCCTCATCTTTGAATTTTAATAAAATAGCAATTCATATAGTCTACATATGAAATCTTCGACACTTAAAAATATTTTTAATACCATATTTACGTTTTTTTTTTTCACTTTTGCATTTTAAATTTTAATTAATACAAATCAAATTATATAAATATATTATCAAATTATATAAATATATATTTTATACCTTAATTGTGATTATATTTTATTACTTAATTACCCTTAATAATAAGTAAATTTAAAGGCCATTATAGGCAATACATTATTTTGTAACATAATGCTCTTTTTAGTATAGTATAGATTTTTTAAGTTAAGGTTGATAAAGTTATTCTAAATATGTATAATATAGAACAACAAGCTTCATTTCTTAAAAGGTTGTTCTGCCTTGTAAAGGCCGATGATGTTCTTTTTAAAGCCTTGCCTATAGAGAACAATTTCTAGTCAACCTTTTATGTCAATAGTTCAGCATGTTCTCAAGTTCAAGATATTAAGCTGCTGATGATCTACCTTAGGCTGATAATCTACCTCCATAGATCTACTTGCCACCTAAGTTGTCACGTCAGTTGCCAGCTAGAAATCTCAACGGGATGAAATGTGTTTGCTCCAACAGCTAGTTGTCACGTCTGGCTAGTTTTTCAAACTATGTCTATATAAAGACTTCCCAATTCAAGGGAACAGTTACAGGAAATTCATTACACAAGCCTAACTGCTGCAGAAATTATCTCTCTAGCCATATCAAATTCAACACTCGAAACTACTTCATATTTCTCAATTGTTGAAGATCGAGAATTTCACCATTGATGAAAACCGCTAGCTTGAAGTGTTTATTGTTGCTTCAAGTCCAATCTACATCTACTCATTCTTCCCGTCAAAGCTAGATAGTTTGAGTTAGTTGTCAAGTCTGTTTTTTATTTTAAAGGTTGTAAATGTTGTATAAACTGATACTCAGTCAGTTTGAAAGAAGAAAGAAGTTGAATCCAAATGTTAAAGAGATTAGTAGATAGAGATAGATCTGTCGTGGAAGTAGGAAGATTATCTCAGAACAACACGGACGACAATGTTATATTATTAGAAAGTTATTATAACTATATTTCTTATAATTAAATTCTAAAAAAAAACTATACCCTACCAGAACAATATAAATCCTAAATGAAAAAAATCTAACCCTAAATGAAAAATTTTATCCACGTGACAATACTACAATAACGATTGACATATTAAGTGTATTTACGGTGGATAAGGGAGCATTTCCGTACAATGAAAATGTTATGCTCGTGAGTATAAGGTAGCTCCTACGTTTTTTTTTTTTTTTTTTTTTTTTTTTTTTTAATGTTTGTTTCTCTAATTTTCCATGTTAGACAATTTATATAATTATATCCAAGGATTTTATTCTTATTTTTTTTATCCATCTCATATCCGCACCATTCATAATTTTATTTACTCAAAAAATAAAAATAAAAAATCGAAGAAACCCCCTTTTGAGGCCTAAAACTTCACCTCCCCCTCTTGCCCTCTTGGTCCCAGCTAAACACTAACTCTCTCTCTTATCTCTGCAGCGAACACCAGATCTCCAACATTTGAAAAAAAAAAAAAAAAAAAAAGAGCAAACGCAGTACCCACCACAACCACCCACCCAAGATTCCCAAACTCACAAGTCTAATAAATCTCACATCCCTTCAAATTCTCCCACTCATCTCTCTCTCTCTCTCTCCTTCCTTCTCCCATGCGTATAGTGCCCCTCTATCCTATTCCTACCGTCCCACTCCACTCCCGTGACTCCACTTCCATCTCTTCTCACTATCCTCCAAATTTACTTCCCTCACTCACTATTTCTTGTCCCACTTTGTTCCTTTTCTAAATCCAAGCCTAATTTAATTCCCGATTGGGACGTTTTATGGATTAAATCAACAATCTATGCAAAATTAATCTCATCAGAATAATTATGCAGCTCAGACGCACTATAAAACCCCCTTCACTCCCCCCATTGCCTTCCCCCACAGACATTACCAATCAAAAGCGATTTCTCAAACTCAAATCCATCCTCATTTCCATGGCCGCTCTCCTCACATTCGCTCTTCTCTCTTTCCTCCTCTTCTTCACTGTCTCCTCCGCCGCTCGCCACCGCAAGCCGTATCCCCATCCACACACTTCCGCCACCGACATTGTTCAGGAGCTCTGCAAGGCCTCGCGCGATCCGCCCAACTGCCAATCGTCGCTCTCCCAATTGCCGTCGGACTCCACAATTTCGCAAGGGATCCAATCGGCGCTGCGGGTTTCCTCAAAGAATCTCGATTCGGGTCGGGTCATGGTCCAGCAGATCCTGGATGCGTCCGCCGCCAATCCCAACCGCTCCGCCGCCGCCAGGAACTGCCTCGAATTCCTGCATTACGCGGAGTACCGGATGAATCTGGTGGCGGCCGACGCGCTGCCGCGTGGCAGGACCAAGGACGCGCGTGCATGGATGAGCGCCGCGCTCGTCTACCAGTACGACTGCTGGTCAGCGCTCAAGTACGTGAACGACACCTCCCTCGTGGATAAAACGATGGCGTTTTTTCACTCGTCGGTAATCGGCTCCAGCAGCGACGCTCTGGGGATGATGGTGAATTACGACGTTTTTGGGGACAAAACCGATTCTTGGGGGCCGCCCAAGACAGAGCGGGACGGGTTCTGGGAACCCGGTTCGGCTTCGCCCAGTTCCGGTTCAACCGGAGGCATGCCGGCGGGGCTGAAGGCAGACGCCACGGTCTGCAAGGGCGGCGGCGCCTGCGACTACGAGTCTGTTCAGAAGGCGGTGGATGCTGCCCCGGGTAATGCCGGGCCAGGTAGACGGTTTGTAATATGGATCAAGACCGGAGTTTATGAGGAGACGGTTCGGGTGCCGTTGGAGAAGAAAAATGTGGTTTTCTTGGGGGATGGCATGGGCAAAACGGTCATTACAGGGTCCATGAACGTGGGCCAGCAGGGGGTGTCGACCTACAACTCCGCCACAGTCGGTTAGTTTTGCTTTTTAACAATTCCTTTTTATATTGTTTTGATAAATAAATAATTGTTATCGAATTTATTGATTCTGACTTATCTAAAAGCTCGATATTTGACAGTAGCATTTGTTCGTGTATATTACAATTTGATCACGAGAACTTAGACAAGACATGTGTGGTGATTCATCTATTAGCTCGAACTTCTATAGAGAGACATAACTTATTTGTTTATATTACGATTCTCAATAAATTCATATTCGAGACTGAAGAGACTAACATTTATTGTTGAGATGTAAATTTTGAGCATCTATTCAATTGTTGATGTGCATTACTTTTGCCTATGCTTATCAGTTTCTTTAGACATCTTTACTTAGTTTATTAAGTATTGTATGTATTGACTGCACATTCTTGAAAAGTAGTTACTACTCCCTCCGTTTACTCCCATTTGGCCATGTTTTCTTATTGGGACGTTTATCTTCATTTGGCTCCTTTCTATTTTAAGCCCAACATTCCACTTTAATACTCCATTTATTCCCTTATATCTCATTTATTTTCACCTTTATACCATTAACACTCCTTTTATCTCTACTTTTACGTCATAAACTTGATTTTCTTAAACACCGTGCCGAAAAGAAAGGTGCCAAATGAAGATAACGGAGGGAGTAGTATTTATTGTGATATCTCGTGAAAAGTTGGTTAAACGGTCTTAAACCCATGGACCATGATTGTTGATAATGAGGGTCTAATCTTAGTTCTTCTTTATTTTAGAGAGGCATGTCAGATTCTTTCACGGACCTTGGATTATTTGTCTTGCTTTCAGATGTTATAAGAACATGAAGCAGTCACCACCTAAGCACCATCACTCATAATCTTTTTCGTCATATCCTTTTGTGTTTCTTCGTACCTTATTATCGTTTGGGTTGCTTCAAAATTCGTAGCATATTCTACTACCACCACCTTCTCAATATAGAAATGTGCATAAAAAAAATGAAGCTCTCGATATAAATTAAACTAAAGAATTTAATTGTGCTGCTACTTTTTGCTCGTAAATGATGTTTTGATTCCTGTACTGGAACAATTGCTTAGAGGAGTTGGTCTTTCATTGTCTAACACATTTACTTGCTGCAGCTGTTGCTGGTGATGGATTTATGGCGACTGGTCTAACCATCCAAAACACAGCAGGCCCCGATGCTCATCAAGCAGTAGCTTTCAGATCGGATAGCGATCTTTCCATTGTAGAAAATTGTGAATTCCTCGGGAATCAAGATACTTTGTATGCGCACAGCCTTCGCCAGTACTACAAATCCTGCCGCATCCAAGGCAATGTTGATTTCATATTTGGAAACTCTGCTTCCTTCTTCCAAGACTGCACCATCCTCGTTGCCCCTCGCCAACTGAAACCAGAGAAGGGTGAAAACAATGCGGTGACGGCCCATGGAAGAATTGATCCTGCTCAATCAACAGGTTTTGTCTTCCAAAATTGTGTGATCAACGGCACCGATGCTTACATGGCTTTGTATTATAGCAAGCCCAAGGTACACAAGAATTTCCTTGGTAGGCCATGGAAAGAGTATTCGAGGACTGTCTTCATACAATGTACCCTCGAGGCCCTTGTCACACCAGATGGCTGGATGCCTTGGAGTGGCGACTTCGCGCTCAAGACCTTGTATTACGGTGAACTAAAAAATACAGGACCCGGATCAGATACGTCGAAGCGAGTGGGCTGGAGTAGCCAGATTCCGGCCGAGCATGCATACTCGTTCTCGGTCGGGAGCTTCATCCAGGGAAATGAATGGATCCCTACGTCCTCACGATGAAATCGACCTCTCTTATTGCAGTTGAACAATACAAGAGAGGGATATCTAGTGATGATGCAATTAGAATATATGACCACTTACATGTAAAGATTTTCATAGATCAGTGACTGTTGTGAAGAGATGTTAGGCTCCGATGTGAGGTGCTTTGGATTGAGCCTGAGTACAACTTAGGCGGGGCTAGAGGCCAACTAAAAGGCTAGCTAGTCCTATATTCGATGCATGAGTGACCCGTCTTATTCTAGAGTATAATATAATTGGTATTTTCAGGTGCCTTCAACAGGTGCTGTCATTGTGTGAATACAGGTTTGATAATAGAGGGTGATTTATCATTTACTATTTTAAAACTACATATATTATGAAAAAATGTCGTTGTGTGACATTATGGCCAAATAGCATTATTGTACTACTAAAGTTGTATGGTGGTTGTGTTTGGCACACTACTAACTTAAATATAATATGGATTATGGACAAGCTATTGAAGACGAGCTATTGAAGACGCGTAAATTAAAAAATATGGTGAATTGTCTTTTTGGAGCAAGCCATCAAATGTTATTGATGCCTTTTGGATGGTGCCGTGAATTCTACTTATTTGCAGTAAAAATATAGTAATTTATTAATTTGTTTTTAAGGAATAATATTCAATGGTAGAGTACTAGAATAAATGTAAACCAAGATTTGTGAACTTTCACTTCCCTAACATAAAAAACTAATGCTTGCGAGTGATCTTCATTCTAGTTTTGAATATGTGAAATCTTGTAGCTTCTGATTAATCTCAATTGAAGTGCAATTTTTTACTATGATGGTTGTAAATCTTTGACCAAACCAAAAGGAGCCAATATTTTTTGAGATTGTTGCGTTGAAAGAAAATTATTATGTACGTAAATGCACTGACGATTGAAGATTTTATCTATAACATAGTCATTTGTTGTATTCGTGTATACTGGAAAAATAAATGGGTTTTCCCAAATTTATCTTTATCAATTATTAAATGTAAAAATTATATATAAAATTTTACAAGACATAATATATGTTTTTACCCTTTTTGGCTTTGTCAAAACAATATTAGGTATGAAATATAGTTTACAATAAAAACATCCAATTTTTGGTTTGGGTGGACAAAAATATCCCTATCTTTGATATTTATAATTGCCTGTACTTTTCTCTCAGACTTTATTTTTCGTAAATGCAAAAAAAAAAAAAAAAAAGAAAAGAAAAGACGGTTCCTCTTCTCTCCCCCCCTTTCTCTCACTACTCTCTTCCTCTCTCTCACCGGTGACCGCGGACTCCGGTAGCAATGAGAACGCCGCTTGCTTCCGGTAGCGATGATGTGTTTGTGGCGATGAAGGAAGCGAAGAAGTGGTTGGGATCGAGCATCGGCGGCGGGATGCTAGAGAGAGAAATTGGGCCTAAATTAGGGATTTTGATTTCGGCGGCGGCGGAGGTGGGAGAGGGAGGTCATGAGGGAGAAGAATCGAGCGGAGGTGGTGACGAGGTGGCCGAGGACGGGGAGGTCGGCGGCGAGGGCGGAGGTACGCGTAATGGTTTCACTTCCGATTTACTGTGTTAGATTTAGCTATCGTTTTCAATAATTGATTTATATCTACCTTTTTTTGTGACTTTTCCCTCTACTGATCGGTGAATTATGACTGTATTGATGTTGGTGGTGTTTTTTTTGTTTACGGTGTGATGAATCTGCTGCTGCACCGTTTAGTTTACAGGATCGATGAACTCTTTCTGAAATGTGGTGGTTGATGTGTAATTACTTGTGCTCTGTAATAATCAGATTTAGATCTAGTTCGTCATTTTACACTTGAGTGAGTGAGTGCTGCGATTGCTAGTTCAGGATCTGCGTTTTTATGTAGATAGATCGTAAACTGCTCGAGATATTTGCAGCGATCGTGTGTATATGGCATTATGTTAATAGCAACTTTCTAGATATGTTGCTTCCGCCATTGAAATGTTTTATAGTGCTCCTTTACATGAGTAATTAGTCCTACTGTTCTCTCCTATAAGTTTTGGAGCTGCATGAAGATCTAGGGATTATGATATAGCTTCTTGTTGCTTGTATGCGTTCTGTAATAGACAGAGCGATTTTAAACTTCAATTGATTGCTCTATTATAACTACTTGATTGCAATTTATGTTATTGGCCCCCTGCTCTTCCTTCATCATTTTTTAGTTTGTAATTTCAATTATTTTTTGTCTTGAGGGGTTAATTAAGGTGTTATTGGGCTTCTTTTGGGTGGTATGATTGGATGGATATGATAATGCTTGCCTTGTCGATAGTTTTGCTTCGTTGCACCATTCCATACTAATAGTTCCAAAATTTGAAATTTTGTAGTCTTGAATGGTGGTCCTTTGAGCTACTAATTTTGCTTTCTGGGCTGTTGCCAAATCCAAAGCTTGAAACCTCAGTTCTTTCTGTGTGGTACGTTCTTCTCGAATCCTTAACCACGAGTCCTTATTTTACTGGAGTTTCACTTATTTTACTGGAGTTTCATCCTTTTGTTATCTTTTGTACAGCTTAAGTACCTTATCTACACTTTATGCAATACCATATGGATTGGCTGCTGCAGGAAGGTAAAATTAAACGACACGTACTTATTCACATAACATTATTCATGGAAAACCATTAACCAAACTTTAAAATGTGCATGCAGCACTCGAATCTCAAACGAGCTAGGAGGCGGAAGGCCAGAGGGGGCTCGATTATCCATGATTGCTCATGCCATATTTCCCATGTTTCACATCCAGTAAGAACCTTACAGGTGTTGCAAGGGGTTGTGGGTTTAGGGTTTAGAGGGTGCAGATGAAGGGAGATATTGATGAAAACACAACTTTGAAAGACCTTGATTTAGACTACGTATTCAGGCATCAAACGAATTGGTATCAAGAACTTATCAAGTTAGTTGCAATATCTTCTTCTTCATGAGTACTTTATTGCTTTTATTCAAGTTTGCTCTTTTCTAAATTTTATGATTCGAATTTCCAGACAAATTGATCGCGATTGTGAGTTCCTGGAGATAGAACGAATAATGGATTACAGTCTCTTAGTTGGCCTTCATTTACGTGATGTTAGTACTAGTGACAAGATTGGCTTGTCGCCTTTTCTGCTACGCACAGGTAAATTTCTCATATAAATAGACTTCTTTGGAATATTAACGATTATGGCTAATGATAATATGCTGGTTTTACAGGAAAGACCGAGTCGTTCAAAAATGAAAATTTCATGCGAGGCTGTCGATTCCTGGAAGCAGAACTTCAAGACATGGATCGGGTCTTACCTGATATTTAGTACGTAGTACCAAATAACATAAATGTACTGCGTACTATAGTACAATTTGATATTTTTCGCTTACCACTTACCGGTAAACAGTACTAGATGATATAAAAGTATTTTTTACTACGGTTACAATTTTAATTTTGCTGAATTTTCTGTTTGTTTTTTATGATTATGTTTCAACCTCGTAGCTTGGGTTTTCTCTCTAGGTTGGGGGTTGGGTTTTTGGGTTTGGGTTTTTGGGTTTTAGGTTTTGGGTTTGGGTTTTTGGGTTTCAGTACAAAAGTACTAAAACAACATAAATGTATTGTGTAATGCAGTACAATTTGATATTATTCGTTTACCACTTACCAGTACACATTACTAAAAGAACTTATATTTACTGTGTACTTGTACTTATCAAAATATACAAAAAAGGGTAGAAAATTGAAAAAAAATAAAAACTGAATTTTCTTTTGGAAAAAACGAGAAAAAATATAATAAATAAATAATTTGTTAAATAATTAATAAATAAATAAATAGATAAAGCACAAAAGGAAAAAAAAAAAAAAAAAAAAAAAAAAGGAATGAGGAAACACGTGTATGGAGAAGAAAGGGGAGGAGAAAGTGGCAATGTGCATGACGTTCAACAATGTAAACCAAATGAAAAAAAGTGATCGTTGCAACCGTCCATAAAGGCATAAACGTGTGTTTGTGACATAATTTTATCTGTATTTCTACTAACTAGAAAAAAGTAACGTGCATTTGCACGTAGATATTATTATTCATTATATTTTTTACTTACAATGGGAATAAGATTATTAATATATTGAATATTTGTATACATACTTTCTATCTTTGAAAATATGGGACGGATACAAAATACGGAGACAATATGATACGAGGATGAAAATACGTCAATTGTTACAAAATGAAAAATACGATACGTCAAAAATATGTTTTGTATTTTTTATAATATATATTTTATATACATTATATATCCATAATTTATGAAAAAATATGCAAATAATAAGAAACTCATAATAAATTTAAGAAATATCAATAAAGACATATTAATAATCAATAAGTTAGATTTGAGGGAGAGCGATTGAGATTAGAAGTGTATTTAGTATTGTGTGGTTAATATATTTTTTATTGGATCAAATGTACTTAAAAAAAAAAAGAAAAAGAAAAAAAAAAAAACAAACAAACAAAACAAAACAAAACAAAACGCAACTTCAAAAAAAGCGTATTTCCAGCGTATTTCGACATCCCTGTCCTTGAAACATTCCCGGAATGAGTACGATGATGACTTGGGGAGCGTCCCCGTTCTTCATAGCTTGCTATGCAGATGATTATGAAATTATAAAAAAACTAGTGCAGTGCCCGTCAATATTCGACGTGATTCAATTTATTTCGTGATTTTACATAAATTTTTAATGAAAATACATAATTTTATATATTAATTAATTAATTCAAGCAGCCCGTTACTCATGGTAATATGAATTGAGTTAATAAATTAATATTTTTACGATTATTCCATCCCGTCAAAATTTGACATGTATCACTTTATAATGCTATTTTAATCAAAATATAAAATAAAATAAAAATATATTTAGCCGCCCCGTTTTTATTTTAACTAAAATACCCTTCAGATGAATCTTTTTGACCAAATAAAAAGGGATAGTTAGGGTTAACATTTCTGAAATAACTATATAGTTTTATTAAGTCACGCCAAAATTCAACTCTATATTGTTAATTTTAAGCAAAATATAAAAGAAAAATATCAAAATATATCAAGTCACCCGTTGTTTATTTCGATTGTACTGATAGAAAGTTGTATTTATTTTATATCTAAAGCACCCGTTTGTATATTGAAATAAAAATATGTCGATAAAGGCTAACATTTCTCAAATAATTATACGTGGTATGAATGTCAAACCTCCCGTTATTTATTATAACAGTTATTCTCCTCAAAATATATAACTTAGAGAAATAAATTATTACAAATTCTTATAGTTACTTGTGACAATAAAAAAAATAAAAAATGTTAAGACGTAATATTACAATTTTTCGATTAGCTCATTGCTCGATATCACGTTAGCATGAATAGTGCAACTTTGACCGTTAATTTTTCTGTTAGACCGTTGTTCGATATAACGTTAGCATGAATAGTGCAGATCTGCCCGTTAAATTTTCCGTTAGCCCGATGTTCGATATAATGTTAGCATGGATTAGTAATATTGCATTTCCTCACTTCAAATATGAATTTTGATGAAGATATGTTCTATTTATATATGTACTTTGTCACTAATTTCTTGTAAAAATTCTATAGAATCAACGTGGGACAATTGATAGCGAATAGATTTAATGATTATTACTTGGTCACTAATTTCTTGTAAAAATTCTATATGGGAAAATTGATAGTGAATAGATTTAATGATTATTAATCCAACATAAATTATTACAAATTTTTAGTAGATTAAAGAAGTTTCCTATTTTTTAGATACATGTACAATTGTACATGATTAGTATGTTAAGTTGCGTGTTTCACTAAAAAGTGTTCGCAATAGAACGAAATCCTATCGTAGCACTAGCAAGTAAAACCTAAGTATCGAATCTCAAGGAAAACTTAATTAACAGGGCAATTAATTATGTAATAAATCCTAATCTAGCCTAAATCTAGGAAAGCAAGTAAATAAGATTTTTGGGTTTTTGTTGTAAATCCTAGGCAAATAAAATAAATCAAAGCAATAAATAAAAGCAAGTAAATAACTAATCTAAGAACAAGCAAATAAATCTAAGAATTAAACTAAAGTGAAACGATTAAACTAACTAGGCAAGAATCGAAAAGAAAGCGATAAAGGAAGCAACGAAGAAAGCATAAACTACTCTAGACATGATGAATGAAATCTGGAAATTTAAAGGAAAATAAATCTAACTTTGAAAGCTTTAAAAACGAGAGAATTGAAACTTGAGAAAAACGAATCTAAACTAGAACTTGAAAATCGAACGAACGAAATAAAACGAAGGAAATTAAACGAAGCACTTAAGAAAACGAATCTAAAACGAAAGCAAGCAATTAAAGCAAGTAAACGAAAGCAATAAAGAACTTACGAGAATTAAACGAAGAACGAAGAACTCGAAATAAAGGAAAAGCCTTGAATTAAATTGCAACGAACGAAGAATTCGGATCCGAACAATAAAAACTAATCTAGAGTGTTTGAATGCTGAACTAAAGCTAAATAATAGTAAAAGTGTTGTAGAATTCGTGCACAAGGGATAGTACATATAATAGGTATGAAAACCTAATTATATAAGGAAAATACAGCTGGCCGGAACGTTGGACGGTCGTCCAACGTACGTTGGACGCTCATCCAACGTCGCACTCGCATTCTTCTTCTTTTCTACTTTGGACGCTCGTCCACCGTAAGTGCGCGCTCGTCCAGCGTACTCTGGACGGCCGTCCAGTGCCTTGGACGGGCATCCAACCCCATGCACGCTCCATGCTCGATTTTTCCTCAATTCCTCGCCTTTTTCGACCCGTTTCCTTCCGTTTCTTCCACCTAATGAACCTACACGAACCAAACTCCAAACCACCAAATCATAGCAAAAGACAAACGAAAGAGACACAAAACATAACGAAAACGGACTCGAAAACACTACGAAAATCCTAACATCTAAACACCAATCAAAATCCCCCACAATTTGACCTTTGCTTGTCCTCAAGCAATATAAACATACAACTTAGACTCAATTCAAACAATTCAAATCATAGAACATTTAATCACCGGAATCGACAAACTCAAACGAGGTCACTTTAATCCCATGTTGCGATCAATCATCATCAACGAACTACGTGGCTTATAAATCAACCCAAGCAAGAGGAAAAACAATGATACACACATCTCACAAATATCTAGATCACCACAACTTTAGACGTCTAGCCTACTTCCCTTTTTTATTCAACACATAAACAACTCTCTCTCTCTCTCTCTTTTTTTTTTTTTTAACACGTGAACGTTTTTGGCACATAATTCATTAGGTTTAATCATCGATGGGTCACATCGAGCCTCCTAGTGCGGTTTCCCGTACCCATTGTCAAGAGGGGTAGAATGCCTACGAACACTTTATTCTAATATACACGAGTATCATCTAGGACATAGGTCATGAAATGTGATCATTCGAGGGTCCCTCGAAGCCTTTTCATGTGGTTTCCCATGCTCATTACTCTAGTATTTTCATACGTTACAAGTAAGAGGAGCAGAATCCTATCAACTCTTTTATTCACATAAAACACAACTTTTTTTTTTTTTTTAATAACGTAAGGGGAAAGTAATCTAGCAATCCAAGTCGTAACTATCTAGATTTATCACTCAACCAAAAATCATAAATCATTTTCCTCGAATCATAATCAACAACAACTCAAGATTAAACCAACCTAATTTATGCTTAAATCAATTCCAACAACTAAAGATTCCATCGTTGAATCATTCACATTGATCCTAAGTTACATGCTTATAGGGCTCAAAATCAAACAAATTCCTAAGTGAGGGAACATGAAGACTCAATCAACTAGACTCAATCAAACCAAACAAGACTCGATCAAGACAAGCAAAATACGAAACAAAAACAAACACATCATGCCAAAGTTTCAAAGACCCCCCCCCCCCCCCCCCCCCCCCCCACTTAAAATCAAGCAATGACCTCATTGCGATAAAATAAAAAGGAAAGGGATAGAAGGAACTTATCGCAAGATGTCGACCAACACACTTGAAATCCCGAGAAATTCCAAGTAGTACCTACAAAACAAACACAAAACAAAATACCAAAGCGTAAAATTGCACAAAAATAAAGAGAAAGAAATAAAAGACTCAAAACAAAAATTAAAAGACACTACAATGCTATGGGTTTAAGAAACCTTGGAACCGAGGATCTTGCCAACGGGGATCGTAAGGAGACCACCAACAAGGGTCGTTCGGGTCCGGTGGAGTGGAGGTAGAGGCAACCAAGAAGGGAGTGGAGGTAGAGGCAACCAAGAAGTCGGTAAAACGAGTCAAGTGACTCTCCATGTGGGACACCCGGCTATTCAACCCCGTCACTTGGGTCGACAAATCATCGAACCGATTAAACACATTCTGTTGGAATTGTGTAAAATCGGTCCTAAAGTCGGCCCAATAAGGGGGAACCTCGGCCTCCATATTCTGACGAGCTCGGACTCGATCTCTCCGAGTGTAGTATTGAACCAATCGCTCATTATCGCCCGGGACGTGTTGGTGCTCCTCCTCGTCTCCATCCTCTTCTTCTTCCTCATTGTGCTCCTCATCATCTTCTTGCTCCTCATCATCGCCTCCGGCTTCATATTCCTCCTCTTCATCCCCCGACTCTTGACTTGGGAGACCACGTTGGCGATGAGCTGCATGATAGGCAATGACAGAGGCTCTCTCCTGAACTGGAACGAACTCGGTCGCCCCTCGCATGAGATGAGCATTGAGAAGCTCATTGTGGGTAATTTCCTTACTTCGGGTTAAACCGGCGCTTTGAGAAATATCGACTCGCAAATGGCGTGCCAAACCTGTAGCAACATAGCTCAAAGTAGGGTGTGCTCCCTTCTTGTTTTGCACATTAGTAAGTTGAGACCAAATAAATGGAGCCATACACATCCTAATATTGTTAGTAGCACAATGGAGCAAATAAATCTCTAAAGCATTTACTTTATTATGCTCTTTCTTTCCACTAATCATACAAGACAAAAAGCGGTGAAGAATCAATAAAGCATGATCTTTGATAAAAGCACTCGGAACCCCAGAAGCTTTATAGTTCGTAACACCCGTCAAAGCATACCAAGCACTAGACACATTGAAATCAGCAGGCACGAACTCAGATAAACCATCACCCAAATGAAATCCAAACGCCTCATGCATAACTCGCCTAGAAATTTCCCATAACTCACCCCTAAACGTGGCATACATGCAACGCTCATTCTCTTCGTTACGTTCTAACCGAAAACTAGAACACATTTCAATGCATAAACTCTCATGTCCATCCCAAGCATGTGTTATTAAGCGCATAAGCCCTAAACAATTGATGTATCCTCTAAGTGTATCTCAAACAGGTAAACGACGAAGAAAATCCATATTGTAATGCCTAGGAGGTCGAATATCCTTACCTTGTAAACGGAGATAAAAATTCGTAGTTTCATACCTCTCCGTCGGGAATGGAATGCCCCGTTGACGGCCAAAGAGTTCCTGAGAGACTCCGTCTGGGTGGTAGCTTGGGCGACGATGCAACGGAATGCGTCCATCGGTGAGAGGGCGAGCTTCTCCAAGTTCACCACGAACCATAGTAGTGAGAAGGGTGGAACAGGGATGAGACGGGAAGAATGGACATCGAAAACGGGCCGGAACGGGCCGAGAACGAATCGAGCAGCAACTGGCGTTGGGCGCTCGTCCACTGCACCTTGGACGCTCGTCCAAGGTAAATCCGGGCTTGAGCGCGAGCTTTGACGGCGAACGACGGCGACGGTGAGGGAACAGGCGGCGTCGACGACGTGCGGCTGTGTTGGTACTCGACTGACGGCAGCTGGAGGCGGCGACAGAACGGCAACAACGACGGCGGCGGCAGTGATAGCGGCGGCGTCGGATTCCGGCGGTGTTGATTACTAAAGGCGACGGCTTGAGACGGCTTGTGTCTGCAAATTTTAGAGAGGGAGGCGTGAGAAAGAGAAGAAAGAGAGAAGGGGTTAAGTAAAAACCTAGGAGAATTCAAGTTGGAATCGAATTGGGGCCCGTCTTGCGCTGGACGCTCGTCCAACGTACGTTGGACGCCCGTCCAGCGCGGCGTTCGCAGAAAAATTGGAGGACTTAATTACGTTGGACGCCCGTCCAACGAAGCCTTCGCTGAAATTCTGAAAAAACTCGAAAAAAAATGCGCTGGACGCTCGTCCAACGCACGTTGGACGCTCGTCCAACGTAGCCCTCGCAAAATTGTGCTCGAATTCTCCCTTTTTCTCCCTCTCGAGGCCTTCCGTGCCATTGCACTCCGTAGGAACTAATCCCTGCACAAACACTTAAAGAAATACGAACGAAAAATAACGAAAATAAAAAATAAAATAAAATAAATCCTACTCTACAAAAAAAAAAAAAATAGAGAAAGTGGGTTGCCTCCCACCAAGCGCTTGTTTATCGTCATTAGCTTGACGTATGGTGTGATCAACCAAAGCCCCTAGCACCAAGCGACGTGTTGGTGCTCCTTGCGAAATACACACACTTCTTCCTCGAACAATCCCGAAGATCAAGAACTTGGTCATCATCAACTCTCAACTCCCCCACACTTAGTTCGAACTCCTCCTCAAACATCTTCGAGTTAAACTCTGCAAGAAAAGAAGTTTCACAATTGGTGAGGTTAGAAAGAAAAGAGTTAATGACAACTTCCTCATTCGATGCATGTGTTGAGTTCTCCTCTTCTACTTCATCTTCCTCCTCCAAATTCCGTAGAAATTCTGCAATTATGTCCTCTTCTTCATCCACACAACTAAAGAATTCGTCATCTTCAATGGACTCTTCTTCGTCAAGGAATTCCTCAAGAGCTGCTACCCTGTCAGAAATCTCACAATCATTTTCCTCAACAAGAGGGTTAGCAAGCTTAACAAAAGAGCATGAATGAAGAGAGGAAGTTAGAATAGAAGGTGAATTTCCAAAAACTGAAAAGGTTACTGAGCCTCCTTCACCGGCCATGCTCAATGTGCCGGTACCTACATCAATCCGAGCTCGAGTAGTGGCCATAAACGGTCGTCCCAACAAGAGTAGATGACCGGTTGCGCTCTTAGCTCCCTTGCCTTCATGAAGCACGACAAAGTCGGTAACGACTCGAATTCCACCAACAAGGACAGTGACATCTTCCACAACTCCTAAAGGACTGCTCACGGTGCCGTCTGCTAGCTCAATGCGCATGTCGGTAGCTTGAAGGACTCTGGAGTTCATCTTCTCGAAAATAGAATACGGCATTAAATTCACTGCAGCTCCTAGATCCATCAATCCCGAGACAGTCTCTCCACTATCCAAAACAATGCTCAAGTCGAAACCTCCCGGATCTCCTCTCTTAGGAAACGAGTTGATAGGCTCGAGATCATTTCTCTCCTTCCTCACAACACTCCGAATAGGTGGAACATAAGGGTTGAGCATCTTGTGAAGAGGTTTGGCCTCCTTCTCGGCTTCCTCGAACTCCATGCGTGCGTTCTGGGCGTTGGACGCTCGTCCAATGTTGGCTGGACGCTCGTCCAGGGTGGGCTTCGCATTTGGCTCCTCTTCAGCGTTGGACGGTCGTCCAACATACGTTGGACGCCCGTCCAGCGCGGGCTTCGCTGGTGAAATTGCTTGCGCTCGTCCAGGGGCTGGCGTGACGGTGGACGGTCGTCCAACGTTGGACGGTCGTCCAGAAACGTTTGACGCCCGTCCAGAGTGCTGTGCTGCATGGTTTTGGCTCGATCCCCAACGCGAATTCGGGCTCCACCTTTGGCTAGAATGGCTTTGAGGCGGCATCACAACTCCATTATCCACGTGCCTCCCGCTCCGTAACACCGAAACGGCTTGGGCTTGATGTGGTGGAAAAGGAGGAACATATGGGGGATATGGGGCTTGCACCTTGTTAGCTTGTTGTGGTTGAATCCCTTGACTCGGAATCCGCCCCGGTTGTTGCATCAAGTGCATGGATCCAGAAATTTGGCCAATGGCCATCTCGAGCCATTTTATGTTAGCATCTTGAGCCTCTCGAGCCAATTTAGCCTCATGTAGGAATGTAGAGAGACTCTCATCGACGGGAGGCTTATGAGGAGGTCCTTGAGGACGAGAATTTGGGTATGTTGGTGGTGGTGTAGGAGTAGGTTGAGGGGGGTAGTATGGAGGTGGTGGATAATATGGATTAGGAGGGTATTGTGGTGGTGGATAATATGGTGGTGGTGGATGAGAGTAGTAGGGATTTGGTGGAGGATAAGGGCTATTATATGGTGGAGGGCGCCTATTCGGATAGGTAGGAGGATTACCTTGCCCTTGTGTCGGCCTTGGATTTTGGAAACGACCATTGTATCCCCCTTGATATCCTTAAGGTGGAGGCACTTGAGGCGGGTATCCTTGAGCGGCGTACACTTCGGCTCCTCCTTCGTATGGAAACTCCCCCATGTTGTGGCACACCTCCTTGATGTGTCCAAGCTCTCCACAAATCTCGCATTGGTCCGGCTTCCTCTCTTCCTCCTTCGGGGCCGGTGCACTTTGCTTCATCTTCAAGTTCTCGAGATCCCTTAACATGTCGGCCATTTGCTTCTTCAAATCGGGGCTCATCGAAACTGCACTCGCCTCCACTTTCCTCGGTCTAGCTGATTTTTGTTGAGAACTCGCAGCGAGCGTCTCGAAATTATCCTTCAACTCGTCAGCTGTCTTGACCGCTATGTTGCCTCCGGCCGAACTATCCACCATGAACTGACAAGTTTGGTTGAGGGCGTCGTAGAAATATTGCCAAAGCAACTCCGATGCCATTTGATGATGAGGGCATTGTTGAAGTAGCTCTTGGAACCTCTCCCATGCTTCGTGAAACGGCTCATCGTGGTCTTGGGAAAAATTCATGATCTTCGATCGCACCTCTTGCGTCTTGCGGTTCGGGTAGTACTTGAGCATGAATTTCTCACACACCGCATTCCATGTGGTGAGAGAGTTGGCCGGGAGCGCCAAATACCATGACTTTGCTCGATCCTTGAGGGTGTACGAGAAGCACTTCATCTTCAAGTTATCCTTCGTGAGTCCCGAGAGTGGGAAAGTTTGCACCACCGTGCAGAACTCTCGGATGAACGTCAAAGCATCCTCGTTGGGCAGCCCTAGGTAGCATGGGAGCAACGCCATGTGATGAGGTTTAAGCTCATGATTCCTGACCGCTTCCGTCAGGACAATCGCCGAAGTGGTGGCTGTGAATGTGGGGCGAGCAAAATCGCCCATAACGACTCTAGCCGCCATGGCTTCGGGCTCTGCAAATAACAAGACCAAAGAGAAGTCTTGTGAATCGATCTCCTCCTTCTCCTTCGCGGCTAAAATCGCTTTCCTTTGGTGGATGTTGTCGAAGTAGGGCGCTAAATTCCTTTGAAGACTTCGGCGACCATGCATAAACAACACTCAACAAAAGGGGTAAACGCACCGAATGGGAGAAACAAGAAAATCGAAGAAACACAAATAAAAATAAAAATAAAAATAAAACAAATAAAAATACTACACAATAAATCGCCTAAAGTTTTCCCCGGCAACGGCGCCGATATTTGTTTCACTAAAAAGTGTTTGCAATAGAACGAAATCCTATCGTAGCACTAGCAAGTAAAACCTAAGTATAGAATCTCAAGGAAAACTTATCAGGGCAATTAATTATGTAGTAAATCTTAATATAGCCTAAATGTAGGAAAGCAAGTAAATAAGATTTTTGGGTTTTTGTTGTAAATCCTAGGCAAATAAAATAAATCAAAGCAATAAATAAAAGCAAGTAAATAACTAATCTAAGAACAAGCAAATAAATCTAAGAATTAAACTAAAGTGAAACGATTAAACTAACTAGGCAAGAATCGAAAAGAAAGCGATAAAGGAAGCAACGAAGAAAGCATAAACTACTCTAGACATGATGAATGAAATCTGGAAATTTAAAGGAAAATAAATCTAACTTTGAAAGCTTTAAAAACGAGAGAATTGAAACTTGAGAAAAACGAATCTAAACTAGAACTTGAAAATCGAACGAACGAAATAAAACGAAGGAAATTAAACGAAGCACTTAAGAAAACGAATCTAAAACGAAAGCAAGCAATTAAAGCAAGTAAACGAAAGCAATAAAGAACTTACGAGAATTAAACGAAGAACGAAGAACTCGAAATAAAGGAAAAGCCTTGAATTAAATTGCAACGAACGAAGAATTCGGATCCGAACAATAAAAACTAATCTAGAGTGTTTGAATGCTGAAAACTAATGCTAAATAATAGTAAAAGTGTTGTAGAATTCGTGCACAAGGGATAGTATATATAATAGGTATGAAAACCTAATTATATAAGGAAAATACAGCTGGCCGGAACGTTGGACGCTCGTCCAACGTCGCACTCGCATTCTTCTTCTTTTCTACTCTGGACGCTCGTCCACCGTAAGTGCGCGCTCGTCCAGCGTACTCTGGACGGCCGTCCAGTGCCTTGGACGGGCGTCCAACCCCATGCACGCTCCATGCTCGATTTTTCCTCAATTCCTCGCCTTTTTCGACCCGTTTCCTTCCGTTTCTTCCACCTAATGATCCTACACGAACCAAACTCCAAACAACCAAATCATAGCAAAAGACAAACGAAAGAGACACAAAACATAACGAAAACGGACTCGAAAACACTACGAAAATCCTAACATCTAAACACCAATCATTGCGTTATCTTTTTGGTGAAAAACATGTTAAGAACGGAGATGCAATCGAGTAACGATATTCAGGATATCAAGTTGCCCGTTTGTTGTTACGTTAATGAAATATGTTAAATGCTAAACTAAAAATAAAAATCTCAGTTATAGTTCTCTTAACACAAAACCTATTGTTGCTTCATATAGTCTCATAAAATAAATTACTTAAGGAATGAGCACCATTCTCATGTAGATGTACCATTAAGATCTTAAGCCATCTGTTATTGAACATACATTAAAATAAAAAAAATAAAAATAATTAGAGGAAAATACATAATTTTTCATATGAATATATTGTTTAAAATAGTCCGCTACTTGTGGTAATAAAAATTTAGGGTAATTTTTCATGATAAGTGTTATTATATCTCGTCAAAATTAACATAAATTCTTAGAACTATGAATATATGAATATGAATATGGATGCTTTATCCTTAGAACTATCGATCAGTTAGAAAATTCTTAGAAATTGGACTTATTCATGTTTATCTGAGATTCCACTCTTTTATTTTCCCTTACCGGTAGTTATTTCTATTTTGTAGCCATGGATACTGCAAAGCTGAATATGAAGCAGAAGATCCATGAAAAGTTGCTGAAGAGAATCGAATAGGCGGAAAACAGCGGTCCCAACCCTGTTCTGTCAGTAGGCGATACGCCTTCTCCGGTGCCTGTAGAGCCTGAAAGCCATAAAGCTTCTCAGGAAATTCTCCGAGAGGTAAAAACTGCAAAACCTCGGTTGAAACCTTTCTATCCGCATTTGGTTGCCTCCAACCGGCCAACTTCATCTTCTCCTATTCTTATTGATGTGGATGTTGGTACCTCCACTCTGGCCTCCCTAGAGCCTCACTCTTCCTCCCTAAAAAGGAAAAGTGATTCTCCCTCTTCCCCAGTCAGGAAGAAGGGTAAAATGTTGGAGAATCCCCCTTCTGCCCAAGCGCTAAGCCTAGAACAATTGAAGGAGCATCTCTACCAGTCTGAGAAGAGTAGAGAGCAACTCCAAGTTGAGGTTCATCAACTTCGAGGCCTCTTGCGGGATAAAGAGGAGCATTGTTCTATCATCGGGCATAATGCACTTTCCCTTTCTGAACGAGTAAGGGAACTTGAGGGAGCTTTGAAGGTCTCATCAGATAGAGTGGAGCTATTACAAGAAATCTATGCAGCGGAAGTGGGACAGTTAACGCTTACTCATGAGCGGGAGCTAGCACGAGCCCAAGTTTCCTCTTTTACTGAAGGAAAAAGGGCAGGGGTAAATCAGGGCATTTTCTCTGGGATTAAGGACTGCAGATCCAATCTATTGATGACCCCTCATGGTCAGGCTTTCCTAGATTCTTTGGTTAAGCGTCTGCCAGAAGCTTATCTCCGATCTCAGGATTTCTGGCTTCGAATGTTCGACCCCCTTACCGAGTGGACGGTCTCTGCCATCCATGAATGTTGTCAACAACTAGGCGTTCTTGATCGTGCGACCACCATCAATGCGGGGCCCATAGTAAGGATGTTTGACACAGAGCCTGACTCTCTTCGGAAGGATCGCCTTGCTTCTCCTAAGGAGCCTTGGTTTATGCCCGTGCTAAGAGAAGCATCTCAGATCCTTCGCCAGCCTGCTGGGGTCTTGGAAGATCTCCCTCCTTGGGATGCTCTCTTGTTTCCTCTTTCCCCTCATAATACTATGGTTATGAGATCGATACGGAAAGCTTGTGACCAGGTACCTTGTTTTTCTTTTATTGTTGTTGTCTCTTTTCTTCCCTCTTTTTTTTTTTTTTTTTTTTTTTTTTTTTTTTTTTACCTTTTTCCTCATATTAGGAATTGCGAGAAAGAGAGGCTTCCAGCCCATCTGTCAGCGGGGAAGGTGCTTCCTTGCTACCCACTCCCGGAGAAGTGAAGGATGGCTCTGAAGAAGAGAATGCTCTAAAGATTCCCACGAACTCACCCAAAGGTGGTCCCTCTGCTTCTTCAGCTTTGTCTGCCATTGAGGAGTGGTCTTCCTCTTCTCATTCATCGAGCTCTAAGGATCTAGCCTCTGTCCCCAATTCCTCTCTCTGATCCTGTTGTTTTTGATAAGATGCTTTTTAAAACAATCTATTTTTTGGTTTTTGTGGCGGGGTGCTTTATTATGGCCCCGAAATCGTGCCGGTGGGGCACAAACAATGTTATTTCTTTCTGATCTCGACCAGGTGCTTTTTATGGCCTCGCCTTTAACGTGTTTATACTATCTATTATCAGCTTTAGGACGTTATCCTTCCATTTTCATGTTTATATAACTTCTTGTGTTGTTTCTGCCTGCCATGTTCCTCTTGCTAAAGCATTTTGGGGTAATACGGTACAGGTTAAAAAGCATTTTAAGATAATGGAGTTCGCGTATTGGGATGTAGGGTATCCCCTACTCCCCCCCAAGTGAGGCGTAAGGAAACGAAGGAATTACTCCTCATTTTAGAGCTAACAATTTGTGGAATACGATTTAAAAGTAAGGAGGCATGATCCTGTGTTTTTCGCATATTGATTAATTAAAAGATAAGAAAACTTCAAAATAGATAAGGGCTATGGTCAGCCATACTCCCATCTTTTTAGGAATTGCTATCCTTTTCCTTGTATGCTGTTCCTTCAGCCTTCTCCCGATCTGGCACTTCAATTGTGCCTTTGATTTTTGCCTTGGCTTTAGCCGTCAAAGTTTCCCACTACCCTTTCTTAACTGGAGCGTGGTCTGTGCTTGTTGTTTTAGCTTCAAGTCCTTTGCTTCCTTTGATCTGTTGGGGCTGCTTCTTGTCTGGGCTCCTAGGCAGTGGGAGCCCTTCAGAGGGATTGGTGCTGGCAATCAGCAAGTGCTCCATTGAGATAGAGAGATCCTGGCTTTCTTCTGCCGGAGTCAGAGCCTTAAGCCTCTTTTCTTCGGGTTCAGCTTCAACTTTATCGTTGGCCAGTTCTGCCATCGGCCTTTTTTCTGGATTCTCCCGCATGTGCCGATTGAATGTAGCATTTTCGAGAGATCCCTTGGTCTCCCGACACCTGTCCCACCTGGCTTCCCACAGGGAATTTCATCATCAGATAGTAAGTGGAAACCACTGCCTGAAATGGGTTTATGGCAGTTCTCCCTAGAATAATTTGTAAGAAGATGGCTGCCGAACTACCAGAAAGGTGACTGGCTTTGATACCCGCATAGGTCCTTCGCCCAGAGTAAGCATCAAGTCAATTGATCCCAACGACATTATAGGGTCTCCTGAGAAACCGTGCAGAGCTGTGGCTACGCCACTCAAAGGCTTCTGTAGACTCATTTGATTGAAGCAGCTTTCAAATATAACGTTAACTGCGGCCCCTGTATCCACAAAGACCCTTTGAACCTGATACCTCTCTACTTCCACTGTGATGACCAAGGCATCGTCATGTGGGTGAGTTACTTTCTGATTATCTTCAGGTTCGAATGAAATTTCTAGCGGGGGTAGGCCTTTTTCGACCTTCCAGACCCTGTGTCTCTCGTGCATATGTAACTCTCTAGCAGATGCCTTTCTGCTTCTGTTAGAGTCCCCCATGGTTGGTCCTCCGTATATCATTTTGATAACGCCCTTAGGCTCTGGTCCTTGACCGGCATCAAGTGCTTTTTCAGGAGCTTCTTTGCGCCTCTTGTTCTGTTATGTCTCTCTCTTGACGTACTCTAAGAGTTCTCCTTCTTGGATTAACTTTTCGATAGCAATCCTTAAATTTCTATAGTCATTGGTCATGTGACCAAAGTCATTGTGAAATTTGCAGAACCTTTCAGAAGGCGGATTCCTTGGCGGCTGCCTGTGCCCAGCAGGGATCTGGACTCCTGATTTCTTCATGACTACTTCTAGTAAGTCAACGGGCTGTTTGATTAGTGGCGTAAAAGATCTTAAAAATCTTTCATTTTTGTCAGCTTTCTTGGCGTCTGGGGCCGGTCTTTTCCTTTCTTCGGGCTTCTTTTCCCTTTGAGAAGCCAGTTCGGCCCTCTTGCTGCTTAATGCTTCTTCCATGTGGATATACTTTTGAACTCTTGTCAATAACTCTTCAAAAGAGGTAGCCTCCTTTTTTATGAGAGAAGCAAAGAATTGTCCCGGCTTCAAGCCATCTACACAGGCATGTTCTTTCAGCTTTGGTTCTACTCCTGGTATTTCCAAGACAGCCTCGTTGAATCGCGTCATATAGTCTCTCAGACTCTCATTAGGGCCTTGCTTGATGGTTGATTGGTGTTTAGATGTTAGGATTTTCGTCATGCTTTCGAGTCCGTTTTCGTTATGTTTTGTGTCTTTGTAGCTATGATTTGGGTGTTTCGAGTATTTTTATTGATAGGGATCATGGGAGCCGAGAGAAGGAGAAAGAGCGAGAAAAGGACGGAAAAAGGAGTGCAAATTGGACAATTAGCGCGGATCAGTTGGAGCGCCCGCTCCAGTTCAACAATTCAAGCAGATTTGCGCAGCTATTATGGAGCGCCCGCTCCCTTCCTTTGGAGCGCCCGCTCCACGCCTGGCGTGTTTTATTAATTGTTTCCTTATTGGAGTCGAACTTCTATCTTATTATATATAGGCCATTAGGGCACGAATTAGAACAATCTTTTACCTTAGTTTTTCAGTTCTAAATACTTTAGCTTTAGCTTTTATTGCTTTCTTTTGTTCGGATCCGGATTCCTCGTTAGTTCGTTTAATTCAAGTCTTCGTTCTTCGTTACTTTCGTAAGTTATTTATTGCTTTCGTTTAATTGCTTTCTTTACTTGCTTTAGTTTTAGATTCGATTTCTTAATTGCTTCGTTTAATTTCTTTAGATTAATTTTGTTCGTTCGGTTTTCAAAGTCTAGTTTAGATTCGTTTTTATTTCGTCTTCAATTCTCTCGTTTTTCAAAGTTCTTAGAGTTAGATTTATTTATTTAATTTCCAGATTTTCAAATTTGTTTAGTCATGCTTAGATTCGTTATTGCTTTCTTTATTGCTTTCTTTTCGATTCTTGCCTAGGTAGTTTAATTGATTTCTTTTAATTCTCTAGTTTACTTAGTTCAAGTTATTTTCAGCTTTCTAGATTAGATTTATTTGCTTTGATTTAATTGCTTTGATTTATTTTCTTGTCTAGGATTTTAAAACTAAAAACCCAAATATTCTATTTACTTGCTTTCTTAGTTTAGGTTGTTTTTACTACACAGTTATTTGCCCTGTTAAGTTTTCCTTGAGAATCGACTTAGGTTTTTACTTACTAAGTGCTAGGATAGATTTCGTTCTATTGCGAACACTTTTTAGTGAAACAATGGTTGTCAGATGCAGTGAGTTTCTGGTAGTTCTTTTGGCACTGACAAATTGTTGGAGGAAAACTTCCTTCAGATCCATAAAGGAGTGGATAGAAGCTTTTGGCAACTGCTTGAACCAATGTTGAGCAGTCCCTGACAGAGTTGTGAGGAATACCCGGCACTTGATGCCCTCGGAGTATTGATGGAGGAGGCATAAGCTCTCGAATTTCATCAAATGCTCTTCAGGATCTCCCTTTCCTTGGTATTCACAAGAGATTGTTTTGAAGTTGCTGGGGACAGGGTCAGTTTGAATGTCCGCAGAGAAAAGACTATTCTCATCGATATATAAGGAGAAAAGTTCCGACTTGTTCCCATTACCCTTGTTATTGGGAGCGTGTTTATGGTTCTCTTCTTCATTTAGGTTGTGAATTTCTCTTTCACTTGCCCCTGTTTCCTTTGAGGCCCTTTCTGCAGCTTGCTTTTGTTCTTTTAGCTTTTTTACTTCTTTTGCCAAGAGCTTTATTTGCTCTTGTTGCTAGGCATACTTTTTGGCCCAGGTGTTATTATTGAGGTTCCCTTCAATTTCCTCAGGTCCTTCTTCATCTGGGGATTCCCATTCAGTCATAAATCCTTCCTCAGCCTCATCCACTATGGGAGGCAGCTTTGAAATCAGTTCTTGATTTGTGCTTGGATTTATGGGCTTCTGCTTGTGCACGGCGGGGGTGCTCTTGCTTCCTCCACCCTCTTGGTTCTCACCTGGGGGATCTGGAATTTGGGAATTCATTCCCAAGGTATGAAGTATTTTCTCGACAGCTCCTTTCAACCACGCCTTCTACGAGCATTTTCATTTGGAGGAGCATAGTTGGAGATAACTGAGCCTCCATATTGACACTGGCTTCTGTCACCACGGTGCCTTTTCCTTTATTCCCCTGTAGGGAATTTGCTGGATTTCCAGTAGCTTGGCCAGCTTCTTTTGAAGCACCATCTGAGGCGGTATTCATTTTTGCAAGGTTCTACAAATATTCAAGGATATTTAGAATAATCAGCTTTAGATGCTCCTTGAAGGGAGCTTGAAGTATGTATAATCTATGTTTAGTGGATTCTTTTGCAATCATAAACCCTTCAGTGTAGTTTTGACGAGCATTGTCAGTTTATTGCAAGGCTTCTTAAGGGGTAGCTTTTGCCGATATTAATTCGAAGTTGATAAAACCTGCTTTTGTGAGACCTAATACTAAGGTGTTCATTCCCCCAAAGCATTTTTAATGAAGCTATTGGAGAGGATATGATTTGGGTGGGGCGTCCTTGAGGACTCGTATAGCGTCCTATTTTACAAGACTCGATGTGAGGGGTTTGGCCGAGCAGACCTTTTGTGTATAATGCTTACTTTGGGGAGCTTTTTCATGTGATGCCTGTTTTAAAGGGTTTGTTTAAGAGGGTGTTCGCCGCTAGACAATGTTTAATGAGAGATGTATCCCTTGTGTGGAAGTCATAAGAATGCAGTCTCTCTTTTTCTTTTAAATAATGCTTGCCAGAATGGCGCCTATTGAGTAAGGTTTATGAAGGGTTCTGCCCGTCATAAGGGGTTTTGGGAGAGTACAGCCTATCAAAGGAGGCTGGCAAAAATACCACCCGTCGAGTAGGGTTTATTCAGGGTTCTGCCCCTTACACGGGATGAAGATATCGTCTATTAAGTAGGATTTTTGAAAATATTGTTTACTGAATCAGGCTTATAAAAAGATTGCTCATTATATGGGCTTAAGAAAATGTAGCCTATTGAACAGGGCTTTTGTGCGGTTCCGACCCTTATAGGGGGCGTGTGTGGATGTTGCCTATTAAATAGGGCTTCTAAAAGGTTCTGCCCATTATATGGGGCTTACGTGGATGTTGCCTATTAAATAGGGCTTTTAGAAGGTTCTGCCCATTATATGGGGCTTACGAGGATGTTGCCTATTAGATAGGGCTTGATTAGTAGCGTTGTGCCTATTATATAGGGCTTTTGAAGGTGTGCCTATTAGATAGGGCTTGTGCTGCCTATTAAATAGGGCTTATGCGGAGATTGCCTGTTAGACAGGGCTTCTGAGAGTATTGCCTGTTAGCCAGGGCTTCTGAGATTGTTGCATGTTTAAACAGGGCTTCTGAAAGTATTGCCTGTTAGCCAGGGCATCTGAGATTGTTGCCTGTTTAAACAGGGCTTCTGAAAGTATTGCCTGTTAGCCAGGGCTTCTGAGATTGTTGCCTGTTTAAACAGGGCTTTTGAAAGTTTATGGGAGGTTCTGCTTTCAGATGCAGGGCCCCCTCATCAAAGTGAATGGGGTGACTCTGTCATCTTCAGCTCTCCGCTATTTGATGGTTTCGCTTTCATTAGATGAGTTTTTGATTCATAGTAATGTAGGTACATATATGAAAGATTTGAGTAATGGTACTTCTTCTATAGTTACCAATCCCTTATAGCCCGCTAACAGATTTAGCATTCTAAAATAGTTGCAGGAGTTGAAGACTCACCAATTACACAAGGTGGACTGAATGTATTCTGAAATTGCAGTAACTTTTGATCTGGCTTTCCTTCAGATTCGTGGTAACCTTAAGATTTTGACAAACAGAACAGTTTAGTCGTCACATTTCATACCATGAGGGAAATACAGCCCTTAGAACCGCTTCTAATTAGCTGATTGATCTGCTGTAAACGAGGCAGCTAGAACATATTCATAGTATACATGCTAAAATTCTCTAGTAATATTACCAATCTTGCATTCAATATATATCCATTCTATGATATTAACCATCACCTCAAGCATCCCTCATAAACGGGGGAAACAACAGGGTAAGTTCATAAACACGTCAATCAAAGCAACTAGAGCTTCAGACATAAGTAAGAAGTTAGTCTTCTAGATCCACGGGCTTTTACAGTGCTTATAATTAGCATATCTGAATAAATACTAAAAGGAAAGACACATATCCCATAAATTTGGATTCCATTTTAGCAGGGTATCTATCACAGTTTTTATTACGCACAGAGTATAATCTAATAACCATATCGCACTCTGGTGCCCATACTCATAACAGGGGTTCAATAAAATCGAACAATAATGTCTGTATTCAGATTTCTATGGGCTAACAACAGATACATCATACCCATTCATTTTTATGCCAAGCTTTTTCAGACTCTTCGCGTAAGGAAATAATAGAGAAAAACATCAATCAACATTGCAACAGCAAGCGAGCATCTCACATAAAACAGGGGAAATCAACATCTTAAACTCACTTTCCCACAGACGGCGCCAGTTGATAGATCCGGGTTGGAGATCCACAACAATTTAAGAGATTATTCATCATGTTTTGCAAGGAGCATTCAGGGCTAAAGCGTTTAAGCGATAAAGAGCAAGGGATTTGTACATTTCAAGAGCGATAATCATGTCTTTTGTACAAAGCATTGTTTAAATAGGAGTGTTAAATAGTAATCAAGCTGTATGTTTAAATAAAAGGTGTATTCAGGCATATCTGGCCATAAACTAGCAAAATCCGAAGAGTTTATCGTTCATTCAAGTAGATAATGATAAAAATGAGGTAGGGAGAAAAGGAGAGAAACAAGAAGCACGGAGCTCTATCTAGCCTCATTCCCTTTAGAGAATGAGGGTTTTACCTTAGACTCACGGCAGTGATTGAACAAGGCTCTTCTTGATGCTGAGGAAGAGGAAGGAAAGTTGCTGCGGGTGATGATTCCCGGGAGGAGGCTTCGGGAGCCTGGACTGCTTGAGCTCTAAGGAACTCGTGGAGCCGAGCAGAGTGTAGATGAATGAAACAGTACACAAGAGTGCACGTTTGTATGGAGAGTTGAGTTGTGATAGCCGGGTATTTATAGGTGCAAAGAGGGTGAAAAAGCAAGCATTCGTGCGAAGGAAGGACAAAAAAGGAATTCTCGTGGGGACAAGACTCCCTCCGTCATGAATGCAGTGGTCCTCATTCTAGAGTACGTAGAGTCATGCGGATGACGTGCTACACAGAACCTAAGGTTCTGCCAGATGCTTAACCTAAGGTTCTGCCAGATGCTTGAGGGCATTGATCAGATCCTTCGATCTTGGCAGATGCCAATAAATCACATGTGGCTTCTGGAAAGAGATGAGGCTTCTAGCTTCTGCGTAGGACGTGCCTCATGATTATACTGGGCCTTTGAGACCTATGAAATCTCTTTGTTAATATGTTGCTATCCGGAGCAGCTTCTATAAATCATTGTCAGAATTAATGTTTATCTCCCTTGATGATGTTATCAAGACTAAATCTGACCGAGGCTTATAATACCCTTCGCTTCGGTAAGATCTCTACATTTAGCAAGGCATCTAATGTGCAATTTTCCTTGGAAACGATATCCTAAAACATGAGAAAATGTATTTCCTCATTAATTTGGGTCATTTATGGAGTATGGCTGATATTAGTCCCTATCAATGTATTTATTTATTATTAATATTATTTAATTTTAATTTAATTATATAACGGTTCAACCATGGTTTAACTGGTTCAACCAATTAAACCATGACCCGAAAGCCTCACCGGTTCGACGTCCGGTTCAGTTTTTAAAACATTGGTTAAAACAAACTGGGACTTTCCCCTTGCCTCGGCAGAAAAGAGGACGCGGCCCAACAATTAAGGTAAGATTTAACATTTGCCGACGAAATAGCTCGTCTCCAACAATGAAAATTGAAGAAGCTACGGAAAGATGAAAGAGGACATAGACTGTTGGACATTGGGGGCTACAAGAGAAGAACCGATAGCAGGGCAAAATAGGAAATATAAATATATATTTTTTTAATTCGGGGGCTATAAATAGTAAAATGGGGGCTATGTTTAGAATTACCACACATTGAAAAGTAAGAGTTAATTCTTTACATTTTAGTAAACAAGTCAATTGAAGTGGAACATCCCAATTAAGAAAGGAAACAAAGTGAAGGATTGGAGGAGTATTAAATTAATAAAAACTAAAAAGTGATATCAAATGCACATTTGAAAAGTACCTAATTGTATTAGCCTTTTGCATTTGGCATGTACTTTTGCATTCGACTTCTCAACCTCAAATACATTTATCTAAAATAGCCACTAAATCTTTTGCTAAAATTAGTACAAACTTGTATCATCATTTTCCTCAACTGAATTTTCTTTCTCAAGGGGGGTACTCCTCGATAATATCCTCCGCCAATAAATGCAAAAAACTTACCGTCACCGGCAACTTCGCCGTAAATTATTGACGTCACGGTAAATTCACATAAACATTTATTACTTACCAAGAATTTGTTGTTCTGCGATGCCGCATTAATTAATTAAATCCATCCACGAAAGTATCCTCCTCCTCCACAACCATGGGTGAAGATGAGAGTTACCGGAAATCTAAACTCACCGCCATTCTGGTGGTGGTTCTGATTTCCGTGGCGATCCTCGTCTTCGTCCTCATCTACACCTTAAGCGGCACCTCCGACCACAACCGCAAGCCCGCCGCCGCCACTAATTTCAACAGAGACACCGTCGTCCGCGGCGTGTGCCGGGCGTCACGGGACCCCTCCGCGTGCCAGGCGTCGTTATCCTCCGAATGGAAGGAGGACAGCGGCGCTGCCCCCGTGCTGCAGGCGATCAACGCCTCGCTGCGCATCTCGAACCACCACCTCAATAAGTCGATAAACATGGTCGAAGCGATTCTGGCCCAGTCCGCCGACAACCAGAACCGCTCCGACACGTCCAAGGTCTGCCTCGAGATCCTCCGCTACGCGGAGCACCGGGTGCACATGGCCTCTGCCGACGCGTTGCCGCGAAAGAGCGTCAAGGACGCGCGCGCGTGGGTGAGCGCGGCGCTAGCCTACCAGTACGGCTGCATGTCGGGCTTGAAGAACGTGAACGACACGCCCCTTGTGGCCGACGCGGTCGGCTTCTTCAACTCCACCCTAATCGGGTCGACCGCCGAGGCCCTGGCGATTATGGCCAATTACGATTACTATGGGAACAAGACCGGGTCGTGGGGTCCGCCTAAAACCGAGCGGGACGGCTTCTGGCCGTCCAACTCGTTTTCTTCTGCTGCTGCCCGCGGCGGCATTCCGTCGGGGATGGCAGCCAACGTGACGGTTTGCGGGAGCGGTGGAGGATGCGATTACGAGACGGTGCAGAAGGCGGTCGATGCGGCGCCCGCCAATTCGGGCGCCCAGTTCGTGATATGGATCAAGGCCGGGGTCTATAATGAAATGGTTCGGGTGGCGTTCGAGAAGAAGAATGTGGTGTTGTTGGGAGATGGGATGGGCAAAACGGTCATTACCGGGTCCATGAACGTTGGTCAGCCGAGAGTCTCCACCTACAATTCTGCTACTGTTGGTAAGGCGCTTACATGTTCTTGCACTGTTATGATATTTGGGGAATTATAATCTTGAGATAATTAAATTCATGATATACTAATAATACTCCCTCCGTCCACCTATTTCTGACACGCTTTCCTTTTTGGGCCGTCCACCTATTTCTGACACGTTTCCTTTTTTGGAAAGAATTAGCCACTAAGTAGTACAATTAGTAAATCCCTTATTACACTTAACATTCCATACTTAAATCTCATCCACTCATTTTATCTGCACGTAGTTCAATATAATTTAAATTTCGAAAGTTTAAATTATTATAACTTGCTCGTTTGTTATCGGATTTTTGTGATTTTTATATCAAATTAAAGGTCTTTATACGATCTTTCATTTAAGATCAGACAAGAACATGTTTTTATGCATATATGATGCTCTGTTTCTAAAATATGTTTATTCCCTACAAAATAATACACTTTATACACTACATCCATAAACACAATACACTTTACACACTAACCACTCCCGTCTTAAAACCCGTGCAAAAAGCAAACGTGTCAGAAATAGGTGGACGGAGGGAGTATTAATTTTGTCAGAATTGATGAGTAAACGCGTATAATATAGTCAATTAATGTAGTTGGTTTTGTATGACGTCGACATTAATCTTTTACTGAATAATTGAAGATTTATAATAGTCTTGTATTCAAATTTCTTGGACTGATTTGCTGATATACGTTGCCGACATATCCAATAATTGAGATAGAAAGCTTTGTGTACGTAGAAAATTTATACTCACGTAATTAATACTCTATCCGTCTATTTTATGATAACACTTTTTTATGATGATAAAATGGACAGGAGGAATATAATATAAATTATTTTATTTCTTACTGTATTAGTTATTGTGCCGATTTTGTAGTGAAACATTAAATGAGACATAAGGAGTATTTCTTAATGATGAGAGTAGATTCAATTATATGTTTCACCATACTCTTCTGCTTCTCAAACATAACTTCTTTTTCTTTTACTTCCTCTCCCTTTCAAGTTAAGTCGTCTGTTTCAATCATGTTTTTTCACACTTTGAGATGATAATTTAAATGGATTTCTGAATAAAATTTCTTTTACGGAATACTATGACAGTCGTAATACTCCACAAACGAAAAATAAAACTTCAAAAATCTATTTTGAAACTCATCATTAAGAAGCGTAGAAAATCGTGTCAGAAATTGACAAAGAAAATTACTTAACTTGAAAGGGACGTAGGAAGTACTAGTTTTCTTTTTTAGATAGGCTCCTTTGTTTGATATCCCTTTCCCAAATCAACGTGAGTTGGCTTTTTTTCACGTATTTCAATATGTTAAAAAGTGGATGTTAAAATTCTATTTGAGTTTTGTTCCATGTAATGTAATGTACATATTAAGTAGAATAATACTCTTTCGGTTTCATAGATAGCGTTTGTTTCTTTTTGATACATAAATTAAGGTGTACCTATAAAAAAAAATTGTAGGGTCCACATTTGTAGAAGAGTTAACATTTTTTAAGAGGAGAAACATGACATGATGTGCTAGTTAACCAAAATAGGAAAACAAGACGCTATCGATGAGACGGAGGAAGTATAATATATTAAGTGAGACTTAAATCTTAAGTTAACGTTTATTTTTTTAGCATTAGTACTGTAAATTTTGGAGATTAATTCCCTTTATAACAAATTCATAATTCATCGATGTCTAACACATCTAAACTCCCAATCAAAGGTGTTCTCGGCGACGGATTCATGGCTAGTAATCTAACCATTGAGAACACGGCCGGCGCCGACGCTCATCAAGCCGTCGCCTTCCGGTCCGACAGCGATCTCTCCATCCTCGAAAACTGCGAATTCATCGGCAACCAAGACACCCTCTACGCCCACAGCCTCCGCCAGTACTACAAGTCCTGCCGCATCCAGGGCAACATCGACTTCATCTTCGGACAGTCGGCTTCGGTCTTTCAAGACTGTCAGATCCTTGTCGCCCCTCAACACTCCGACCCCAAGCAGAGCGAGAACAACGCAGTGACAGCCCACGGAAGGATCGATCCTGCCCAATCTACCGGATTCGTCTTCCAAAACTGTGTGATCAACGGTACAGATTCATACATGGCGATGTACGCTAGTAATCCTGACATACACAAGACCTATCTCGGACGGCCGTGGAAGGAATACTCGAGGACTGTTTTTCTCGGATGCACGTTCGAGGGTTTGATCTCGGCCGATGGATGGATGCCTTGGAATGGAGATTTCGCATTGAGCACTATCTATTATGGTGAATACGGAAACAAAGGGCCCGGATCGGATACGTCGAAGAGGGTGAACTGGAGTAGTCTTGTTCCTGCTAAGCATGTTGATTTGTACTCGGTTCAGAACTTCATTCAGGGTGATCAATGGATTCCTGCAGCTGCTTCTTGAGTTCTCTAACTAGTGTAGGTCAGAATTTGTTTGTGATTAATATATTATTCTTAATTACTTTGCCAAGATGCATACGTATTGGAGATTATGTAATACTAATTCTGTTTGGTTCCACATGATATGTTTTCTAAATATATTTTATAAAATAAACGAAATGTAGAATAGAGTTTGACGTAACTTTACAGAATTCCTAGTCAACAAGAAATTCATATTGTACATATTTAACTGATGCAGTATATATAGAGAGAGTGAAAACAATATGTCAAAACATGAGACCTCCGGACTTGGATATGATTAATGAGATTGAGGGATGAGATTAAAAAAATCCTAGCCATATTTGGAATTTAAAGACAAAATTACTCTTTACTACAAAAATGAGATTTTACCTTTTGGAAGCCCTGACTTTGATTTTTCAATTCTCACTAGTATTGTAGTTGAGGGTTGCGTCAGAGCATTTCTCCATTTTTTATTAGTTACATTAATGGTTTTATATGAAAGGAAATACACTACTCTAATCATTTTTACTTAACAAAGTTAAAACTTTTCAACTATTTTTAAAATGCTAATAATCTACTCACATTTAACCTGAATATATAATCTATTATGTGATAATACATACAAATGTAACAAATGTCCATCAAGTAAAACACAAATTATGTCAACTTTATAAAAGTATACAATTTTGTCAAAATTGTGATTTTTGGACCTAAATGCGCTTACTAAGTTGAGTTTTGACCAACTTTTTTTTTTCACTTCCTCACACTCCATTCCCCCCCTCCTTTACGCACTTCCCAACTTAAAATTTCCAACTCCTTCTCTCTTCAATCCCTCACTCTTGCCCTATACCTTTTTTTTTTTTTTTTTTTTTTTTTTTTTTTTTTTTTAAACAACTCGCCGAAAAATTCACCGAAAATTCATCTTGTCGGGCTTTCTGACTTTCCCCAGCTCTTTTTTTTTTTTTTTTTTTTTTTTTTTTTTCCTTTTTCTGATTTATATCCCTTCATTCACTCTCCAAAAAAATAAAGAGGAAGAAGAACTTATGCAGGGTCCAAAGGGCTTTTGCAAATGCGATTGAATCCCACCCCACCACCTCGACTGATCGGGGGAAGAACGAGAAAATGCCGAAGAAGAACTATTTCGATTGAAGTAAGAGGGTTCATGTTTACGGCCTAAAGAGTACATCATTTCTCCCATCTTAATTTTTTTTATTCATTAATATTGCGATTGCGAACAAGAATTTCATCCATCAATCGAAACCTGAAGTCCTGATTGCTCTTGCAAATTCGAATACTAGAAAAATATTGTAGATTTCGAGCTTCTTCGGCAGCTGGGGCAGCAACATTTCAACCCGTTCTCCTTGGATATATGGGATTTTCTTTCAGGGCTTTTCTCTCTCTACCACCGCCGGCGCAAACCTCCCCTGCTCTGCTCGAGAAACCATCGTGTTGGCCAACGCCTACATCGACTGGAAGGAGACCATGTGTTCAAGGTGGAAGCCATGGAGAACGACGTGCTAACTGTGACGGTGCCTAATGAAAAGGTGAAGAAACCGAAAGTGAAGACTGATATAATGATTGCTCTCTATAATGATTAATCTTCGTATATAGCACTTTAAGATATTGCTTTCTCCTTCATGTTGGTTTTGATTTGTATGTGAAACGATGCTTATGTGTGCGTAGAGTGTGTTGTGTTGCTATGTAAAAATTGAATATGTGAAACCATTAAACTCTTTTGGAGGGAGTTTTGCAAGGATTGTTTCCAAAGGTGAGGGATACCGGGCTGTCAAGAGGATTAAAGATGTAAAGCCCTCTCTACTTACATACGACAAACTGAAGTGAGTACATAATTAATATTTTTCATTTTTACAATCAATTACAGATTAACATGAACTTACCTATGTGTTGCCTTTGATTCCAGTAATGTGGCTGAAGTTGTGTACATGCAATATTTGATGGGGGTGGATGGGGTGATAGTGGATTTGGTGAGGGAGATAACAAAAGAGTGTCTAAGAGAAGATGAGGAGGCCGAGGGTGGTGGAGTTGGAGGAGATGATGATATTGGATGGAGAGGAGCAAGTAATAGTAGGGGGAGTAGACCTCAGTTCTTATAAAGCAAGCCATAATATTTGCTAAAGTTCTCATTCCTGACTTAATACAACAATGATACTCACCACCACATAAATCCGTATATTAGTTAGGGATAAAATCTTCAAGTTGGATTCAGACTTTTGGTTCTATATGATTGGATTTAGCTCGACTTACAATTCATGTGCTTGTGATTGGGTCACCTAATTTTCTATAAATATGTACTCAACTTAGACATTCAACTTAGTCCGTGAAAGGTTCTTATTCTATTTAAGTTCTACTCGTAAACATAAAGTTTGATCTCAATTGTTGGCTTGGTTGCGATTAATGATCAATAATTGTCACTAATAGAATTTATCTCGTTCGGGATTCCAGCTAAGGTTCTAGTATTATCAATGATATCTCGTTTTTTTAAATAGTCTTTTATGAAGGCATTTTTACTAGTTCTTGTATAGTCACTAATAGAACAAATACTACCTTGTTTGAGATTCTAGTTGTGGTTCTAGCAGTAACTATAGTAACTCATTTTTATAAATAGTTGAAGGCATTCTAACTAGCTAGTTCTTATATTGTCACTATTGTCACTAATAGAACCGATAGTAGCAATCATCATTCAATAATATATGCCAGTACCTTTCAAATTCCAGAGAAGTTCAATGAAATGATAAAGTAAGAAATAATAATTTGTCAAGTAGTATCAATTTAGGATAAACGCTCAAATATCCCAATCTTGAGCGACCAATTAAACCAAATTATCATGTTCTTATTTCCTTTTGAACCACTACAAAAACCCGCCCAAATTGCGACGGAAAATACCGTCGCTAAATGAATAAAATCCGTCTCTATTTTCAATTAACGACGGAAACGCGACGGAAAAAATACGTCGGTAAAATGAGCGTCGCTGTAGGATTAACGATGGATTAAATTCCGTCGCCGGACTCGGGCGACGGATAGACGACGGACAAAACGTCGCAGATAACGCCGGCGGAGATCCGGCACCGGAAAAGTCCACGACGGCGACAATGAAATTTTAGGGAGAAACGAAGAACAATACGCCTGCAAATTTTAGGTCGGAACGAAGAACAGTCGATGGCGAAAATCGAAAAACTGTTTCAGCAAGTACAAAGAATGGCGACAATGAGGGCAGATCGAATGGACCTAAATTCAACAAAATTGAAAAAGAAACGGAAAAGCAGACCTTGAGGCAGCGACGGTGGACGGCACGGCGGCAAACGGCACGGCGACGGACGCGGGGCAACAGCGACGCTGAACTTGAGAGGGAATTGACGGCCCGCAGACGAGTGAAATGGATAGAGGAACGGAGGGAGGGAGAGAAATCAAGAGGGGGAGTGAATCGGAGGACCTTGAGGCAGCGACGGCACGGCGGCAGACGGCGGGGCAACGACGACGTTGAATTTGTGAGTTAATTGATGACCCGCAGAGGTTTGGAATGGATAGAGGGAGGGAGGGAGAGATAGTAAGAGGGGGAGTGAACCGGAGGGTAGCGAGGCAGCCACGGCGGACGGCACGGCGGCGGACGGCGCTGAATTTGCTATTGAAGTTAATTGATGGAGGCGGGGAGAGTGAGCTGCGACTGCGAGCAAAGTAATTAAAATCTAGGGCTCATGAAAGTAATTTTGAACCCACGACGGACAAGCCCCGTCGTCTTTCAGTCGCCAATTAAAAAAAAATTAAAAAAATAAAATAAAAATAAGTCACCGTCGTCTTTCCGTCGCCAATGACGTCGGCAGTAATTGGGTCCGGCTTAACTCCGGCATGAACGTCGTTGGTCCGTCGTCCGGTACGTCGTGTACATGGTATACGACGGTTCCGTCGTCTTTCCGTCGTTAAAAAGAACGACGGATTTTGATTCCGTCGCCGTTCCGTCGTAATATTCACTGTTTTTTTGTAGTGAACTAGGCTCTTATTTCTAAGGGTGACGCAACAATGTGGGAACTCTTAACACAAGTCATACGCTAAAGAAAACTCATCATTTCGGAAGTTAAAGATTCCAACTCGACATACTTGGCCAAAAGTGTATATAAAATCCATATAAAATAAGTGATCTGTGATCCACCGCGAAACGATGACCGGAGAAAAACAATTATCTCTTCGAGATTCATGACAATATTAAAGGTTAGCAAATAATATATTTATAAATCAAAACGACGAGAAATTAATTTGCTTGACTACAACCAGCCCAGAACTCAGGAAATCACATTTATATTTTATTGCCTCTTATTCACTTAATCAGACAACAAAACCCCAGCAGAGCTAATTACACACTCAAAATCGGAGCAAAGGAGCAGCGACATTTCACAAAAAATGGCGAAAAATCGAATGCAAAAAATGTCCTCGAAACTTACTTCCGATAGTATAAGTTGATCATTGGGCGTAACCCTTGCAACGATTGTTTCTTCCATGTCCATGTAACCTAATCAACACACACATGCATTATAAAGAAATCTTCTTTTCAATATAGTGTTGTAGTTTCAAAGTTCTAATAATCATGTGATCCCATTGTCAGTTTTAGTATTTTAAGTTGAATACTCATATTGTAATTGAACGAAACTATATGTTAAATAATCAAAGATTCGAAGCTTATTATTATAATTGAGTCATATTGGTACTACTAATTCTTATTACCGTTTTATATTAGCGTGAGGTACATAATTATTAGTTGATTACTTATTTAACATTATTGATCCAGTAAAGAGTTAATTGGTGGGGGACACTCATAGCCAACTGTTTTCGACTTTTAAAATAAAATGTGATCTAAGGCCGATTGTATCAAGGTCTATGATCAGAGTCGGATTGATGTATCAAGCTTGATGGAACGATATTCTATCAAACTGAGTGAGATGTGGAAGTTGGTGGTTTGTTGGACTTAACTCTTGGAAAATTATTTTCTTAGTCTTGTGGTTTTGATGCAAGGTCGTATGATGATATGCAGGTTGTATAATAGCCATGGAGAGAGGGAGAGAGAGAGAGAGAGAGAGAGACGTATCGTGGTTCGTACATAACCCTCTTATGTCCACGTCTAGTTGAGCTTGACCTGAGTATCCCTTTAACCTATGGGTTCAACCTCTCTCTTGTTTATACTAACTGAGTATCAGTTCTAAGTACAATCAAACTTGATTATACTTAGACACATGTTTTAGGCCGTGACCCTTATATCCTTGTTACAACCTTACAAGAACAGAACAAACTTTCAACCAAAATTGCAGAGCTTGATTACTCTACAATGGTGAAAGTTTACATACAACTTTACAACTCGCAAGTAAGTGGATAGCTTTTGTTCTTGACGACAAGCAGTTGTAAACGCTTTGTTGCCGGTGTATTTCCAGTTGAAAAAACTCGATCTTCAACACTTTGGAAAACTCGTCGTGTTTCGAGTGTTAAATTTAAGTGGAACTTGAGTATAGATTTCTTCAGAGATTTGGCTTGAACACTTAAGTTATCCGTGAGCTTCAACTGGAATGGTAGAACTATTTATAGGTATACCTTTGATAAATAGTTGTTAGAGTCAATGTTTGCATGGCATAAATTCGTTGGTGTTGACTCACTTCTATCCGTTGGGTCAAGTCATATCCGGTGTCGTACATGACAACTAAATGTCAAGGTCGATCAATGGAGGTAGATCAACTACAAGGTGGTTCTCTAGCAGTTTGATATATATCTTCACTGACGAACGATTTGAGCAAGTAGATGCAGGCATGTTTGATCTTCTATTGGTAAAGATCGAACTTAATCTTTAGATGGCAAATCAACCTTTCTAAGCACGTCGATCTAGGCTATACACAATTAAATTAAGTCTATCAACCTTAGCTCTAGTCTCTAGACATGTAAAATATGTCTAATTATGGTTTTGTAAAACATCATCAAAATCAAACGCAGAGGGTTCTTGACCGAGCTGTCATTGCCCACTCCGTCAAGATAAAATTTATAATACAGGACCCTCACACTACCTTCTGCTAGTGGCAAGTCCAGGGTCGATCCAAGGAGATGGTGATTTGTTCACTCTTCTCACGATATTTATAGATGGGGGAGGGGGGAGGGGCTAGCCTTGGGAAAGTTAGTTACCAGTGCAAGAAACGTGAAAAAAACAAAATTGAAGTACAAAAAGTAAATGACCGAAATAAAACAAAAGAAAATGGTCAGTAATAAAAGCAGCCCGACTTAATATTAAATCCCTAAATTGGAAAACATACTTTGATCATCGGCTCAATAATATTCATTGTACATGCATGTCGTTGGTTATAGGTCAAGGTAAAGTGTTCTCCTTACTGTCACGCGTCACTCACACATTCTACGTTGCCCAACATACCTGTCAGAATAGAAAAATAAATAAAGTACCCCTACTTATTCTCCTGTACCCTGCTCAATAACCCCTAGGAATACCTTACAACCAGAGATCTTGACCAAGACAACATTCAATCTAGGTTCCCCAACTGACCTTCAAGCAGGCGTTAAAAAGGTACTTGCTCAAGACTGTGCTACAGTCCTAAATACATGCAAAATCTTACAACCACAATTCAGCACTAGTCGCACTATTTGGGATGGTCAAGATCTCGACCCGTTATTCCAATTATTGTTTGTAGTTTAGCTAGATCTACGTATTAAGTGACCGCTTTAACACATACACTTATTAAAGCTTATAAATCAGACCTAGTTGCATCAACAACATACTCATACAATTATGTAAATCGTTTAATCCTCTCAAAGCTTTGATTCCAATTTAGTTCATTAACATCAAGTACGTTGTGCAATGAAATATATACCTGTAATTAAAAGAAAAGAGCAAGAAAAGTAAAAGGAAAGCATACTTGAATAAATTATGAACGAAAATTTAAAGTACCACTTGGTATAACCAACCCTGACCAAGGTGAATAACAACATAAAAACTAAAAATGCCTATAAGATATGTTTCTTCCTTCCTCGACTCTCATGGGAATATAAACATAACCTACACTAATATAAAGAGACGAAAAACTCTGGTGTGTGTCGTCTCCTCGTAAATGGAATTCTAGAGAATCTGGCTCCATGACCTGCGGCCTAACTGAAATATATATAGGGTGTAGAATGGCCCTGGGCCAAGTCTACCAGTGGCCTGACGTGGCTAGGGTTTGTTGGAAACTTTTCTTGTTAGGATTCGTCCTTATCTCGGTTAATTCGCATATCAGTCATGTCTTCAAGACATTGATGCGAGATTTCATTCCTTTTCTGGCTCTGGATAAGGTCAAGATATGTGCCAAGTTAAATCCGTCTTACCATGCATCTTGTGCACATATCTATCATAGTCATGTTGATTCATTCCCAACTTAAGTTGCTGACAATTGCTTCCACGCTGTACATTGTCTTGAGCTTTGTGTTCCCAAGGGTAAAATATCTAAAATCTTGCCTTTGCATGGAATGATTGTGGCTTGCCAAATATCACCTGCATCCCAATATGTGTCTTTCCAAAGACAAACATACACAAAACCACAGAAATTAGACTCAAATTATCTAAAGGAGACATCAAAAGAGCTCTCAAAACGGGTTCATCACACTTCACACACTTTGATCAAACATGTTAAAGAACTTGACCAAAAAGAAAGAAAATAAAAAGACTCACAGAAAAGAAGACACAAGAGAAAGATAAAAAACAAATAATAAAGCATGAATTTTAGTATAACCCTCAAGTTGATCAAGACAGGAATCAAGGGAGCATAAGGATTAATCATCACAAGCACTCATCATTCATGTGTTTAGAGGTAAATTGTTTACACTCATAAATGACTTGATCAAGATGGTCCCATACGCTTGCCCGATTTCTCAAGACCCCCCCCCCCCCCCCCTCCTCTCTCTCATATTGGTCAAGGCATATATCTTTAGGTCTTTAAAAGGTTGTAATGCGGCTTAAGCCCATAGGTATTGAAATTTTTGGAAACTAGCTAAGGTTGAGATGAACATGTACTTGAGCATAATTCCCTTCCCCTTGCTCAGTTCTTAACTTCCGGGCCTTAACACACATTTATCTAGGGACTCTCTCTCTCTCTCTCTCTCTCTCATGTTTTTGGTCTCTGTCTCTTTTTTTCTATACCACCCCAAATTCTAAAATTTTGGCTGCCCAACCAAAGGTCAAGGGCGGCTTTGTGGGTGTATGCTTAGGGTCAAGGTCAAGGGCGGCTTTGCGAGTGTAAACAATTTGGGCCCTATCTTGTGATACTTCAACCCCTCAATTTTTTCAATTCTGGCCTAATTTCAAATGACCAGGGTAGGCTGTGTTAACTTAGGGGAATATATGTGAATAGAAAGTAATTTAAAAGCTCAAAGGGGTTAGCAATGGATAAGAACATTTTTGTTCGGAACCCTCTACAATCTGAGTTTGATGATTTTTTATTAAAACCACACTAGTCTAGCTTCTTAGCAGTCTTAGAGTTGAAGATAGAAGTGACATGACGATGTTAGTCCAGATAGAATCAACATGCACTAGTCTAACTTCTTAGCAATATTGGAGTTGAAGATACACCCACCATGCTTTAGAAGAACAAGTTCGCCGGAGTTCTTCTCAAAGGTTGATTAATCCACCTTCATAGATCGACCTGACCTATCCTCTGACTTGTGGAGTGCCAGCTAGGATGAATTCCCCAATAGCTAGAAGTGAGTTAGCGCTAACTAGTGCTCTATCATCATTGACTCCAATGGCTAGAATTCAAATTCAAGCTTATAAATATTGTAGCCATTCTCATATTTAAGTACAAGAAACATTATGCTCAAAGCCAAACCTCTACTAAAATCTCTCTCAAACATATTCAATTTCAAGTGCTCGAAATTCCTCGACATGTCCCTGACACTCAAAGGATAGAAATTTTGAAATATAAATCTACTTCGACGATGAAGCGTTCACTCCTGCTTGTTGTCGACGATAGAGACTCTTCTCTTCGTCGAGAGGTTGAATATTGAAGTTTTGTTTTGTTTTTGCCATAGCTAAGCTATTAAAGCTCTACAAGTTAGGTGAAAGGTTGTTGTTAGGTTATAAGATTGTAACAAAAGGTTATATGGGTCATGACCCAAAATTTATGTCTAGGTATAATCTAGCTTGATTGTACTTAGATGTCACGACCGGGCTTCGCTAAGGATAGTTAAGCCGGGAACTCGTGACTAGGGACGGGATTAAAGAAGCGGGAATAGAAAGGGGAACATGATGATCAAGGATTAGCTCAAATCAACTGGAAACTTCATAGAATCTCATATGGCTATAAGCCTTCGGAATGAGAAGATATATGTTTGACATTGTTACATAACTTGAATACTTGTCTTGAAACTTATCTATTATACACAACGGAAGTCTGACTAAAAATACATGTATGAAGACATGTATTTTACCAAGAGTCTTATTGAATACTAACTGAACTACGAACAACGAACTCGCACCGGCTCTCCATTCCATCTTGTTCAGCCTGCACATTTAGAAATATATGCAGGGCTGAGTACAAAGTACTCAGAGCATCTCCAACCCATACTCTTAAATGGAGTATTACTTCATTTTGAAGTACGGAGGGCATTCCAACCGTACTCTATTTTGCAGCAAGAGTATAGAGTATTGAACAGTAAAACTGTTCAATACTTCATACTCTATTTTCACTATTTGAACAATATTAAACTATAAAAAAATAATTTAACTACATTTCATTAATATAATTTGATTTATAATTTATTGTATTTTATATTTCATTTATAACTAAAATTTATAATTTTTATTTAATTTAACTTATTTAATTTTAAATAAATAAAAAATTAGCAATCCACAGTATACTTAAGTTATGTAATTTAAGATAAAATTTTATTAATTATCTAATATTTATGATACATTAGGAAATGTTAATTATGTAAAATAAATGAAAAACTATAAATAGAGTATATATATAAAGTACGTGGTTGGAATGAATTTCTAAAATAGAGTATATCATACTTCATTTTAAAGTATAGCATACTGCAAAATAGAGTATAGGGTTGGAGATGGTCTCAGTGAACACGTTGCCGAAAACTTACAATGTAGTGTCAAGCCATTATACAAAGTCATAGGAGTTTTATCCGAAATATCCTATGCTTAGGAAAATAGTTCCCATACTTCTGAAATCGCCAGTAGGGCTAAGTTCTTTTGTAATCACCATATCTGTTCTTTTTTTGTGGTTATCAAAAGAGTGACCACTCTAACGATACCTTGACCGGCCAACCCGCTAGATGACTCACGGTCACTATGTGTACACTAATCCAGATAAGATAGCTATCTCACGTGGACCGAATTCTTGAACTTTAAATTGGCAAAGCCAATACAGATAGATATCATACCAAAAATTAAATAATTTATGGCATGACAGACTTTTGAAAATATCTACTCATGCTTTCGTAAACTCTTTATTTTGTTTGGATAGAAAGCCCACCTGACTATCGTAAAACGCGAGTCGGTCCTTGAGGCGTCTCCTTTACTCTTCTCGATAAGTCACGCCTATTCAAACGAAAATTGATCGCTTTTAGAATTTAATCTTTTACGAGTCGAACTCAACGATACTCGCATTCTACGTAATCATAATATTTACGTTTTAACTATTTGACGTTTTTAATATAATTCTTTTAATTATGAATTTTCTTAATAATACGCACTCTTTTATTATGTGCTCGTAGTTTCTTAGAAATTATTCGAACGTTTTAATTACGTCTCGATTTCTCGTTTCTTGGCCAATATGATGCCTAAGAATTTATATGTGATGTGTGGATGTTGTTTCCTTATCTCTTTGCCCCAAATTAGAAATCACTAATTCATTTTCTTCTTCTTCTCTACGCGACTGCCCTCCTGCTTCTTCTCAATTCGACTGGAAGTGGGGTGATTCTCTTCTTCCCCGGCGGTTCGCCGGAGATTCTCCAACAGGCGATGTTCTTTGTTGCCGTCGGTACTGCCTCTGTTACACTTTGAAGTAATAGACGTTCCATCGTTATCCTTCTCCGGCTCGGCCGGAACTTGGGGGTCTTGCTCCTCCGTTTGTGTTGTTTCGCCGGTGTCCCGCGACGGGCGGCGGTCTGTTGCCGTCGGTGTCCTCTCGACAGGCGGCGTTCCGCTGCCGTCGAAGCTCTCTCGACCGACGATGCTCCTGTTGCCGTCGTTGAGTCTCTGTCTACTCTGCTCCCTCTTCCGTGCGACCGGGCTTCATCGTCGATCCTTGATTCGTGGTTAGAATTCTAGCTGGAGGGAAATTTCTTTCGCCTCTCTCATCCCTCGGCTCTGTTTCCTCCGGCGGCTCCTACGTGTGGTGGCGGTTGTCCTCTGCCGTTGGTGACTTCCGTCGGCGTTCCGAGGCTACTCGTCTGTCGTCGACGGCGTTCTTATCTTCCTCCGGACTCGAGGTAGCCTTCTCGGCTTGCCGCGGCCAGGTTTCGTCGTAGCCGTGATTTTCTGGCCTTGGACCCTCTGCCGCCGTGAGCTACTGCTCGTCGGTGGTTCTCTGCTCCGGTCCTCTGCGGCCGTGAACTGCTGCTTGCTAGTGGCTCTTCACTCCGGTCCGGCGACGTGTCTCGTTGCCACCGGGGTGGAGACGGCCCTTGCCTCTTCCGTCGTACTTTGGTCCGACTGGGTCTCCTCCTTTGGCTTCTGCCGCTGCTGTCCTTTGCGAATGGACCTCTTCCTGGCTGTTGCTGCTGCTGTGCTTGTGACGGGCGGGGTCGCGCCGTCGCTTGTCGACGGTGTTGTTCCCGTCCCCGTCCGATAGAAACCGGAGACAAGAATTCCAGGCAGAATTCCTATTCTTGCCCGTTAACTCGTTCTCCTAAATTTTTTCTAAGTTTTATAGATTTATCAATCGTTCTAACGTATTTTCGATTACTAACTATTTTTGTTTTGCACTTGAAGGTTCTTATCAAGATTTTGGCTAAAGCCTAACTGTGAGAATTCAATCTCTAGCTTTCACTCCAAGAGGTATTTTCTTAGGGGGTGTTTGACTAAGCTTATTTTGAAGAGCTTATAAGCACTAAGTGCTTATAAGATGTTTTAAGAGCTTATAAGTTCTTAGATTTAAGAGCTTATAAGATTTCAAAGTGTTTGGATAAAAGAGCTTATAAGCTCAAAATAAATCAAAATTTTAAAATTAAAAAAAATGAAAAAATATTTTTTTTACTAGAATTTATTATTTTCTACAATCAAATTAAAGTGTTTATAAGAAATATAAAAATAATATGAAGTTAAGAGTCAAGTTTTGAAAGAATAAGTTGGTGTGAAGGAGCTTATTTTTTGGAGTGCTTATAAGCACTAAGAGCTTATTTTGGGAGCTTATAAGCTCTTTATGAGCTTATTTTGCCAAACACTTTTAGAGTGTTTATAAGCTCTCAACAGCTTATAAACAACTTAAAGTAGCTTATAAGCTTAGCCAAACACCCTGTTAGTCCATTCATACTTTGATTACTTATCAAATGCATTATTAGACATGTTTTTAAGATTATAACTAGCTTAAGGACCTTTTAAACAATTTATGAAATATATTAAGTCTTCTAGTTTCGACTTAGGAGATTTCTATGCTTCAATTATGGTTTATAGGCATGCTTCAATTGTTGCTACAATTGTTTATGGCTTTTTGTGATTATGAACAATGGAGTTGGTGCATTTGGTTGGGGTTGATCCCATTTATTAACATGCATAGAGAATAGGTTCTTTACATAATCTTATACATGCTTCTTATGCTTTTATGATTCTAGCATGCTTAGATAAAATTAACAAAAAAAAAAAAAAAACACTAAGGTTCTAAGAACACTTACTAGTTCTTGATAAGGAAATGGGTAGGGTGAGGTTAATCGAGATGTGATTGAATATTGGTCGGAAGTGGTCGGAGTGCTCTACGGCTTCTTTATCCTTCCTTGTTCTTCACTATGCTCTCTTTCAATATTTTGTGAAATATGCAAGTGTTGCTTGTTTTGGGAGGCTTAGTTGTTCATATACTATATGTGAGTGTCGGTTGGAATTATTGAAGAAATTGTTGATAGATTTCTTCTCCCGATTTTTACGGGATTGATATCCCTTCCTCAGAGGTGAGGTCCTTTCCTCCATTTTCTTTTCCTTTTTTTGTGCTTGTCTTTGCAGGGATTCTTGGATGGCCTTTGAGTGTTTGTAGGAGAGGGGTCGTGTAAGTGTAAGGAGGGGTAGTGGTGGTAGGGTGGTAAGAGATTAAGGTGTTGTAAGGTGTGTCTCCACTAGTGGTGTTTTTGATGAATTACTCCCGTAAGTGTTCTTCATGAGATGTAGTGTAGTCTTCTTTCTTTTAGAAGTAGAGTAGGATTCTTGTATGTAATGTATTATCTTTTATTGTATTATTGTATTTTTATTACAACAATGACTTCTTTTATTATTACAACAACGAATATCGATTTATCATACGCTTACGATACGACATTTTATCTCGACTTTCTTTGGTACTATTTCTCGATTCTTTCTTCTTTACAACTTTAATATCAACGTCTTCGTTCTTCTTATTTATTCAATGCATTACGAATAATATCTTCGTCAAAACGAATAGTATCTATTTTATTTGATTCGATAATATAATCTATATATACCGAGATCCCTTCTTCCTAAATATCTCTGACCATTTCTTGGTATTCGGAAAGTTTAATCTACAAATTTTAGATTCTTTTAATACATACTAGTAGACGACACGTGCGATGCACGTGATCACTTATTTTTTTACTTAATTTTATATATATGTATTTTATTAATATAATTTTATTTATATCTAAATATATATTGACTCATGAAAGCTTAAAAATAATGCGTAAAAATAAAACGATGAATAAATAATAAATGATAAAATTAATTAATTAAAGTAAAAAAATCATATATGTTTCGTATCGCTAAAAAAGAAATTAAAAAAATATATATATATGCTATAATATTTTGAAATAATAATGTATATCCTCTTCAATCTTTCTCCAATTTAATTTTGATGCGCGTCGAACTTTCCTTCCTCTTATTTTTGGAGATAAAATTATTTTCAAGGTCTCATCATCGTCGCCACTGGAATATTATTGACGCAATCTTCAAATTTTTTTCATAATATTTGTTGGGAACCCTCTGCAGTTTGATTTTGATGATGTTTATCGAAACCACACTTAGGCATATTTTACTTTGTTTAGGGTCAAGGCCGATAGATCGACCTGCTACCTGTTAGTGCAGGTCGATGCCCTTTAACGTTTAGTATCAAGTTCGATCCACCCTGTAAGAGAAAGGTCGATGTATCGACCTGCCTCAATTGGATCGAGCTGGATCATCAGCCTGTCTATCGACCTCCTCTATCAAGCTTCCAGCTGGCATTGCCTTAGAAGATTTCAAGAGCTGGATTATCAATCAAGGTCGATGCTCCGCCTTCATGGAGCGTCACGACCTGATCCTTGCCACGTCAAGTGCCAGCAAGGACGAATATTCCCAACGGCTAGAAGTGAGTCAGCATCCAACGGCTAGTGCCACGTCAGCCCGACTCCAACGGCTAGTTTTTCAAAACTGCCTATAAATACTTCAGCCATTTTCGGATTCAAGTACCGGAAACACAAGCTATCAACGCCATATCTCTGCCCAAATCTCTCTAAAAGCTCATATCCATTCAAGTGTTCGAAATCCGATTAGTTTCCCAAACACTTGACAAGAGAGGTTTCCGATTCCGAAAAACTCCACAACGACGAAGCGTTCACTGCTGCTTGTCGATTGTTCAAACAACTTCTTCTCCGACTTGTTCGAAGTTAGAAAGCTTGTTTTTATTTTCGCCATTATAGAGTTAGTCAAGCTCTGTAAAAGCGTAAGGTTGTTTGTACGTTTTAGTACGAAGGTTGTAAGGGTCACGACCCAAAACTCGTGTCTAGTTACTCTCAAGTTAGATTGTATCTAGAACTGATACTCAGTCAGTATAAATAAGAGAGAGGTGGATCCAAAAGAAAAGGGATTCTCAGGTCGAGTCGACCTGACGTGGACGTAGGAGGGTTTCTCCGAACCACGCTACATCGCGGTGTCTCTCTCTCTCTTTATTTATTGTACTTACATTTTATTATCTAACTGACGTGCATCAACCTGCATTACACGAATCAACCTGCTATCCATATTCAGCCTTAAAGATTTTTCAAAGAGTAATCAACCTCCACCAACTTCCGCATTAACAGTTTGATAAATCAAGCTTGATACCATACAAGCTTGATAGATCAACCTGCCTCTGATAAGGTCGACCTTGACAATCAACCTGCAGATCGACCTGAAATTTTAAAAGTAAAAAACGGTTGGTTATTGGTGTATTCCCCCCCCCCCCCATACACCAATTACTCTTTCCCGGGACCAACAATATTTTTCTATCCCCCTTCTCTTGATCTTCACAATGTTCCAACTCCACGCTTGAATTTTTCTTAGAGGTTTTCCTTGGCTTGACGTTTTTGTTTGAACTTTTTCTGTTGGGATTATATACTGAAAAACATACTTTTTATGCTTAGTTTGTATATTACTTCTTCCCGTTTTATGAAATAATTGGAGTCATATGTTTTGCATATTTATTCGTGTTATGGTTATGCAAATAAGTGTCCTGTAGTACATATTATAGATAATATGGTGTGGGTGGTCACACGGAAGATCATATTATCGGTTTCTTATATACTTAAATAGTGTTCGCAACCTAAGTAATTATGGACAAATTACTTGTTAAGGTTGTAGTATAATGCTTGATATTAGCTGATCTTGGCTATTAGCTTATACTAATGCATCCAGTTGCATTGAACAGGATCGCGGTGAGATAAATCCTTTTGTACTGATTTAATAAAGGATTTAAGATATCGGACGATTATTATTTCTTAATTCTAGTTGTATGATATTGAACTACATATTTATGATAATTATTACTTTGATTTATCAATGAGTGCGAGTTATTGAAACTCAAAGTATCTCGATATCTTGGGTAATAATATTATAAATATGATAATTAATATTATAGCTAGAAATCGTGTCTCGGCGGAGTCCGAGTTGATGATGTCCCCTTGAGGCGCTCTAAAGATTATTATATCAAACCCTGCAGGTGGATTAAATTCCGATATAATAATAAGGTCAAGCGGGTACTGCTCTCGGTTGAGATATTAATTAATAAAGCTATCAGTAGCTTAATTAATTAATGGACATGCGATATCTTAAACACGAGAAATAATATAATTAAAAAAGGAGCCGGGTATGTAATAATTTGGGAAATGGACGGCAGTGCAATGTTATTTCTTTAATGGAGTGAAATAATATTAATATAATTAAGTAAAGTATTCGGGCCCAGAGAATACTTGGATTATTAATTATATTGGGAGGCCCAGTCCATATCCTCCTTAAGATCCCTAGTGTAGCCCAACAGAAACAGGCCTGACCAGTAAGGAAAACCCTAACCCTAATCTGCCTCTCTATATATATAGATGGTGAGATGGGATTCCGTCACAAGTACACATATGAGAATTAGTGTGACGGCTAGGGTTTTACTGTGAGGGAGAGAAGAAAGATTTCCGTCCATCCGGAATTCTTCTTTGTGCTCGGGAATACTCTAGAAGATCTCGAGGTTTACGAGAAGAGCTAGATCTCGTGTGCAGAGATCTAGTGCGAGGAATTCTTCACCGAAATCTCATTATTCCGGCTGGATCTGCTCGACAAGGTATACAATCTAGATCTGTTTCCGCTTTAGGATCTAGGATATTGCATGATATAAATTTTGTTTAATCGATTAACATCCGAGCGATCTTCACGGTTCCAACAATTAGTATCAGAGCCAACTCGGCTTTGTTGATTGATTAATTAAAATTATATATTTCATATTATTTGTTCTTGGATGCGAATTTTGTGTTTTGCAGAGATCCAATTATCATGGTTAGTATGAATGTTTTTCGGTTTTAATTATGTATTAAAATCGGTCTGTTTGTGGCCGCGTTTGTAAAACACGAGGGTTGATCGTGTTAGATTAGGATTTTATTTTTCGTTTTACGATGTAATTTCGATGTAAAATTTCCTATCAATGTAACCGATCAAAGTGGGAGGAGAGGAGACGAAAGTCTCGTCAGAAATCGAGACGGCGGCGGCGGCTCGACGGCAACGAGGGCAACGCGCTAGGGTTTCACCCTACGCGGCTGTTGCGGCTCGAAAACGCCGGTGGGAGCCACCGCTCGACCTCCTCGACGACGAGAACTGGTCGGAGGAGGGAGCAGCGGCGTCCGGCGATGCAGGCGACGGCGGCAGCGACGCCGTGAAGGAGCAGTAGCGCGGCTAGGGTTTTTCGAAACCCTAGCAGGCCGCGACGGCTGCTGGTGGCGCTCGACCGGCGTCAGGCCTCTACCCAGGCCGACGGCGACTCCCCAGGCGGCAGCAGGCGCAATGGCGGCGGCGGAAACGCTGCTGCCCGGCGGCAGCGCAAGCTGGGGCTTCTCGGAACTCCAGCGACTTGCGGCGGGCTGCTGGTGGCTGCTGGCCGGCGTTCTCCTTGAACGCCGGCGACTCCAGGACGACGGATGGCGGCGTGGAGGCGGAGGGAAGACGGCGGCAGCAGCTGCTGACCGCGGCAGTCGCACCCGCGACTGTGCAGCGGCGGCAACAACATCTTTTGCTGCTGTCCTCCGTTCTTCCGGCGACCGGCGGTGGCGGCGTCCAGTGGGAGACCTCCGGCGAGGTCCCCTCCGGCTCCAGGCGGACACGGCACGGCGACAGCGGCGTAAGGGCGACGGCAACGGCGGTTTTTGGCGACTAGGGTTTGCGGCTAGGGTTTCTTGAAACCCTAACGGGCCAAATCTTGGGCCCGTTTTTCTCGTGAAGATCAGCCCGTTACTCGGAGATTCCAGATTTTCAAGCTCGTTCGAAGAAAAATGAAGACCATGATGATTGGATAAATTTTATTTTATTTTTCATGGTTATTTTATTCGATGTGGTGGATAGCATGTTGTTTAACTATTCGCGATAATTGTTTATATGCTATGCTTGAAAATGGTAAAAACCTTGATTAAAAATTACTAAGTGTGATAAAATTATTATTATTTTTCGATTTAATTCGAGAGTTTATAATAATCTAGCCTCCATAATTGGTTTTAAAAAAATGAAATAATTAGCATTCGCGTTGACCATGGGTCTTCCTCCCTATAGGAGATGCTGATTATAAATTTCATTGGTTTAAACTTCATAAAGATAATTTGATTTGAGGTGAAATTATTAGTGTTCGTGCTGACCACGGGTCTTCCTTCCTATAGGAGACATTGATTATATAATTCATTGGTTAAATCAAGTTGATAATATTGGGAAAATGTTTTATTTAGGTAACTTCTCCTTTCGGTAGGATTACTCTTTATAAAAGTAATTTTTCGGAATATTAAATTATGGTATTCACTTAGATGTGAATTAATTGATTATTTCCCTGAAGGAAAGGTAATTAATTATTTTACATGGCTAGGAGGACCAACTATTAACTTTATCAATCAGAAGGCTAAGGTTGATTGGATAATAAGGTTAAAGATGTAAAAATCTACTTAAGGGATTATATGTACTGTCCACCTATAGTGGCTTATGTATAAAAACTTAAGGTGTTGGGGGATGCTTTTATATTGTTTCAAGGTTTAGCAATATAATTTGCTTCAAATTTTATATGACTGTTAATGTGGTGTTTATTTATTTATTTCAACTTCACTATGTCTCTTAATCCGCTTGCTACGATTCTCAAAGAAAACAAACTCGAGGGTTCCAATTATATTGATTGGAAAAGAAACTTGGATATTGTTCTTACTGCTGACGGACACAAGCATGTCCTCATTCAGGCTTGCCCTCCTGAACCCACTCAGGAATCCACGCCAGAACAGCGTAAGGCTTATACCAGCTGGAAAAGGGCAGATGAGATGGCAAAATGTTATATACTGGCTTCTATGTCAAGCATTTTGCAGCATCAACATCAAAATGTCCAAACTGTAGCTGATATGATCTATAGCCTTACGGAAATGTTTGGGCACCATGGTCGCCAAGCGCGTCAGAAGGCTATGAGAGCCATTATGACTATGCGCATTGCTGATGGTGATTCTGTGAAGGATCATGTTCTAAAGATGATTGGTCATCTTAATAAACTTGAGGTCCTAGGTGCTGAGATCGATGGGGAAACCCAGGTCGATATCATCATAGAGTCGCTTCCTAGATCTTTTGATCAGTTTCGGATGAACTATAACATGAATCAAAAGTTGTACACATTATCCGAATTGCTCAATGAGCTTGTGCAGGCTGAGGAAGTTCTTAGGGTTGAACCTCAGGTGCATGTAGCCACTGCTTCTACATCTTCTAAACCGAAAGGTGGAATTAAGAAGAAGAAGAAACAGGGTGGCCAAGCTCAAAAGGGAGAAAATCAAAGAGTGGGAGGACCTCAGGGTGGCATAAAGAAGCCTAAGGGGAAGTGTTTCCGTTGCGGACAGAAGGGACATTACAAGGCGGCTTGTCCTCAGTTAAGAGGCAATCCTAAAGGTATATCTTGTGCATTAGTTGTCGAGGCTTGTTTAGCGGCTTGTTCTACATGTACTTGGATTGTAGATACGAGAGCCACTGATCATGTATGTTTTGACTTGCAGGGGTTTTGTCAAACCCGAAGGCTTAATGTTAGAGAGATTACCGTCACCATGGGGAATGCTATACACGCGGCGGTTTCTGCAGTGGGAGTTGTCAGTTTACCATTTTTGGATAAAACATTGGTTTTGAGAGACGTTTTATTAGTACCTGGTTTTAAAAGGAACCTTATTGCGGTTTCCAAATTGTATTTGGATGGATATTCGGTTACTTTTGGTTTGAATGACATTACTATTTTTTGTAACAATGATGTCATTTGTACAGGTATTATGTCTAAAAATCTCTATACCATTAACTGTACTGTACCTGCTATTTATAGCGTATCATCGAGTTCGAGGAAACGAAAGGTTTCTTCAAGTTTGAATCAAACATATCTCTGGCATCTGAGGCTAGGTCACATTAACCTCAAGCGAATTCAAAGGTTGGTGAAAGATGGTCCTTTGGATAAACTCCAAGTAGGACCACTACCAACTTGTGAATCCTGCTTGGAAGGTAAAATGACTAAAACGATTTTTAAATCCAAGGGCAACAGATCAGAGAATGTATTGGACTTGATTCATACAGATGTGTGTGGTCCAATGACAATTCAGGCTAGAGGTGGCTTTGAGTATTTCATCACTTTTATTGATGATCACTCACGATTTGGATACATTTATTTGATGAAATGGAAGTCTGAATCCTTTGATAAATCCAAAGTTTTTAAGGCGGAAGTGGAAAATCAACATAATAAATCCATTAAGTCCATTCGATCTGATCGAGGGTGGAGAGTACCTTAGCGCTGAATTCTTGGAATACATGTCACAAGCCGGGATCACGTCCCAGCTTACTGCGCCAGGAACACCACAACAGAACGGTGTGGCAGAACGCAGGAACCGAATATTACTGAATATGATTCGGTCGATGATGAGCTATTCTGAGCTACCTACTTCGTTTTGGGGCTATGCCTTAGAAACGGCGATGTATATTCTAAACTTAGTTCCTTCTAAATAAGTACCCAAAACTCCCTTGGAATTATGGTCAAGCCGAAAGGCCAATCTTGAACATATTCGTATCTGGGGTTGTCCTGCACATGTATTGCGCAAGGATGCTGATAAGTTGGAATCACGAACTAAATTACGGCTGTTTGTAGGATACCCTAAGGGAATGAGAGGTGGATTGTTCTATAGTCCGAGGGACCAAAAGATCATTGTTAGCACTAATGCTCAGTTTTTGGAAGAAGGGTACATGAACAATCACAAACCCATGAGTGAGGTCATCTTAGAAGAGATGAGGGATACAAACCCGCCTGAACCACCCTTACTAGATGTTGCACCATCAACTGCACCACGTGTTGACACTAGTACACAATCTCAGAATATGCCTCGTCACAGTGGGAGGGTCATCATTCAACCTGAAAGATGGTTGTGTTTGGGAGAGTCTTCGGACAATTTACCTGGTGAAGATGACTCTGACCCTTGGACGTACAAAGAGGCAATCCAAGATAAAGATGCACAACTTTGGCAAGTTGCAATGGATTCTGAAATCCAATCCATGCATGAAAATGATGTGTATGACGTTGTAGAACTTCCTGAAGGGGTTAAACCCATCGGGTGTAAGTGGGTCTACAAACGTAAGAGAGGACCTGACGGGAAGTTTGAAACCTTCAAATCTAGACTCGTGGCAAAAGGTTTCACTCAGAAAGAGGGCATCGATTATGATGAAACTTTTTCGCCTGTCGTCATGCTTAAGTCAATCCGGATTCTCTTGGCCATTGCGGCCCATATGGATCTGGAGGTTTGGCAAATGGATGTCAAGACTGCTCTTATGAATGGTAGTCTTGATAAGCCCATTTACATGCGCCAACCAGAGGGTTATATTGTCGAAGGAAGTGAGCATCTTGCATGCAGGCTAAAGCGATCCATTTATGGACTTAAGCAAGCATCTAGGTCTTGGAACACACGGTTTGACGAGGTAATCCAGTCATATAGATTCACGCAGTGTATATATGAGAGTTGTGTTTACAAGAAGCGTGAAGGAAACGTCTTGGTGTTTCTAGTATTGTATGTGGATGACATTCTACTGATTGGCAACAACGTGGATATGTTATCGGACGTACGGATGTGGCTGTCCAACCAATTCAAGATGAAGGATTTGGGAGAAGCAGGACACATTCTTGGGATTAAGATCTTTCGAGATCGAAAGAAGAGAATGTTGTGTCTTTCCCAAGCAACCTACATTGATACGGTTGTAAAGCGGTTTAGCATGGAAAATTCCAAGAGGGGGTCTCTACCTCTCCAGAGTGGAATCCATCTATCAAAAGAAATGTGTCCAACGACACAAGAGGACATAGATGACATGAAGGCAGTTCCATATGCTTCGGCAGTAGGAAGCCTCATGTATGCTATGCTTTGCACTAGACCAGATATCTGTTATGCAGTGGTCATGGTTGCCAGATATCAGTCTAACCTAGGAAAAGGACACTGGACTGCTGTAAAGAATATAATCAAGTACCTGAGAAGGACTAGGGATTATATGTTGGTCTTTCAGTCTGACAGTCTACTTCCTTTGGGATACACTGATTCTGATTTCCAATCAGATAGGGATTCTCGAAAGTCTACCTCGGGATGTGTTTTTACACTGGGAGGTGGAGCCATTTGTTGGAGGAGCATAAAGCAGAAATGCATTGCTGACTCAACAATGGAGGCTGAGTATGTCGCAGCCTCGGAAGCAGCCAAAGAGGCTGTATGGCTCCGGAACTTCTTGATGGATTTGGATGTGATTCCGAATTTGCCTCAGTCGATCACAATTTATTGTGACAATTCTGGTGCAGTGGCAAATTCAAAGGAACCACGAACCCATAAGGCCAGTAAACACATTGAAAGGAAGTACCACCTCATACGAGAGTATGTGAAAGGAGGAGAGGTCGTGGTGTCAAAGATTGCTTCGGAGGATAACCTGGCTGATCCTTTCACGAAGGCCTTGTCTATCAAGGTGTTCGAAAGGCATGTTGAAGGCATGGGCGTTCGATGCATGACAGCACTGCTTTGAGTATAAGTGGGAGAGATAGTAGTGTAGTGGTATACTTGAAAGCATGCTTTTGAGTATAAGTGGGAGATTGTTGGGATTATATACTGAAAAGCATAATTTTTATGCTTAGTTGTATACTACTTCTTCATGTTTTATGAAATAAATGGAGTCATAAGTTTTGCATATTTATTCGTGTTATGGTTATGCAAATAAGTGTCCTGTAGTACATATTATAGATAATATGGTGTGGGTGGTCACACGGAAGATCATATTATCGGTTTCTTATATACTTAAATAGTGTTCACAACCTAAGTAATCATGGACAAATTACTTGTTAAGGTTGTAGTATAATGCTTGATATTAGCTGATCTTGGCTATTAGCTTATACTAATGCATCCAGTTGCATTGAACAGGATAGCGGTGAGATAAATCCTTTTGTACTGATTTGATAAAGGATTTAAGATATCGGACGATTATTATTTCTTAATTCTAGTTGTATGATATTGAACTACATATTTATGATAATTATTACTTTGATTTATCAATGAGTGCGAGTTATTGAAACTCAAAGTATCTCGATATCTTGGGTAATAATATTATAAATATGATAATTAATATTATAGCTAGAAATCGTGTCTCGGCGGAGTCCGAGTTGATGATGTCCCCTTGAGGCGCTCTAAAGATTATTATATCAAACCCTGCAGGTGGATTAAGTTTTGATATAATAATAAGGTCGAGCGGGTACTGCTCTCGGTTAAGATATTAATTAATAAAGCTATCTGTAGCTTAATTAATTAATGGACATGCGATATCGTAAACACGGGAAATAATATAATTCAAAAAGGAGCCCGGTATGTAATAATTTGGGAAATGGACGGCAGTGCAATATTATTTCTTTAATGGAGTGAAATAATATTAATATAATTAAGTAAAGTATTCGGGCCCAGAGAATACTTTGATTATTAGTTATATTGGGAGGCCCAGTCCATATCTTCCTTAAGATCCCTAATGTAGCCCAACAGAAGTAGGCCTGACCCAGTAAGGAAAACCCTAACCCTAATTTGCCTCTATATATATAGATGGTGAGATGGGATTCCGTCACAAGTACACATACGAGAATTAGTGTGACGGCTAGGGTTTTACTTTGAGGGAGAGAAGAAAGATTTCCGTCCATCCGGAATTCTTCTTTGTGCTCGGGAATACTCTAGAAGATCTCGAGGTTTACGAGAAGAGCTAGAACTCGTGTGCAGAGATCTAGTGCGAGGAATTCTTCACCGAAATCTCATTATTTCGGCTGGATCTGCCCGACAAGGTATGCAATCTAGATCTGTTTCCGCTTTAGGATCTAGGATATTGCATGATATAATTTTTGTTTAATCGATTAACATTCGAGCGATCTTCACGGTTCCAACATTTTCGACCTCTTCTTTACTTTTGGCTTTTACCTTTTGGATTGCATTGGCTATATGGTTCAAGTTCCCTTTATCATCGATCTTCACCGAATTGGTTGTGGTAACGAAGCGTACTTCCTTCGAATTTCGTAAGTTGAAACCTTTGTTGTACACAAATTGATTTTCTCCCTAAAATAAGATTTGATGTATTTAGCTTTGATTTGGAAATTATTAAGCATTAATGAAGAATTTAGGACCTAAAATAACCTGGTTGATTGACAATCTTGAGAAGTTTGACCAGCATATAGTTTTTCTTGTATTTCACTCTACTTTAGATTTCAGGTCATAGTAATAAATAAGCATGTCTTCCCAAAATTTTGTACTAATGTCAATGCATCAAGATACATGCGCCTCATATCTCTTGGACTCCCTATAAATGTAGCATAAATAACAATTCGTTTGTGAACTTAGTTCCTCTCACTTCTTCTTTAAAGACATTGTCCATAAATCCTAATAGGGATCAATATCAGCTTTGCCACGTGGTGTCTGCCCATGCTGACTTGATCCCCGTCCCAGAAGCCCCAGGTATTGCCTATAGTGCAGATGCCGTGTCCAATGCAGAAGCCATAGGTCCCGCGCAGATCCATGTCTACGCAGAGGCTATCCCGGGTCCGTCGGCATCTGCTAAGATGCAGGGATCTGTCGAACACGCAAACCGCATGACTCTACGTACCATAGGGTGAGGACCACTAAATTAATGACGGACGGAATCTTGTCTCCCTAGAAATTCCTTTTATGTCCTCCCTGCGTAGGTACATTCACCTTTTTACCCCCTTTTCACACCTATAAATAGATAGTTATTTCACCATTCTGAGGTACGAGTTCTACACTTTTCTACATTGTTCCATTGATATTCTCACTTTGTAATTTTCGTACTCATACTGACTTGAGCGTCGGAGGTCCTTCCCGGAGGAACCTCCGCCTTTGTTCCTCCGACTCTGTTTTGCAGGCTCCCGGCGGCAATTGCGACGGAGCTTGAAGGTATCTCACTGCAATTGTACGGGAATGAACAGAAGAACGCCTTGCGTTTACCGTCTATTCCTCCATTCTTCTCTGTTATACTTTCCTCTTGTGAACAAGGTTGGATAGATGGTTTGAACGCCTTGCGTTTTACCTCTCTCTCGATCTCTTTTACGGAGGAATGGTATTTCACTGAAGCTAATCTACAAAGATTAATGCATTTCGTTGTATTCGTGATGACATGGTTTATATTCAGTCGTATTTAAATATCTTTTGTGAATCTGTGTATGAAATGGATAATTGCATTATCGTTGTTAATCTTTGACCCGGATCTAACAACTGGCGCCGTCTGTGGGAAATTTTTGAGTTTAAGATGTCGATTTCCTCTTTACGAATAAATTCCTAGCTCGTCGTTGTAATGTTATCGGTAAAATCTTTCTCATTTCCTCATGTGGGAGATCTAAGTAAAATTGATGTCTAGAGTGAATGGGTATACTGTATTTGCTGAGTAATTTGCAGATATTTGAATGTGAATAATATTAACCGATCTATGTAGATTTCTCCTTGATTTTAAACTGCAAAATATGATATGATGGCTAGACTACGTTTTTCTTGTATTGAAGTTGTGAAGAATTCCAAAGCTTGAATCAAATTCGGAGAAATTCCAGAGCACACTCAACCTCATTCTTGACAATTGGTGAGTCTAAAGTTCCGCCGAAAGTCACGAATCATGAAATCAGCCCACTAGTTATGAGGAATTGATAAGGACAGAGGAAACACTATGATACGATCATAGGTCCCTGTATTATCATGAACCGAAAACCACGAAAGACAAAAACCAAAACGGAGAGCCCAAAAATGATGAGGTCACCCCCCTTACCATGATAAGGGGGCCCCACATTGAAAGGCATCAATTCTCTGCAAATGTGCTAAAACACTTGCATATGCCCTATCTAATAGGCAAAAACTCAAAAAGCCCTATCTAATAGGCAAAAGCTCAATAAGCCCTATCTAATAGGCAAAAACTCAAAAAGCCCTATCTAATATGCAAAAACTCCATAAGCCCTGTCTAATAGGCAAAAACTTCATAAGCCCTATCCAATAGGCAGAAATCCATCAAGCCCTATACAAATAGGCAACATCCATCAAGCCCTATGCAAATAGCCAACATCCATCAGGCAACATCCATCAAGCCCTATGCAAGTAGGCAAAATCCATCAAGCCCTATGCAAATAGGCAATATCCATCAAGCCCTATGCAAAGCAACATCCATCAAGCCCTATGCAAATAGGCAAAAATCCATTAAGCCCTATATAAATAGGCAACATTCATTAAGCCCTATATAAATATATAAATAGGCAACATTCATTAAGCCCTATATAAATAGGCAATATCTATTCAAGTCCTATTTAATAGGCACCTGGAACTAATGTTCTAAAACATTGGAAATCTGCAGAACCTTACAAAGATGACTGCCAATTCAGATGCTGTCCTAAAGGAGGCCTCACAAGCTCCTGGAAATTCGGAGAATTCTCCACTTGGAAATGAAGGGAGAAACACTTTGGTAACATAAGCTAGCGTTAATGCTGAAGCTCACTTTTCTCCCACAATGCTCTCGCAAATGAGGACACTCATAGAAGGGGTAATTGACGGAGCTGTGGATAAAAAACTCCATGCCTTAGGGATGAATCCCAAGGGCTCAGATGCCCAACAGGATGTTCACGAAGGAGGGGGAAGCAAAAGTACCCCTGGCGCATAGAAGCAGAAGCATAAAAACTCAAGTGTGATCCAAGAGTTGGCCACCAAATTACCTCTAATGACCACGGTCCAAGAGGAAGGCTTCCTCACCGATTGGGATTCCCCAGAGGATGAAAATCCTGAAAAACTCAGAAATGGACCCAAGGAAGGCACCATCGACGCTTGGTTCAAACAATTCGCTCAGCAGCAGGAGCAGATGAGGTTTCTAACAAAGGAACTGGAAAAGCTAAAGAAAAACCAGCAGATCCCTAAAAAGATCTCAGAGGAGACAGAAGCAAACGAGGGAGAGATTAAGATCCCAGATGAGGGTGAGAATGTGGAGCATCCCATAACTCAAAGGAACAAAGGATGCAAATCCGAACTTTCTTATACTTATATCGATGAAAATAGCCCTTTCTCGGCAGATATCCAAACATATCCCATTCCAAAGAACTTCTAAACGATTTCCTGTGAATATCAGGGGAAGGGTGATCCTGAAGAGCACCTGATGAAGTTTGAAAGCTTATGCCTTCTACACCAGTATTCCAAAGGCGTTAAGTGCAGGTGTTCCTCACTACTCTGTCAGGACCGGCTCAGCATTGGTTTAAACAACTACCAAGATCCTCAGTTCACTCTTTCCAGGATCTGAGAGAAGTGTTTCTGCAACAGTTCGTTAGTGCTAAAAGGACTACTAGGAATTCCTTACATCTAGCGACAATCAAACAAGGTCCCAACGAGAGTTTAAGGGAGTATATGACCCGCTTCAATGAAGCCGTGTTGGAGATACCTGGAGTAGAACCAAAATTGAAGGTTCATGCCTGTGTAGATGGCTTAAGGTCGGGGCAATTCTTCACATCTTTAATCAAAAAAGAAACTACCTCCTTCGAGGAATTGTTAACAAGGGTGCAGATGTATATTCACATGGAAGAAGCCATGAGCAATAAGAGGGCTGATATCGCTTCTAAGAAAGAAAAAAAGCCTGAAGAAAAGAAGAGGCCCGCCCCAGATGCTAGGAAAACCGATAAGAATGAACGTTTCTTGCGGTCTTTTACTCCTCTCAACAAGCAGCCCGTTGATCTGCTCGAAGTAGTAATGAAGAAGCCAGGGATACAGATCCCCATGGGACATAGGCACCCCCCAAGGAACCCACCTTCAGACAACTTCTGCAAGTTCCACAATGATTATGGTCATACTACTAATGATTGTAGAAACTTGAAGATAGCCATGGAAAAGCTAATTCAAGAAGGGGAACTTTTGGAGTATGTCAGCAGAGAGTCAGGACAAAACAAGAGGCGTAAAGAGGCCAGTGACAAAGCACCTGATGCTGAAGAAATTCCTGAGCCCAAAGGTGTCATCAAGATGACATATGGAGGCCCCACCATAGGAGATTCCAACAGGAGCCGGAAGGCATCCGTGAGAGAGCTACATATGCACGAGAGGCATGAGATCTTAAGGATGGAAAAGGGTCTTCCCATGCCGGAGATATCCTTTGGACCGGAAGATAATAAAGTTGTAATACACCCACATGATGATGCGCTAGTTATCACGGTGGAGCTAGATACCGGAGCTGCAGTCAATGTGATTTTCGAAAACTGTTTTAACCAGATGAGCCTGCAGAAGCCCCTGGACAGTGTCGCCACTGCCTTACATGGCTTCTCGGGAGACCCAGTAATGTCGCTTGGGTCAATCAGCCTAATGTTAACATTGGGAGAAGGACCAGTACGAGTCTCGAAGCCGGTCACTTTCCTAGTAGTGCGGCAAGAATCTTCTTACAACATCATCCTGGGAAGGACAGCTTTGAACCCTTTCCAAGCAGTGGTTCCCACTTGTCACCTAATGATGAAGTTTCCAGTGGGGAGCCAGGTAGGCCAAGTGTCTGGAGATCAGATGATCTCGCGCAGATGCTACATCCAATCCGTGCAGACAGGAGAGGCCAGGAATAGGCCAATGCCAGAACCCATTAATCCAAATCGGGAGGCACCACCCGAAGGGAAGAAGCCTAAAGATACAGATGTTGTTAATGAGAAGCAAAGCTCATCCACGCCGATGGAGCAGTTGATGATTGCAAAATCTGACCTTGAAGAAAATGGAAGGATCACCCTAGTAGATGCAGAGTCGTGGGGAAGCAAATCCCTGAACAACCAACACAGCGGTGTGATAGCAGCGCTCGATCCAAGCACGAATCTTGTAGCGAAGCCCGTACTAACCAAGAGGTTGAACGAATGGCTCGTTAAACAAGACAACGAGGGTGAAGGATCTGAAGGGGGCATAACCCCCAAAGCTCAGATGTTATACAAACCTAAACATGGAGCTGCTAAAAGAGCAAAGCAGGGATCTGAAGCTGAAGAAGCTTGCACACACAATCTCCCAGCCACAAAAAGAAACTGGAAGACCCTGATCGTTAAGATAATGGCAAAAGTCTTTGGCATAGGCTGGCATCTTATCCCATACAAGTATCAGTGAACCACCACAGAAAGAGAAAGAAGAGAGTGCCCTCGTGGAACCAAGGAAAACGAAATTGAAACTCACACTGGGTCTAGTAATCATATTAAGAAAACTCAGAGAAATGTTGATCTCAAAATGAGTGAAAAATTCAAAGGTAGATCCCGCCAAATGATAGCGAAAGACAAGAAGCAGATGCCAGGTGCTTAATGCAAAGAAGAGCTAAAGAAATCACAAGCGGAGAAGGGAAAAGCATTCCCGGAGCTGTGAAGGACTAAACATTATCTTTTGGAAAGAGGAAGGGCATGGTTAGCCAGACCCTTTATCTCTGTTTACTTTTTGTTTAGCCAATATGTTGGGAGAACAAAGTACGTTTTTTTATTTTAAGACGTTCGTTTAAAAGTGATATAGTTCAGATGATACAACGAATGAGTTATAATTCTTTCGATTTCTTATATCTCACTTGGGGGGAGGGGGGGAGGGGGAGATAACCCCCACACCCCATTAGCCATATTCCATTACCTTAAAATGCTTTAGCAAGAAAAAGGCAAGGGATGCTATGCCCTATTATCCTTATCCCATTATCTTAAAAATACTATAGAAAGTAAAGAGGGGCAGGTGATGCCTTTTGTCATAAGGAAAATATTTCACCAAGAAAATCAATACAATAAGTAGAAGCGCGACAAGAAGTTGCATGAACAAAAAAAAGAAAACAAATAAGTTGTGCCAAAATGCTAGAAATACGAGGCAGACGCCAAAGACAAAAGTAAATTGTTCTAGCAAACCAAAAAGCACAAAATAAATGCCGAAATAAAAATTAAAACAGAAGAATTGTTTTGGACCACCAACCAGCATGAAAGAGATATCAATAAGAAAGTGTTAATCCTGAGCAGAAGGATCTGTGTTGTCGGAATTGAATAGGTTCAACACAAAGTGATTTGCATCATGAGCAGGATCTACAGGATCCTCAGCTTGAGAGACAGAAGCATCGGCAGCAGAAGGAGCAGAGGGGATGGCTGAAGCAGTGACATAAGTCTCCTCCTCCTTATTGGCTTCCGAGGAGGGAATATTTGCCTCCACGACACTCTCCACTTGAGTCTCCCCGGGAAGGTTGGAAGAAGCTTTTCCGTGGCCTTTAAGTAGAGCAGCTTGCTCAGCGAGGGTGCGCACATCGTCATCCGACTCGGTGTCCGAAGAGCTGGATAGGGACATATCGGGAGAGGAGAGCCTAGAAGAAGGCTCGCACCTAGGCGAAAGCAGATCGGGAAAAACCTTTTCCTAAAAATAAGAGGGTCCACCAAAAAGAAAACAAGTCAAAAAATGAATCACTTATGCTAAAATATACTAAATGATGAAACAAATAGATTAGTTTCTTAACAATAGAACAATACCTCTTCAAAACCTTCCTCAGATATCCCTGCATCTCGACGTCGGGGAAGAAAGTTTGGATAACGGGTGAACCCCAGGACGGGGACTGCTCCAGATGATCGTGAGGACGATGGAAAATGTCATAAGCCTCCTTCAGCACTTGAGAATACCAAGGATTCTTTGAGTTAATCTTACGGTCAGCTCTAATGTCTCAGGTGCTTGGCCGAAAGCTCGCACAATGGGATCTAGATTCACAGATGTTACCTTCTCTGGAATTCCCAATAGCTGGCAGCATTCAAACACTGATTTGGCGGCCCATTCTGTGAGAGGCTCAGTCATTCTAACCCAGAAATCTGGAGAATGGAGGAATGCCCCTGGTAGGTTACGAACCAAATGATCAAGAAAGGCTTGACCATAAGGAGTAAGCAGAAGCAGAGACCGACAGCCCCTAACGCCTTTAATGATGCCTTGCTCCAACCCTTCCTTCTGACCCAGGTCATGAGAAGATGCTTTGATTCGCGCCAGATTCTGCTCATGCTGGCTTTTAAGTTTTTCTATCTCCACAAAGTGGGCATCATGCGCTTTCGCCATCTGCATGACAGAAGCTTCTAAAGCCTTGTGTAACTCATCCGCCTGTTGAGAATAAGATGAAGAGAGATCTCTCGAAGCTGCGAAACTTCTTTCTCCCGATCCCTTAAATAGGCCTCCCTATCTTGATCCCTCTTCTTCAGTTCTGACAACTACGCCTCCAGCTTCACATTCTGTTCGTTGAGAGCCTGAAAAGCCTCATGATGACGAGCCCACTCGCGAAGGCGTTGTACCTCGGCTTGAAGCCTCTCTTTTTCCCTCTCTGCCTGAGAGTGGCGGACTTGCAGGTTGTCATATGCTAAGGCGCGAACACCTAGCATAGACCTACAACTAGCAGCCTAAAAAATAATATAAATAGTTAAGATACAGCCATGAGAGAGTATTCATCTAAAAGAAGATACTTGCATATACGAAATTCGAGAATACATGCAAAATCATACATGTAGCTCTAGGCTAGCGGCCTTCTTAACCAAGAAAGCAGAAGGATAAGCCTCTGCCAGCCTCCAATCCTTGTCCCTGGGGATGCTATCCAAGATCATAGTCGACAAACCCCCGTCTATGTTATCTACCACACCAGGGAAGGAGATGCTCACGCCTGCTCCTTGTGAGGTAGCGGGTGGAACGTCCAAACCTTTCTGACGAAGGGAATGAATAAAGGCTAAAGAGCCTGCAGAAGAACGGGAAAGACGAAATCGAGGAACTTGTGGCCCCTTTTGGGGGACATAAGGATTTGTATGGGCAAATGAAGCCAAGGGGCTCAGTGCCAGAACTTGCAAGTCATGCTCACTTAGGGCAGAAGATGCTTGAACATTCGAGTCCAAGGGTGATGGGGCCATAACACCAGAGGTGGTGTGCATCACCATCGCATCAGAACTGAGCTTGCTCTTTTTTACTGAAGAAGAGGAAGGAGAGGAACCTTTCCTTTTCACAAGAATCCGAGAGGGATTAGCCGAAGTGGCATGTAGCTCTCGCATGAATGTTGGAGAAGCATCTGTTGAAGGTAGGATCTTCTCTAAAGAAGAAAAATTAAAACTCTCCATCGCCGGGTCAGTGGTGGAAGGAGGAGTGCCAGGAGTGGAGGAAGGAATGTGACCCTCCACATCAACCACGATGTTCGGCATAACAGAAGTCTGTACCAAAGGCTTGAGAAGGCAAGGGCAAGGAGCCCTGAGGGTTCTGTGATACGCAACCAACGATAGCAGCGAAGCTGAACGAAGAGAAGCTTTGCCTTTCCCTTTCTGCTGGGCAGATGCTCCGGCATTAGTGGAGAAAGTGCTCGTTCGTCGTGCTGCCTCAAAAGAGCCTGCAGAACCCCCTGTTTGGGAAGAGAAGGTTTCACTCTCCCCCGTTGAGGCTTCCTTAACCACACCAGGAGCTGCATCCCTAGCACTGGCTTCTGCAATCAGCCACATGAGCTTATCATGAACCTTTTTCTTCAAATTTTACTTTGTAGCATCCATCCCTGTCCCAATTGAGAGAGTAAATATCCTATACCTATTTGGAAAAGCTACATAAAAACTAAAAAACGATAAGAGAAATAAAAAACTATTACCCATTGATGGAAACCAGGTGATGGAGTCCGAGGTTCGTCGAATCAAGATCATGTTCGTGTTCCCGAAGGGCCGGTAACGAGAGCTCGAGCTAAGAAGTTCAAGGAAGGCTCGCAAGGATTGATCCAAGAAGTTTGGGCTCAAGAATTGATGAAGAAGCCCATTGGAGAAGGCGGACCGGACAGCCCGCGAGTCATTAATTTTATCGAGTGCGTTCGGGCTGAAGAATGAAGACTTTATTTTAATTTTCGTGTGTTTTGACTCAGGCCACGTTTTTGGGCCTTAAAAGACTTGTTTTTGGGTTTTTATCATGTTGGTTAATGGGTTGGGCCATGCCATTGACTGTGGGTCAGTTATTTCCTAGTTAGATTAGGTTTAGATGGTTTAATTTGCCTCTCTATATAAGGGGGTCTTTGTGGACGAAAATTAAACATCTTATCATTAATATTATTGTGAGTTTATTCTCTCTTGAGAGTTTATCGAATTTCTCTTAATTATTCCAAGACGAATTCATTATCCGGTGAATCAGCGAGTCAGTCATCCCTCGTTGTGTGTCATTCATCGTTTCCGTGTGACTAAGACGATCGCTATTTGGGGTATAGGCTGTTCTTAGAACTGACTTATATCATTTATAGGATTAGATCTTAGGTGTATTGGAATATCCATCTTGTTCTTTTCAGTTTCGTTCTTCTTAGTTTAATTCCTTCCGCGTGCGTTTTCAATTCGGTCGTCAAGGATCGTATCATTTGGCACCAGAGCCAGGCTTACGTCATCCAGGTTCTATCGTCCTTATTGATTTTCGTATCTTGTGTTGCATTCTGTTCGTGTCTTGTTCTGTTTCTTCGTTCGTTCGAGTCGTTCTGTGTCACAAAAAAAAAAAATAAAAAAAAAAAAATAAAAAAAAAAAAATAATAATAATAATAATAATAATAATAATAATAATAATAATAATAATAATAATAATAATAATAATAATAATAATAATAATAATTCGTATTTGTGTCATAATCGTCCTTTGTAGCTTTTTTCGTTTCGTGTCAAGTATTCAGATTCGTTTTGATACTCATTCAGATTTGTTTCCTTGGTACTTAAGGAGTGGAAGATTTCTTTCCTTATAAGAATAGGAAACTTATTCATATATATATCCCATACCTTTTATAACACGTCTTAGGGTGTGTCTTCTACACGTTGTCGTGACATATTAGGGGCAAAAAGTTTCGATTAAAAAAAAAAAAAAAAAAGAGAAAAAAAAAGGATATATCGAAGCCCTAGTGTGTCACTGTGTCTTCTGGTTTGGTTCTTGCGTGTTTCTTCATTGGGATATCATTTATGTATTCGTTTCTGTGAGTTTTCGTCTTCGTTTCGTGTTTTTCGTCGGCCAGCACTAAAACGGCCATAACTTTTGCATACGAACTCCGATTTTGCTCCATAATACCTTTTCGGAAAGCTCTCGAAAAGATCTATACAGTGGTTACGACTTTGTCATAAATGGTTTCGTATTTTGGCCAAAAAAGGCCGTTTAAAGGGTCAAATCGTCAGTCGAAGTTTTCGGTAAATTTTTCGTGTCTTCGGAATTAGGGTTTTCTTAGTTCAGTCATCTTTCTTCCTACTTTCAGTACTCCTGAGTCATTAATAGTGATTTTTGTGGTAGATTAAGGGAATTTGAGCCTCTTAAGAGAGAATTGAGTGGAAAAAGGCAAGAGAGGTGAGATTATTAGAGGGTAAAAGCCATTGTTATCGAGCGATACACGAGTGCTGAGTGTGAACTGTATTGAGGGATACACGAGTGGTTGTGAGGTGGTGAGGATTCTGTTTTACTAACTCTCGTTTGTTTCTTTTCGGAAAAAAAAATAATAATAAAAAAAATTGCAGGTATGGCAGAAGAACAAGAGACGTTGGATCCCAAGATGAAGTTTATGTTTGAAGCATTGAAGTCGGAGTCAGGGAAGGTTATGGAATCCAAGCTGGAAGGAGTTTATGATAGAATTGGTGAAGTAGAGTCAGCGTCCAAACAGCTTCAGCATCATCGAGGTAATAGAGGAGGACGAGGTCCCAGAGGAGGTCGTCATAACCATCGAGACTTTGGGCCGTTTGAGGAGGAGTTTGATTACGAAGGGGAAGAGGAATGGGAGGAACCAAGGAACAGGCCTGACAATAATTTGGGCAACATTAAGCTGAATATTCCTTCATTCCAAGGGAGGAATGATCCAAATGCGTATATTGAGTGGGAGAGGAAGCTCGACCTCATGTTTGACTGTCACAATTACTCCGAGCTGAAGAAGGTAAAGTTGGCAGCGATAGAGTTCTCTGATTACGCTCTAGTTTGGTGGGATCAATTGGAGAAGGGTAGGAGAAGGAATGGGGAACCTCCAGTTCAGACTTGGAACGAGATGAAGGGAATCATGAGGAAGCGATTTATACCAGCTCACTACTATAGAGAACTGCACAACAAGCTCCAAAGCTTGAGACAGGGATCTAAGAGCGTGGATGAATACTACAAGAAGATGGAGGTAGCCATGATTTGAGCTAATATCTCGGAGAACAATGAGGCAACGATGGCGAGATTCTTGGCTGGTCTGAATTGGGAGATTCGAAATGGAGTGGAGTTGCAGCATTATGTCGAGATAGAGGACATGGTGCACATGGCTGTAAAGATAGAGAATCAGCTCAAGAGGAGGGGCAACAACGGCTACAATAAGCAGAACCAATCCAATTGGAAGCAATCTCAGCCTGCTGCTAGTGGTTCCTTTTCGAGAGGGAATCAATGGAAGAGGAGGAGTCGCCGAAAGATGAGAGGAAACCATTCGTGAAGACGCGGTCAGATGTGACGAACTCTAACAACCAAGGCAAACCAGCAGTGCCTGAGGGTCGCAATCGTGATCGTAAGTGCTTCAAGTGTCAAGGCTTCGGACATATCATGAGTGACTGTCCAAATCGGAGAGTGATGATCATGAGAGATGATGGAGAAGTCGTGACTGATGATGAAGTTGATCCGGAGATGCCTGGTTTGGAGGAGTCTGAGGACGAAGGAGAGGATATTCAGCCGCCTTTAGGACTCATTTGTGTGACCAGAAGAGTATTAAGCGTCCAGAATCATGTGGACGAATTGGTGCAGCGCGAAAATATCTTTCATACGACAGGTGAAGGATCAGCTGTGCAGCGTGATTATTGACGGAGGGAGCTGTACCAACGTTGCTAGTGTGGCCATGGTTCGAAAATTAGGGCTACCCGTGATGCAGCATCCCAAACCATACCGGCTGCAGTGGCTCAACGAAGCTGGAGTCGTCAAAGTAACGAAGCAGGTGAAGGTTCCGTTTAGCATCGGAAGATATGAGGATGAGATATTATGTGATGTGGTGCCGATGCAAGTGAGCCATATACTGTTGGGGCGTCCATGGCAGTTCGATCGGAGGGTGACGCATGATGGATTCACCAACAAATATTCATTCGAGTACAAGCAGAAGAAGGTGTCACTTGTTCCTCTTACTCCCAAACAAGTGTATGAGGATCAAGTGTTGCTGCAAAAGGAGGCTGAGCGGATGAAGTTGGAGGAGCAGAAGGTGGAGAATAAAGAGAAGGGAGATAAGGAGAAGGGTGTAGTACACAAATCGTGCTTTGCAAAGGCGAACGATCTGAAGTTGGCGGTGCAGGAGGAGAGGGCCTTGATCGTAATTCTGTACAAGGGGAACTTTCTATCTACTAACGATCTCGATTCTCTACCCCTTTCTATCTCTTCTGTTTTGCAGGAATTTGATGATGTCTTTCCCGAGGATACACCAGCTAGCTTACCACCAATTAGGGGGATAGAACATCAAATTGATTTTGTGCCTAGAGCAACACTTCCAAATAGGCTAGCCTATCGCACCAATCCGGAGGAGACGAATGAGTTGGAGAGGCAGATTGGAGAGTTGTTGGCGAAAGGGCATGTGAGGGAGAGTTTGAGTCCTTGTGCAGTTCCGGTGTTACTCGTACCCAAGAAGGACTCAACGATGAGGATGTGTTGCGATTGTCGAGCCATCAACAACATCACGGTAAAGTATCGACATCCTATCCCTCGTTTAGATGATATGCTTGATGAACTGCATGGCACTTGTGTGTTTTCGAAAATTGATTTGCGTAGTGGATACCATCAGATTAGGATTAAGGAAGGGGATGAATGGAAAACTGCTTTTAAAACTAAACTTGGTTTGTATGAGTGGCTGGTTATGCCTTTTGGTTTGACTAATGCACCTAGTACATTTATGCGTCTTATGAACCATGTTTTACGAGCTTTTATTGGCAGATTTGTAGTTGTCTATTTTGATGATATCCTAGTGTATAGCAAGAGTCATGATGAGCATGTTGATCATTTGAGGTCTGTTTTAGATGTACTTAGGAAGGAGAGGCTGTTTGCTAATCTAAAGAAGTGCATCTTTTGTACGGACAAGCTTGTGTTTCTTGGATTTGTTGTTAGTGCACAGGGTGTACAGGTTGACGATGAGAAAATACGAGCTATTCAAGAGTGGCCGAGTCCAAAGAGCATTGGAGAAGTTAGGAGTTTCCACGGACTTGCTAGCTTTTATAGGAGATTCGTGCCACATTTCAGTAGTGTTGCAGCACCATTGACGGCGATCATCAAGAAGAATATGGAGTTTAATTGGGGGGAAGATCAAGAGAAGGCGTTTCAGCTTTTGAAGTACAAATTGACACACGCCCCGGTATTATCTCTTCCTAACTTTTCTAAGTCTTTTGAGATTGAATGTGATGCTTCTGGTGTTGGAATTGGTGCAGTTTTGATGCAAGAAGGCCGGCCGGTGGCGTACTTCAGCGAGAAGCTAAACGGAGCAACGTTGAGCTATCCAACGTACGATAAGGAGCTGTATGCATTGGTGCGGGCTTTGAAAACGTGGCAGCACTACTTGTGGACAAAGGAATTCGTCATTCACACCGATCATGAGTCCTTGAAGCATCTGAAGGGGCAGCACAAGTTGAACAAGAGGCATGCTCGGTGGATGGAGTTCATAGAGACGTTTCCTTATGTCATCAAGTACAAGCAAGGTAAAGAGAACGTAGTAGCTGATGCACTTTCACGGAGGTATGCCTTGATCTCTACTTTAGATGCTAAGTTGCTTGGTTTCGAGTGTTTGAAGAGTTTGTATGTGAATGATGCTGATTTTGGTGAGATTTATCGAGCATGTGAGAAATCTGGTTTTGAAGAGTACTTTAAGCATGATGACTATTTGTTTAAGAAAAATAGGTTGTGTGTTCCTAAGTGTTCTCTTCGTGAATTGTTATTGCTTGAATCTCATGGTGGGGGTTTGATGGGACATTTTGGTGTTGCTAAGACTTTGGCTGTTTTGCATGAACACTTCTTTTGGCCTCATATGAAGAGAGATGTTGAGCGAATTTGTGGTAGATGTGTCACTTGTAAACAAGCTAAGTCTAGAGTGAGTTCCCATGGTTTGTATACGCCATTGCCTATTTCTACTGCTCCTTGGATTGACATTTCTATGGATTTTGTGTTAGGGTTGCCTAGGAGTAAGCATGGTAGTGATTCTGTTTTTGTGGTGGTTGATAGATTTTCTAAGATGGCGCATTTTATTCCATGTCATAAATCTGATAATGCATCGCATGTTGCTGATTTGTTCTTTCGAGAGATTGTTAGATTGCATGGAATGCCTAGGACTATTGTTTCGGATAGGGATGCGAAGTTCTTGAGTTACTTTTGGAAGACTTTATGGGGTAAGTTAGGTACTAAACTGTTGTTTTCTACTACTTGTCATCCACAAACTGATGGTCAAACTGAAGTAGTCAATAGGACTTTGTCTACCTTGCTTAGGGCTATAATTAAGAAGAATATTAAGTCTTGGGAAGCATGTTTGCCACATGTTGAGTTTGCATATAATCGTTCTGTTCATTACTAAGTTTTCGCCTTTTGAGATTGTCTATGGGTTTAATCCTTTAACTCCTTTAGATTTATCTCCATTGCCTGAACATGAGCATACTAACATTGATGCCCAGAAAAAGGCTGATTTTGTGAAACAGATTCATGAGAAGGCAAGGCTGAATATTGAGAGACGAACGGAGCAGTACGCCAAGCAAGCCAAGGGAGGCGTCAAATTGTGTTTGAGCCCGGAGATTGGGTATGGCTGCATATGCGCAAGGAGAGGTTTCCATTGCAAAGGCATTCGAAGTTGCTACCTCGAGGCGATGGACCTTTTCAAGTGTTGGAGCGCATTAATGATAATGCCTACAAGTTGGACTTACCTGGTGAGTATAATGTTAGTGCTAAATTCAATGTGGCTGATTTGAGTCCTTTTGATGTAGGTGACGACTTGGATTTGAGGACAAATCCTCTTCAAGAGGAGGGGAATGATGGAGTCCGAGGTTCGTCGAATCAAGATCCTGTTCGTGTTCTCGAAGGGCCGGTAACGAGAGCTCGAGCTAAGAAGTTCAAGGAAGGCTTGCAAGGATTGATCCAAGAAGTTTGGGCTCAAGAATTGATGAAGAAGCCCATTGGAGAAGGCGGACCGGACAGCCCGCGAGTCATTAATTTTATCGAGTGCGTTCGGGCTGAAGAATGAAGACTTTATTTTAATTTTCGTGTGTTTTGAGTCAGGCCACGTTTTTGGGCCTTAAAAGACTTGTTTTTGGGTTTTTATCATGTTGGTTAATGGGTTGGGCCATGCCATTGACTGTGGGTCAGTTATTTCCTAGTTAGATTAGGTTTAGATGGTTTTATTTGCCTCTCTATATAAGGGGGTCTTTGTGGACGAAAATTAGACATCTTATCATTAATATTATTGTGAGTTTATTCTCTCTTGAGAGTTTATCGAATTTCTCTTCATTATTCCAAGACGAATTCATTATCCGGCGAATCAGCGAGTCAGTCATCCCTCGTTGTGTGTCATTCATCGTTCCCGTGTGACTAAGACGATCGCTATTTGGGGTATAGGCTGTTCTTAGAACTGACTTATATCATTTATAGGATTAGATCTTAGGTGTATTGGAATATCCATCTTGTTCTTTTCAGTTTCGTTCTTCTTAGTTTAATTCCTTCCGCGTGCGTTTTCAATTCGGTCGTCAAGGATCGTATCACCAGGGGGGGATGCTGGGCTTTAAACCAAAGAAAGACAAAGCCTCTTCACTCTCTACGAGAGGCCTAAGCATAGTATGATCAAAAAGATATTGTGCTAAGAGACTAGACATGATTTCTTCTTCCCACGGGGATAAGAAAGGAAGGGAGCGTGAAGGTTTTTCCTTGCTGGGATTCTTGTACAGAAAAATGTCAGGGATATTCCAGGAGGAGCCAGGAGGGGGACTAATGGTCAAATAACACTCATGCCAGTCCTTGTCCTTAGACTTGTATCGGCCATACATGCTCGCAAAGCGAGTAAGCGGAGAGAAGTACAAATGAAAGTCCCTATGTTTGAGTTCATGGGTTCGAAAGAAAAGAAACGTCGTATCTCTTACCCCCTCCAAGTTGGAAATTATATGAAAAAAGGTGGTCTTGCGAATAGATGCAGGGTTTAATTGATTTAAGGGCGCATTATATAATTGAGCTATGCGGACAAATAAAGGAGGAACCGGAAAGCGCAAGCCAGCGGTCAATTGAGAAAACCAGAAGGTTTTTCGAGGGGATTTCGGTGACAGAGGCCGTTCATCCCTCCCTAGGATCGCTAGTAAATACTCCCCTATATTTCTTACTTTTCATTTAAAGACGTCAAAAGCAGTCTTATCTAGGGTGGAGGCTTCATATCTATCCAAAGCAAGTATTTGTTTTTTCAATCTATTTCCGGTGTCGTCCCTCTGAGAGTCCGACCCTTGGTTGGACCTAGTAAATCTATTGCTACCCCGATGGTCGGAAGAAGGCCGGCGGAAAGAAGAGGATTTCATAATGATTTTCTAAGTTGACAGCGGAAAACCCAAGAAACGAATAGAAGACAAGAATACCTGCTCGTTCCGTTTACTGGATGGATGGGGAAGGTAAAACTCAGAGGAACTGAAAGAGGTGAGAGAGTCTTTTCCTTTTCTTTGAAATGCAAGAGAGAAATAAAGGGAAAGAGTAAATCCCCACTACCTATAAACTTGGAAGATGAGGAAAGATAAGTGGGAAAACGTGTCACACCCGCCACATCACGTCGCATTATTGCCATAAATGAGCCTCTGTTCTGTTTAGGCGTGCTTATACGCGCCGAAGAAAACAGTATACAAAATTTTTCAAAATTATAAACACCAAATCCCATTGCTTGTTGGAATCGCCCAAGCAAGACTATGAGAAAGGGTGGATAAAAGCATAAAATTGTAGAGATAATAAATGAAAACAGAAGGAAATAAGTGAGTTGGCATATACCCCCTTTAGAAAAGAGGCAATTTTTTTTCCAGAATAAGGGATGAAAAAGCCTCAAAATCATCATAAGGATAATGTCAGATCCTCATATAACATGGAGAAAGTACTATCATAGCTGGAAAAGCTCAAGCTTATTGACTACAAAGTTTAATCATCGGCCCCGGCAGTATTGAATTCTGACGAGAGAGAAGGTCCCCTATAAATAAGAAAACAATTTGGCGCCCCTCCCTTACCTCGATTATACAATAAAGGGGAAGACATGATGATGAAAGAAGGAGTCTATACGCCTCCTCGCCCTCGAAAAGCCAACCGTCGCACCATTTTTCCATGCGACGGGACATTTATGACATCAATAAAGGGACAGTTCTCCCGCCAAAGCGTCTTGCAGAAGCTAACGGCACACGCTTCTGGACCTGGGGGGGAGTAGCTGATAGGGATCAATATCAGCTTTGCCACGTGGCGTCTGCCCATGCTGACTGGATCCGCGTCCCAAAAGCCCCAGGTGTTGCCTCTAGTGCAGATGCCGTGTCCAATGCAGAAGCCATAGGTCCCACGCAGATCCATGTCTACGCAGAGGCTATCCCAGGTCCGTCGGCATCTGCTAAGATGCAGGGATCTGTCGAACACACAATCTGCATGACTCTACGTACCTTAGGGTGAGGACCACTAAATTAATGACAGAGGGAATCTTGTCTCCCTAGAAATTCCTTTTTTGTCCTCCCCGCGTAGGTACATTCACCTTTTTACCCCTTTTTCACACCTATAAATAGATAGTGATTTCACCATTATGAGGTACGAGTTCTATACTTTTCTACACTATTCCATTGATATTCTCTTTGGAATTTTCTTACTCATACTGATTTGAGCGTCGGAGGTCCTTCCCGAAGGAACCTCCCCCTTTGTTCCTCCGGCTCTGTTTTGCAGGCTCTCGGCGGCAATTGCGACGGAGTTTGAAGGTATCTCACTGCAATTGTACGGGATTGAACGGAAGAACGCCTTGCGTTTACCGTCTATTCCACCATTCTTCTCTGTTATACTTTCCTCTTGTGAACAAGGTTGGATAGATGGTTTGAACGCCTTGCGTTTTACCTCTCTCTTGATTTCTTTCACGGAGGAATGGTATTTCACAAAAGCTAATCTACGAAGATTAATGTCTTGCGTTGTATTCGTGATGACGGTTTATATTCAGTCGTATTTAAATATCTTTTGTGAATCTGTGTATGAAATGGATAATTGCATTATCGTTGTTAATCTTTGACCCGGATCTAACAATTCCTTAGTATAATTCGACCCTCATCTTTGATTGAATTCTCCGGAAAAAAAATCCAATTTTGTAGTCTCTAATTAATATACATGTCGATTGCGTATTGTTGAAATAATCTGCCATCGAATAAAAGAATAGACTGCATGTCTTGGATTTCTTATTTGTAACTTATAGCAAGTATACTTTCTACACGAGACACATTTATCATGTTGTCTCCCTTGTAACTGTTGGATATATGTATTTGAACATAAAAAATTCTTATTAATACATATATATTGTTGAAACATGAATGCATATTATTATGTTCAAAAAGTTAGAAAAATATTTTGATCACCAGAGATAATATTTTCTTCGGTTATAAATGTGGCCCTTGGAGATGTATCATTAAGAGTTTTAACACGAGCTGAGAAATGTAACAAAAATATAAAATAAAATATTCAATTATAATCTAATAATTTGTGGTGAAAGAAAGAGGAAAAAATAGAATTAGTTTGTGAGAAATGATATTTCTTTGGTTTGAAGTAGTAGTTAGAATCATATGAATAATTATCTCAACAGTACAACAAATCTGAAGATAATTTAGGCAACATTAACGATCACCGTTAAAACTTAGAAGCCGTCTTCTTTGGATGTCTACATTGCCTTTTACAAAATATAAATAATAAAAAATATTTTTCTTAATCTTCACGACTTTGCAACTCTATGCTTGATTTTTTCTTACCAACCACTTAAACCAGCTTAGAGGTTTTTCAAGGTTTCACCTTTTTTTCCAATCTCTTCTTCATTTTTTGGTTTTATCTTTTGGATTGCATCAACTATAAGGGTCAAGTTCTCTTTATCATCGATCTTCACCGAATTGTTCGTGATAACAAAGTGTACCTCCCTTGAAAACTCTTCGTTCAACTTATCCACATGCTCAATTTTAGCCATCAATATTGCTTGATTTGTCATGTATTTTGAAGAATGTGCATTCTTTTCAAAATTTGGAAAATTGACTTTAATGAGTCTCTTTGTGAATTTTTCTGCTTATCATACTCAATACGCATCTCGTATGAGATTCTGATATTTCCGTTAATGTAATTTGGTTCTTCAACATTTCCAATTCTAAGCAAGGATTGACTGAATTCGATATCATTTCTCGATCTCATATTCTTTGAAGTTGACCAGACTTACTGATATTATTTGGTGGACTGTAGTTTTAGGCACAACCGATAACATTTGCCTAAAATCACCTCCAAAATTCAACATTTTTTTACCGAAGTCCTTTGTTAAAACACTATACTTCTCATTGCACTTCATGCGTATTGCTGAAATAATCTGCCAGAGAATAAGAGAATAGACTCCTTTGAATTTCTAATTTATAACTTAACATATTGTCTACACGAGACACATCTATCACACTGTCTTCATGTAACTGTTGGATATATAATATTTGAACATACAAAATTCTTATTAATACATATCATTACAATAAATTCATGTTTATTAAAAAAAATTGTATAAAATTGCATGTGACAATGACTTCATCTTTTTTGTTGTGTCCATTTTTTCTGACTTTCATGTCTTTAATAACTCGTTCACAAGTCCACTTTCTTGTTGAACCCAAAACGTTTTCAACATGTTGAGTAAACTCAAAGTTTCTCACGTGAAATTTACACGTGTTACATTATATCATACATATTCTTATCTATTAAATGCATTGTTCATGCATATTAAAATTAGGGGGGAAATGCAAAATTATTTACATGACTTCTAATTATTTTTTATTGTTTATGTAAAAGAAAATTTAACTACACATATCTGATATAGACCAAATTAAAAACATGTTAAAAACATATATAGAATGACTATACTTACTTGTTCACCGGTTTTAATGTCGAATGAGTTAGTTCCAACGATATCTCTCTTATGAGATCATTAATTGTAGCTAATATATATAGGCACATATTTCTCTCTTGTTCTTAATATATATGAGATCATTAATTGTAGTAATATTTTAATAGTTATATTTTTTTTTTCCTTTACTTAAAGAATTCATCTAAATCTCACAACAATAATAGTTTTAATATTTAAAGTCTTTCATATGAGATCATTAATTGATTTAATACTTTAATATTTAAAATATCTCCTATGAGATCATTAATTGGTTTAATAAAAAAAAAAAATATATATATATATATATATATATATATATATATATATATATATATAGAGAGAGAGAGAGAGAGAGAGAGAGAGAGAGAGAGAGAGTATAAATCATATAGAAACTAAATATCCAGTGAAATATAAAAACCGATGATATCCGTTGATTTGCGAGATCTAACGGTTGTCAATTAATATTGTTTAATATTAAAAAAATAGATAACTGGTTTTTTAATTGTTTTTGTTGATGTCATAAGGATATTTCTGACTTTTTTCTTTTATTTGTAATTAAATATTTATTAATTTCAAAATATTTAATTATTTTCTTTCCATATTTTTAGGGATTTTCCAAAACTGAAATGCATTCTAACATTAAGTCGATTTCCGGCCAAATTCCAACGAGAATAAAAAAATGGACCACTGTGTTTTATTCTACTCAAAGAGACGAAGAGATTGATGGGTGGATCACTCGTTTTGGTGGAGAAACGAAGGAGATATTCGCCGGAAAAATCGAACCAACCGCAAAATTGCGACTTCCACAGCAACTTAAACTTCCAAATGCGATTCCGGCCTCATCGGAGATCGGATTTAGATGGGAGACATACCGTTGGAAACCTCTAGAAGAGTAGAATATGTTTCTGGGTGGTTCAATCCAATTTGGTTGAGATTTGAGTTTAAAATTGGCAAAAGTGCATAATAACAATCGAAAATTCATTAAAATGACTAGAATATGCATATTATGCCGATTTTGTTGCATTTTAGATATCATTCTGATGCATTTCCATTTCAACTTTATACGAGGATCTAGCTTTTCATATTAGGGTTTAGTTTTCCATTCAAGTTAGGGTTTAACTTTCCCTACATGTTAGGGTATCGATTCTCCTACAAGTTAGGGTATAGATTTCTAAAATAGGGTTTATCTTCCCATATGGGTTAGAGTTTAGCTTCCCCTACAAGTTAGGGTTTAGCTTTTTATACAACTTAGGTTTTGGATTCTCATACAAGTTAGCGTTTAGATTTCCCTAATGCGTTAGTGTTTTAGTTTCGATTTTCGATACACATTAAACAAATTTTATGTATTATGTTTTTCTGTTTTATATGTTTCTGAATGCATAGTAAACATATTTTGCTGCATTTATATTAGATTTTGATGCATTATATTTTGTAGGTGGTACAAATGTTAATGATGATTGTCTTAAAGACACGTTCGTTTAGCAAAAATCGAGTATCTTAGATGGCGAACATGTCCCTTTGTGTGATAATGATAAGAAACCTTATTTTATACGAATTCTTTATAAGAATATTGCAACATTTAAGAAAGTTTGTGCAATGAATTAAACTTTTCTTTATTTCTTGTTTTATAAGAGGATTGCAACAGTTTCTCAATATTGTGCAACATAGAACATCTCACATAATATTTGATACCACACCAAATTCTTCAAAATTCAATTACACATTATAATTCTAGATAAAATAACACATGTTGAGAGGTTCATCCATGAAGCCATCGTCGATAATTCTTTATCTTGAACACCTGATGCTTTTATTTTTATTTTTTTTTCCCCTCTGATCTCGTCTTTGCTGCGCAAATACAAAAATATTTAGCTTTATATATGTAAATGCAATGTAAGTGTTAAAAAGTGCAACAAAATTTCTCAAATATGCAATGATTATATACTAGAACGTAAATGTAGCATATTTTTTTAAAACCAATGAAAATATCTAGATAAATTTTTATAATAAGCAACATATTTGATGCAATACATGAAAAAACTACTTTAAAATTATAAATTACATATATTATACCATCACTTCTTATCTATACGAAGTTAATTCAGTTAATTCATAAATGAGAAATACAATATATGATACAAATGAAGTAACAAAACTTAAAATCAATAGTTGAACATTAACTCGCAAATAGGTAAGAACCCTAGTTTCATATCTATCTGGGTTATACCCTCAATTTTCGAAAATATACTATAATCGTACCTTTTAATTCGTTTGAAAACTTTACTCAATGGTTCATCTATCAAGTCGTCGTCGGATGACTCTTTATCTTGAACACATGATGCTTTGTTGTTGTGCCCTCCACCCCTCACTTTGCTGCACAAATACAAATATGCGTATGATACATAATTCAGTGCAATGTAACTGACAAATAATGCAACACATTTTTACAAATATGCAACACATTTTTCCTTTAGAACTTTTATCGAACGACTACTGAGCACAAAAACTCACGTAAACAACCCCTCATTAGTGTCTCCAATTTGAACTTTTTTGCATCGATTCCATTACAATATTCTACAAAAATTCGTATAATAACCATTTATAACCAATAATTTATCAAATTTTAGTTTAAATCCAGTCACAATCGCGATTAGGTAAGAACCCTAATTTGTATTTTTAAATCTGAACAATCGACACTGATTTCAAAATTATACATACTGAAACTAACCTTCTACTTCCTTCTCTGCATTTACTCGCCCTTTCCTCTGCATCTTCGTGGGTTATTTGGTCTTCGCGTTTTGGTGTATTCTCTCTCGTTCTTCTTCTTCAAATCGTCGCCAAACTCCAGTCGCACTCTCTCTCTCGTTTTTATTTTTCTGCAAATGTCATCTGCGATTTTGCAGAGAAAAATTAAGGTGATATGATTTGACTGAAAATGCATTATGATTGTATTAGATAATGCATATAATGCATTGTGCATTATAGTTATATCATGCATTATAAAATATGCATAAAATGCATCATTATATCCGAACCATGCTACATCGGTTCTCTCTCTCTCTCTCTCTCTCTCTCTCTCTCTCTCTCTCTCAATACCTTATCTACTGACTATCATACAACCTGCATTTATTAAATCGACCATGTATCTAACCAGTGGCGGATGCAGAAAATTTTCTAAGAGTTAGTTTATCAAACCACCAACTTCTGCATAAGGCTAAAAACAGGTAGATCAAGCTTGATTCATCGAGCTTGATAAAACACTTTGACTTTGGTCATCGACCTTGACCATTCGAGCTTGATCAAGTTTGTTTTTAAAATTGAAAAATGGTTCGCTATTGGGGTATACGCCCCCATACACCAATTAACCCTTTTCGGAACCAACAAGTGGCATCACAACGGTGGTTTTTTTTACTGTTGCTACTGCATTTTATAATTTTCAATGCGTTCTCTATGGTAGGGGTTACTTCTCAGGGTGTTCGAAGACTTCTCCATCTAAGGCTATGAGGATTCGAGCTTCCGGATCAAGATGTGCCTTCAAGCTCATCATTTTTTTCATGTTGGAGTTCATCGAAAAGAGACCTCCCCCCATATACGATGAGAAAGCCGTCGAAGTTGATGGGACTGATGCCCGCAAGATGGCCTACATCAAGAAGCTAAAAAATCGTCGTGACTATACCACGGAGAAAATAAAGGAAACTAGCCTTAACAACTTAGTAATAGACTTTATTTCAAGCACTGTCAAGGGCATCTACCTCTTAAAGATTCGCACCCTCTCTACTGCCAAAGAGATGTGGGAAACTCTTAGATCCATCAGCCTAGGATCCGAAGGGAAAAAGTAGAACAAACTCTCCATAACCCGCAACAAGTTTGATGATTTCAAAATGATGTCCGGAGAAACAATTAAAGCAATGAAAAGTCGCTTCATGGAGATTATTCTCGAGATTGCTGTAATCAAAAGAAACAAATATATGCATCACGAGATGAACCACAAAGATATGCGTGCCCTACTTGCAAACTGGCAGATGTACACCGCCATGCATCCAGCTCGCTCGGACTTCAAAACTATGTCAACTGAGAAGCTTTTCGACATCCTCGTTGGAAATGAATATGAGATGATCCGTATTCTCACACCAACACAACCTTCCACCAGCAAGAAGTTCCTCCAAAGCCGATGTTGTCAAAGAGGCTGAAGCCAACACAACTGATGACACACTGGCCAAGAAAGTTGAGAAGATGGCTCTCGACTTCACCACGATGGCATGGGGGAACAAAAAGCTTATGGGACAAGTCTCGTAGTACAAGAAGTTCTATCGAGACAAACTACACAACTTCTCAAGTCACAACCATGACCGTTTTGACAAAAAGAGCGAAGGTAAACCCTCAACCTTTCAATTATTCTAACACACCCGAGGGTGCATATTAGATTGTGGCAAGCCAAGGTCACTACAAGACAGACTATCCCGACCTGCTGAAGGTTGAGAAAGATGAGCTTAAGGCAATGCACAACAGGAAGCTCAAAGAACAATGAGTTGTTATGATTGCCTAGGAAGAAGCCAAAGAAGCTCATTTCACTAACAACTCGTCAGATGAAGATGAAAGATACATCACGTTTGGCGAACACGATGATGAAGAAGAGTGCTTGGTCGGAAATCATGATCAAATTGATGAACAACCTAAGGTAAATCTTCAACAAGTTATATTCTCTTTATTTGACAGTGAATGTGCAAATGAAGAAACGAAGATCTATCCGAGGCAGTGTCTTGGAGAAGATCAAAAAGCAGATGGATAATTATACCGACCTTACAACCATGCTTAAGGAGGTTGTTGAAGACAATGATGAGCTCATGGATAAGAATGAGAAATATAAGTTAACATTGGAAGAAAGATTTTCTTCGTATGATATTTAGAAGGAGAAAGAGATAGAAAGCCTAAGTCAAAGGTTGACGAGTTGACTCTGAGGGAAAATAAGCTTGAAATCCAAAAAACTCAAGCTCAACAATTTGCTGCGAGAGATCAAGAACAGTCCAAACTGTTGAAAGCCAAAGATTTGTAAATTCACGTCTAACTGCAAAGCTGGTTGATCTGGTTATTCGACATAAGTCTCTCATTGAAAAAAGAACGAAGGTTTCAACAGACAGTTAGCAGACTGAACAAAAGTGGAGAGAAACTGATTGAGGCCCAGACCATGCAGCGTAATCTGCGCATATATGGTCTAGGGTTTGATGAAAATCCCAAGAAAACAAGGAAGGTGATTGCGTGATCACGTTCATGAAGACGCATACCAAGGCTAAAAATGTTAAGCCAAATCATAACTCTTTGCTCGACAAATTGATCATGATGAAGAACCCAGTTTATCAGCCTCAACCTATCATGGTCAAACAGTACAAGTCAACAAATCTATGTTAACCTGATCGACCTATCCAACAGAAGAAGAGTTGACCAATTCAATAAGAGAGTCGACCTACCCCCAAAGCTCAACATCAACTTGCTCGACCAAGATACCATCCCGACCACTTTGATCAAAGACCTTATTAATATCAGTTCTATCTACCTGCTCTACAAGGTTGTTACTGTCATCATCTTCAACAATTCTATTATCAAGATTGTCAGCATCAACTTGGTTTTTATGAAGAGTCTTCCTCCTTGTCTAGACCGTGATTTGGGCACTACGAAGTAGTTTCTTGAACCTTTTTCTAAGCTTCATAGAGGTGTTCATCTCCATGTTGTTGGTATATCTCATTGATGAGCTTTTGAGACTTGGACGCAGGGGGAATTTGTTGAGAAAGAGGCGACACATATCCTTCCAAGTCTTGATCTCCAAGCCGTCTGGGCTATTGAACCACTCTTTTGCATCATTCCTTAAGGAAAAGCCAAACAAGTTTAGCTTGATGACGTCCGGGGACATCCCGTTTTGCTTGTAGGTGACACATATATCTAAGAATTATGAGAGGTGTACATAAGGATCCTCCGATAATCCTCCTCCATATTGGCGCACTTGCACTATGTTGATTAAAGATGCCTTCAACGCGAACATATTGCTTGCACACTCCCTCATCCTCCCTCCTCGTAGTTGTTAACAATTGGTTTGAACCGATTATTGAACGACTTCTTCGCAGGCACTGGTGATGGATTATCTCCCATGGCTTGTGGTGGTGAAGGGGTAGTGGTCGCAACCTCATTCTTCTCCTTTCGTTTTTCTCTTAGAGTACGCTCGATCTGCAAATCCAAGGAGAGAAGTGATTCTCCTCGAGATCTTGTGCCTGCACTACCTAAAGATGGAATGAAAGAAGAAAGAAAAAGTTAAACCAAATATAAATAGTATATAATATATAATATATCCTAGAGTAATAATTGAATCCTTTTTGAAATATTTGTATAAAATCTAATCAATCCCTGACAATGATGTCAAAATTCGATCGCACGATTTCTACCTAAGAAAATAACGCAGTATAAAGTAAGCAAGAGTATCATATCCACATAGATTAAAATAAATAATTACACGAAGTAATCCTACTCAAGACTCTTAATAATGTCTAGGCAAACAATTTCTGAAGTTTCAGTTATAGCGCAGTCAAGAAATAAAATCAAGTAAAAACAAGCAATCAAAGTAAACAAATTCAAATAAGAAATCAAATAATAAACGAAAAGTGGTAAACGAACAAGTATGAAAAATGGTTGATCATATGGCAGTATAACCATATCAAATACACACAAATAACCAATTAATCTATTTAACCAATTTAATTCAACTTAGATGAGAATCTACTAATGCAATCGAGATTTTCGCTTGGACGACTTACAATAGTGAGCTAGTATAAACTTAATCACCGCTAGGTCTCTTAAGAAGTAAATTAATTACCAAAATATCAAATTCTGATTCTCGTACCATTAATCTAAATCCCACTAGGATAAATAGTACTCCCTCTGTCTCACTTAATTAGTCTCATTGAATATTCATATGTGAGGTATATAATATTGACTAATTAAAGTAGAACAGAGAGATTATCGTATTATATTTTAAATATTCATTAACAAATCTAGATCTAAAACATATAAGCGACAGGAAAAAATAAATACAAATACTCGTTTACGGTTCAAATTGAGCATTTGCGCATTTGCATTTGCATTTGCATTTGCAAACAAATTCCAGGCGTCCGAATTTGCCCGTAGCTCACGATATATATTCAAAAACCCCCGAACTCTGGAAAGAGAGCTATGACTGAATTCGTTGCAGTGGGATAGTTCGAAACTAGAGATCTACCGATGAGTGCAAAGAATGGTTAATCACCGAGGGCATCACCTTTCCTCATCCAGAAACAGAAAATCTTCCTTCTTTTCAATTACTCTCTACGTCATCCTCATCTTTGCTCTCTCAATCTTCACTTTCATGCTCTACAGCAAAGATGTGTTGGATGACGAAAATAGGATGCCACTTCTTAGAGTTGAGAAGCCCAAATCTAACCAGGTATGTAAATTGTTAATTTATGGGTAGAAATTACCGAATTAGAGAGAACGGGCTTCTTCCGATCTTCGGATTACACGAGTTTGGGGATAAAATGCTATGTATATGCTGTATGATGTTATTGTGATGACCTGAGATTTATAGTTATTAATTGTGATTTACAGTTTCTCATCTTTATCATATAACTGATCTGCCTTCGTTTACATAGTTTTTTTTAGAAGTTGATTCTGCGAAACGTATGTGTGTTTTTGAGAGAGAGAGAGAGAGACTGAGTAGGATATGTAATTATGTACCAGCAATTGTATTTTGACTTGTTGATGAAATAAACTAAGAATTTAATTATCTGTTTCTAGTTCGTTAGATTTTAGACTTAATGATGAAACTGTCTTCTTCCAACACTGTTGGAGGGAGGAGTTGCTAAACAGTTGGTTGTAAACTCGTCAAATAGGAAACTTCCGAATATTTTGATCTCATTCAACTTCCAATAGCTGATGCACCTATCCTCAAGGGCAGTGCATTTGGCGTCTCACTCACAAACTCACAGTCTTCCTTCTGTTAGTAGGATAGCTTCTTTGCCTACTTTATCTATATCAAATTTCAGTATTTACCGGATGCAATTCTGTCTCGTGATAGTTCATAGTGGCCATGTCACTAAGAATTTTTTTGTTTATTCATCCATTGCCATCTCCAGATATTGTAATGACAGTATGTTCTTTTGCAAATGCTTGTAGAGCTTATGTATTCTGTAAAATCAAAAGTGTTGCTGTTGGAATTTTATAATCTACCCAGGGTCTACTAGAAGTAGAAGTGATGAGCATAGTACACGATCTGAAAGTAACCGACTCCCAACTTGGCAATAAGCAATCCTTTTATATAGCAATTATGTATTGTTGCTGCAGAAAGTGAAAAATATGAATTAGCAGTTCAGTAAAATATTTTCTTTGGGTGGGGCATCATGTATGGAATAGGCTTATAAAATACTCCAGGGCGACCTCTATTATTGGCGGTGTCTTCCTAGGCAGGCCCTCAATTTGTGTCTGTCTTACTGGAGAAATTTTAAAATATGCATACTTCATCTATCTTTCATTCCAAGCATGCAGTTTGTTTTTTGTTCTTGTGTTGCTCCATTGCTTGCAGTTTATTTTTCATGTTACAACTAGGAATATCATTTTAACAGGTGCACACCTGTTTTTGAACTATTTATATCATTTTAGATGGATTTAAAAATTAATTTAGACAACAGTCTATTTAGATATAAATTTTTGTTTATTCTAGTTCTAAGAATTTGATCTGGTAATTTATTCCATTGTAATACTGTGCTTGTCGATTTCTTAAAAGGGAAAAAAAAAAAAAAAAAAAAAAAAAAAAAAGGACTTCTGTTTTTTTCAATAAAATAAATGTTTGTATGAATGCATTACCTCTGAGAACCTTCTTCAGAAAAGTGTAACTGCAATCTCATACTAAAACTACATGACTAAGTATGCCCACCATTGAAATTAGAAATAAGATCTTCTTGAGTTCATATGATAATTTCACAATTATAGGCATTTAAAGGTCATACACTGCCCCATGATGATCCACATCTTTGGTCACAATCTGCAGTTATTAGACGATCAACTTTGGGAAGCTCCTTCTAGTCATGGTTTGAGGCAATGTGTCAAGCCAACAAGTAAATACAGAGGTAATAATCTCTTATCATCCTTTATTGGCTTACACTAATGGTTGACATTTTGGTTTTGAGTAAGACAGCTGTGGACATCATTTGTTTTCTCATTCTTGTTAGACCTACTTAATCTTCCGTACATTCTGTTTCCTATGGCCGCTTGGGCTAATAAAAGTGAATCATATTTATTGCCGTTACTATGCCATAAATTTGCTCCTTCCCCCATATACGTCCTTTCCTATTGCTTTTACTTTTCTATCTTGTTACTTACAAAAAACTGTTCTGTATTTTGCATATTCAGCTACTCCAGTTGGAGATCACTATATGACTGTAAAAAGTAATGGAGGACTGAACCAAATGCGTACTGGGGTGAGGATTTCATTTATTCTTTCTTTTGTTTGGATTAAAGTCCTGTCTCTTACAATAAGCTCCAATCTTGGAGCACCTTATGTATGAGCTGTAATTTCTTATTAACAAGTAAATTTAGCAGTTCGAAATATGATCCCTGGTTCCCTATTATAGGAAATCCAATCTGTATTTTACTATCAAGCAAAACTAACCATCAGGTCAGCGACGGCATGGGTACTTAATTTAAGTTGACTCTTTATGCGCTAAGCATGCAAGTTTTTTCTCAGAAAGATATAGTAGTATAAAGTTTGATAGCACCTTAATGCAAGGTACATAAATATGTTCTTCCTCTCCTTTATTTGCATGTGTTGCTTACAAGCAAAACCAACAGAATGTTCTATATTGGTAGATAACATGCTTTCGTTTTCTATGATGGATTGTTGCAAGTGTGGGTTAGAAATGAATGTGTTGGTTTCTTTAAGTTTGTATGATCTATTTTATTAAGTGTTACTTTTGGGTGCATAAACTGGCTGTTAGAGATTCATGTTTACATAATGTCTTGCCTGTAGATAGTTGATATGGTGGCTGTGGCACGCATAATGAATGCTACGTTAGTGATACCTCAACTTGACAAGGGTTCATTCTGGCAGGATAGCAGGTAAAATCATATTCCCGTACGCTAATTGAGTAACACAAGAACATATGTGCTAGTTATATTTCAGTTATCACTTTTGAACTGCATGCAAGTTTTTCTTTGTATAATCCATACTGCCTGTTAAATAATCACAATTGACTGTTTGGAGTATTGCAAACTACTTATATAAGAACATCCATTAACAATGTAACAAATGTAAAAAAAAACGATGGAAAATGCAAGTTGCATATGGTTTTCTTTTATATAGCTCAAGGGTAGATTCTATGATGTACTGTCTCTAACCTAAACTTGATAATTTTATTTGCTATATACTGCTATATCTGAATCTTCCAATATTTAGGGAGTGGTTGCTATAAGAACATCCATTACCAATGTAACAAATCTAAAAGACGATGGGAAATGCAAGTTTCATATAGTTTCTTTTAAATAGCTCAAGGATAGATTCTATGATATACTGTCTTTAACCCAAACTCAATAATTTTGTTTGCTATATACTGCTATATCTGAGTGTTCTAATAATTAGGGAGTGGTTGGTGATGTTTCGCAAAATGGAGAGGTTTTAGAAGAAACAGTTTACATCGTGATTTATTGGAAAAACAAAGTTACAATGTGCACTTTTCTTATGTTTTATGACTTAATCAAGATAGAACATGGAAATAAACTTTTTGTGCAACTCGAAACATAGTCATTTCATATTTTCAATGACAGTTATGTTCCTTTACATTATTATAAATTTGGCCTAATCTGTATGGTCTTAATATGCAGTACATTCTCTAATATATTCGATGAAACCCATTTCATCAAATCTTTGGAAGGTGATGTGAAAATTGTGAAGGAGCTTCCTAAAGAAGTAGAATCTCTACCACGAGCTAGGAAACACTTCACCTCATGGGCTGGTTTGAGCTACTATGAGGAAATGACAGGATTATGGAAAGAATATCAGGCAAGCTACTTGCTTTTATTTTTCATTTCTATATTAGGGGTGTCCGCTCAGAAATATATACACTTTAAAGGACTAGAATGAGGCATAGGGGCTCCCCTGTCATAATCGGATGATCAGGATACTACTTTGGTAATTAAAATGCCTATCTTTTGGCGATGTGTTGTTTTCTTGGGAACTGAAAAACGCTTGATTATTTTATAACGTTCTAATTCTAAATGTCTGCTGTATTGTATTTTAATGGATGTCGTGCAGCCAAGTGGAGGATGCATGGATATGCTACTGCCATGTCTACTACTCTAAGGCCATTTGAAACTCGAAAAATAGAAAAGGAAATAATTTTGTGTTAACATAAACACCCTATGTCAAGAACTAGAAAAGAAGTCGAAAGCTTAAAGTATAGAACACTGAAGTGTCGAAGTAAATTAAATAAGACTTAGTCTGCTGAATAAACTGAATTTGCATTTTGCGAAGTTATATTTTGATTAATTATAGCTCCACGAGTTTGGTAAAACTTTGATCTTCAAAATTTAAAATGTGTAAATTTAATAGTTAAGTTAGCTGACTTGCCGCCAATATAAACTTCATTTCCGTCCATTCAACCAATTATATGGCTGTATTTTTAGCTGGCGACTAATCAAGTATTTTCATATGTTTGTGAGAACATACCAACTATTACAGATGGTGCTATACTAGTTTAGGTAGTTTTAGATTCCTAAAAATTGTAAAACAAGTGTTTTCTTACAAGATACGGTATGACTAGCTTAGGGAACTGTAGCATAATTCATGCAATTATCTCCCATGAGTATGATGACATTTGGTTCTTTTCCTATCAAAGTTAATGGGTTTCTAAATGAGACAAAATAATGACCAGGAAGAGTCAAGAGAAGCTACAAGCACAAGCAAAAAGCTCTGTGTTTTGTAATGTGCAACGTCAAAATAATAGCCTATGAACTCTAATATGAAGTACTGGGTAGTGCCTCAACTCCTATCTAAATAAATTACTCCCTAAGTACCAAACCAGTCGTCTCATTTTTTATTCAAATGAATGTATTATAATAATGTTTTATGCATTCTGATTAGGAAAGATGAGGGGAAAGCCTATAGAGTATCTCAAGCATATAGTAATAGTGCAGATTGAAGAAGCCAAAATGTATTTTCGTTAGAACTGTAGTGGGTGCTGCAACATTAATTGCTAGGAAAAACCATTACGAGAAGCATGGCTTGACCTATAGCTTCTTTTCTACAGGTAATACATGTCGCAAAATCGGATTCTAGACTTGCAAACAATGATCTACCCCTTGACATTCAGAGATTGAGATGTCGTGCTCTGTATCAGGCTCTTCGTTTTTCTTCATCTATTGAAAGTCTGGGAAAGGTAACAACCATAATCTGGGCTTTCATACAGACCTATTTGTGCAAATTGAGGGTGCAACTATAAGTATGATGTTAGTAATCTTTAAATGAAAAAATCTGCTCACGTCCATTGAATAGGTAATTAGATAAAACTGTCATTGTTGCCTGCTGGAAAATACTAGAGAAAAGCATGCATGTAACTCTTGAGATTTTGAGTTTCTGCTTATGCATTTAAGAGGTCTTGTATGGGAATTCACTTTATATTAGGGTCTGAGCATAAATGACGGTGACACAACAGAAGCTAGTGGAGCGGCTGCGATCACGTGCAGAAAGATACATTGCCCTTCATCTGAGATATGAGAAAGATATGCTGTCATTTACTGGATGCACTTTTGGTCTTACAATTGCAGAATCAGAGGAACTCAGAATGATGAGGTGAAGCCTTTTTGTATTTATCAGGCATGTTGACATGCTTCTTTATACCTGACTATGTGTTTTGATATGCCAGTTAAAATTTCTTGTAAAGACGCAAATAGAGTTACATTAATGATAGACGTGACATGTTGCATCTCCGACATACTCTAATCTTACCTTATGTAGCTATGCTATAACGGTTCAACTCAACTATCTCTAAACTGAGTCAGTACCTTTGTCTCTCAGTAGAATGGTAGAATTAAACATTGGCTAGTTGGCGTTCTGAATTAACTACTGCTTAATGTATGGGAGCTGAATTTGGTGATACTGCTATCTTTTCTGAGTTTTCAAGATTATGAATCCCTATTACATGTGCGTACTTTATTTACGTTACATTTATGCTAAACATTCCATAAACCTTCAGGCTAGAAGTAGGTGTTTCCCCCTAAATCTTGTGTTTCTCATAATTATTAGATCTTAATATATGTATGCTTATGTGTGGGTTTCATTTGTTATATTTTGTTCACTAGAGAGAAAACAAGTCACTGGAAAGTGAAGAATATCGACTCGACAGAACAGAGGAATGCAGGTCTTTGCCCTTTAACTCCAAAGGAGGTGGGGATATTTCTCAATGCTCTGGGTTATCCACCATCTACCTTAATATATGTTGCTGCTGGGGAAATTTATGGTGGTGACACACACCTTTCGGAGCTCACATCTCGATTTCCTAACATAGTTTTCAAAGTTAGTTGAGCTGGTATTTTGTTGATTTTGCTCTCAAAAATAATAATCAATTTATGCTATTTAAAGCAGCCTGGCTATGTTTTTGAATTGTACAGGAAATGCTTGCAACCACAGAAGAACTGAAGGACTTTTCCAATCACGCATCACAAACTGCAGCCCTGGATTACATAGTCTCTATAGAAAGTGACATTTTCATTCCTTCCCATTCTGGCAACATGGCAAGAGCTGTTGAAGGTCATCGCCGATTCTTAGGGCACCGGAAAACAATCACTCCAGACAGGTATAGCAAGCTGCATATTCTCAGAATTTTTTTTGTTAATTGTTGGTTAAGTAATGTCCTGCGTATAACGAGGCTATCTTGCAACTGGGAAACTAAGATATATAACTAGGAAATAGTATTGATTACAATTTGTGCCTGTTCTTTCTATAATGCAACAACATATATGTTTGGATCTTTACATCAATTATAGTCATCAAGAGGTTACCATGCTACATCAGATATATTACTCCCGCTCAGCACGTAAATGGATTTTGAGACCGTTATAGTCCTATCATTCATTCATCCCTCATGCTTTTCACTCTTTTCCATGTATAGGACATTCTGCAAAGTTGATCTTTCTTTATACTCCCTCTGGATTGAGTCATTTTTGTATTTTATACCTTGCATATATCCAAGAAATGACTCAACATGAAAAAACCGGAGGGAGTACTAACTTGTCCAAAAGAAATTTCCTATTCCCTCCGTCTCTTCCTAAGTGACCCCTTTTATATTCATATGTGAGGTATATAATAATAAAAGGGGTCTCTTAGGAAGAGACTGAGGGAGCAATATACTGGAATAGTACTGCCAGTTCCGATAGGAAATAATCTGCTTGCCCTGATGGTACACAATAAGGGAATTTCAGTATGAATATCTGAAATTCATACTCGAGTCGGTTTGATGATGTGGGAATAATAAATTAAAATTGAGTTAAGCTACCATTGTCATTAAATGATTGGATTATGTTGCTACATAAAATAATATACATATAAGCACATATCTAGTTAAAAAGAATCTGTTCATTTTCAAGATTGCACATGATTTTTTATTCTCATCTTAATAAGAAATTTTAGACATATAGACTACTGAATAATTGATATGTAACTTGTAAATAGTTATGTTAATGTCCATTTTTTTAAAAAAATTTCTTTTTTTGCTGAAAGAGTATCTTAACATCTATATCAATGTACATAGCCACTACAAAGACCCTTCACATACAAAGGTAATGTGCAGGAAAGGCCTAGTTCAATTGTTTGATAAATTGGAGGCTGGACAGCTTGAAGAGTCATCTTTATTTCGCAGTGTGATGCAATTGCATAAAAACAGGTACTTATGTGTGCATGATGTTGGACTTATATGTCTGTGTTGGTCTATATCTGTATATTTGTCTTAATTGTCCGTCCTATTTATGCGCACTACATATCTGCTTTGGTCTCAGTCTTGGTAATTTTTGCTACTTCCTCGACTGCTTGTGTGGCAGGAGTCTGCTTTAGTATTAAATGATCTTTATCATTGACTAAGAATAAAGATACTTAATGCAGAAACATGGATTGATTTATAAAACTCTTCCGGTTCATCAATCTTATCTTCTGCTATTCACATTTCGTTGGATTCTCATTGACTGCATATTTAACTGAAACTACAAAAAATCTGCTAGTATAGTTTTCTTTGATATGCACTGTAGTATTGGATGGAGATGAAACAATTGATGACTGGAGATTGATAGGTGTCGTTTTTGGATTTGCTGATTTTAGGTTGGGTGGACCTCGGAGAAGAGGAGGTGGACCTTCTGGAATCAAGGGCAGAGCAAGGTTACGCCTTGAGGAATCCTTCTACCAAAACCCATATCCAGAATGCATATGCCAGTCAGAAGGTGCAGATAGGTGAAACGTAACGAGTGTCGCTTTTCAAGGAATCGGCATGCAGGCTCTTCTCATCATTGGCGCCCCTTTCTTCTCATGAGTCCCAACTTGCCTTCCCTGGAGCAGTTGTAGCATTCCTATGGTGATCGTAGCTAGATAGAGAGTTTGCTTCCTAACTAGGTTATAATTTTTTAATTTAATTGAATTTATTGCTGTACTCAAAATGAAGTATGGACTAGAATAAGTTCGGAGACAATCCTATTAATTTTACCTTAGGTGCGTGAATTTTGCAACCAACATCTCTTCTATCGCTTGGGGAACTGAGGACTAGGTTAAAGCATTCAACTAGATGTGGCTGATATTTAAAACTTTCGTATTTTGATACTCCGTCCCATTTTAGTTAGTTTTACATATATATTACATTATCTTTATTTTGTGGAAAGTCATGCTATTTGCTTCTCTCAGAATTGTATTCGACTTCTTCATAAGTTCGTGAGGCCTTTGCTGCGAGTCATGATGTATCACAAAAGCTTAATTTTGGAGCCAAAACTTCATACAAGAGGGAAGAATTCTTTATCTGCAAATATGACATTTACTTCAAAAGTTGATGAAGCATCGTCTATCCTGAAAGCTTAAATTTGGAGCCAAAATTTCATGCAAGGGGAGTAGATCAATTTTGTTTTGTGTTTTGAAGTTTGGCAACTTAGATACTACCAATATGACATTAAGAAACCTAAATTCCACAACCTCTCCCATACATGGTTTTAAAGTTCGTAATCGATTTGAACAAACCTCCTCCTACCGTCGATTATGAAAAATCTCACGAAGAAAGAGATCTTCCAATTTTTGTGAAATCTCCACAATCAGAGAACTTAATAATTCACTAAATGAAGCCAATCGTGAAATCGGATAGGATGCAATTGAACTTGATGTGCATGAAAGAACACCTTTGCTTAAAGAGCTGATAGATTAAAACTTCTCAACTTTTTCTACTTGTCAATGCTTGATGAGAGCTCACCGTCAGATGATCCTAAGTTTAAAAGAATGTGCAACTCTGTACATATCGATGAAAAATAGTTTACTTAACAAGAAAGGATCGGACGTACTACATACTTGATAACGGAGATCTTGATAGGTCATGCCAACGTAAAAATTTCATTCTGAAAGTCAATTTATTGGCAGCCACAACCTGTCCGAGATTTGATATTGAAGAGTGATATTTAATGGTAAAGTCGGATGTTGGTCATTTGTTACTGAAAAGGATGCCCAAAGAAATAGAAGTGGCCAAGATCGCAGATTGTAGAAACTATTTTCATCTAGCAAGATAATGTTAGAACACATGTTCTCCTACCGATCCCGATTTTATAGGCGCGATTTCACAAACTGGCCTTCACATTGAGGTATATAATTTGTCAACCCCCAAACTCTCCCGATTTCAATATATCCAGTCTTGAATTTTTTTTTTTAGGGCTATACAAGCGTTGCAACATAAAACGTGAGCGAAAACTATCCTTCATCTTGTTCATGCAATTGAGAAAACATTCTAGAACTATTCGCCCATCAAACTGAATTATTTATGGTTGGCATTGCAATTGTATATAAAAGAGACTATGAAGTAGAAAATCAATATAAAATTCGTCGCAAAGAGAGAACATCTTTGACAGCTAGATGGTCTTCCTGAACAAATTTCATGTGAGATCGCATTAGTGCAACACAGGCCCGTCTCAATGTATATTGAGGCCCTGTGCTACTACAAAATTAGGCCTTTTAAATTTTAGCAAAAATATGACTTAATATAATATTTAATAAAACGTAAAAGAAATGTGCAAAGAGATCTTTTAAGAAAAATCAAAGTTACTTGTAAATAAATAGTAAAAAGAAAAAAATCAAAGTTAGTTTTGGGAGAGAAGAAAAAAATAGAAAGACAAAAAAAAAAAAATGAAATAAGTAGGTTGGAAAAAAAAAGCCAAAAAATCGAAAGAACAAAGGAAATAGCTAATATCCCCACAGAAATTGAGAAGAAAGAAAAAGGAGAGAGAGAGAGATTTGGACTTCAAATAATAAATTGGGCTTGATATGAAAGGAAAAAGAGAGTCCAAGTAATATTCTTTAAGTGAAAAATTGAGAAGAAAAAAAAAAGAAAAAAAAAAAAAAGAGAAACATTTGGGCTTTAAAAATGAATTGAGCTTAATATTTTTTAGGGGCCTTATTTTTTGGGAGGCCCTGTTCTGTAGAACTTGATGGGCCTCCTCATAGACGGGCCTGGTGCAACAACAAGAGATTTGGTAGCGACATGACTTAGTAAGTTAATTTTCAATACTTGCATTTATCACTAGACGTAGAACATGTATGGATAGAGTAAGATTTACTTGTATGTTGTTTTTAACTTAATATTGTTAGAATTAATATTTTAAACCATTTTCTCACATGACAGGGGGATAGGAATGGATGAACGAAGCATTGCATGAGGCTGTGGGCATACTCTCTCAAGATTTTGTGTTAGCTTCTTCATAAAGTTGGAGGATTCATTATTTCGCTGAAATTAGATTTGTTTATTATTGAAAAAGTTGGAGGATGCATTATTTTAAGGGAGAAACTCATATATAGCCACTTTCACTATAAGTATAAGTTATATAGCCACAAGTTTAAAACTATAAGTTTTATAGCCACTTTTACATGAAAGTACATAAATACCCTTACTTTTTAATTGGGTCCCACCATTTTTTTTCCTTTTATTTTTCTAATTCTATAATTGTAAAATGTTTTTCACTCTTCCCTCTTTCTTTCTCTATTTTTCCTACCGTGTCCAAGCAAGGATGCACGATAGAATTTGTTGGCAACTGTTATTATTATTATTTTTTTTAATTTAGACGAAAATTTTTTAATTAATTTTATTAATATTCTAATTAATCTCTCACTCCTCTTACCGTGTAAGGACACGGTTTAATTTTTTTTTTTAAGTTTTATTTTGACATAAATTCTAATTTTTTTAATATAAATAACTAAATAATAATGCATTTATGACAACTACCAAATCTGATTTTGATTTTCTTATTAATTCAAAAGAGTAGATAGTAGTAATTAATGTGTCAAAAATTGAATTGAATACAACAATTGCAACACTAACATTGCATTCGAACTAACAAAAAAATAGAGAGAGAGAGAGAGAGAATTTTTCCAAAAAATTCTATTTTTCGTATATTAAATTATGGGAAATAGAGGGATTATTTTCGGCCGTGAAATTGAGAATATTGAAGGTTTTTCCGACTAATATTTTTGTATAGTAAACCCTTGATTCTCGAACCATATTTATCGAACTTATTTATGGAATTCGTTTATCATATTAGATTATCGAATGTGCAATCTTTGTCAATTTGCAATTATCGTATTAGATTATCGAATGTGAAATCATTTGGGAAATTATCGTATGTGCAAGAATTGGACTGAGGAAATTTGGACTTAGAAATTTTTTTGAACAATTTTTGCTCAAAATTTCGGTAAAGGCACTGTTGATTTGAAGAATCAACCGTGCCTGGCACGGTCAAAACACAAAGTCAACCGTGCCTCCTCTTTGGACTGTTGACTTTCACAGGCACTGTTGACTTTGGGTTTGACCGTGTCAAACAGTGCCTCCTTGAACACTAACCGTGCCACGAAGAACAATTTGTGCAATAATCCATTATGTAATCGTAATTAAAGTGTGAACTCGATATTTTATGTCATAGTTGATTAAAAAACAACAAATATAGCGGAAACATTGGGTTTTAATGATTAAAATAGCGTAATCTAATCTATCTAATGCATCGACACTTCCTAAGATGAAACACTCCTACAATGTATATGGTCCCCTACCTCATTATCCAAAGAATCGAACTTCGTTTCGGTTCGTTGTTGTTGTTAACGACATATAATTGAAGTATTATTAGTAACTAATGTTCAATTGATGGTTAATTTACGTGCTAACATCAAATTTAACAAAAATTTACAAGGTTGACTTTCCAATTTTTCACGTTGACTTTGACACTGTTAGGGTACTCGGTAAGGGTACACGGTCAAACCAAGAAGTCAACAGTGCCTGCGAAAGTCAACTGTCAAAGGGAGGAGGCACGGTTGACTGGGCCATATGACCGTGTGAGGCACGGTTGATTCCTCAAATCAACCGTGCCTATACCGAATGTGCAAGAATTATCATTGGGAAATTATTGGGAAATTATCGAATGTGCAAGAATTAGACTTAGAGGAAATTTAGACTTAGAAATTTTTTTGAGCAATTTTTGCCCAAAATTTCGGTATAGGAAGAATCAACCGTGCCTCACACGGTCATATGGCCCAGTCAACCGTGCCTCCTCCCTTTGACAGTTGACTTTTGCAGGTGTTTCACTAAAAAGTGTTCGCAATAGACGAAATCTATCGTAGCACTAGCAAGTAAAACCTAAGTATCGAATCTCAAGGAAAACTTAACAGGACAATTAATTACGTAGTAAAAACCTAATCTAAGAAAGCAAGTAAAGAATATTTTGGGGTTTTTGTTTTAAATCCTAGGCAAATAAAATAAATCAAAGTAATAAATAAAAGCAAGTAAATAACTAATCTAGAACTCAAGAAATAAATCTAAGAATTAAACTAGAAGAAAGCAATTAAATCTACCTAGGCAAGAATCGAAAAGAAAGCAATAAAGGAAGCAACAAAGGAAACGAAAGCAAAGAAAGAAGCATAAGTAAATCTAGACATGATGAATTGAAATCTGGAAATTAAAGGCAAATAAATCTAACTTAAAAAGCTTTGGAAAACGAAAGAATTGAAATCGAAGGAAAACGAATCTAAACTAGAACTTGAAATCGAAAGAACGAAATTAAACTTAAGGAATTTAAACGAAGCAATTAAGAGAACGAATCTAAACTAAAGCAAGCAATTAAAAGCAAGTAAACGAAATCAATAAATAACTTACGCGATTTAAACGAAGAACGAAGAACTTGAATTAAACGAAAAGCCTTGAATTAAATTGCAACGAAAAAACGAATCCGGATCCGAACAATAGAAAGCTAATAAAAGTGTTTAAGTGCTGGAAACTAAAGCTAAAATATGATAAAAGATGTCTTCAATTCGTGTACAAGGATGATATATATATACTAGGTAAAAACCTAGATAAATAAGAAAAGGACAGCCTGGCCGCCGAAGTTGGACGGCGTCCAACTTATTCTGGACGGCATCCAGAACTTCGTTCTGCATGATTTGCTTCACTCCGCTGGACGCCAGTCCAGCTTCATCTGGACGTGGACTTGGACGGCAATGTGGACGACGTCCAACTCCATCTGGACGGCGTCCAGATCATGAATCTGTCCTTGTTCGCTCGATCGTCGTCTTTTCTTCCTTTTCGGCCCGTTTCCGCTCCTTTTCATCCATAATCACCTACAAATCCCAAAAACTCCAAACAAACGAATCATAGCCATAAACACACACAAAGACACGAAAACATTACGAAAACAGACTCGAAAATACTACGAAAATCCTAACATTTACACACCAATCAGCAGACACTGTTGACTTCTTGGTTTGACCGTGTACCCTTACCGAGTACCCTAACAGTGTCAAAGTCAACGTGAAAAATTGGAAAGTCAACCTTGTAAATTTTTGTTAAATTTGATGTTAGCACGTAAATTAACCATCAATTGAACATTAGTTACTAATAATACTTCAATTATATGTCGTTAACAACAACAACGAACCGAAACGAAGTTCGATTCTTTGGATAATGAGGTAGGGGACCATATACATTGTAGGAGTGTTTCATCTTAGAAAGTGCCGATGCATTAGATAGATTCGATTACGCTATTTTAATCATTAAAACCCAATGTTTCCGCTATATTTGTTGTTTTTTAATCAACTATGACATAAAATATCGAGTTCACACTTTAATTACGATTACATAATGGATTATTGCACAAATTGTTCTTCGTGGCACGGTTAGTGTTCAAGGAGGCACTGTTTGACACGGTCAAACCCAAAGTCAACAGTGCCTGCGAAAGTCAACAGTCCAAAGAGGAGGCACGGTTGACTTTGTGTTTTGACCGTGCCAGGCACGGTTGATTCTTCAAATCAACAGTGCCTTTACCGAAATTTTGAGCAAAAATTGTTCAAAAAAATTTCTAAGTCCAAATTTCCTCAGTCCAATTCTTGCACATACGATAATTTTCCAAATGATTTCGCATTCGATAATCTAATACGATAATTGCAAATTGACAAAGATTGCACATTCGATAATCTAATATGATAAACGAATTCCATAAATAAGTTCGATAAATATGGTTCGAGAATCAAGGGTTTACTATACAAAAATATTAGTCGGAAAAACCTTCAATATTCTCAATTTCACGGCCGAAAATAATCCCTCTATTTCCCATAATTTAATATACGAAAAATAGAATTTTTTGGAAAAATTCTCTCTCTCTCTCTCTAATTTTTTGTTAGTTCGAATGCAATGTTAGTGTTGCAATTGTTGTATTCAATTCAATTTTTGACACATTAATTACTACTATCTACTCTTTTGAATTAATAAAGAAAATCAAAATCAGATTTGGTAATTGTCATAAATGCATTATTATTTAGTTATTTATATTAAAAAAAATAGAATTTATGTCAAAATAAAACTTAAAAAAAAAAAAAATAAACCGTGTCCTTACACGGTAAGAGGAGTGAGGATTAATTAGAATATTAATAAAATTAATTAAAATTTTTTCGTCTAAATTAAAATAATAATAACAGTTGCCAACAAATTCTATCGTGCATCCTTGCTTGGACAAGTTAGGAAACAAAAGAGAGAAAGAGGGGAGAGAGAAAAAACATTTTACAATTATAGAATTAGAAAAATAAAAGAAAATAAAAAGTGGTGGGACCCAATTAAAAAGTAAGGGTATTTATGTACTTTCATGCAAAAGTGGCTATAAAACTTATAGTTTTATAGTTGTGGCTATAAAAGTTATACTTTTAGTCAAAGTGGCTATATTTATACATTGAGACTTATTTTAATCTATTCTCTTAGATGCAACTTAGCAATGTAAAATGATTTATGTTTGAAATCATTCATTTTATTGTTGAACTTATTATTTCTCATTCTTTTCTTATTGTTGAAATCATTTACTCTTTTCTAGCATTTTTTCTTTTTTACGTTGGTGACATAAGAGTATAGTTTACTATTTCAATGTAATGCTTTTCTCAATTAAAGTAATAAAAATAATTACTCCAACATTAGATAGTCTTAAGCATAAGAAAATGTTAAACATATACTCAAATAATCAGATAACTAATGAAGAAATACATCAATTATTCTTCTAGGTATTTTGAAATGCTTTGCTTGGAATCTGTCACTTCTTCAAGAGATTCATTATTCAAAGTGGTGTTCTCTTCTTCATTTATTGCCGCGTGTTGAAAAGAAGGTGTAGAAGGTTCTTGAGTGTTTGCATTTTCAAGGTATAGCGAATTCCTAGGCATGGAGTGTTCCACTTCTTCAAGCAGATTCGATCTTGCAAACTTGAGAAATCGTTTGCAATGCAAACCCCCCTGTAATCTCCCTCCACGTGTATTCCACTATCCTCTCTTCTTTCCTTCTTTCTTTTTTTTTTTTTTTTCCCTTTTTTTCTTCTTCATTGCAGTGTGAAGCAGTGAATTCACTTCATAATATTTAATTTTAAAATTCGAAAATTGGGGTTATATTTTATGTAATTAAAAGAAATCTAGGACAAATAAAAATAATACAAACAAGAAACTCTGTAAATATAAAATACTCCTTACGTTTTTTTTTTTTTTTTTCTAACCTGACATGTTATAAATAAAATTAAAGTTTTTCTCTTTTTTTAAAAGGGTTATATTCCAATTTCTCCTAGTACTCCCTCCTTTTTTTTTAAGCAATATGTAATTACTTATTTGCTTTCAAAATTCAACAAATTAAATTTTAGATCTTTAATTTAATTAAATTTTACAATTAATTAGTAGTGATTTATATATGTGTGTGGTATTATAATATATTTTGGTCAAATCATAGCTTAAATAATTTTTTGATTTAATCTAATTAAGAGTTTGAAATTAACATAAAAACAAAATTATCAAAAAGGATTATTAAAAAAAAAAAACTAAACTACTGTAGCAAAAGTAAAAAAAATCCAAATAGTAGATTCCACGTGTAGGGTGTGATGGAGGGGGTTTGCACCTGCAAAGCCCTGCAAGATCGAAGCTCCCCTTCCCACTTCTTCAAAAGGTTCATTGTTCAAAGTGTTGTTCTCTCCTACAATCATTGTCACGTGACAGAAGGAGGGTGTAGAAGGTTGACGAGTGTTTGCATCTTCAAGGTATTTTGGAAGCAAAATCCTAGGCTTGGAGTCTCTCACTTGAGTGTTTACATCTTTAAGGTATTTTGAAAGCAAGATCCTTGGCTTGGAGTGTAACTTATTGGATTGTTTAAAGTGATGTTCTCTTCAACATTTATTGCCGCATGATGAAAAAATAAGGTGTAGAATGTTGTCGATTGTTCACATCAAAATCCTGCACTTGGAGTCTCCATCTTCTTTATGAGATTCATTTTTCACGGTGAGCTTTTCATCATATTTCACTTCGGCATAACAAAAAGAAGGTGAAGAAGATCGTTGAATGTTCTGATCATGCAGATTCAATGATCATATTGCATCAGTAATTTGCAACCTGATATTTTTCAGCTCTTTCAGAGATTGTTTTGATAGCCTTTTTAAAAGAAGTTTCTAACTATTCCCTTCACAAAAAAGTCACCAAACACCATATTTAACTTATTTGCACAACATCTTATCTTTTAAGATTGTATCATTTGCGATGACCCCTTGGCCTAGTGGCAAGGGTGAGGTACTTAGGACTCTCCTCTTTAGGAGGTCCTGAGTTCGATTCCCACTACCTACGTGGTATGTGGAGTAGTTTTTCCACCCTTGGGTGGTGTAGGTGTCCCACCTCTGTGTGGGTAGATATACATGAGTAGATATTGGGCTATAAATTGTAATATAATCCCACTATCGAGTGTGGTGTCTGATTTCTCATGTATATGAGTTGTATATATATAGTTGTAAACTTTGATGTAATATTCAAAAAAAAAGATTGTATCATTTTACTAACTTTATATTGTTTAAGTTATATAATATAATATAAATCTCATATCTCATATGGTCTTAATTACCGTGTCATTTCCCTTATGAACAATTAAATGGGACAGAGGGAGTATAACATAAAAGCCAAATGATTTTGGGAGGAGGTCTCATCCAAAAATCAACTCCACTAGTGTGGCTCTCTTTCAAGTTCTGTTCGATTTTTCTATTTTTCATCTTTTACTAGTTCGTGACCCCATGCGATACACGGTTATAGTGTTAAATGACGATATTTATACTTCACTCTATTAGTAAAAAGTAGATGAAAAAACTATAAGCTTCATTATCTAAAGAATAAATTATACTGTAATAGTTATTTTTTATAATACATTTTATATAAATCTTACATAAATCATTTATAGAGTGTCAATTCGAAAATATGTAAAATATAACCAACTAATCATCAAAAGTAAAACTCAATATTATATGTTGATACACTTATATATAATTTAGAACATTTATATTTCTTCTCTTAAGCACAATTACAGTATTTAGAATTAATGAGTAACATTGCATCAATAAAACAAAATTATTGGATAACTTATGGTAATTTCTTTCTTCCCTCTATTACGACTATAATAACACAATCAATTGATCTAATGAAAAAACACACATAAAACACAATCAATATTAATTTCTTTTTTGTGTATGTCAAACGTTTATTAATTTTTTGGGGCACCATGGATTTCCAGTTGCCATCGAAGTGAGGGTTTCCCTATCTCATTTTAGTATTTTCTTTTTCTTAACAAAAATATTTTTGAGTTATTTCTACACTTAAATTTGAATACTAACTTCATTGACTGCAATCAAAATAAAGTAGTAATTTAGTAATATAATGTAACTATGGTGCTACCTTAATCATAAATAATCTAATATATCTACGTACCGTAAGAAATCAACTTCTCTTATCATTACCTAGCTTGGCTGATGATTGTACCATGTTGATGACATTCCGCTTGATCTAAAAAACATGTGCACCGAATTAATAGCCTATAAGCACAATTATGATATAATTGTTCAAGAAAATTCTCAATAGTTGATTGTTTAGGTTGGAGGTTAGAGAGGTGTTTATATTAAATGCAGAGACAATAAGAGCATCTAACAAATCAACCATGCAATCAATCTAAGCACATATAAGCAGTCTTTTATCTCTCCAAAATATCAAAATAATTATGAATTTCAAATCACTCTTTATCTTCACAACATAAAAACATCAAAGGGTAAAAGATTAGTTAATATCAAATGATTTATGGAAAATTTAAGTACCATTCCGTAATGGCGTTGTCATGCTCTCTTTAGCAAGTCTCAATAGCTTGAATATTGAGGTGACTTTTGTTTTGTTATAATACTAGTATATTAATAGTATCCCCTGTTATGTGGGATTGCATCAAGAACTGAAGAAGTGAAATCATTAACGACAGACATCATGACATATCAAAAATATTTAACCCATGTTCACTCCATTTCTGAACATTTCTTATAAAGTATGGAATCATAAAAAGACTCAAATTTAAAGAGTAATTTATAACAACCAGCACAATCTTAAGACATAAAAAAGCAACACATCAGATTCTTAATATTGTGCAAGAAAATATCAAGCAATCACATATCAACAATGAGAAAATCACATCAACATTAAAATTTGTTCACCAATCCCAAAGCAAGGCATACAAAAATACCAATAGTAAAGAGTAACAATAACAAACGATCTCAGTTCCACACAAACAGAGTTTTAAACCAAACAGGAAACCAGAAAACACACTTAATAACCAACAAGAGAGACTTCATATAAGAGCCACTTTTCAGTACTCATCTCCTTCATCATCATCTCCTTCAGCAGACTCAGCACCAACCTCCTCATAGTCCTTCTCAAGAGCAGCCAAATCCTCCCTAGCCTCAGAGAACTCTCCTTCCTCCATACCCTCACCAACATACCAGTGCACAAAAGCACGCTTGGCATACATCAAGTCAAACTTGTGATCAATCCTTGAGAAGACCTCAGCGACACTGGTCGAGTTGGAAATCATACACACAGCCCTCTGCACCTTGGCCAAGTCTCCACCAGGGACAACAGTTGGTGGCTGGTAGTTGATACCGCACTTAAATCCAGTTGGGCACCAGTCAACAAACTGGATAGTCCTCTTGGTCTTGATTGTGGCAACTGCTGCATTCACATCCTTCGGCACAACATCACCCCTGTACATCAGACAGCAAGCCATGTACTTCCCATGGCGAGGATCACACTTGACCATCATGGATGATGGCTCAAATGCGGTGTTGGTGATTTCAGCAACGGATAGTTGCTCATGGTAGGCTTTCTCAGCAGAGATCACAGGGGCATATGATGAAAGCATGAAATGGATCCTTGGGTATGGAACCAAGTTGGTCTGGAATTCGTTCACATCCACATTCAAGGCTCCATCAAACCTCAGAGATGCAGTCAAGGAAGAAATGACCTGATGAACAATGAAGGAATGTTTAGATAGTAGTTGGCCAACATACAACGAGAATAAATAAAACAAACAGTATCAAATATTAAGGTTTGTATATCAGGAAAAAAAAAAACCAAAATGTATCATGATTTATACCTGAGAAATGAGCCTGTTAAGATTGGTGTAAGTGGGCCTCTCGATATCAAGTGATTTGCGGCAAATATCATAGATAGCTTCATTGTCAAGAAGCACAGCAACATCAGTGTGCTCAAGGAGAGAATGGGTGGACAGCACAGAATTGTAGGGCTCAACAACAGCAGTAGAAACCTGAGGGGAAGGGTAAATGGTAAAACCCAGCTTCGACTTTTTACCATAGTCAACAGAGAGCCTCTCAAGCAAAAGTGATCCAAGCCCAGAGCCAGTACCACCACCAACAGCATGGAAAACCAAGAACCCCTGAAGCCCAGTGCAGTTGTCTGCAAGCTTGCGGATCCTATCAAGGCAGAGATCGACAATCTCTTTGCCAATGGTGTAATGACCTCTGGCAAAGTTGTTGGCCGCATCCTCCTTGCCACTGATAAGTTGTTCTGGGTGGAACAGCTGACGGTAGGTGCCAGTGCGCACCTCATCAATCACAGTTGGCTCAAGATCCACAAAGACAGCACGAGGCACGTGTTTCCCAGCTCCAGTCTCACTGAAGAAAGTGTTGAAGGCATCATCACCACCACCAACGGTAACATCACCAGGCATCTGGCCATCAGGCTACAATAGAAATAATTAACGAGTTAGGAGGGGATAAACAAATGCATACAACATCTGAGAGAATGAAATATAGTGCAAGAGATTAGGGAGGATAATACCACGTAATACCAAATAATCAGAAACTTCTCAGTATGAAAAGTACTACTAATAACATATCAACATAAAACACTGGCCGAATCCATTTTCAAACAGAGGAGATATGAAATCTATCAGATCTGATAAAATTATAGACATGTGTGACCAATTTCGTGATACATTATAATTTTCAATTAACTACTGCAACAATTTGTCAGATCTGAGGCGAATTAACCCAAGACAGAGAAATCACAGAAATACATTCATATACAAAGGATGACGACAGATGACCAGAGATCTGATGAACTACAACGAAACAGATGAAGGAAAACAACGCATTTCGATCTAACCAAAGGTCTACTCTAAGATCTACAAAAATGTAGCTAAATCCAAAACAAAAATCAGATCTAACAAAGCAAAATCAATTAAGAGCATAAAACTGAATCAGATCTGAGCCCACACAAGCCATTATCAACATATAGCGCCATAAATCATCATACAGTGAGAAAATTACATGCAAATAAGCTGTAATAACATCAGATCTAGTGTATCGAGACGAACCTGAATGCCGTGCTCAAGGCAGTAAAGCTCCCAGCAAGCGTTACCGACCTGGATACCGGCCTGACCGATGTGGATCGAAATGCACTCCCTCATTTTCGAAAGATTGGGGGAGAGAAATTAGAGAATGGAAATAGATCTGAGATCGAAAGCAAAGGGGGAGAAGAACCAGAGTCGTATACAAAGACGTCTCTGGGTGAAAATTTTCGGAGTGAAGAAGAGAAATGGCAGAGAGGGGGCCTTTTATAGGTGAGGGAGAGAGATGGATATTTCAAAATAGAACTGACGGCGGTTGGTGTCCGTTGCCGCTCCGTTTTCTAGGGATGCAAATGTGCAATTTTTAAATTTGAATTTGCTGGCATCTCGGCATTCAATAATGAATACACATAATAGTATTTCACTCTCTCCTTTCCTAAATATTTTTTTTCAATTTGATTGGTGTCGGTTAGAAAAATTACAATAATGCTATTGTTCGTATTGTTATCTTTCGATAAGAAAATACTCCTCCCGTTTCTTTGTGCTTCAACTCTTAGGGCTCGTTTGATAGGTTTCATAAGGTCAAATAAGGATTTTTAGCCGGGCTTATTTGGTTGTTTAGTAGCCATGATTGTTATCTTGGGGGCCCGATGTAAAATGTCGGCCCGTGAGTATTTTACTGTAGCCTTTAGTATTGTGAATCGGGGCTCTTGACACCCGATAGTAATCTGACCTCCCAAGATAAGCGAGAAAAAGACTATTTTACCCCTCTATTTCATTTCGATTCTAGTATTCTCTGTGACATCAATTTCATCGAGATCAACTTCTACGTTGTTGCCGCCGAAAATCACCACATCACATGACACGTTTGTCAGAATTGGGCGGGCGACGGTGCTTCTTATCGGCGTTCCCGAAGGCACCGCAGAATCCGCAGGCGGAAACCCTAGGAGACGGCGGCTCGAGCGCCAGCGACACTCTCCCCGTGCGGTGGTTGCGTCCGCCACTGGATCGGCTCCTCTCGATCGTCAGTCCGCTGCCCCGGGACGAATCCTTGGCGGCGGCGGTGGAGATAGTGAGGTTTTGAGATTTCTTATTTTTGTATTCTTCCTTTTGCTGGTCGGCGAGTTTATTGAGCTCACCGGAGAGGTTTTGAGATCTCTGCAACCCTGCCATCAAGGAATCTCTCTCTCTCTCCGGAAGGATTTTGGGGAGATGTTTACTGTGGTGGCTTTTACTTTTGTTTGTGAAAATGTCTCTATGTGAATTTGTTTGTATATGTGTGTGTAATTTTGGGGATAAATTTGTAAAAATACACTTTTATCACGATTTGTATATTTCCTACCAAACACAACTCTAAGATAGTAGCTAAATTAAACTTGCATACCAAACACCCAAACAAGATAAGTTAAACATGGTAGTCATGATTATTATCTTGATTCGAATCATAGGTTTCTTTATCTCAACTAGGCTACCAAACGGACCCTAACATGCTATAAAGTAAAAATAATATTTATATAGGTTTTAGTTGATTTGTAAGATATAGATCAAATAATAAATACGGGGTACACGTTTATAAATGGATGTAACCTAAAGATGGTACACGTCTATAAATGGGTGCACATTAATTAAGTGCAAGTTTGATAGAGCACACAAGGTCAATATTATACTTCCTTCGTCTGCCCAATTAGTCTCTCTTTTTGTTTCAGATTGTTCCATATGAGAGGTCCACTTACCCAAATTGGCAATGAATAGCACAAACCCAATGTAGATTAGGAGTCCAATTAATTAACTAAATAAAAATCCTAATTTGAAAATATCTTATCTCTTGGCTGACGTTTGCTCATTTCATCTTTTATGTTTTCTCTCTCTACCAGCTTTAATTTCTCTCTTCGTTACTCTCGAATCACCTCCACTCCTCAATAGCAAAATCATCTTTAAGCGTCGATTTAAACCTATTTTAGAGGGCAATAATGAAATCTACAAAATCCCCTTCATCTAAAAATCCTATTAGGTCTAGGGATTTTCTCATGAGGCAACTCCATCGGAGATGATTCAGCCACTAATTCATTCGTCCCATCTGTTTTTGAAGAGGAATTGTCTTTCACAGGCGATTTTGTTGCTGCTATCACGGATGATTCATTCATCATCTGTTTATCCTGAGATGATAGTGTCGTCACCTTTGGTTAGCTATTCCACCTCTAGTGACCTAAGATGGTGTAAGAATACTTAGAAGGAACTTGTATGTTGGGACGTACCCAGTGCATTGCAGAGACCAAATGACATCCTCATATAAGCATAGGTCCCAAAGGCCGGGGCTTGTGAAGGTCGTCTTAGCTTGATCCTCTGGAGCAATGACCATCTAATAATAACCTGACAAACCATCAAGAAAACGGTAAAACTCCCGCCCGGCTAATTTATCAAGCATTTGATCAATAAAAGGGAGAGAGAAATGATCCTTTTTGGTTGAAGCATTGAGCTTCCTATAATCGAAACACATCCTCCATCCCGTGACTGGGCGAGTAGAAACCATCTCATTCTTCTCGTTCATGGTCACCGTAATTCAACCCTTCTTTGGTACCACGTGCACCGGGCTCACCCACTCGCTATCGGCGATGGCGTAGATGATGCCTTCCGCCAATAATTTGTAGATCTCCTTGCGCACGACCTCCATTAGCACGGGATTGAGTCTCCTTTGACCATCTCGCATCGGATGAGCACCTTCTTCGAGGTTGATTCGGTGCATGCAAGTGGTTGGGCTAATACCTCGAATGTCGGCCAAGCTCCATCCAAATGCAAGTTTGTTCCTCTTCAAAACTCCAATTAGGGTATGTTCCTCTGCAAAAGATAAATAAGATGAAATTATGACAAGTTTTTGCCCTCCTCCTCTAAAAAGACATATTTTAAATGTGATGGAAGCTCCTTCAATTCCAACGGTTCCGGATTTTTTGTGCTTGGATCCGGATCTTGAGGGGATAAGGAAGTTTAATTCCAATGTCCCTCTCCAACAAATCCTGAGATCCCATGTACACCTCTTGTGTGTCAAAATCCTACACAAAAGAGATTTCCAGAAACGGTGCCAAAATTTATTACCTAAAAGTGTTCGCAATAGAACGAAATCTACTGTAGCACTAGCAAGTTAAACCTAAAGTCGATTATCAAGGAAAACTTAACAGGGCAAATAACTGTGTTGTAAAAATAATAAAATAAATCATAATCTAGCATAATCTAGGAAAACAAGTAAAAGATTTGTTTTGGTTTTTGGGTTTTAATCCTAGACAAGAAAATAAATATGCAAGATAGTCAATTTATATTGTTGAGCAAAAATATGATGAATGGATATTTATTAACTAGATTTTTTGTCGATTTCTTTTTTTTTATCTTAGTTAGTCATTGGACTTGTATGTAAATGAATAAATGAGAAATATGAAAATTAGATGAAAATCGGGGAAAAAAACATTCTACGTCAATAATTCGGTTTGGCTAAAACCGAAACAAAACCAATTATCGGTTTTGGCCGGTTTTTGGCTGGTTGAGTACACTCACTTTGGCCGGTTTGGTTACAAATTTTAAGTTATTTCGGCCTATCAGTTATATTGGTTTCGGCCAAAACCCGACCGAACTGGTCGTATGCTCAACCCTACCTCCATGTCAGATGCCCTCTCCTTTGCCGGCACAACCCTGCCTGATCACCCTAATTCTAGAGTGAAACAATAATATCGAACTATGGAAGTCCGAGTATCGAACTCGAGGAGTGAGAATGTCGAAAGAGGTGACAAGTAGCTATCTAAGGTCCATTATGCTATCTAAGCACTAATACATCATATTTTGTGGTTTTTGATTGGTGTTTAGATGTTAGGTTTTTCGTTATGTTTTCGTGTCCGTTTTCATTGTGTTTTCGTGTCTTTTCGTGTGTCTTTTGCTATGATTCGGTTGTTTGGAGCTTTGGTTATTGTAGGAGTAAAGGGTGAGAAATTGGAGAAAAACGGGACGAAAAGTGCATGAAGAGAAGGAAGAATCATGAGGACCGTATTTGAATCTGGCCGATCGGCCAAACCTGGCTTGGAACTTGGACGATCGGCCAAGTGCTTATGTTCGAGGATTTTTCAGTGCCGGATCTGGAAGATCGGCCAAGTTCTTTACAAATCTGGACGATCGTCCAGATGTCCGCGTCCAGGATTTTGTTTCCTTATATAATTAGGTTTTCTACCTAATATAAATACTAGTACTTTGGGACGAATTTGTATCAACTTTACCTTCCTTTAGCTTTAGTTTTCGCATTCAAACACTTTAGATTAGCTTTCTTTTGTTCGGATCCGAATTCTTCGTTCGTTGCAATTTAATTCAAGACTACTTTCTTATTTTGCGTTCTTCGTTTAACTTTCGTAAGTTCTTTTATTGCTTTCGTTTATTTGCTTTATTTGCTTTCTTTCGTTCTAGATTCAATTTCCTAATTGCTTCGTTTAATTTTCTTAGTTTAAATTCGTTCGTTCGCTTTTCAAGTTCTAGTTTAGATTCGTTTTTCTTAAGCTTTCAATTCTCTCGTTTTTAAAAGTTCTTAGAGTTAGATTTATTTATTTAATTTCCAGATTTTCAGATTTAGATTAATCATGTCTAGATTCGTTTTCGTTTTCTTCGTTGCTTTCTTTATTGCTTTCTTTTCGATTCTTGCCTAGGTAGATTAATCATTTTATTTTAGTTTAATTCTTAGATCTATTTCTTGCTCTCTAGATTAGTTATTTACTTGCTTTGATTAATTGCTTTGATTTATTTTATTGCCTAGGATTTATAAACCAAAACCCCCAAAATATTCTTTACTTGCTTTCTTAGTTTTAGGCTAGATTAGGATTTTTACTACATAATTATTTGCCCTGCTAAGTTTTTCTTCGAGATTCGACATTAGGTTTTACTTGCTAGTGCTGCGATAGGATTTTGTTCTATTGTAAACACTTTTTGGTGAAACATATTTTGGCGCCGTTGCCGGAGAAAACTTTAGGCGATTTAATTGTGCAGTATTTTTATTTATTTTATTTTAATTTGTGTTTCTTCGATTTCTTGTTTCTCCCACTCGGTGCGTTTAACCCTTTTGTTGAGTGTTGTTTATGCATGGTCGCCGAAGTCTTCAAAGGAAATTAGCGCCCCACATCGACAACATCAACCGGAGGAAAGTGATTTTAGCCGCAAAGGAGGAGGAGGAGATTGATTCACAAGACTTTTCTTTGGTCTTGTTATTTGCAGATCCCGAAGCCATGGCAGCTAGAGTCATGGGCGATTTTGCTCGCCCCACATTCACAGCCACCACTTCGGCGATTGTCCTGACGGAAGCGGTCAGGAATCATGAGCTTAAACCTCACCACATGGCATTGCTCCCATCCTACCACGGGCTGCCCAACGAGGATGCATTGACGTTCATTCGAGAGTATTGCACGGTGGTGCAAACTTTCCCACTCTCGGGACTCACGGAGGACAACTTGAAGATGAAGTGCTTCCCGTACACCCTCAAGGATCGAGCAAAGTCGTGGTATTTGGCGCTCCCGGCCAACTCTCTCACCACATGGAATGCGGTGTGTGAGAAATTCATGCTCAAGTATTACCCGAACCGCAAGACTCAAGAGGTGCGATCGAAGATCATGAACTTTTCCCAAGACAACGATGAGCCGTTTCACGAAGCATGGGAGAGGTTCCAAGAGCTACTTCAACAATGCCCTCATCATCAAATGGCATCGGAGTTGCTTTGGCAATATTTCTACGTCGCACTCAACCAAACTTGTCAGTTCATGGTGGATAGTTCGACCGGAGGCAACATAGCGGTCAAGACAGCTGACGAGATGAAGAATATTTTCGAGACGCTCGCTGCGAGTTCTCAACAAAAATCAGCTAGGCCGAGGAAAGTGGAGGCGAGTGCAATGCGAGATTTGTAGAGAGCTTTGACACATCAAGGAGGTGTGCCACAACATGGGGGAGTTTCCATATGAAGGAGGAGCCGAGGTGTACGCCGCTCAAGGGTATCCGCCTCAAGTGCCTTCACCTCAAGGATATCAAGGAGGATAAAATGGACGCTACCAAAATCCGAGGCTGACACAAGGGCAAGGTAATTCTTCTACCTATCCCAATAGGCGTCCTCCACCATACAATAACCCCTATCCTCCTCCACAAAATTCATACTACTCTCAACCATCACCATATTATCCACCTCCACAATACCCTCCCAATCCATATTATCCACCACCTCTATACTACCCACCTCAACCTACTCATACACCACCACCACCACTCCCTACTCCTCGTCCCCAAGGACCACCTCAAAAGCCCCCCGTCGATGAGAGTCTTTCTACATTCCTTCATGAGGCTAAATTGGCTCGGGAGGCTCAAGATGCTACCATTAAGAGGCTCGAGATGGCCATTGGCCAAATTTCTGGTTCTATGCACTTGATGCAACAACCGGGGCGGATTCCAAGCCAAGGGATTCAACCACAACAAGCTCAAGAGGTACAAGCACCATACCCTCTATATGTTCCTCCTTTTCCACCACATCAAGCCCAAGCAGTCTCGGTGTTGCGGAGCGGGAGGCACGTGGATAATGGAGTGACGATGCCACCTCAAGGCCGCATGGGAGATAGATGGGGCCCGAGCCCTCGTTGGAATGGACCGAGAATGCCGGCGGCACCCCATGGCCAACACACCCGTCCAGTTCCGAATCTGGACAGTCGGCCAGTAGTTGGCCGATCGGCCAAAACTCAGGAGTTTCAACCTCGTACAGGAGGGAATCTGGACGACCGTCCAGAATCTGGCCGATCGGCCAGATCCCTCAACTCACGTGAGGACCCAGTCTCCAATCTGGATGATCGGCTAGGTCACCCAACTCTGGACGATCGTCCAAGTCCGGCGAGCAACACACGGACTCCGAAGAGCCCGTGAAGGAAGCCCAACCTCTCCACAAGACGTCCAATCCTTATGTTCCTCCCATTCCTTATCCAAGTCGTGTGAAGAACAAGAAGCGCGAGCAACAATTCATGGATCTTTACAAGCTTCTTTCAAAGGTGGACGTGAACTTGCCTCTTCTTGATGTGATTCGCAATGTGCCACCGTTCGTGAGGTTCGTGAAGGAGTTGACATCAAAGAAGAAGCCGTTCGATGAGATGGAGACGATTGCGGTGTCGGAAGTGGCGACATCAATTATGCAACACCCTCTTCCACCTAAGCAACGAGATCCAGGTTCTTTCGTTATCACTATCTCTTTGGGTAATGGTAAGGAAGCATGTGGTATGTTAGATTTGGGTGCCGATATTAATCTTATGCCTTATTCTATCTTTAAGCAATTAGAGTTAGGAGAACTTAAACCCACTCGCATGAGCCTTGAATTGGCAGATAGGTCTATTAGATACCCTAGAGGTATTATTGAGGATATACTTGTTCGTGTAGGGGGTTTGATTGTTCCCGTTGATTTTGTTGTTTTGGAGATAGGTGAGGTAAACGGTATTGAACACACACTTTTGTTAGGTCGTCCTTTCATGGCTACGACTAATACTTTGATTGATGTAAAGAGTGGTGTGATAAAGATGTCGGTGTTAGGAGAGGATGTCTCGTTTTCTGTGCATAAGAGTCGACCTATGTCATCGGTCAATTTAATTGATAATTGCTCTTTCATCGATAAGATTGATGCCTTGGCCGAGTGCTCTTTTGTGCAGGATTTTGATACCGAGGAGGTATGTTGGGGATCCGGAGATCAAATGGAATGGGAGCAAATGGAGAGAGACATCGGAATCAAACTCCCGTTTCCCCCTCAAGACTCCGAGCCCGGCTCGAAGATTCCGGAGCCGTTGGAGTTGAAAGAGCTCCCTTCGCATTTGAAATATGTATTTTTAGAGGGAGGAAATCAAAAACCCGTAATTATCTCTTCTTCTTTGTCTCTTGCAGAGGAAGGAGCGTTGGTGGGCATACTCAAGGAGAACAAGCTCGCTTTTGGATGGAGCTTGGCGGATATTCGAGGGATTAGCCCGGCCACGTGCATGCATCGCATCAATCTCGAAGAAGCTTGTTGGTCCCGGTTTGTTAATAGGGGAAATACGTAGAGGGGGGGGGGGGTGAATACGTATTTCAAGTTTTTCAACTTTTTCCCTTTAACTCAGAGTGACAAGTAAAGAGCTCGCTTGAAACTTAAGACCTAGCTGAAGCTAGATCTACAGTACGTAGCTTGCCTGCTTGACCGAAGTAAGGACTTGATCAAGAGGGAGTCTTTACTCGTGTATGCGGAAATTCGGTGAGCTAAAGTCTTTCCTAAGTAATTAAATAATCCAATTTCGTTTGTTTAGATGCGCGTGCAATGAATAATCAAGGTAAAGAGTTTTAGGGTTAGAGAGATACGACACAAAGATTTATAGTGGTTCGGAGATAAAACTCCTACGTCCACTTGTTGCACGACAGCAACTGTTCTCTTCACTCAAGAACTTGAAGGTTACGGGTCCTTCAAAAACCTTGGTCGAGATCGGGCTTCACTTGCTTGGATCAAACGACAGACGTAGTGATTACGGGTTCACTACACAAACCTAGACAAGACTGGAAGCTTCACTCGCTTCAGTCAAACACAGACAGGGAGATTACGGGCTTTCCTTACAGCCTAGCTTCGACCGAGCTTCACACAAACGATGTAGGTGCAAGCTTGGATCTAAACTCTATGATCGAGGCTTCTTCAATCGATGAAAGAAGAGCCTTGGATCGGGACAACCTAACGACGACTCAAAAACCTAACAGACAGAGTTTAGGGTTTTTGGTAGACGAACACACTATGAAGAGCTCTTTACAGTAGATGCAAAGTAGGCTAGAGCTCTCCTTCTAAGCTTGGATATTTGAAGTGGGCTTAGACTCTAAGTGTGAAGGTTGTGAAGACGAGTTCCGATGAACTGGAAACTCGGAGAACACTTGGAAACAAAGACTCGAAGATTGCTCAAAGGCTTGGGAGTGTTTGTTTGTTGTATGCGCTCGAATGCTCAAGTAGTGTTCTACTTCTCTTCGTCTTCATCCTTCACTATTTATAGGCGGAGGGATGGCTGAGATCCGTTGCATGGTTGGTGGCCTTGTCCCTCCTCCTCTCGACAGTACTTGCACAGGCTGGCTGCTTTTCAGACGCGCAGATTTGGATTTTTGCCGGAAATGGCTAAGTTCCAATTTCAACAGTAACTGGAGCGACCCAGTACTGTTACGGCGCCTTGTCGGCCTGGCAGTCAACTCCTTTGCTCCTCTCCGCGTTCGACACGTGGAGATCTCGTAATAAATGCGGAGATCTCCAGTTGACTGGAGTTCAAATTCGGAGCGGGAATTGTGTTGTCGCTTTCTGGTAGGTAGTGGCTCGCTTTGCTTTGAAGTTGTAGCGTCCGCTTTAGTTGAGTCACTTCGTAGTCATTCTGTAGTGAGTCACTTTGGGAAACAAAGTTCCCTAGTGACTGCTTTGGAAATTGCTGACTAGAGTTGACTAGCTTCGACTTTACACTGTAGCGCTTGCTTCGCTTCGCTTTGGCAGACTCACTTTGAATCTACTGTAGCGCTCGCTTCGCTACACTGTTCTTCGGCACGCTTCACTTCAGCTTGCTAGACTTGCTTCGCTTCGAAAAACACACTCAAGCGAGTGGCCTTCACTTGAACTTTTGAAGCCTATAATCTAAGCAAAATAAAGAGCCATCCTAACAGAGTAGGCTTAGAAAAATTCTAACCTATTAACTACATCAAAATGGGTCGCTTGGGAACAGAACGCTTTGGGGTTTTGGGATCAAGTCAAAACAATAGAATATCCCTTATAGGTTCCCCCTTAACATGCTGTTCTTAACAATTCCCAACAATTTCCCCCTTTTTGATGATGCCAAAACCCAAAGACTTAAGATTATCGAAATCTAGTCTATCTAACCGTGGAAGGAACTTCAAGCGACTGCTTCCTTTGCAGCTTCGTTTGAGTTAATTTTTAAGTTCTTTTCCCCTTTTTTTTTTCGGTTAAATTTTGTTTGAGTTTGTAGCATAAGGATAAAATATCCACAAAGCTGATAAATAACACAAGAGGGACAGAAAGTAAATCGGATAGATTGATGAACATCAGTTCTCAAAAACAAGAAGCTTGAAACTCAAGGGTTTCCTGCTGCTTCTTCCTTGTTATCCTGCTTCTCCTCCGTCACCTCCACTTCCTTTTCTTCTTCTTCAGCCTCCAAGTCCTTCGCAACAATCTCTTCTGGGACAGTGTATGCATTGAAGACCTTTACTTCCAAAGTACCAACAGTGTGGATACTTGGTTTCCTCCATACACTCTCCAATCTAAATGCTTCGTTCACCTCTGCATCTGTGATGCTGCGATCAGGAATCCTTGTGCCTGGAAGAAATGTCATCGGAAATTTCTTCATTTCAGGCACCTTCACGATAAGGGATTTGGGCTCTGCAAGCTCAGCCATGGTGAAGATTTTCCTCCGCATTTTCTCATCATATGCGCAGAGGAAGTTGCTGAGAGCACTCATCCGGGAGCACTCATCCTGCAGTGGCACTACTCCCCAGAAGTAGTAGGCTTTGATGAAGAGTTCCTTGTAAAATAGCCACTGGTCGCGGAGATCTCTTGGAATGAAGTCCTCAATCTCCCTCGCGTCAGGATGCTCATTCCTTCTGACTGCCAACTCTTCCTCTGACCTGCAGGCTAGTTCCTTCATCACGGCATGGAATTTGGCGCTAGTCTCCGTGCTCCAAATCGGACGCTTCTCATTGAGACGTTTCCGAATGTGATCTTGTTCCTCCTTGAGAGGGTAACGTCCGGAGCCGACCATTTCCTTCCCGGTCACGTCGCATGCATCGATAGTAGCTTGGGTTTCGCATGCGTCGGACTCGTCAGGCATGAAGGGAAAGTAGGCACTTCGGCAAATGGCGGATTGGATGAGTTTCACTTCACTGAAGTGTTCCTCGATCCGGCCATCAATGACCTGCAGTCTCTTGGCCCTTATCTTCTTCTCCTTTTCCTCCTTCTCCTTCCACTCTTCTCCTCTCTTCCTTCTCCTTTCCTGCTTTTCCGTTCTTGAAGCGACTGCTTGTTTGACCATTTGGCGCTTGGCCGCGGGGTCATCTGTTTTTGATTCTGGTGCAGCTCGCTTCAGAGTTTGCTTTGGTGGTGGGGGAGGCGGCATGTCCTTCTTTAAAGTGCTTGAAGGGATGCTTGTAGATGAAGCGGCTCCTACAGTCGATGTAGCGAGCGCGGCAGCTGAAGCGGGTGCGGCGGCTGAAGCGGGCGCTTTGGAACCTGAAGCACCTGCAGGTGTTAGTCTTTTCATATCAAATTGGCGCTCCATCTCCCGAGCCATGGCCTCGTCCGCCTCCACTTGCTTCCGCCTTTCCTCCTTGGTTAGCACCGTCACTGGAGGATGTCGAGCGATAGAAGAGGCAAGCACTTTTTCTTGAATCGGCCTCCTGGGCTCCTCGGGCTTCTTCATCAGCTCCTCCTCCGTGAGCTTTACTTTCCCTTTCTTCGCACGCAGAGCCCTCGCTTCATCATCTAAAACTTCCTCCTCTTCTCCTGCACCACTTCCTCCCTCCAGCATCATCTCCACTCCAACAGTTCCACTTCCTCCTGCACCTCCAACTTCTCCTTCTTTCACTTGTCCTTCCCCCTTTTTGGCATCATCATTGCCAGGGGTTAGGGTGCTTGTTTTTCCAGAGATGGATTGGCTAAGCTCCTCGAACTTGTTGAACAAGGCATGGAGCATCTTTTCAGCATGGGTAGCGAAGACGTGTTCCTCGGATATCACCAATTCTGCTGTCTTAGCGCTAATCTCCTCGAGCAAGTATTCGCACTGCTTCTCCCTTTCAATGACTGACGCCATTAACCTCTCCAATGGCTCCACCCTTCTGAAGCGAGCGCCCAGCTCCGCTTCAACTTCCCTCCTCAGATCCTTCTTCTCCTCTTGCAGGTTGAAATACCAGAATTCCTGGGCCGCTTGAAGTTCTGCCTGCATTGTTTCAAGGCTCCTCTCTCTCTGATTTAGAGAGAGATGGAATTCGGCACCTGCAGCAACCTTTTCAGTGTACGCTTCTCCTAGTTCCTTGACCTTCTGCAGTAGGATGGACAATTCAGCATTTTGAAGGTCAAGAGCCTGTGCACTCTTCCTTCGACTCTCCAGCTCTTTGTTGTCAATTTCACTTTCTTGTTTGAGCTCCTTCATCTCATTTCTGAGAGAGTCAAGGGTTTTCTTAGTGCTAAGCAACTCACTTCCTTTCCTTATCACCTCCTCATCTCTCTTCTCTACGGCCTCCTTCAGCTTCTTTACCTCTTTCTCCAACTCCTTCTTCTCTTTGCTAATTGTAACCAGTTTGCCATTGACCTCCCTTAAGCGGCTCCTTTCTGCATCAAGCGAGCCCTTAAGTTCGGTAATTATTTTCGAGTGGTCACCCACCAGCTTCACCTGCGCCTCCAGCGCCTTCTCCTTCACTTCCAGTAATCCTTCCTTTTCCTCCACCTTTGCCTCCAGTTCCCCCTTTTTCTTGTCAAAGTCTTCACGAAGACTCTTGACCTCCTCTATCCTCTTCTCCATCTCTATCTCCTTTCTGGTGATCTCGCTTTGCAGACTCGAGATCTCCGCTTCCTTAACCTCCACCTCCTCCGCATGATCTCTGATCAGCTTCTTCTCGCGTGCAGTTGGCTCTCGCTTGGGGATCACAGCATCTGGATATTCCAGTTTTATTTTATCATCCAGCTTGTCCCAGAAGCTAGTCCCATCGAGGAAGTTGTGGAAGCCGTCCACGCCAATGAAGTTGAGCAGCTTGGCCTCCAGCTCGATCAGCTCATTCTTTTTGAAGGCCTGCATCAGGTTGTAGACCTTGTAGTACTCCGTTCCGCGGTACGTAATGTACGTCAGGAAGTCGACGGTCTGGGTGTAGAACACGTCGGTCCACGGAACGTTGGAGTACCGGAGGTTGATGGTCTCTGCAGCTTGCTCTCGATCCTTGACGTAGCGATCGATGGCCTGCATTTCTGCAGAGATAGCAGGGGGTACGAATTGTGGGATGATTGTGAGTTCTCCGGTGGTTTGGGCGGTATCGGCTGTAGCTGCCGATGTCGAGGGAGATTGGGAAGATGATGAAGTTTCAGGGGTTTCAGATATTTGGATGGCTTCAGTGGGTGGTGGTTGTGTTTGCTGGGTTTGGATGGGTTTAAAGATGGTGTATGCTTCGACTGGGTCGACATGGAGTAGGGGGATTTCGGGAATCTGAAATGAAGAACCAGTTTCTTCTTCATGTAGGGATAGGGGTGATTTTTGGGATTGGTGTTGGGCAGTGGAAGATGTTTGGGTTTCTGGTAGTGGCTGGGTTTGAGTTTGAAGTGTTTGGGTTTGGACTAGGGGTTGGGGAGTTTGGATTTTGATGGGTGAGGATTGGTGTTGAGTCACTTCAACGTCCTCAAGCGGCTTCTCCACCGCCTCGCTTTCTTGGACGAGTGAAATGACTCGCTTCATCTTCTTTTTGCCTCTCTTGGGCGCGGCTCGCTTCCCGGGTGAAGCGACCTGCCTAGCTTGGCTCACTTCAGCCTGCCTTTCGGCAACTGGTCTTGCTACGGGCACTTCAACCTCGAGAAGTCCCAAATCTATCAACGTCTTGGTTTTCCTCCACTTGTCATAGAAGATAGATTGTTTGTTGTATACAGCAACGTCGGAATCCGGCCACACTTTGCCTGGAAACTTCTCCTCCAAGACAACAGACAGTCTGGAGAAAAACTTCAGCTTCCCCTTGCGGAGAATCTGATCGGTGCTCCCTGGCACGAACGCAAAATCCTTGGCAGCTTCGTGGATTTGGTTGAGAAACCAACCATGCCAGTTGAAATTTGTTCCAGTGAGGCTGTCGACGATAACTGCGGTGGCGATCAGCTTCGTCTCCGAGAGAGTATCTAGAGTTCCAATGTAGCATGCGACGCTCTTCGAGAAGAGCTCGCAGATATGGTTGAAGGGGTCCTTCAGGCTTGAACGGATACTGGCCTCCTTGAAATTTGGATCTGCTCCGTCGGCTGCGAATCGGCCATATTGAACTCCGGCCGAAAGTCCCAATTCCAATAGAGAGTCTCCTCCCTCTCTCGGCAAGTTGAACGCACCGATGAGTTCGCTCATATCCACCTCCACCGGCTTTCTGGTCTGTGGATCTGTGAACGAAGATGTATTTTGCTCCTTTCTCAAGTTTAGCAGGAGCTCACCCACCGCCTTGGCCAGAATTTTCTTTAGAATGGCCGTCACGAACTTCCATAGACCGGCCGTGTTCACGGCTCTACGGAAGAATCCGTTCTCTTCTACGACGACAGGGTCGAGATGGGGCTCGACATTGATGTGCTTGTCAACCTCCGTGAGAAACTCCTCCATCGTCTCAGTCTTCTGCTTCTTTCCCATGGTGTAGAATAAGAGATTTCGAACGGAGTTTTATCGTCAAAAAAAATGGTTGAGACTCGTGAGTTGCAGATGTTGCAGATCTAAGCACGAGAATGGCAATTTTTGAGGGTTGTGAAAGGTTCTGCCGTTCTGCATCGTCTCATATTTATAGAATTAAGTCTCGGCTGACGTGGCAGGGGCAAGATAGTAAAATCGGTGAAGATCCTGTAGGTAGGCGGCGGACGTGCGGTGATGGGTCTGATGTGTCCGGCGTCATCACAGTAAAAGTGCACCGCCACTTGCACGACGTCTCCACGTGGCCTGCTGTGATTGGTTTGTCTTATACGGCGCAGATCCAACGGCTACAGATTGGGGACTGTTAAGATTCGACGGCTGGATCTTCTCCGTCTTTTCCCGCTTCGAATTCACGGTGTAAGCCACGCGCCCGATATTTTCGCCAGTATGTGAACCTGTATTAAATGCTTGGCAGAAAGTGAAATTTGCACTCGAGTGCAGACAGCTCATACTCGCTTCGTACCTGCTCGCTTCGAGTTGGCCAGCTAGGCCTTGACTCGCTTGAGAGGCACTCGCTTGAGTGACTGTTCCGCACTCGCTTGCGATGGCTAGCTTTGAGTGGCGTGGCACTCGCTTGGCCATCTGAAGCGACTGGAATAAGAAATTGAATTTCTTTGCTTAATTTTAAAATGTCTCTGACTTACATACTTCGAGGATAAACATGAGTGTTTTCCTTTTTGTAATTGTGTCAGATTCATTTCATGTTTTCCACGTAGTGAGTGAAGGTTTCTGGCACGCTTCAGCTCACTTAGTGTACTTAAAAATTGAAACGCTTACCAGTCAATGTCACTTCGTAGGAGATTGATACCACTAGTTGAAGATACCACTTGTTGAAGATATCATTTGATTTGGACTTCAAGTTGTTGAATCCACTTGTTGATGAATGCATTTGTTGATATCACCTGTTGAGTACAACTCTACTTGATGGATACTTCATCTTCTTGGCATTCATCTTCATGGCATTCATCTTCCTCTACGAATTAGAGAGTCCTCCATCGAAGTGAATGGGGGAGGAAATGAATATAGTACACAAGCTTACTACAACCCAGAGGGGAGCTTCACGTAAGTGTACATATTCACGACGAATGGGGGATGAGTACAAGTCCTTATCTCAGAGCAGAAATGGACATGATGACAATGAGAATGCTCTGACAAGACAATCTCGTATTTTACGCAGAAGCATGTCACCAGCCCTGCAACCTTTTGTAGAAAAAGGTAAACCTTCAAGCTTCCTCCTACTAGCTACAGAATGAACTTGCAATCAACTCGCTTTGACCCAAGCTAGGGCAAATTGAAGTGATGCAAAATTCAAAGATAGCAGCATTCTTTGCTCGCATTGGAAGTAGCTTGCTCCGAGAGTAAGCACTAGTTCCCCCTTAACCAAATACTTAACAATTCTTATAAGTTGGTAGGGAACTTCTTCCAATACTCCACCTTTCTCCACCTAACTTCAATTTCTTCAAGCGAGTGGAATTTTGAAGTGACTCGCTTGAGTTGGTGAAGATTTGAAGCGAGTGACGCTACGAAAAACTAGCGACCACTCCTTCGTGCATTCTGGACCTAGCATTCTTCACCAGGGTCTAGCAACCCTAACTCCATGCATAGCTGATTGAAACGAGACTCAGCTAGAGGCTTGGTGAGGATATCTGCTCGCTGGAGATCGGTATGGATTTTCTCGAGTTTGATATCCTTTTTCTCGACATGATCACGAATGAAGTGATGTCGGATTTCCACGTGCTTGCATCTGGTGTGAAGCACTGGATTTTGAGAGATGCAGATCGCGCTGTTGTTGTCGCAAAATATAGGAATTTCACTCGCTTCAACATTGTAGTCCTTCAGCTGCTGACGAAGCCATAGAATTTGAGAACAGCAGCTTCCAGCGGCCATATATTCAGCTTCAGTCGTTGAAGTAGCTACGCTCGTCTGCTTCTTCGAGAACCATGAGATCAGCTTGCTTCCCAAGAACTGACAAGTGCCCGAAGTTGATTTCCTATCAATTCGGCACCCTCCATAGTCAGCATCTGAGTACCCAGTGAGCTCCAAATTGTCCTCCGCTGGATACCACAGCCCCATATTGACAGTGCCCTTCAAGTATCGAAGAATTCTCTTGGCAACTTCAAGATGGCTGTGCTTGGGGTTGCTTTGGAAGCGAGCACAGACTCCAACTGCAAAAGCTATATCCGGCCTACTTGCAGTGAGATATAGAAGGGATCCGATCAAGGCTCGGTAGTCTGTAGCATCCACAGACTTCCCATCTATGTCTGGCTCCATCTTCCAGTTCGTGTTCATTGGAATCTTCACAGCTTTGGCACCAAACTTGACAAGCATATCTCGGGTATACTTAGCTTGATTGATGAAGATTCCATCATCCTGCTGCTTCACTTGAAGACCTAGGAAGCAGCTCATCAAGCCAATCATCGACATCTCATACTTGTCTTCATAAGCTCTCCAAACTTCTCGCTGAGCGACTGGTTTGGTGAACCAAATATGATATCGTCCACGTAGATCTGAACCCATAGCATATCATTTCCATGGTTGATAGTAAATAGGGTTCGATCTATCTTTCCTTTGTGGAATCCATTATCCACTAGGAATTGGGATAGGGTATCATACCAAGCTCTGGGAGCTTGCTTCAACCCATATAGGGCTTTCTTCAATCGATACACCTTATTTCCTTGCTCGAAACCCGGTGGCTGCTCCACATACACTTCTTCCTTCAATTCACCGTTGAGGAACGCGCTCTTCACATCCATCTGATAGACTTTGAATTTCTTGGCCGCTGCATAGGCTAGAAATAGTCTGATCGCTTCAAGCCGTGCCGCGGGAGCGAAGGTCTCGTCAAAATCGATTCCTTCCTCTCGGCAGTAGCGTTTAGCGACGAGACGCGCCTTGTTCCTCACAACGTTGGGGTTCTCGTCTGTCTTGTTCTTGAACACCCACTTGGTGCCAATCACATGCTGAAATTTGGGACGATCCACGAGGTACCATACGTCGTTTCTGGTGAACTGATTCAGCTCTTCTTGCATGGCGATCACCCAATTTGAATTGGCTAGGGCTTCCTCCACACATGACGGCTCGAGGTTTGAGAGAAAGCAACTGAACATGGCACTTTCTCCAAACACTTGACTTCTGGTCACTACACCCTTGGATGGATCTCCAATGATTTGACTTGGTGAGTGATTTTTGAGCCATGCACGCTTGGATCCGTCAGCTTCATCTTCATCTTCTTCCTTGTCGCTCGCTTCACCATCTGAAGCGACTGGATTGGGTGCTTGGCCAGCACTCGCTTCAGGAATCTTGGGGGCAACTTCATCTTTTCCTGGGACAATTGGCTCGCTTGAGTTCTTGATTTCTTCATCATCCTCAAGCATGTCCCATGTTAATGAATTGAAGGGTTCCTCGCTTGTCTTTCCTTCTTTAGATTGAACCTGTTCCTGTGGAAGACTCAAAGAAGACTCATCAAATACGACATGGGGTGATTCCTCCCCGATTAGGGTTTTACAGTTGAACACCCTATAAGCTTTGCTTGATGTAGAATATCCTAAGAATATTCCTTCATCAGCTTTGCTTTCAAAGGCTTTCAACTGTGACTTCCCATTGTCATGGATGAAGACCCTATAACCAAAAATATGGAAATAAGAAATGTTCGGAATTCTCCCTGTCCATATTTCATATGGTGTTTTGTCGTGCGTTTGCAGAGAAGCGTTCTATTCTGCGTGTAGCATGCTGTATTGGCAGCTTCTGCCCAATACTTCATCGGAAGCTTCGAGTCTGCAATCATGGTTCGAACGGCTTCTTTGATGATTCAATTTCTTCTTTCAGCAACTCCATTCTGCTGAGGTGTGCGTGCTGAGGAAGTCTGATATGCTATGCCATGCTCCGTGCAGTAAGCTTCAATGGTAGAGTTCAAGAACTCTGTGCCTTTGTCGGAGCGGATGGTTACAATAGCTTGATTCTTCTCCACAGCCAATCGCTTGAGCAGTTGTGGCAGCTTGGTCAGTGTCTCCTTCTTGCTGAAGAGAAATACAACCCAAGTGTAGCGAGAGAAGTCGTCGACTACAACTAGAGTGTACTTCCTTCCATTCACACTAACTGGAGTGACTGGACCAAACAGATCCATGTGAAGCAGCTCGAGCACTCGCTTTGATGAAGCTTCTTCGAGACTGGCGAAGTGCTTCTTCGTCTGCTTCCCTCGTTGGCATGGTGAGCATGGATGGTCTTTGATGAAGACTTCATTTGGTATGCCTTGCACCAAACCCTTTCGAGCTAAGCGATTGATTGCTTTGAAGTTAAGATGGTTCAAGCGTCGGTGCCATAGCCATCCTATCTCTGTAGCACTCCTTGCTACTAAGCACGTCTCCTCTTTGCAGCTATCCCATTGTGCTATATAGACGTTCCTTTGTCTAATTCCAGTTAACACAACCTGGGCCGTGAGCTTGCTCTTTACTATGCACTTATTGGAAATAAATTCCACCTTGTATCCTTTGTCACAAAATTGTGAGATGGATAACAAGTTGTGCTTGAGTCCTTCCACGTAGGAAACTTCTTCAATCGTGAGCTTTCCGACTTTCAGTGCGCCGTATCCTTTGGTGCTTCCTCGAGAGTTATCACCAAAAGTGACGTGTGGACCCTTCTTCTCTATGTAGTCGTGAAGTAGAGCTCTCATGCCGGTCATGTGTCTTGAACATCCACTGTCCAAGTACCAGATTTGTTGACCCTCACTTGGCATGGGATCCACGGCGCTCACCTGCAATTAGACAGATTTTGGTACCCAAATCAGTTTGGGTCCTTGCAGGTTAGTTCCCTTAGGTACCCACACTTGCTTCACTTTCTTTTGAGAGGAAGCTTGTGCTTTGGGTTTCTCGACCTTTGAAAACTGTGACTTCTGCCTTGAGGCAGCTTCACACGTGCAGCAGTGTGTGCAAGAGGGGTAGCGGCTCGCTTGAGACATACCTAGGCTCTTACCCTTTGGCTTGTATCCTGAAGCGGCTCGCTTCAGATTAGCTACGGGCTTAGAGACTGACTTAGGTTTTACAGTCTGTCGAAGCGGCTCGCTAAGTTTTCTCGAAGCGGTCCAACTAGGGTTTTGACCCCGACTCGCTTGAGTAACCTTGGGAGTTCGAAGCGGCCCCTTTGGTGCTTCGAATTCTTTCCCCTCAACGTTAGTCCGGTTGGACCATCTCCAGTCCGGATAACGTGACACATAGACATTACTCCTTTTCTTGAAAGGGAGATCCTTTGTCTCTCGTGTCTTGGCTTGAGGCTTAGAAGCTACAACTGGTTTCCCTTTACCTTTGGATTGGTAAGCTTTAGCATTGTAAGTGCTAGGGACAGTTGGTCTTTGCTTGCCCATAGTTTCGGCCCTTGAAGATATAGACATCTTCATTGGCTTCTTCTTAGGGTTCTCAGCCATCTGGCCTTTATCTTTGTTGGTGGTCGCTTTGGATGCAGTGGGCATTTCCAAAGTGACTGATGGTGTCGTGTTTGAAGCACCAACAAAGACAGTAGGCTTGGAAGGTCCACCCTCATATCCGAGTCCTCCCTTTCTACCAAAAGGTAGAAGTGAGCTCTCTAGTGCCTGCCTAGCATATGAAGCTTTGTTCAAGTTTGCAACTAGCGCGGATTGGGTTTCATACCTTCCTTCCAAGCTTTGATGTCTAGCGAAGAGATCCTCGAACTTACTAGTCATAGCCCTTAGATTAAGTTTGACTTGGTCAAGCTCAGTGGCTAGCTTTCGGTTCTCCTTCTCGCTTTGAGACATAGCTTGCTTCAACACTTCGTGGTCGCTTGACAGTTTAATGTACTTGTCAAGCAACTCACTCCATGTCGAGGAATTTCCTTCCTCTTGGTGAGTGTGTGCGAGTGTAATTGAACTAGGTGAGGGATAGATGAATACCTCTCCAGTCTCTTCGTCGGTGAGCGCCATGAGTCCAAGATCCTCTCCCTCATTGGAGTTGGGATCTGTGAATGCATCCGAGTCGCTAGCGATTTCTTCAGTTGAAGCGACCGGCATTTCACTCGCTACGAGCGCTCGCCTTGGAGCATCCCTTTTTGCTCTCAGTTCCTCTCGCTCCTTTGCACTCAGCTTCGGGCAATCGGATTTGTAGTGACCCATCTTGTGGCAATGGTAACATTCCACTTCCATCATGTCCCTTGAGATCGGCTTGGTCGTCTCTTCTCTCTTTCCTTTTCCTTCTCGAGCATCAGTGCTCCTCCCTTTGTATTGCTTGTAGAATCTTTTGTATTTGCCCACTCGAGAGTTCATTTTGTTGAAGTTCTTGGACAAGAACGCAATGTATTCTTCCAACTCTTCCCTCGTCATCTTGGCTAGTGACTGGTCACTTGGCCCTTCAGCAGCTTTGAAAGCTACACCCTTTGACGTCGTGGGAGCTTCATCCTCTTCGTCGAGGTTCATACGATTCAGATCGAATTCGTGAGCTTTGAGTTCGGAGAACAGAATCTCCGGTGTGAGCTTTGATAGGTCCTTGGTAGCTAGGTACAGCTCCTTCATAGTCTGCCACTTCCTTGTGAGAGCTCGAACTATCTTCAGATTCACTTCCTTGTCTGTGAGTTCCTTCCCAAGTGAGTTGAGAGTTGCAGTGATGTTGGTAACTCTTAGCTCGAAGGCGTCGATGGATTCTCCTGGCTTCATTATCAGGCTTTCAAACTCCCGCATTTGTACGGCGAGCTTGTTTTCTTTGATTTTGTCTGTGCCTTGAGAAATGAGGGCTAGGGTTTCCCACATTTCTTTTGCAGTCGCGCACTTCCTTATCCTTGCTAGATAAGCGTCCGACACGGTGCTCTGCATCGTGTGGCATGCGATCTTGTCGAGGTTGGCGACTTTGAAGTCATTTGGAGTATACTTATCCTTATCCTTCTCCACGTAGTGTTGTCGAACGTGGGCTGGACGACCTTCAGCGGCTGGAACATCCACAGATATGGCTTTCTTGATCTCGATTGGTCCATCTTCAATGACCTCCCACATCCGGTCGTGGATGGAGCATAGGAAGCTTTCGACTCGGAAGCTCCAGATCTCATACCCTTCAATGGAAAACTGTGGAAGACTAGAAGCATTCATAGTAAACAATTAGTAGCAATGCAGTATGCGTGGGTGGGGTTTTGATGCACTTAGGAAATAGGATCCGGTTCAGTGAGACAACGTGAAGCGAGTGGGGGCTCGCTTCGGATATGCAAAGCAGAGGCTCGAAAGAACCGCTGCTCTGATACCACTTGTTGGTCCCGGTTTGTTAATAGGGGAAATACGTAGAGGGGGGGGGGGGGGGGGGTGAATACGTATTTCAAGTTTTTCAACTTTTTCCCTTTAACTCAGAGTGACAAGTAAAGAGCTCGCTTGAAACTTAAGACCTAGCTGAAGCTAGATCTACAGTACGTAGCTTGCCTGCTTGACCGAAGTAAGGACTTGATCAAGAGGGAGTCTTTACTCGTGTATGCGGAAATTCGGTGAGCTAAAGTCTTTCCTAAGTAATTAAATAATCCAATTTCGTTTGTTTAGATGCGCGTGCAATGAATAATCAAGGTAAAGAGTTTTAGGGTTAGAGAGATACGACACAAAGATTTATAGTGGTTCGGAGATAAAACTCCTACGTCCACTTGTTGCACGACAGCAACTGTTCTCTTCACTCAAGAACTTGAAGGTTACGGGTCCTTCAAAAACCTTGGTCGAGATCGGGCTTCACTTGCCTGGATCAAACGACAGACGTAGTGATTACGGGTTCACTACACAAACATAGACAAGACTGGAAGCTTCACTCGCTTCAGTCAAACACAGACAGGGAGATTACGGGCTCTCCTTACAGCCTAGCTTCAATCGAGCTTCACACAAACGATGTAGGTGCAAGCTTGGATCTAAACTCTATGATCGAGGCTTCTTCAATCGATGAAAGAAGAGCCTTGGATCGGGACAACCTAACGACGACTCAAAAACCTAACAGACAGAGTTTAGGGTTTTTGGTAGACGAACACACTATGAAGAGCTCTTTACAGTAGATGCAAAGTAGGCTAGAGCTCTCCTTATAAGCTTGGATATTTGAAGTGGGCTTAGACTCTAAGTGTGAAGGTTGTGAAGACGAGTTCCGATGAACTGGAAACTCGGAGAACACTTGGAAACAAAGACTCGAAGATTGCTCAAAGGCTTGGGAGTGTTTGTTTGCTGTATGCGCTCGAATGCTCAAGTAGTGTTCTACTTCTCTTCGTCTTCATCCTTCACTATTTATAGGCGGAGGGTTGGCTGAGATCCGTTGCTTGGTTGGTGGCCTTGTCCCTCCTCCTCTCGACAGTACTTGCATAGGCTGGCTGCTTTTCAGACGCGCAGATTTGGATTTTTGCCGGAAATGGCTAAGTTCCAATTTCAACAGTAACTGGAGCGACCCAGTACTGTTACGGCGCCTTGTCGGCCTGGCAGTCAACTCCTCTGCTCCTCTCCGCGTTCGACACGTGGAGATCTCGTAATAAATGCAGAGATCTCCAGTTGACTGGAGTTCAAATTCGGAGCGGGAATTATGCTGTCGCTTTCTGGTAGGTAGTGGCTCGCTTCGCTTTGAAGTTGTAGCGTCCGCTTTAGTTGAGTCACTTCGTAGTCATTCTGTAGTGAGTCACTTTGGGAAACATAGTTCCCTAGTGACTGCTTTGGAAATTGCTGACTAGAGTTGACTAGCTTCGACTTTACACTGTAGCGCTTGCTTCGCTTCGCTTTGGCAGACTCACTTTGAATCTACTGTAGCGCTCGCTTCGCTACACTGTTCTTCGGCACGCTTCACTTCAGCTTGCTAGACTTGCTTCGCTTCGAACAACACACTCAAGCGAGTGGCCTTCACTTGAACTTTTGAAGCCTATAATCTAAGCAAAATAAAGAGCCATCCTAACAGAGTAGGCTTAGAAAAATTCTAACCTATTAACTACATCAAAATGGGTCGCTTGGGAACAGAACGCTTTGGGGTTTTGGGATCAAGTCAAAACAATAAAATATCCCTTATAGGTTCCCCCTTAACATGCTGTTCTTAACAATTCCCAACAAAGGTGCTCGCCCCAAACGAGATGGACAAAGGAGGCTTAACCCAATGCTCATGGAGGTCGTGCGCAAGGAAATCTACAAGCTATTGGTGGAGGGTATTATTTATGCCATCGCCGATGGTGAGTGGGTGAGCCCGGTGCACGTCGTTCCTAAGAAGGGAGGAATTACGGTGTCGAAGAACGAGAAGGATGAGTTGGTCGCCTCACGCCCGGTTACCGGTTGGAGGATGTGCATCGATTATACGAAGCTCAACGCTTCCACCAAAAAGGACCACTTTCCTCTCCCTTTTATTGATCAAATGCTTGATAAATTAGCCGGGCAGGAATTTTATTGTTTTCTTGATGGTTTGTCGGGTTATTATCAAATCGTTATAGCTCCAGAGGATCAAGCAAAGACTGCCTTTACAAGCCCTTTTGGGACCTACGCTTATAGGAGGATGCCATTTGGTCTCTGCAATGCACCGGGTACGTTCCAAAGATGCTTGATGTCTATTTTTTCGGAATTTATTGGTGATTTTGTAGAGATTTTTATGGACGGTTTTTCTATTTTTGGGTCGTCTTTTCATGATTGCTTGATGAAAATAGAGAGAGTTCTTAAGAGGTGCATAGAGAGTGGTCTTACTTTGAGTTGGGAAAAGAGTCATTTTATGGTGAAAAGTGGTATTGTTTTGGGTCATGTAGTCTCGAGTAAGGGTATAGAGGTCGACAAAGCGAAAGTGGAGGTGATTGAAAAATTGCCACCACCTAGAGATGTCAAAGGTATTAGGAGTTTCCTTGGTCATGCGGGCTTTTATAGACGATTTATTAAGGATTTTTCTAAAATTAGCCAACCTCTTTGCCGTTTACTTTCTCAAGATGTTCCTTTCCACTTTGATGATTCTTGTATGCATGCTTTTCTCACTTTGAAAGAAAAACTCATCTCTGCGCCTGTTGTAGTTGGTCCCGATTGGTCATTGCCTTTTGAAATCATGTGTGATGCTTCTAATAATGCCGTAGGGGCTGTTTTGGGTCAAAGAGTCGATAATATGCTTCGTGTGATTTACTATGCTAGTTTAACTCTTAATCCTGCTCAAGTGAATTACACCACCACCAAACAAGAGATGTTTGCTGTTGTTTTTGCCTTAGATAAATTTAGATCTTATATCATAGGCTCTAAGGTGATTATTTATAGTGATCATGGTGCTCTTAAACATCTTTTGACTAAAGCCCAAGCAAAACCTAGGTTGATTAGATGGGTCTTATTGTTGCAAGAATTTGATATTGAGATTCGTGATAGGAAAGGTAGTGATAATCTTGTGGCCGACCATCTCTCTCGTCTCGATTCACCTCCCCCTTATGCTTCTCTTGATGATATTTGTGATTCTTTTCCCTTTGAGAATGTTAATGAAGTGGATGTTACTCCTTGTTTTGCTGATATTGCTAATTACTTGGCCGATAAGGACACTAAACCCGTCCTTAACGCTCAAGAAGAGAAAAGGTTTCTTCGTTTGTGTAGGCAATACTATTGGGAGGACCCTCACTTATTCAAGCTTGGGAAGGACGAGGTGATTCGAAGGTGCGTCCCTGACCATGAGCAAGCCGAGGTGTTGCGACATTGTCACGAGGAACCGAGTGGAGGCCATTTTGGTGGGCAAAAGACTGCACATAAGGTACTTCAAAGTGGGTTATATTGGCCCACTCTTTTTAAGGATGCCCAAGCCTTCTATCTTTCTTGTGATCGTTGTCAACGCGTCGGCTCGATTAGTTGACGCAATGAGATGCCTTTAAATCCTATCTTGGTGGTCGAGGTATTTGATGTATGGGGAATTGATTTTAGGGGTCCTTTTCCCAAGTCGCTTGGATTCGAATATATTTTGCTTGCCGTCGATTACGTGTCTAAGCGGGGTAGAAGCTATACCCACGAAGACATGTGACTCTCACGTTGTTTTGAAGTTTGTGCAGGAAAATATTTTTTGTAGGTTTGGTTTCCCTCGTGTGATCATTAGTGATGGGGGGAAGCATTTTTGCAACAAATTGTTCGCCAAGCTCATGAAGAAGAACGCCATCACTCACAAGGTGGTTACTCCTTATCATCCACAAACCTCGGGACAAGCGGAGACTAGCAATCGGCAAATAAAAGGGATCCTCGAGAAGATGGTGAAACCATCAAGGAAGGATTGGGCCGACAAATTGAACAACGCTCTTTGGGCATATCGCACGGCTTACAAAGGCGTGCTTGGGATGAGTCCCTATAGGCTCGTCTATGGTAAGTCGTGCCATTTGCCCGTTGAGATAGAGTTCAAGGCGTATTGGGCCCTCAAGCGCATCAACTTCAACCTCGACGATGCTCATGATCGGAGGATTTTGCAAATGGAGGAGCTTGACGAGCTAAGGAACGAAGCCTACGACAATGCCAAGATTTACAAGGACAAGGTGAAACGTCTACATGATAGACGCATAGCCTACAAGGAGTTCAAACCTGGAATGAAGGTACTTCTCTTTCACTCTCGTCTTCGATTATTTCCTGGTAAGCTAAAGTCTAGGTGGGGAGGTCCATACACGGTGGTACAAGTTTTTCCTCATGGTACGGTAGAGATCAAGAACGAGGATTCGGGATACATCTTCTCGGTCAACGGGCAACGATTGAAGCCGTACATTGAAGGAACGACATTTCCTCAAACGGTGGAGACGATTCTCATCTCCGACCCCCCACTTTCCTCTTGAGTATTTGGTACGTCAAGCTAATGACGATAAACGAGCGCTTGGTGGGAGGCAACCCACGTAAAAAAAAAAAAAAAAAAAAAAAAAAAAAAAAAAAAAAAAAAAAAAACTTAGAACTTTATTTTTCGTAGTATTTCTTGTTAAATTTTGATTTTTCGTGTTAGTTTAAGTGTTTTTGCAGGAATTGGCGTCGGGGATCCAGGACATCATCTGGACGATCGTCCAGATCCCTAGGGTAATCTGGACGATCGTCCAAATCCGTGCGACCAAGATTCTTCCCGCCTCATATTTGGCCGATCGTCCAACCCTCTTAAGGGATTTGGACGATCGTCCAAATTCGTGGGGCCCACTTCCTTGCCAATTCAAAATCGGATTTTGGGCCCAAAATTGCCCTATTTTAATCTCACTCTCTCCTTCTACCTCTTCTCTCACAGTTCACAAGAACCAGCCGCCAACACCACCTGCATCGCCGCCGTCAGCCGCCAGCACAGCCGCCGACGTCGCTGTCAGCACCACCGCCCTCACCCACCAGCGCCGCCATCAGCCTCGCTCCATCGCAGCCTGCCGACACCGCCGTCGTTCTTCAGCCTCGCCGTTGCTGCTTGACGGAACCACCGCGCTCGGCCAGAACCAACACCTCCGCCGCAACCACGTCGCCGGAGTAGCCGTTGCACTTCCGCGCTCGGTCAGATTCACCGCGACCAGCCAACATCACTTGGACGATCGGCCAGATTTCCAGCAGAATCTGGACGACCGTCCAGATTAGGGGCTGCCCGATTTTCATCCTCCTCGCTCATGCCTCGTTTTGCGTGCCGTTCTTCATCGATCTACTCACACCACCACCATGATTCGCACTGCCTACCTACGGAATCTCACTCGACATACACCGGGCGACAACGAACAAGAGTATGGCCGTCACGAACATGTGCCTTTTGAGACCGATAGGTACGAAACTACGAACCTTTACCTTCGGTTGAATGATCTTGCTATACGTCCCCCTAGGCATTATGATATGGATTTCTTGAGACGTTTGCCCATTTTTCCTACTATTAGAGAATATGCTCTTCGTTTGGGATTGATGCAATGCATGTCTAGGTAGTGGGAGGCTCATGATAGTTTGTGTGTGGAGATGTGTTCTAGTTTTCGATTAGCTCGACGTGGTGATGAGCCTATTATGGAATGTACTTTTCGTGGTGTTCTTTGTGAGATTTCTAAGGAGACGATGAAATTGGTCTTTGGTTTTCGTGCTAATTCCACTATTTCTGATTGTGTGCCTTCGGATTTTAATGTTGATGAGGGATGGTTGCAGTTGTCGAGTGTGAATAATTTCAAAACTTCGGGTGTTTCTAGTGCATTTTTACGCGATGATGTTTTGATTATCCTCCATCGCTTTATATCTAACATGATCTCCGGTAAAAAGGAGGTTAGTAAGGTAAATGGCATGGAGGTTTATTTGTTGTGGTGTGCTAGGTTTAATAGGAAGGTGTGCTTGGCTCCTTTCATTTGGATACAGCTCGCTAATGTGCAATCGAAGAGAGGCGCTCATCCCACACTCGGTTATGTTGTGATGGCTCTAGCTCGTCATTTTGAAGTGGATATTTCGGAAGCCGAAGGATTGGTGCAGAGTGTGGAGAAGTCCCCCACCGAGTTGATTAACGCACACTTGATGAAGAGTCCGACCGAGTTTACTCGTGTCGAGGATCGTGCTTCGGTTCATGCATATTATGTTGACCCACGTCGTATCCGAAGATCCGGGCAAGAAGGGGATGAGGAGGAAGAAGCCGAGCAAGGCGAGGATGAAGAAGAAGGAGCCGACGAACATGAGGAGGAACAAGCCGAGGAGCAAGAAGAGGAGGAGGAGCCCCGACACGACATCCCGGCCGATGATGAGTTATTGGTTCGACACTACACCCGCCGTGATCGTGTTCGGGCCCGCCAAGCTATGGAGGCCGAGATACCCCCATATTGGGCCGAGTTTCGGGCTGATTTTACACACTTTCAACAAGGTGTGTTTGATCGGTTCGATTCGTTGTCGACCCAAGTGACGAGGTTGGATAGGAGGGTGTCTCACATTGAGAGCCACTTGATTCGATACACCGATTTCTCGGTTGGCTCTACCTCCGCTCCACCGGACCCGAACGATCCTCGCTATTGGTCTCCTCATGATCCCCGTTGGCAAGATCCACGGTTCCGAGGTCCTTTCAACTAATAGCATTTTGTTTTGTGTCTTTTCATTTTTGTTTTGAGTCTTTTAAGCTTGATGTTAGAGAAACTATCTTATAAACGACTATACCTTTCTTACTAATGCTTTAAGTCTTGGTCTTTACTTGTTTTGATTAAGGTCTTCCCTTAAGTATTATTCTATCACATGAGAAATATAAATTGACAAGAGCATATCACTTCTGTCATATAGTATCATGTAACTATCATCAATATATGTTATGCTTTTATAATCATGTAGTCTTTCCTTACTCTATGGGCTATATACTTTTAGAACGTGACATCATCATACCCAAAGTTTCTCTTCGGTAGACTCAAATACAGAGTAACATAATTCATTTTCAATTTAAAAATATACATACCTCCATGTTTATCGAGCATGGTGAGACAACGAGCTGAGAGTCGTTGTTGTTGTACTTGTTTACAAATCTAGAGAAATGATTCTAAAGACTATTTAATCAAAGACTCTAGATTTCAGAGCGGTGAATTGCTCTGATACCATTTTGTCACATCCCAGTTCCCGAAGGAAGGCACGTGTGCCGGGACGTGGCAAGGGGTTGGAAATAAGAAGCGGGGATAGAAAGGGGCCTAGTTTCTTAGGATAATTAACCATATTATAAGTGAGTTTATTTAATTAATTATGGGATCGGGACGCACAACACGAACCACGGGGTAGGCAAACCATACTGCCCGTGTCGGTCGCCATGTTTGAATACCCATAGACATTAAATAAAATACGCGATCGGGACGCTCAGCTCAAATATGGGGTCGCCTGAGCTAAACAACCCATAATGGCCGGCAAGTGTCTGAATACCCGTAATTAAAATAAATATATATAATATATTCTTATAACGAGACTCAGGTATAGCATAGAGATTTTATTTCAAACCTGAAATTTAACTTAGGAAGTCAAGTACATTGCAGGATCGTTACTAATGACTATTTTAACTATAAGCGTAGCGGAAGCTTTACTTTTATTTGACACAACAACAATCCTCTTTAGCCACGTCTGCTCCACCAGCTCCTTAATCTGCAAAACATTTGGAAAGGAATTGCAGGGCTGAGTACTAATGCACTCAGTGGGCTTGTCCGAAAACACTTATATTAAATAGAATATCCATGATAATAAAGCATACATAGAAGGGTTTTGAAATCATTATGCTTCCATGCACACCAAAACTCATTTACGTTGATTGCGATGCGGATTACCACGTTACTCTTATATCGATCCCGGGACGTACCACTGCCGGATCCCTTTTCATGATGGAGCCATAGATTAACTTTCACCGATCCCGGGACGTACCACTGCCGGATCCCTTTTCATGATGGAGCCATAGATTAACTAATACCGATCCCGAGACGTACCACTGCCGGATCCCTTTCTGATGGAGCCTATAGTTTGGAGATAATGGAGTATTTCATCCACTAGTTCTCCCCTCGAAGTTAGAACCAATTGGTGATCAACCCAATGATATCTAACCGTGCGCACAGCCCCTCGATTAGCGTGTTAGACCAACCGAAAGACCCGATCGTAAACATAAGAGCCTTAAACATGTAATCACGCATCAAAACATTTTTCATGGATAATCCCACATTGTAGAGCTTACTAACTCAAAATAATATTTTGAAAATATAATAAAGCCCACCTGATTATTTGAGATTCCACAGTTAACCAAATCCTTGCTTTTAATTCGGCCTTCGACTAAATCCTACTAATAAGCCTTAAAATATGATAATTATAACTTTAATGGATAGCAAAGTATTGTCTCAAAGTATGGATTGTGTTTCACTAAATAGTGTTCGCAATAGGCGAAATCTATCGTAGCACTAGCAAGTAAAACCTAAGTATCGAATCTCAAGGAAAACTTAACAGGGCAATCAATAATGTAGTAAAACCTAATCTAGCCTAAAACTAAGAAAGCAAGTAAAAGATACTTTTGGGTTTTGGTTTTAAAATCCTAGGCAATAAAATAAATCAAAGCAAATAAAGAAAAGCAAGTAAATCTAATCTAGAAAGCTGGAAATAAATTGAACTAAATAAACTAGAGAATTAAACTAAAGTAAAACGATTAATCTACCTAGGCAAGAATCGAAAAGAAAGCAATAAAGAAAGCAACGAAGAAAGCAATAACTAATCTAGACATGATGAATGAAATCTGGAAATTTAAAAGAAAATAAATCTAACTTTGAAAGCTTTGAAAAACTAGAGAATCGAAACTAGAAAAACGAATCTAAACTTTAAACTAGAAATCGAAAGAACGAAATTAAACTAAGGAAATTAAAAGAAGCAATTACGAAATCGAATCTAAAACTAAGTAAAGTAATAAAAGCAAGTAAACGAAAACAATAAATAACTTACGAGGATTAAACGAAGAACGAAGAACGTGAAGTAAAAGAAAAACTTGAATTGAATTGCACGAACTAAGAATCCGGATCCGAACAAAGTAAACTAATCTAAATTGTTTAAGGGCTGAAAACTAAAGCTAAAATATGCTAAAAGATGATCCAAATTCGTCCCAAGGTACTAGTATATATATTAGGAAGAAAAACCTAATTAAAATAAGGAAACAACAGCTGGACGCGGACATCTGGCCGATCGGCCAGATTTGTGAAGGACTTGGCCGATCGGTCAAATCAAGCACTGGACGTTTTTGCGCGCCTCTCTTGTTTCGGCCGTATCTTCCTCATCCGAACTCCAAATTGACCTCCGTTTTCGCCTATGTGCTCCTATCGAACCCCTCTTCGATATAATGCTTTCATTACATCCAAAATGAATCTTCAATAAAATCATGAGAGGTTAGAACTCGAGGTCAATGATTGCTCAACAACCATTCTTCTCGTTTTCTTCTCGTTTCCGCCCTTTTCATCCTACAAGTACCAAAAACTCCAAACAACCAATTCATAGCCAAAGACACACGAAAAGACACAAAAACACAACGAAAACGAACACGAAAACACAACGAAAAACCTAATAACTAAACACCAATCAAAATCCCCCACACTTAGACCTTTGCTTGTCCTCAAGCAATATAAACACACAACTTAGATTCAATCCAAACAATCCAAATCATAGAACATTTAATCACCGGAATCGACAAACTCAAACAAGGTCACTTTAATCCCAAGTACTGAACAATCATCATCAACAAACTATGCGGCTTATAAATCAATCCAAGTAAGAGGAAAAGCAATGATAACACACATCTCACAATATCTTGATCACCACAACTTTAGACGACTAGCCTACTTCCCCTTTTTATTTAACAAATAAACAACTCTCTCTCCTTTTTTTTTTTTAAACATGTGAACGTTTATGGCACAAAATTCAATAGGTTTAATCATCGATGGGTCACATCGAGCCTCCTAGTGCGGTTTCCCGTACCCATTGTCAAGAGGGGTAGAATGCCTACGAACACTTTTATTCTAATATACACGAGTATCATCTAGGACAAAATTCATGAAATGTGATCATTCGAGGGTCTCTCGAAGCTTTTTCATGTGGTTTCCCATGCTCATTACTCTAGTATTTTCATACGTTACAAGTAAGAGGAGCAGAATCCTATCAACTCTTTTATTCACATAAACACAACCTTTTTTTTTCTTTTTCTTTTTTCTAAGGGGAAAGTAAACTAGCAATCCAAGTCGCAACAATCTAGACTTATCACTCATAATCCAAAAATCATAAATCATTTTCCTCAAACTCAAATCAATTCATGCCTCACAATTCATCGAATCATAATATATCACAACTCAAGATTAAACCAACCTAATTTATGCTCAAATCAATTCCAACAACTAAAGATTCCATCGTTGAATCATTCACATTGATCCTAAGTTACATGCTTATAAGCTCAAAATCAAACAAATTCCTAAGTGAGGGAACATGAAGACTCGAGGGAACATGAAGACTCGATCAACTAGACTCAATCAAACCAAACAAGACTCGATCAAGACACAAACACAAACACTTCATGCTAAAAGTTTCAAGACTCCCCCCCACACTTAAAATCTAGCAATGCCCTCATTGCAAGAAAATAAAATAGAGAAGAGATAAGAGAAACTTATCGCACGAAGCCAACCATAACACTTGTAATCCCGAGAGACTCCAAGTAGCACCTACAAAACAAACACAACACAAAACACAAAAGCGTAAAATCGAACAAAATAAAGAAATCAAAATAAAAGACTCAAAACAAAATGAAAAGGACACAAATCAAGGCTATGATCAATTGAAAGGGCTTCGGAACCGGGGATCATCCCAACGAGGATCATGAGGGCCAAAAGCGAGTTTGACTAGAATTGAAGAGGGCTCCCATAAGTTTGGCCGATCGTCCAGAATTCATTAAGGAATCTGGCCGATCGGCCAGAATACCTCCTGGCCAGAATTCGTTTACACAGCCTTGGCCGATCGTCCAGATTCCCTAAGGAAATCTGGCCGATCGGCCAGATCAGAGACTGGATGTCCGACGCCTATTCCTGCAAAAACACACTAACTAACACGAAAAATCAAATATTAACTAGAAATACTACGAAAAATAAAAATCTTTTTTTTTTTTTTTTTTTTTTTTTTTATATTTTTTTTACGTGGGTTGCCTCCCACCAAGCGCTTGTTTAACGTCATTAGCTTGACGAAGGATACGATCAACCTAAGCCCGTAGCACCAAACGACGTGTAGATGCTCCTTGCGACACACTCACTCTCCCTTTTTGAACAATGTCGAAGATCAAGGACGTGGGCCTCATCAACTCTCGACTCCCCCACACTTAGTTCGAACTCCTCCTCAAACATCTTCGAGTTAAACTCTGCAAGAAAAGATGTTTCACAAATGGTGAGGTTAGCAAGAAAAGAGTTAATGATCACTTCCTCATTCGATGCATGTGTCGAGCTTTCCTCTTCCACTTCATCAACCTCCTCCAAGTTCTGTAGAAATTCTTCGATTATGTCCTCTTCTTCATTCAGCACAAGTGTCGATCTTTCCTCTTTCACCTCATCAACCTCCTCCAAATTCTGTAGAAATTCCTCGATAATGTCCTCTTCTTCATCCACACAACTAAAGAATTCGTCATCTTCAATGGACTCTTCTTCGTCAATGAATTCTTCATGAGTTGCTACCCTATTAGAAATCTCACAAACATTTACCTCAACAAGAGGGTTAGCAAGCTTAACAAAAGAGCATGAATGAAGAGAAGAAGTTGGAATAGAAGGTGAATTTCCAAAAACCGAAAACGTTACCGAACCTCCTTCGCCGGCCATGCTCAATGTGCCGGTACCTACATCAATCCGAGCTCGAGTAGTGGCCATAAACGGTTGTCCCAACAATAGTAGATGACCGGTTGCGCTCTTAGCTCCCTTGCCTTCATGAAGCACGACGAAGTCGGTAACGACTCGAATTCCACCAACAAGGACAGTGACGTCTTCCACAACTCCCAAAGGACTGCTCACGGTACCGTCTGCTAGCTCAATGCGCATGTCGGTAGCTTGAAGGACTCTTGAGTTCATCTTCTCGAAAATAGAATACGGCATCAAGTTCACCGCAGCTCCTAAGTCCATCAATCCGGAAACGGTGTCTCCGCTATCCAAAATGATGCTCAAATCAAAACCTCCCGGATCCCCTCTTTTAGGAAACGAATTGATAGGCTCGAAATCCTTCTTCTCCTTCTTCACAATACTCTGAATCGGTGGAACATAAGGGTCGCGCGTCTTGTGAAGAGGTTGGGCTGCTTCCTTCTCGGGCTCCTCGGACTTCGTGTGTTTCTCGCCGGATTTGGCCGATCGGCCAGAGTCGAGGTGACTTGGCCGATCGTCCAGACTTGGTACTGAGATGTCGCGCACGTTGAAGAGTTTGGCCGAGCGGCCAGATTCTGGCCGACCGGCCAGATCGCCTCCTGGACGGGTTCGGCCGAAGGTTGTTGCCGGCGTTCTCGGGCCGTTCCATCGAGGGCTCGGGCCCCGTCTATCTCCCATGGGCCCTTGAGAAGGCATCGGAACTCCATTGCGTTATAAGACCGTGATTGCATGAGCTCCTTGAGCTGAAAATTTGCCCATTCGATTCATCGATTCCAATATTTGCTCCAATTCAGTTGATAGACGATCGAGCTTGGCTTGGTTAGCATCAATTATCAATTTTTCCTCTTGCATGAAGGTGTTAAGTTCATCACTCGTTGGTGAAGAAACTTTTGGAGAATACGGTTCTTGAGAAGATGATGGAAAAGGTGAGAAATATGGTAATGGTGAAGGGTAGTATGGTTGATATGGTGGTGGTGGGGGATTTTGTGGTGGATAGTAAAGTTGGTGTGGTGAATATTGAGGAAGGAATTGAGGGTTCGGTGGAAAGTATACCGACGGCGGTGGTGAGGAGAAGGTGGAAGTGGTGTATGTGGGACATGAAAAATTGCCCATAACCATTGTCATGGCCTTGGGCTCTTCAAGTAACAAGACCAAAGAGAAGTCTTGGGAATCGATCCCTCCTTCTCCTTCGCGGCTAAGATCGCTTTCCTTTGATGGATGTTGTCGAAGTAGGGCGCTAAATTCATTTGAAGACTTCGGCGACCATGCATAAACAACACTCAACAAAAGGGTTGAACGCACCGAGTGGGAGAAATAAGAAAATCGAATGAACACAAATAAAAATAAAACAAATAAAAATACTACACAATTAAATGCCTAAAGTTTTCCCCGGCAACGGCGCCAAAATTAGTTTCACTAAAAAGTGTTCGCAATAGGCGAAATCTATCGTAGCACTAGCAAGTAAAACCTAAGTATCGAATCTCAAGGAAAACTTAACAGGGCAATCAATAATGTAGTAAAACATAATCTAGCCTAAAACTAAGAAAGCAAGTAAAAGATACTTTTGGGTTTTGGTTTTAAAATCCTAGGCAATAAAATAAATCAAAGCAAATAAAGAAAAGCAAGTAAATCTAATCTAGAAAGCTGGAAATAAATTGAACTAAATAAACTAGAGAATTAAACTAAAGTAAAACGATTAATCTACCTAGGCAAGAATCGAAAAGAAAGCAATAAAGAAAGCAACGAAGAAAGCAATAACTAATCTAGACATGATGAATGAAATCTGGAAATTTAAAAGAAAATAAATCTAACTTTGAAAGCTTTGAAAAACTAGAGAATCGAAACTAGAAAAACGAATCTAAACTTTAAACTAGAAATCGAAAGAACGAAATTAAACTAAGGAAATTAAAAGAAGCAATTACGAAATCGAATCTAAAACTAAGTAAAGCAATAAAAGCAAGTAAACGAAAACAATAAATAACTTACAAGGATTAAACGAAGAACGAAGAACGTGAAGTAAAAGAAAAACTTGAATTGAATTGCACGAACTAAGAATCCGGATCCGAACAAAGTAAAACTAATCTAAATTGTTTAAGGGCTGAAAACTAAAGCTAAAATATGCTAAAAGATGATCCAAATTCGTCCCAAGGTACTAGTATATATATTAGGAAGAAAAACCTAATTAAATAAGGAAACAACAGCTGGACACGGACATCTGGCCGATCGGCCAGATTTGTGAAGGACTTGGCCGATCGGCCAAATCAAGCACTGGACGTTTTTGCGCGCCTCTCTTGTTTCGGCCGTATCATCCTCATCCGAACTCCAAATTGACCTCCGTTTTCGCCTATGTGCTCCTATCGAACCCCTCTTCGATATAATGCTTTCATTACATCCAAAATGAATCTTCAATAAAATCATGAGAGGTTAGAACTCGAGGTCAATGATTGCTCAACAGCCATTCTTCTCGTTTTCTTCTCGTTTCCGCCCTTTTCATCCTACAAGTACCAAAAACTCCAAACAACCAATTCATAGCCAAAGACACACGAAAGACACAAAAACACAACGAAAACGAACACGAAAACACAACGAAAAACCTAACAACTAAACACCAATCAGATTGTTAGGAGGAAACAATGGAAGTCGCCTATTTATAGGACAAAGGGTATAGCATAGGCTTGCTTAGTCATTCATAGGCTAAATTACTCACCAACCTATGCAAATTATAGAAATACACGTGTAGATTTCTATACATGTATATATGTAAGACATGCATGCACATCATTTATTTTAATATTTCATCTCATAAATGTGTATGACTTATCTATTATTAATAAATGAATATAATATATATATTTTCATGCATGGTAACATTATATACATATATATATGTATACATATTTATATAATTAGATTATTATCTTTTTGTAAATATATCCCAAATTCTTGTATAATATTTATTTTGTAAATATTATTCATGCAAAAATACATTTTCTAAATTGAAATTCTTTTGAGAAATATAGAAATTTTGAAATTCTTAGAAGACTAATGTATTTGGGATATTACATTCCACCCTCCTTATAAAAATTTCGTCCTCGAAATTTGCATAGCTACAAATAATTAAAAGGATTGTAGTCCCTTATGTTCTTTTCCCAACATCACGTAGTTTGCCTCATTTACATTTTTTTTTTAATGATAAATCAATAATTTAATACCTGGAATATCTTGAAATTCATAATCCTAGGTATCTTATATTGTAATCTCTACTTTTCAAATTTTCAATCTCCGGATAACACACGTATATAATTCTTTTGTTTTTCTTTTTACATCTAAATGTGAAAGATTTCATGAATGTACATGTTCTACTTTTAAGCTTAATGTTAGAGAAACTATCTTATAAACGACTATACCTTTCTTACTAATGCTTTAAGTCTTGGTCTTTACTTGTTTTGATTAAGGTCTTCCCTTAAGTATTATTCTATCACATGAGAAATATAAATTGACAAGAGCATATCACTTCTGTCATATAGTATCTTGTAACTGTCATCAATATATGTTATGCTTTTATAATCATGTAGTCTTTCCTTACTCTATGGGCTATATACTTTTAGAACGTGACATCATCATACCCAAAGTTTCTCTTTGGTAGACTCAAATACAGAGTAACATAATTCATTTTCAATTTAAAAATATACATACCTCCATGTTTATCGAGCATGGTGAGACAGCGAGCTGAGAGTCGTTGTTGTTGTACTTGTTTACAAATCTAGAGAAATGATTCTAAAGACTATTTAATCAAAGACTCTAGATTTCAGAGCGGTGAATTGCTCTGATACCATTTTGTCACATCCCAGTTCCCGAAGGAAGGCACGTGTGCCGGGACGTGGCAAGGGGTTGGAAATAAGAAGCGGGGATAGAAAGGGGCCTAGTTTCTTAGGATAATTAACCATATTATAAGTGAGTTTATTTAATTAATTATGGGATCGGGACGCACAACACGAACCACGGGGTAGGCAAACCATACTGCCCGTGTCGGTCGCCATGTCTGAATACCCATAGACATTAAATAAAATACGGGATCGGGACGTTCAGCTCAAATATGGGGTCGCCTGAGCTAAACAACCCATAATGGCCGGCAAGTGTCTGAATACCCGTAATTAAAATAAATATATATAATATATTCTTATAACGAGACTCAGGTATAGCATAGAGATTTTATTTCAAACCTGAAATTTAACTTAGGAAGTCAAGTACATTGCAGGATCGTTACTAATGACTATTTTAACTATAAGCGTAGCGGAAGCTTTACTTTTATTTGACACAACAACAATCCTCTTTAGCCACGTCTGCTCCACCAGCTCCTTAATCTGCAAAACATTTGGAAAGGAATTGCAGGGCTAAGTACTAATGCACTCAGTGGGCTTCTCCGAAAACACTTATATTAAATAGAATATCCATGATAATAAAGCATACATAGAAGGGTTTTGAAATCATTATACTTCCATGCACACCAAAACTCATTTACGTTGATTGCGATGCGGATTACCACGTTACTCTTATATCGATCCCGGGACGTACCACTGCCGGATCCCTTTTCATGATGGAGCCATAGATTAACTTTCACCGATCCCGGGACGTACCACTGCCGGATCCCTTTTCATGATGGAGCCATAGATTAACTAATACCGATCCCGGGACGTACCACTGCCGGATCCCTTTCTGATGGAGCCTATAGTTTGGAGATAATGGAGTATTTCATCCACTAGTTCTCCCCTCGAAGTTAGAACCAATTGGTGATCAACCCAATGATATCTAACCGTGCGCACAGCCCCTCGATTAGCGTGTTAGACCAACCGAAAGACCCGATCGTAAACATAAGAGCCTTAAACATGTAATCACGCATCAAAACATTTTTCATGGATAATCCCACATTGTAGAGCTTACTAACTCAAAATAATATTTTGAAAATATAATAAAGCCCACCTGATTATTTGAGATTCCACAGTTAACCAAATCCTTGCTTTTAATTCGGCCTTCGACTAAATCCTACTAATAAGCCTTAAAATATGATAATTATAACTTTAATGGATAGCAAAGTATTGTCTCAAAGTATGGATTGTTAGGAGGAAACAATGGAAGTCGCCTATTTATAGGACAAAGGGTATAGCATAGGCTTGCTTAGTCATTCATAGGCTAAATTACTCACCAACCTATGCAAATTATAGAAATACACGTGTAGATTTCTATACATGTATATATGTAAGACATGCATGCACATCATTTATTTTAATATTTCATCTCATAAATGTGTATGACTTATCTATTATTAATAAATGAATATAATATATAATTTTTCATGCATGGTAACATTATATATATATATATATATATATGTATACGTATTTATATAATTAGATTATTATCTTTTGTAAATATATCCCAAATTCTTGTATAATATTTATTTTGTAAATATTATTCATGCAAAAATACATTTTCTAAATTGAAATTCTTTTGAGAAATATAGAAAATTTGAAATTCTTAGAAGACTAATGAATTTGGGATATTACAGATTGAGTCTAATTTGTGATTGAGTCTTGATGTGTGATCTAGTCTTCATGTATTCCCCACTTAGGAATTTGTTTGAAATTGAGCTTATAAGCATGTGACTTAGGATTGATTCGAATGATTTGATGATGGAGTATTTAGTTGTTGGAATTGATTTGAGCATGAGTTAAATTGGTTTAATCTTGAGTTGTGATATGTTATGATTCGATGAATTATGGGGCATGAATTGATTTGAGTTTTGAGGAAAATGATTAATGATTTTGGATGAGTGATAAATCTAGATTATTGCAACTTTGGATTGCTAGTTTACTTTCCCCTTAATTAAAAAAAAAAAAAAAAAAAAAAAAAAAAAAAAAAAAAAAAAAAGAAAGAAAGAAAAAAGAGTTGTGTTTATTTGAATAAAAGAGTTGATAGGATTCTGCTTCTCTTACTTGGGACGTATGAAAATACTAGAGTAATGAGCATGAGAAATCACATGAAAAGGCTTCGAGAGACCCTCGAATGATTAAATTTCATGAATTATGTCCTAAATGATACTCGTTTATGTTAGAATAATGTGTTCGTAGGCATTCTACTCCTCTTGACAATGAGTACGGGAAACCGCACTAGGAGGCTCGATGTGACCCATCGATGATTAAACCTAGTGAATTATGTGCCAAAAACGTTCACTTGTTTAAAAAAAAAAGAAAAAAAAAAGGAGTTCTATGTATATTTGAGTTGAATAAAAGGGGAAGTAAGCTAGAAGTCTAAGTTATGGTGATTCTAGATATTTGTGAGATGTGTGTATCATTGTTTTTCCTCTTACTTGGATCGATTTATAAGCCACATAGTTTGTTGATGATGATTGTTCGTAACTTGGGATTAAGGTGATTTCGTTCGTTGCTTGTCGATTCCGGTGATTAAATGTTCTATGATTTGGATTGTTTGAGTTGAATCTAAGTTGTGTGATTATATTGCTTGAGGACAAGCAAAGGTCTAAGTGTGGGGGATTTTGATTGGTGTTTAGATGTTAGGTTTTCCGTTATGTTTTCGTGTCCGTGTTCATTGTGTTTTCATGTCTTTTCGTGTGTCTTTTGCTATGATTCGGTTGTTTGGAGCTTTGGTTATTGTAGGAGTAAAGGGTGAGAAATTGGAGGAAAACGGGACGAAAAGTGCATGAAGTGAAGGAAGAATCGTGAGGACCATATTTGAATCTGGCCGATCGGCCAAACCTGGCTTGGAACTTGGACGATCGGCCAAGTGCTTATGTTCGAGGATTTTTCAGTGCCGGATCTGGACGATCAGCCAAGTTCTTTACAAATCTGGACGATCGTCCAGATGTCCGCGTCCAGGATTTTGTTTCCTTATATAATTAGGTTTTCTACCTAATATAAATACTAGTACTTTGGGACGAATTTGTATCAACTTTTACCTTCCTTTAGCTTTAGTTTTCGCATTCAAACACTTTAGATTAGCTTTCTTTTGTTCGGATCCGAATTCTTCGTTCGTTGCAATTTAATTCAAGACTACTTTCTTATTTTGCGTTCTTCGTTTAACTTTCGTAAGTTCTTTTATTGCTTTCGTTTATTTGCTTTATTTGCTTTCTTTCGTTCTAGATTCGATTTCCTAATTGCTTCGTTTAATTTTCTTAGTTTAATTTCGTTCGTTCGGTTTTCAAGTTCTAGTTTAGATTCGTTTTACTTAAGCTTTCAATTCTCTCGTTTTTAAAAGTTCTTAGAGTTAGATTTATTTATTTAATTTCCAGATTTTCAGATTTAGATTAATCATGTCTAGATTCGTTTTTGTTTTCTTCGTTGCTTTCTTTATTGATTTCTTTTCGATTCTTGCCTAGGTAGATTAATCGTTTTATTTTAGTTTAATTCTTAGATCTATTTCTTTCTCTCTAGATTAGTTATTTACTTGCTTTGATTTATTGCTTTGATTTATTTTATTGCCTAGGATTTAAAAACCAAAAACCCCAAAATATTCTTTACTTGCTTTCTTAGTTTTAGGCTAGATTAGATTTTTACTACATAATTATTTGCCCTGCTAAGTTTTCCTTCGAGATTCAACATTGGGTTTTACTTGCTAGTGCTACGATAGGATTTTGTTCTATTGCAAACACTTTTTGGTGAAACAGTTTTCTCAATCAAACAAGTAATGTAAGCCCCAATTCAAGTAAACAATGCAAGAAAAAGTATGTAAGTAAAGAACGAGTAGTGAAAATTCAATAAAAACAAGCAAGGTTTCAAACGATTTTCGGTGTGATTAGGCTAAGGACTAGATTAGTGATGTATCAAACCATTTTAATTCCTTTGAGTGGCATTCTTACATAAATCAAGCTATCTCATCCTCTCAAGACTTGATAACTAGTGGATTGAATAACATATTTACCATTCTAAACAAATTACCAACTCCTAAAAGCACAATACCTACTAACTAACAATCATTCACATAATTCTTACTAGGAACAATGCAAAATCAAAGTTAGCTAATATGAGCAAGGATTCATGCCAAGTGCTACGAATGGAAGCTTACTAGGTATTCCATCAAACACCTTGTATGCATCAATGGTTGTCAATCATTTATGCAATTAAATTCAATCAAATCCAAGGGCAACTCAAAGGAAAGGTAGACCCACATAAAAAACCATCACATCCTAGCCTAATCCACACCATCCATCATTTGAAACCTCTAAGAGATCTAGCTACTTATGGATCCAACAATCAAACCACCAACAATAAGAGAAATCATAATAGAAATGACAAGGAAATTAAATGAAATATAAATCTTCAATAGATCTTCAAAGATCAAGCATAATCCTCTTGGGAGATTCAAAAATTCATAAATGGAAAGAGGGAAAATGACTAGGGTTCTAATGTAAATGCTAAGTGTGGATCACCATGTGTCTCATGTACCAAAAGAGGAAAATAAATATGTATTTATAGTTTTCCCACAAGTTGGGGCCAAATTGCAATAAGTAGAAAATGGTGTAGAGAAGGTGGGGTAAAAACTGTAATTTCCGGAATTTAAGTTCAAGGGTTTGTGTGTGTTTTTCGGCCTCTTTGACTCTCTGCGTACTCGTACGGTTTTGGCTCGTTCTCTCTCGTCCGACCTTGGAAAAATAATCCGCGAAGTGCTACGGCTTCCTCTTTCGATACTCTTCGACATAGGATGATTTGCATATACACAGAAAATTGCTACAGTACCTGAAAAGTACACGGAAACGGAGAGAAAAACGATAGAATATAGAAAACGCATAAGTTGTGAAACCTATCATTTCCTATCCATTTGAGCACATAATACAACCAAAACACGCATCGAGATGCACTCTAAAGCATGCTAAATATGTGGTTATCACTGCCATCAATTGAGCTCACAAATGCCGCAATCACCATCACTACAGAATCTTGATCGCCATTTTTTATTTCCCCTCTCCCTTTCTCTCTCTCTAATTATCGAATTATATGATGTTTTTGTTGAGTGAAGAAGATGAATGTGCAACTCCGATTTATATAGGCTCCTACAATTGAGTTAATCATCCTGAATTCGTATTTCCCCTCCACTAGAATTTTATTTAAATAACAAAGTAATTCTTCTCTTCGGCGGACATTTATCGAACACTTGACGTGCGCATATATCTATGATAATAATAAATGAACTCTCTCTCTCTCTCTGTGTGTGTGTGTACACGACGTAGACCCTAAACTGTCTACCGAGTTGTGATTATGTAATGCTAAGTCGAGCACCACATTTCGTTGCCCGTGTGATTGCATGACCACGACCCTCCCTAATCGTGGTCGTGCAATGGCCCGTCGGTCCCTCCCCTCGCACGTCGTGGCCCTGTGTTTCTAGTGTCGTACGAGTGCACGACCACGACCTCCTTAAGTCGTGGTTGTGCATTAGCACGTTGCGACATTGTGTCCCCCAGCCATGCGAGTGCACGACCACGATAGCCTCAAGTCATGGTTGTGCATTGTGCACACTTTGCCCGTGGCACGAGTGCACGACCGGATTACATGACCTGTAGTCATGTAAACATCGCAAGTCGTGTAATTTACTTAAAGGGCAAATATGTCATTTATACAAAAAGTGGCTTAAATTTACATATTTTTTTATGAGTGGCTAAAATTTACCTTTACTTTATCAAAATGACTATTTTCGTGTATTAGTTCTTAATTGTTATTAATACCTGTCGGGGCTTGGCTTTTTTTTTTTTTTTTGATCGGGCAAATGTTACTTGTTAGGTTAGATGTTAGTACACCAAACTCCCATCCCAAACTCCACGAAATACTCGAAGCCACCTTATATTGGGGTTTTTTTTTTTTTTTTTTTTGATCGGGCAAATGTTACTTGTTAGGTTAGATGTTAGTACACCAAACTCTCATCCCAAACTCCAAGAAATACTCGAAGCCACCTTATATCTCAAAATTCGCTCCCACAAAGGATCGTACCTGGGTCCCTCATTAAAGAGAGGAGCCCGATGGCCAGGTGCGCTAAGTCACCTGGTTACGCCACTGTTTACAATGATACTCTTTAAATATCACTTTAACACATTATCACCACATACCACCACACATTTCACGCATCAACCATATTATATTATATCCGGTCCCACCTCTCCGAAATCTAAATATCATGAATTAAGGGAGTATTATTTACTTATACTCCATCCGTCCCACTTCACTAGTTCTGTTGTTTTACGACACGGGATATTATGCGCAAATGTTAAAAGAGAAAATTAAATGATCTATATTGAAAAGTAAGAATTAATTATTTTTATTTTAAGAAACATGACTAGTGAAATGGGACGGAGGTAGTATTAAACAACAAAAGACATGACATTGAAATCGACGGCAGGTTTTAACTTTAGTACATTCATAAAATTTTAGACAAATTAAATCGACTGTGTGTAATTTCGGTGGGAGGCATTTATATGTCTGGAAATTGTTTTGCCTAGGAAGAGAACGCCCAAATAATAATGGCTGCCCAAACGTTACGCACCAACTCATCCATTTTGATCCATTTTAACATCAAATCTCCTCCAATTTCCATAGGAAATTTTGGTCGGTTTGCTCCACCGCGCGCGGGGCGTAAATTATCAGTGCACTGCTCGGAAAACCAAACTAAGATTTTGAGGACTTGCAAGAATTGCAAAACCCAGTTCGATCCTCTGCTCAACAATCCCCGCGCTTGCCGATTTCACACTGCTCATTTTGGGGGTTTACTCTCTCTCTCTCTTAAATTGAACTTGATTATCAGTCGTTTGTATTTTGTACTTTTATTTGAGTTTTTGTAGCATTTATGTCGTTGCCTTTTATTCCCCCTTTTCCCCACGGTTGGTTTATGTCACCCCTCGTTTTGATTTAGGGAAGGGACTGTTTTCTTGATTTTGTTTGCTTTCAAGCGGTATATAGCTGCGCGGTTATCGCTCTTCACATAGAACAAAAAGATGCATTCATTAATCAAGAGAATAATTCTATTTCAATTCAGTGCCAATTTTTTTGTGCTGAAAGGGGGTGAAATTTGTTTGTCCTACTCCTTTCGCGCACCATTTCTGCGTTCAAGCACCAATGCCCTTGTCGTTCGGCAAAATTAAAGCAGTACTGATCTCGAAGAATGCATAATGGTGAATGACTGGCATATTAGCAATCAAGAAGCTTTAGGCTTCTGAAAAAAATCTGAACTTTGTGGATGCCTAGGAGGGTTTTGTGGCAATCCCGTTTCTATCTAATACTAGTTTGCTTCTTGTTCTACTTCGTGAGGCAATAAGGCCTGATGTGCTGGTTAATACTTTTCATGTTGCTCAGGAGAAACTAAGAGAAAGTTTGAGAGCGTATATACAGGCGGCACCATGGGTACTCCTGATTCAGGAAAGGTTTACCAATATTGGCATTGTTGTGGTTCTGAGGATCCCTTTGATCTGGGATGCACTGCCGCACCTCACTCTTCGTATGACGATTGAATATGCACCTGTAAGTGTACTGAATTTAGGAATATTTTGTTATTATTCTCATGGAGTACCTGCAATTACTTTCCTGTGTTACTCTGTCTATGTCGCCCTTACTCTTAAAACGTAAAGCATTTTCATATTGGGTCCCCTATGAAACAATAGAAATAAGCATTCTAGCTGTCTCACATGGTTTCTTTTTTCTATAGTTTATAATCAATTTGCAGTAACCATGAGTTTCATGTTTGGTGAAACAAAGCTTGCAAAACACTCTCAATATGTCTCGAAATTTGTGTGCCTTCTCTAGTATTCAAGCTAAATGGACAAATGAAAAATTAGGGTAGATAGTTGAATGTTAAGATGCCTCGTCATTGATGTATATATTTTTTCTCAAGCATTTTCTTTTCATCATAGGGCCCTTACAAAAGAAGGAAACCGAACCTTAGCCTTTTCCTCTTGTTCTTTCTCTACCACTTTTGCTTCCAGATTTGCAGTAGTAGAATATAAGGTTTGCACTAGGTTAATGTTAAACATACAAAATGCTCACGACGTGTCTCAAAACATGTGAGTTTCGTCTGTATTAATTTAGTGTTTAAGCTGAGACCACTATATGCCACAGCGTCGTTGGTGATTATTGAAGCTATAAATTGGAAATGTTTGAAAACTATGACTTGGGAATGTAAGAAACAGATTGTGGAAGCATTTGTGTCATCAACAATTTGACTTGAGCTTCAATACTTGCAGCAAAAACTATAATCAGTGTTAGATTCATAGACACTATTGGTTTCATTCATGAATAACTTTTTTTTTTTTTTTTTTTTTAAAAAATGTTATTGGGCCCTGACTTGTAGATTCCAGGTATAGCAGCATGTGCATACTACACTATTATATGATTGCTATATTGTGCAAGGAGTGTGACTTGCATGTTCCGTGTTATTAGCTGTTCTTCATGAATGAAGTGGTTGGGCCTTATTATATTTTGGTATAAATGGTTGGAAGTTCTGGATTGCAGGAATATACGTTTTGTTCAGTAGGAAGAAGAATTTTGGGGAAGATGAAGTGTAATATAATCTTCTGAATGTGATGAGAACTCGTTCACGTTCTTTAACGCTGTGGTAAAGCATTGAACGAGTTCCTTGTACGTTGTGTAAATTAGTTTAATCCAAAAATCTGTTCTCTTCTGGCTACCATCGCTCTAGCTGAGCATGTTCCTATTTTTACGATCCCATTTTGGTTTGTGATGTAGTTACGTAGTATCTTCGAGTATTTTTTGATTTACCTCATTGCGTTCGAAGGAAAGAAGAACATAAGGCCGGTGAATTATTTCTTATTTTTCGACCAATAAATCTGGGTCGTACAACAGTTCATAAGCTCAACCAATTGTGTGGAAACAATCCTGACTCCTAACTATCTGTGAGTGTGGTAAGTGTATGTTGATGGTTTTCTTCTTGTTTTGGCCGCTTCCTTCTAATAATGCAGTTACCAGTTAGCCTTTCTAAGTGTACTCTTGTTCTAGATTGAGTTGTATCGCAAACTAGTCAAAGCTCGATTATAAGAAAATTCTTTTTTATTCACTGTTTACTAAACGAGCCGAGCTAGAGAACTCCAGCTGAGCGTAGTGAAGATTGTGGGTGAAATTAAAGGGAGACTTTGGAACCGATTTCTTTTAGTGATTGACAAGTTGATCCTAGGAGTTTACTTATATGTGGTAGATTTTGCTATATACTATGTAACTTTTTTTTTTGTGAGTACTCCGAATACATGCCATAATATATGATCAACCTCTAAAGCAATATGATATCATATTTTTTCCGTCCTAACAAACTCAGCGTGTTTTAAATGTACGTAAAAAAAAATAATAAAACCACATAATTTCGTCGACATATTCTCAATCGTAAGCAAATAACAATTTAGAATAGATTACAAGATAAATGGTAAGGGAAAAAATAGCAACTATATGTTGCCAGAAGAGAAGCGCCGATGCCTCCTTGGCGCCGTATCCCCTCAAACTTCCCACTGCCCCCAACAAGATGGCACTAGGCGTAGCGTACTGCATCATAAGCACCAACTTATACATGTCATCCCCCACTACCAACATTCCTAATCTATCACTCAAAGTAACCACCCCTATCCCGACTAACGGGAGAACCAAAAGTCTTGCGACGACGATCCCGATCGTAGTTCGAATCCCAAGTCTCGACTCATTAGGCCCCTCCGCTAGCATTCCGCCGAGAACCAGCATTACCGATGGAACCATTGCTTCCGACATCATTTCGAGGCTGTCGGTGATGAACGCTAGAGGCGCATCGTCACCGTATATAACCGGTTTCACTATAGGAACCATACCGACGACAATAGCCAGAACCGTCGCAAATATCGGCGGCTGGAGAATGTGACGGAACGGAGTTCTTTCGGCGACGATCCTGATTCTTTTCAGCATCTGTGGCTCTGCCAAACATCGAATCGATTTAGGACTACAAGAGCTCCCTTCCTCCTCTATATCGTCGCCGTCGTTAGAGAAAACTCTGGCGATCAAAGGCGTCTTACAATGCTCCGTCTCTCTTTCGTCCACACCGGGCCACTCTGCTTCCACAAGGAGCGGTCTACTGAGATCGTTCGTCGTTAGATGCTCCTCGATCTCGGCCCCGTCCTCGACTACTATGTGGTAGTAATCGGAGGGCGGCTCCATCATGTGGTACACGAGTGTGCAGACAAGAAGCACGGCCACCCATTGCGCGAAGCAGACGTAGGCCGTGCCCTTGTTTGCACACTCGGGCCCGAACTGGGAGTCGCCGTCCTGGCACACGGAGGCCACGACGGCGAGGGGGAGGTTGCCGGTGTTGCCGAACGCAGTCATGATGATAGTGAGCCTGACAAACTCCGGCGGAGGGTGGCAGATCCCGACGACCAGCAGCCCCAGAAAGCAGCCGGCGGCGGTGCTGATTACGACGTTGACCGGTATGAACCACCAGTTGATGAAATTGTGGAGAGTTATGGTTTGGCCGAGATTGATGAATATCAAACAAGGCAAGAACAGCACGAAAACAAGCCGGCTGAGAAGCTTGAATGCTGCTTTCGGAACCAGCTGCGTCTTCGGGTGGGCGAGAACCGATCCGATGACGGTTAGAGTGATGAGCTTCAACAGTGGAACAACGGAGTGAATTACATATGCAATTCCATTTGCCGTCGCCATTGAGATTAATGAAAATTTTAAAATATTCCGAATTGAGTAGGCAAGATTATGCACAGGTACGGTTTTAAAATTTTGGAGTTTTCAAGAATCTCTAAAATTCGGAACTACGGAAAGTGTTGCTATAAGATATGTATGGAGGTTTATGCAAAAATGATCAAATCTATGGAAAAAACCCCAAAATTATTACTTTAAAAAAAAACCCAAAAATTATGGAAACTCCCTAGAATGCCCAATGAAGACAAGTATCAACATTTTTGGGGAAAAAATGGCATGCAATAATCGAAGTACAATTAACAATTTTCATAATTTGAGATGGACGATAAGAAAATATTTAAGCCTCTGTCACGTCCAATGTTATAAAAAACGGCCTAGGCGGCCGCCTAGGCGCTAGTCGGCGCCGTGCCGTCCCGTTTTTTGGCTAGGCGGCCCGGGCTAGGCGGCCGCCTAGGCGCTAGGCGGCCGCCTAGGCGGCCAAGTCGGGCTAGGCGGCCGCCTAGGCGCCCAAGTCGAGCTAGGCGGGTTGGGTTGTCTAGGCGGGTTGGGGAAAAAGTTAGGGTGTATTACAAATTTACAATTACATTTAAAAATTAAAAATCAACTCTCCTTCATCCATCTTGTATATTACAAATTATAAGAATGACGAAATTGAAGATTAGATTACATATTTACATGTAATAGACTAATTTATCGATTTTATGTTTAAATTTGTGGTAAAGTTTCGACTATACATTTTAATTGAATGACTATTGATATATGAATTTTGAACCATATTAATTTGCAATTATATATTTGCATTGTTGAGATGAAATTAGATAATATGTACTTTGGATAGTGAAAATTTTAATATTTTTATTTGGGAATATTAGGAAAATAATAATAAATAAGTATAAAATACGAATCCGTCTAGGCGGCGCCTAGGCGGCTAGGCGCTAGTCGGCCCTTCGCCGCCCGACTAGCGCCTAGCGTTTTTTAAAACACTGGTCACGTCCTAGTTAATGCATTTTAAATATATATGAAGTGAAAAATAATAGATACATGTTAACTGGGATGAGAGGGAAGGAGTATTAATGAACAGGAAACTTATTGCACCTGTTGGAAAATTAAAACGACATGATGCGATTAACGACTGAAAAGTGAAAAACTGAGGGTTGTACACTGTTAATTGGCGAAAAACTTATTTTAACAGTTGAAAAATAAAAACAATAATTATAAAAAAGATAAATACCAAGTATGATCTAACTAAATAATTAAAAGTTGAAATTTCATTCGTGTGAATGTGTGATAACGGAGAGAAAGAAACCATTGAATAATGAAAAAAAAAAAAAAAATTCATTGTCCCCAAAGAGTTTATAGGGTATGTTGAATTGTAATAATTTTGTGCAATTTTTATATAATTATGAAAGTGGGCATTTTTCATTTTTACTTGTGAGATATTGGTTAGTGTAAAAAAAAAAAAAAAAAAAAAAACTAATCTATCCACCATGGACACATTTAACATGCCTACTGTTAAGGTTATAGTATTATGTCAATTTCTTCTATTCGGATTTCAAATTTTTTAATAAGTCAGAATTTACATTTAAATCATAGTATATATTATTGTCACGATATTCATATATATATATTAAGCGTGTCTATACTGAACAGATGATCATTACTCTAAGGCCTTGTTTGGTAGATAAGATTAGATAAGGTGGGATAAAATAAAAATTATCTTGGGTTCTTAGGATAAAAATTATCTTGGGGGAGAGGTGGGATAAGAAATAGGGAAAATGTAGTGTTTTTATCCCAGGTCTCACCCTTATCACGGACCCCCGTGATAAGTTATCTTGGCTACCAAACATTGGATAAGCCCAGATAAATTTCCTTATTCTGGCATATCTCGTCTACCAAACAGACCCTAAATATAAATGTCAATGAATATGTAAAGTGTGTTCAGATTAATGCTAGTTCTAGCGAGATCTTTTCTTCTCCAAATGGCATATCTGAATTTCTTAATATATGTGTCCTTGTCGAAGAAATACGCAATCAAATCGAGTTTTAGCAGTAGGTAACCGGTCGTGTCACCGTCGACGTTTCTCACTTCTTTTCTTCTTCTTATTTTTTAAAGTATATTTGACTTTGGTAGACGAATGATCATTAACGATCATTTAATTATCAACATCTCATTAATCATGAGTATAGGTAGTGGGGCTAATGAATTGTATTTCAAAATTTTGGATTCTTATTGACGTAGATGGAGTTGATTAATACTCCATAATACTCCCTCCGTCCCACTTCACTTGTCCTCTTTCTTTTCAGCACGGGATTTTATGCGTAGTGTTAAATTGAAAAAGTAAGGGGTCCACATCAAAAAGTAAGGGTTAATTTTTGCCTTTTAAGGAAAGAGAACAAATAAAGTGGGACGGACAAAAATAGTATTGAGGACAAGTGAAGTGGGACGGAGGGAGTACTAGATGGTATGTGTAACTAGGGGACAGTTATACTATACACTAGAATTGTACTAATGCGATAATGCGATGCAGGGGTTTGATCGATAAATAGTATAGTTAAAACAATCCTAATTTTATTTTAATTAATTATTATTTTTATTTTTATAAAACAACATGAAGGTACTAGATTGTGCAATTAGACTAAATGATCTTGAACGTGTTCTTGAAGAAGTACTTGAATAGAAGAACTATAAAAGCAATAAAGAACACAAATGTTTGATAACCCAGTTCGGTGATAACGCACATACGTCTGGGGACAAAATCTGAGAGAATCAATCCACTATAATGAGGTAGAGAGACAGTACAAGAATTACACAAAGGACTCCACCTTATGTCACCTCCTTTTCCCGATTACAACTCCCCTTATACGTGAATTGAATAAACTAAGAAACACACTCTTAATGAACAATAAGAATGGTTCTGAATCTAAACTCAGACTCGACACAACAAGAATTCTGGTGAATCTTGTTGAAAAGAAATACACACTCTCACAAAGAAACTTGCAGATGCAAGAAACAACAAACTCTCATACACAGAAACTCAAGAGCGGCGAACATATTCTGCGATCTTCTTCAAGAAATACACACTCTCACAAAGAAACTTGCAGATGCAAGAAACAACAAACTCTCATACACAGAAACTCAAGAGCGGCGAACATATTCTGCGATCTTCTTCTGTATATATACGCTGTAGGAATGGCGCAAATATGCCCTACAAGATCTTCATGCATATCTTCATGATATGGTAATATCTCATATATATCCCAAAATAAATCTCCGTAATAATATTGAATAATAATATTCAATAATTAATTCTTTCATGCAATTTATACGTGAGCAGCACAGCGGAATCTTCGAGCATAAATAGCCAACACTAATACATCAAAATATTGCATACGCATTGCCATAACAATCTTCCCCTTTGACATTTATGCATTCAAAATAAATTGCATGCACTTCAGCGCAGAAGAACACAGTTCTTCAATCAGGAACAAAAACAAGCACATTCTTAAGATCATCACTGTACTTTTTAAATCTGATAACAGATACTCCCCCCGTCTCAATATTTCTAAAGCATTTCATTTGGGCACGGGATTTAAAACGAGAGTAGTTAGTGTGTTAAATGTATTGTGTTTAGAGATGTAGTGTAATTTATATGTTATAGAGATATTTATATTATGTAATTAATTAATAAAATTTTAAAAGCTATTTTTTTTTATTGTACTGTAATTAATTTATACAATTAATGTTACAAAAAAATCATTTTTTTTTAAAAAAAAAAGAAAATTTGGTTTTTGTTGGTTACGAAATTTTTTTTTTTTCCGTTTTTTAAATTTGTTTTTCCAAATTACTGTTAAAAAAAGTTATTTTTAAATTTTTTTTACTATAATTAAAAAAAATTGACAATAATTATTTTTTTTAAAAAAAAAACTTTAATTAATTAAAATTCGTTTACAAAAAAAATAATTAAGTAAAAATAATTAGTCAAATTAAGTGTAATAAGGGATTTACTAAATGTACCACTTAAGGACTAATTACTTCCCAAAAAGGAAATGTGTCAGAAATAGTGAGACGGCTCAATAAGGAAATTGCTTCAGAAATAGCGAGACGGAGGGAGTACAATTCTTCAAACACAAGCAGATATAAGTACATCATCAAGATCATAAACGTACTTGTGCAATCTAATAACTCAGATCACTTGCTCCCCTTCAAACATATAATAGACATAACAAATGGTAGGCAAGTAGCGCACCCACAATACCAAAACCAATGTTAGATCTAAACAAATCCACCAAAACACACCAATCGAGAACCAAACATTATCAACTGATCACCATCACTGAATTTACTGCCTTCAAGCCATAACTCAACCATAACACAAGACTGAACCATGCAAAGCAAACCCAAGCATCAGTTTTCTCACAAACTCAACACAAAAGTCAGAAGACAATCTCACAAATCAGAATGCAAACTCACCCCCCCTGCAACAAACAACTCATCCTGCATGCTTTCCTCCCCCTTTTTGGATGCATAAATCCAAAGAAGAATATCCAAAGAAAAACTCTCCCTTAATCCAAACTCTCCCCCTGGAACGTCATTGAGACCACAAACTATACTCAACAAGAGAGACATAACTTTCTCTACAGAGACAAGATCTGTAGGAGCATCTTCAGGAACAATTCCAGAACATTAGTAAAAACCACGACATTTCCCTCCAAAGACACCAATATCATCATTGCCACGTTGCCCACTAGATTAGAATCATCAAACCTCAGTTCCATAGGAGCAATAGAAGCAATGAGAGAAGCACCCTGTGCAGATATGAATACAACAACCTCTTTAGATGCTAGAATCCACATGAGCTTTTTCATCAGCAGTGTTACCATCAACATCAAACTCAACGCTGACAAGATTAACTATCACTTCAGTACCTTCAGTGGTAGTCCAAGCACACAAATAAACACCAGCAATATCTACCCCAAGCTCAAATCATCTTTATCAAAATCGATGAGCATTCAACCATTCTCAAGAGAACACTTCAAATTTAAAGAATCTTCTCATGATTCAGCAATACTCCTTCATCAATCTACATTCAATCAATTCTGAAGCCAACTCCCAAGTCATCCATAGAGATATAACATTGCAACACTTGATTCAAAAATCAATTTATTCTTCCAAGATACGAGATCCATCTGAATTCAAAACATCATATTCTCTATATCCAGTGAGCCCAAAAACCAAGAGCCTAGTTTGCAAATCACGTGCCATTACAAAGCACCAACTCAGGCAACATCAAAACCAACCACATAGCAGTAACAATCTGGCAATAAGTTAGTCTTTAATCGAAGACAAACAATCTGGCAAGACATAGAGCTTCAGGATCCAAGAGAAGAGCATCTCATAACACATGACAAACCAACAAGTACACAACATGAACCATAGGAGAGACAAATGCAAGGAAATCCATGATACATTTGCTGGCAATAAGTTCCACATCAAGAACATCTCGAAGAACAATTGTTGCACTTGCATCTTTCGCAACAGAAACATAGTTTATAGAGCACGTAGTTTCTGACACAGCTTCACCATGGGGATCAACTCATAATTCAAAAGCCTTAATGAATATACCAGCCCGATGCTCAATGTCAATATAATCAATTATGAGCATTCTCTCTTCAACTGATTCTCTCAAATAATGGTACTTGATACCAGCCTCCATGCGACTCACTTCAGATTGAAATTGAATCCCAACACATACTCCAACACTGTAACAAAGACCAGACCTGTTGGAAGTGAAATAGAGAACATTTTCTATCATGTTTTTGCATACAAGATGATCTACGAGAACATCTTTAGGATCATCTGTTAGCTTGAATGCGATACTCATGGGAAGTTCCTTAGCGAACTTTCCAATGCTAGCCACTTCACAAAATCCTTGGCATATGTATTGTGAGTAACAATGGACCTTTCACTTGATTGTTTCACTAGAAGATTAAAAATCAGATTAATATCTCCAAGCATACTCATGTCAGATACCCTTTTCATAAGCTTTACAAACTCATCATCTACCATGGCTGGTGAGTGTGATCCAAATAAAGGATCATTCACATGGACTTGTATCAACTTAACACGTGTCTGACTCGTTTTCACAGACATGATCATATCTGCACCCCTTAGTTTGCAGCCATTCAACAAACAAACTCTGACAGTCGATCATACTCAACCTGGGGAACTTGCTTCTTAATTGGAGTTTCTACTCCATCATTCAATCTTCCAATAACATCTGCAACTGCATTATCCTTGTGAACCTGAGTCAACTTATTATTGTTGGCTTCATCAACAACTTGAACCTCTTCCTTCATATTTTCAGATTTACTTTCCTCAAGTACATCTTTAGGAACAACTGTTCTGATCAACTTGACATGCTTTTCCTTTTCACAAGTCATGGTCATGTCCAGAGTTTTGTGGGTAGAATGGATATGCCTTCTACTCACGCAAGGACCACATAGGTCATCTTGTCCAATATTCAGCTTAGGAATTCCAACAGTCGCTTCATTTTCAACAAGATAACGATATTCTGCAGACCGAAATAGAGAGAGTGTTGATAATTGAGGAGTTGTGCTTATTTATATCTCAAATCACCCGTTGTTCGAATCGTTGTAGATAGAAAATAAGATAGAGAGGATTAACATATCTCAAATATTGATTGGTGTCTAGATGTTAGGTTTTTCGTTATGTTTTCGTGTCCGTTTTCATTGTGTTTTTGTGTCTTTTCGTGTGTCTTTTACTATGATTCGTTTGTTTGGAGCTTTGGTTATTGTAGGAGTAAAAGGTGAGAAATTGGAGGAAAACGGGACGAAAAGTGCATGAAGTGAAAGAAGAATCATATGGACCAGTTTCGGGTCTGGCCGATCGGCCAAACTTGGCTTGGAATCTGGACGATCGGCCAAGTGCTGCGAGCGTGGATCACCAGTGCCTGATCTGGACGATCGGCCAAGTCTTTAACAAATCTGGACGATCGTCCAGATGTCCGATGCCAACTTTTATTTCCTTATATAATTAGGTTTTCTACCTAATATAAATACTAGTACTTTGGGACGAATTTGTATCAACTTTTACCTTCCTTTAGCTTTAGTTTTTATATTCAAACACTTTAGATTAGCTTTTTATTGTTCGAATCCGAATTCTTCGTTCGTTGCAATTTAATTCAAGTCTTCTTCGTTTAATTCAAGTTCTTCGTTCTTCGTCTAAATTTCGTAAGTTATTTTATTGCTTTCGTTTATTAGTTTTAATTGCTTGCTTTCGTTCTAGATTCGATTTCTTAATTGCCTCGTTTAATTTCCTTAGTTTAATTTCGTTCGTTCGATTTCAAGTTCTAGTTTAGATTCGTTTTTCTTTGCGTCCGATTCTCTCGTTTTTCAAAGTTCTCATAGTTAGATTTATTTGCCTTTTATTTCCAGATTTCATTAATCATGTCTAGAGTAGTTTATGCTTTCTTCGTTGTTTTCCTTATTGTTTTCTCTTCGATTCTTGCCTAGGTAGTTAAATCGTTTTATTTTAGTTTAATTCTTAGATTTATTTCTTGTTTTTAGATTAGTTATTTACTTGCTTTTATTTATTGCTTTGATTTATTTTCTTGTCTAGGTTTTAAAACAAAAACCCAAAAATATTCTTTACTTGCTTTCTTAGTTTAGGATTTTACTACATAATTAATTGCCCTGCTAAGTTTTCCTTCGAGATTCGACATTGGGTTTTACTTGCTAGTGCTACGATAGGATTTCGTTCTATTGCGAACACTTTTTGGTGAAACAAATTTTTGGCGCCGTTGCCGGGGAAAACTTTAGGCTATTTAATTGTGTAGTATTTTCTTTTATTTTTATTTTTATTTTTATTTTTGTTCGATTTCTTTTCCCTTCCACTCGGTGCGTTTAATCCGTTTGTTGAGTGTTGTGTATGCAAGGTCGTCAAAGTCTCTAAAGGAATTTGACACCTCACATCGACGACATCAATAGGAGAAGGCGATCTTTACTACGACGAAGGAAGAAGTAGACGAGAGTTCGAAGCAATGGCACAAAAGATGGGAGATTTCGCTCGTCCCACCTTCACCGCCACCACTTCGGCAATTGTCCTAACCACCGAGGTTAGGAATTATGAGCTTAAACCGCACCACTTGGCTTTGCTCCCTACCTACTACGGGCTTCCCAACGAAGATGCTCTTACGTTCATTCGCGAATATTGCACTATGTTGCAAAATTTTCCATTGGGAGAGCTTTCGGAGGATGACTTGAAGATGAAGTGTTTCCAATACACATTGAAGGATAGAGCAAAGTCATGGTATCTCACTCTCCCGGCCAACTCTCTTACAACTTGGAATGCGGTGTGCGAGAAGTTTATGATGAAATACTACCCCAACCGCAAGACACAAGAGGTGCGATCGAAGATCATGAGTTTTGCTCAAGGAGCCGATGAGCCGTTTCATGAGGCTTGGGAGAGATTCCAATAATTGTTGCAGCAGTGCCCTCACCATCAAATGGCGTCCGAGATGCTTTGGAAATATTTCTACGGTTCTCTAATTCAAACTTGCCAATTCATGATGGATAGCTCGGCCGGAGGAAACATCGGAGTGAAGACGGCCGATGAGTTGAGGATGATCTTTGAGACTCTTGCTTCAAGCTCTCAACAAAAGTCATCTCGGCCAAGGATGATGGAGGCTAGTGTGGTCACTATTAGCCCGGATTTGACGAAGCAATTGGCCGATATGATGAGGGATCTCCAAGAACTCAAGATGAAGACTCCACTTACCCCTTCGGAGCCTTGTGGTATGTGTGGACTAGTAGGCCATGTCATCGACGAGTGCACTAGGAAGGCCGAGCTTACTTACGAAGGAGGAGCCGAAGTCTACGCAGCACAAGGATACCCACCACCGCCATATGCTCAACAATTTTCTCACCAACAACCATTCTACCCTCCCCAACATTCTTACTATCCACCGCCGCAGTTCTACCTACCTCCACTTCAACAATCTCCACTTGATGAGGCTAGTTTCGCCGCATTTATGCATGAGAGCAAGTTGGCCCGTGAAGCGCAAGATGCCACGATTAGACGCCTTGAGACCACTATTGGACATATTTTTGGAGGAGTTAATGAGTTAAAGAAGCACCAAATGGGAAGCCTAGCCAACCCAAACAAGCTCATGCCTTAACGGTCATTGAAGAGGAGCAAGACAAAGGAAAGAAGTGGAGAAGTCACACCGTGGCTGCCATCAAAGCAAGCCGACAACGTTCTCACACCTCACTTACCTCAGTTGGCCATCTCTCATCCCTACCAAAAAAGGTGATCCCGGAAGTTTCAAATTAGATGTTATTTTGGATAATGGAAATAGTGTGCCGGGTATGTTGGATTTGGGGGCAGCGGTGAACTTGATGCCATACTCGATTTTCGAGAGAATGGGTTCAAGGGATCTTAAGCCCACCAATTTTTGCATCGAGCTAGCAGATGGCACCGTGAGTAGTCCATTGGGAGTTGTGGAAGATGTCATATCCTCGTTGGTGGGATTCGAGTCATTACCGATTTTGTTGTACTTCATGAAGGTAAGTGATTGGTGTCTAGATGTTAGGTTTTTCGTTGTCTTTTCGTGTCCGTTTTCCCTTAGTTTTCGTGTGTTTTCGTTGTTTGTGGCTATGATTTGGTTGTTTTGGAGTCTTTGGTATTGTAGGATGAAAAGGGCGGAAATGAGAATAAAACAAGAAGAAAGAAGCATTATATTGAAGAGGGGTTCGATAGGAGCACGTAGGCGAAAACGGAGGTCAATTTGGAGTTCGAACGAGGAAGATACGGCCGAAACAAGAAAGATGCGCAAAGTGACCAGATCCAGGATCTGGACGCCGTCCAACTCATCTGGACGCCGTCCAACATCACGTCCAAGAAGGCTGGACAGGCGTCCAGCGTGTTCGACGCCAAATTATGCAGTTCCAAGTTTGGACGCCGTCCAACTTGAGTTGGACGCTGTCCAACTCCGGCGGCCAGCTGTTTTTCCTTATTTATCTAGGTTTTTACCTAGTATATATATTATCTCCTTGTACACGAATTGGAGACATCTTTTAGCATATTTTAGCTTTAGTTTTCAGCACTTAAACACTCTAGATTAGTTTTACTTTGTTCGGATCCGGATTCGTTGTTCGTGCAATTCAATTCACTTTTCTTTTACTTTGTGTTCTTCGTTCTTCGTTTAATTCTCGTAAGTTATTTATTGATTTCGTTTACTTGTTTTAATTGCTTTACTTAGTTTTAGATTCGATTTCTTAATTGTTTCTTTTAACTTCCTTAGTTTAATTTCGTTCTTTCGATTTCTAGTTTAAAGTTTAGATTCATTTTTCCTACGATTTCAATTCTCTCATGTTTAAAGCTTTCAAAGTTAGATTTATTTTCCTTTAAATTTCCAGATTTCATACATCATGTCTAAGGTAGTTTATGCTTTCTTCGTTGTTTCTTTTATTGCTTTCTTTTCGATTCTTGCCTAGGTAGATTAATCGTTTTACTTTAGTTTAATTCTTAGATTTATTTGCTCGTTCTTAGATTAGTTATTTATTTGCTTTTATTTATTGCTTTGATTTATTTTATTTGCCTAGGATTTAAAATCAAAAACCCAAAAATCTTATTTACTTGTTTTCCTAGATTTAGGCTAGATTAGGATTTACTACATAATTGATTGCCCTGTTAAGTTTTCCTTGAGATTCGATACTTAGGTTTTACTTGCTAGTGCTACGATAGGATTTCGTTCTATTGCGAACACTTTTTAGTGAAACAAATTTTTGCGCCGTTGCCGGGGATCGAATCCGGGTCATCCGCTTGACAGGCGGGTCAACCGCAATAGGATTCTGCTCCTCTTACTTGTAACGTATGAAAATACTAGAGTAATGAGCATGGGAAACCACATGAAAAGGCTTCGAGAGACCCTCGAATGTTCACATTTCATGAACTATGTCCTAGATGATACTCGTGTATATTAGAATAAAGTGTTCGTAGGCATTCTACCCCTCTTGACAATGGGTACGGGAAACCGCACTAGGAGGCTCGATGTGACCCATCGATGATTAAACCTAGTGAATTATGTGCCATAAACGTTCACATGTTTAAAATAAAAAGGAAAAAAAAAGTTGTTTATGTGTTGAATAAAAAGGGGAAGTAGGCTAGACGTCTAAGTTGTGGTGATCTAGATATTTGTGAGATGTTGTGTATCATTGCTTTTTCTCTTGCTTGGATTGATTTATAAGCCACATAGTTTGTTGATGATGATTGTTCGTAACTTGGGATTAAAGTGACCTCGTTTGAGTTTGTCGATTCCGGTGATTAAATGTTCTATGATTTGGATTGTTTGAATTGAGTCTAAGTTGTATGTTTATATTGCTTGAGGACAAGCAAAGTTCTAAGTGTGGGGGATTTTGATTGGTGTCTAGATGTTAGGTTTTTCGTTGTCTTTTCGTGTCCGTTTTCCCTTAGTTTTCGTGTGTTTTCGTTGTTTGTGGCTATCATTTGGTTGTTTTGGAGTCTTTGGTATTGTAGGATGAAAAGGGTGGAAATGAGAATAAAACAAGAAGAAATAAGCATTATATTGAAGAGGGGTTCGATAGGAGCACGTAGGCGAAAACGGAGGTCAATTTGGAGTTCGGACGAGGAAGATACGGCCGAAACAAGAAAGATGCGCAAAGTGACCAGATCCAGGATCTGGACGCCGTCCAACTCATCTGGACGCCGTCCAACATCACGTCCAAGAAGGCTGGACGGGCGTCTAGCGTGTTCGAAGCCAAATTATGCAGTTCCAAGTTCTGGACGCCGTCCAACTCCGGCGTCCAGCTGTTTTCCCTTATTTATCTAGGTTTTTACCTAGTATATATATTATCTCCTTGTACACGAATTGGAGACATCTTTTAGCATATTTTAGCTTTAGTTTTCAGCACTTAAACACTCTAGATTAGTTTTACTTTGTTCGGATCCGGATTCGTTGTTCGTGCAATTCAATTCACTTTTCTTTTACTTTGTGTTCTTCGTTCTTCGTTCAATTCTCGTAAGTTATTTATTGCTTTCGTTTACTTGTTTTAATTGCTTTACTTAGTTTTAGATTCGATTTCTTAATTGTTTCTTTTAACTTCCTTAGTTTAATTTCATTCTTTCGATTTCTAGTTTAAAGTTTAGATTCGTTTTTCCTACGATTTCAATTCTCTCGTGTTTAAAGCTTTCAAAGTTAGATTTATTTTCCTTTAAATTTCCAGATTTCATACATCATGTCTAAGGTAGTTTATGCTTTCTTCGTTGTTTCTTTTATTGCTTTCTTTTCGATTCTTGCCTAGGTAGATTAATCGTTTTACTTTAGTTTAATTCTTAGATTTATTTGCCCGTTCTTAGATTAGTTATTTATTTACTTTTATTTATTGCTTTGATTTATTTTATTTGCCTAGGATTTAAAATCAAAAACCCAAAAATCTTATTTACTTGCTTTCCTAGATTTAGGCTAGATTAGGATTTACTACATAATTGATTGCCCTGTTAAGTTTTCCTTGAGATTCGATACTTAGGTTTTACTTGCTAGTGTTACGATAGGATTTCGTTCTATTGCGAACACTTTTTAGTGAAACAGCAAGGAAGCTAAGAGTGCAACCGGACATCTACACTTGTTGGGACGACCATTTATGGCCACTACTCGAGCTCGGATTGATGTAGGTACCGGCACATTGAGCATGGCCGGTGAAGGAGGTTCGGTAACATTTTCGGTATTTGGGAACTCACCTTCTATTCCTAGTTCATCTCTTCATTCATGCTCTTTTGTTAAGCTTGCTAACCCTCGTGTTGAGGAAAATGTTTGTGAGATTTCTAACAGGGTAGCAGCTCTTGAAGATTTCATAGAAGATGAAGAGTCCATTGAAGATGACGAATTCTTTAGCTGTGTGGATGAGGAAGAGGACATCATCGAGCAATTTCTACGGAATTTGGAGGAGGATAAAGAAGTTGAAGAGGAAAACTCGACACATGCATCGAATGAGGAAGTTGTCATTAACTCTTTTCTTTCTAACCTCACCAATTGTGAAATATCTATTCTTACAGAGTGTAACTCGAAGATGTTTGAGGAGGAGTTCGAACTAAGTGTGGGGGAGTCAAGAGTTGATGATGACCAAGTTTTTCGAGATTGTTCGAAAAAGAAGTGTGGATATGTCGCAAAGAACACCAACACATCGCTTGGTGGTACGGGTTTTGGTTGATCACATCGTGCGTCAAGCTAATGACGATAAACGAGCGCTTGGTGGGAGGCAACCCACGTAAAAAAAAAAAAAAAAAACTTAGTACTTTATTTTTCATAGTTTTTCTTGTTAAAATTTGATTTTTCATTTTAGTTCAAGTGTTTTTGCAGGAATTGGCGTCGGGGGTCCAGGCCATAATCTGGACGATCGGCCAGACCCTAAGGGTAATTTGGACGATCATCCAAATCCGTGCGTACAAGAAGTTTTCCAGCATCTCATTTGGTCGATCGTCCAACCCTCTTAAGGGAGGCAGTTTTCGACTTCTCGGTTGGATCCACCTCTACTCCGTAGCCTCGTGATCCCAATGATCCAAACCTTCAAGACCCACAAAATTGAGGTCCATTCCATCATTTCTAGCCAATTATTTGAGTCTTTGTAGTTTGAGTCTTTCGTTTCGTTTTTTTTGTTTTGTTTAGTTTGGTGCAGTTTTATGTTTTGGTATTTTGTTTTGTGTTTGTTTTGTAGGTACTAACTTGGAGTTTCTCGAGATTTTGAGTTTGTTCGTCGTCGTCATGCGATAAGTTCCTTCTATCTCTTTCCTTTTTATTTTTCTCGCAATGGGGACATTGCTTGATTTTAAGTGTGGGGGGTCTTTGAACTTTTGGCATGATACTTTTGGCATGATGTGTTTGTGTTTATTTTGTTTGGTTTGATCAAGTCTAGTTTGTGATCGAGTCTTTATTTATTTCCCCACTTAGGAATTTGTTTGAAATTGAGTGTATAAGCATGTGACTTATGATTGATTTGAATGATTTGATGATGGAGTATTTAGTTGTTGGAATTGATAGCATGAGTTAAATTGGTTTAATCTTGAGTTGTGATATATTATGATTCGATGGATTGTGGGGCATGAATTGATTTGAGTTTTGAGGAAAATGATTAATGATTTTTGGTTGAGTGATAAATTAGATTGTTGCAACTTTGGATTGCTAGTTTACTTTCCCCTTAAAAAAAAAGAAAGAAAAAGAGTTGTGTTTATATGTGAATAAAGAGTTGATAGGATTCTGCTCCTCTTACTTGTAACGTATGAAAATACTAGAGTAATGAGCATGGGAAACCACATGAAAAGGCTTCGAGAGACCCTCGAATGATTAAATTTCATGAATGATGTCCTAGATGATACTCGTGTATGTTAGAATAAAGTGTTCGTAGGTACTCTACCCCTCTTGACAATGGGTACGGGAAACCGCACTAGGAGGCTCGATGTGACCCATCGATGATTAAACCTAGTGAATTATGTGCCATAAACGTTCACATGTTTAAAAAAAAAGGAAAAAAAAAAAAGAGTTGTTTATGTGTTGAATAAAAAGGGGAAGTAGGCTAGACGTCTAGGTTGTGGTGATTCTAGATATTTGTGAGAAGTGTGTATCATTGCTTTTCCTCTTACTTGGATTGATTTATTAGCCGCATAGTTTGTTGATGATGATTGTTCGTAACTTGGGATTAAAGTGATTTCATTCGTTGCTTGTCAATTCCGGTGATTAAATGTTCTATGATTTGAATTGTTTGAGTTGAATCTAACTTGTGTGATTATATTGCTTGAGGACAAGCAAAGGTCTAAGTGTGGGGGATTTTGATTGGTGTCTAGATGTTAGGTTTTTCGTTATGTTTTCGTGTCCGTTTTCATTGTGTTTTTGTGTCTTTTCGCGTGTCTTTTACTATGATTCGTTTTTTTGGAGCTTTGGTTATTGTAGGAGTAAAAGGTGAGAAATTGGAGGAAAACGGGACGAAAAGTGCATGAAGTGAAGGAAGAATCATATGGACCAGTTTCGGGTCTGGCCGATCGGCCAAACTTGGCTTGGAATCTGGACGATCGGCCAAGTGCTGCGAGTGTGGATCACCACTGCCTGATCTGGACGATCGGCCAAGTCTTTAAAAAATCTGGACGATCGTCCAGATGTCCGATGCCAACTTTTATTTCCTTATATAATTAGGTTTTCTACCTAATATAAATACTAGTACTTTGGGACGAATTTGTATCAACTTTTACCTTCCTTTAGCTTTAGTTTTTACATTCAAACACTTTAGATTAGCTTTTTATTGTTCGGATCCGAATTCTTCGTTCGTTGCAATTTAATTCAAGTCTTCTTCCTTTAATTCAAGTTCTTCGTTCTTCGTCTAAATTTCGTAAGTTATTTTATTGCTTTCGTTTATTAGTTTTAATTGCTTGCTTTCGTTCTAGATTCAATTTCTTAATTGCCTCGTTTAATTTCCTTAGTTTAATTTCGTTCGTTCGATTTCAAGTTCTAGTTTAGATTCGTTTTTCTTTGCGTCTGATTCTCTCGTTTTTCAAAGTTCTCATAGTTAGATTTATTTGCCTTTTATTTCCAGATTTCATTAATCATGTCTAGAGTAGTTTATACTTTCTTCGTTGTTTTCCTTATTGCTTTCTCTTCGATTCTTGCATAGGTAGTTAAATCGTTTTATTTTAGTTTAATTCTTAGATTTATTTCTTGTTTTTAGATTAGTTATTTACTTGCTTTTATTTATTGCTTTGATTTATTTTCTTCTCTAGGTTTTAAAACAAAAACCCAAAAATATTCTTTACTTGCTTTCTTAGTTTAGGATTTTACTACACAATTAATTGCCCTGCTAAGTTTTCCTTCGAGATTCGACATTGGGTTTTACTTGCTAGTGCTACGATAGGATTTCGTTCTATTGCGAACACTTTTTGGTGAAACAAATTTTTGGCGCCGTTGCCGGGGAAAACTTTAGGCTATTTAATTGTGTAGTATTTTCTTTTATTTTTATTTTTATTTTTATTTTTGTTCGATTTCTTTTCCCTTCCACTCGGTGCGTTTAATCCGTTTGTTGAGTGTTGTGTATGCAAGGTCGTCAAAGTCTCTAAAGGAATTTGACACCTCACATCGACGACATCAATAGGAGAAGGCGATCTTTACTGCGACGAAGGAAGAAGTAGACGAAAGTTCGAAGCAATGGCACAAAAGATGGGAGATTTCGCTCGTCCCACCTTCACCGCCACCACTTCGGCAATTGTCCTAACCACCGAGGTTAGGAATTATGAGCTTAAACCGCACCACTTGGCTTTGCTCCCTACCTACTACGGGCTGCCCAACGAAGATGCTCTTACGTTCATTCGCGAATATTGCACTATGGTGCAAAATTTTCCATTGGGAGAGCTTTCGGAGGATGACTTGAAGATGAAGTGTTTCCAATACATATTGAAGGATAGAGCAAAGTCATGGTATCTCACTCTCCCGGCCAACTCTCTTACAACTTGGAATGCGGTGTGTGAGAAGTTTATGATGAAATACTACCCCAACCGCAAGACACAAGTGTTGGTCCCGGTTTGCTATAGGAAAAATAAGTAGAGGGGGGGGGGGGGGGGTGAATACGTATTTTGAAGTTTTTCAACTTCAATTCCTTAACTCAGAGTATAAAGTAAAGTGCTCTTTAGAAATACTAAGACCTCGCCGAGGGCTAGATCTAAAGCAATCACGAATCTCTTGACCTAAGCTTAGAGCTTGATCAAGAGTGAGACTTTATTCTTTGTGCGGAATTTGGTGAGCTATAATCTTTCCTAAGTAATTGAAAATCCAAGTTAAGTTTGTTTATATGCACGTGCAATGGATAATCGAATACTGTAAAGAGATTAAGGTAAGAAAGATACGACACCGAGAATTATAGTGGTTCGGAGATAACGCTCCTACGTCCACTTTGTTGCACGACGACAACTATTCTTTTCACTCAAGAACTTGAAGGTTACGGGTCCTTCAAAAACCTGGTCAAGATCGAGCTTCACTCGCTTGGATCTGACAGAAGCTGGGTGATTCCGGGTTCACACCGAAAACCTAACTAGACTGGAAGCTTCACTCACTTCAGTCGTACAGACAGGGAGATTACGGGCTCTCCTTACAGCCTAGCTTCGATCGAGCTTCACACAAACGATGTAAGTGCAAGCTTGGATCTAGACTCTATGATCGAGGCTTCTCCAATCGATGAAAGAAGGGCCTTGGATCGAAACAACCTAACGACACTCAAAAACCTAACAGACAGAGTTTAGGGTTTTTGGTTGACGAACACACTATGAAGAGCTCTTTACAATAAGTGCAAAGATGGCTAGAGCTCTTCTTCTAAGCTTGGATATGGAATGGGTGATATAGGTGAAATTTACCTTGTTTTCATAGCCAAAAAGAGTCAATTTTGTGTCTCGATTTTATAGTATTGTCTATGTTTTATATGGTTTTTAGTATATGGGACAATATTATGCTTGTAGGTGTTTTTCTGTGTTTTCAGGCATAAATTGATGATAAATCGATGATAAAACCCCGAGACGAGAAAAGGCGTGAAGATCGAAGCTGAAAATCCAAGATTTGAGTTCGAGTGAAGGCCTCTCGATCGACCTCTCGATCGAGAGAGGTATCGAGAGGTGCCTTCTGTTTGAGCTATCGATCGAGAGCAGAATTTATACCCTCTCGATCGACCTCTCGATCGAGAGGTCTGTCGAGAGGTGTCCAGCCGAGGATTTTTCTCCTTTTTTTAATTAGACTCCTTTTTGGTCTAGGTTTTCCTTATGTAAATTTCTCCTATATATACTCCTATTCTAGCATTGTAAACCCTATCTAGCAAACACCATATTTTCTAGCACACTTTTATTTTAGAGTTTTGTATTTTACATTGGAGCTTTTCAAATTTATTCAAGATTCAAGTTTCGAAGTTCTTCGTGTTCAAGATTCAATTTCAAGTTTTTCTTACTCTTACTCTTTAATTATGTTCTTTCAATCTTTTGTGTTCATGTCTACTTCAATTATGTCTAGCTAAATTTCTTAGTTGATTTTAGGGATTGAATGCCTAATTGAATCTATGTAAGTGTTTTTGTTTACAATTAGCCTTCCAATCTAGATGCATGTTTCATGGTGCTTATTCTCATGCATAGTTAACTGGCCATTAATTGTGTATGCATAATTATGTGTTTATGCCTTAATCGGATAATTGCATAATCGATCTCATGAAAGCATGATATAATAGTTTGATTCTCTTAATTGATAATTGAATTGTTATATGTTTATATATAGTTGATTTGGTGTCGTAGTTGAACCTAGTTGACTATATTATTGGTACTTGTTCTATTTTGCACTTGATTCGATTCTTATAATTCGAGAGAATATTAGGATCTTGTTAGGTGACTACTTGCATTGCTTTAATCGGGGTGTAAGTTATATTTGCATGTATCACATTTAGATTGGATTAAATTGGTTAATTGTATTCATTAATTGCTTGCATAAGTTTGATTAGGTAGGCTTCCCTATAATCAACACTTTTCCTTAATTGTTCACTTTCCTTATTTATTTAATTGCTTGTGCCTTAAGTTGTTTAATTTTGACTAATTATTTTCCTGCACACATTATTTCCTTATTTGATTTAATTGAGTCTTTTTATTATTTGCCTAGTCTATAAATACCACAATCATTAAACTCTTAAAAGCCTAGACATCACATTTGTTCTTAAGTAGAGGTATTGTGTGTGTTTTCGACTTGTCAGTCCCTGTGGATACGATACTCGTGCTTCATTGTATTACACCTATTTTTGTGTGGTAGAAATAGTGCGATCAATGGGCTTAGACTCTAAGTGTGAAGGTTGTGAAGACGAGTTCCGATGAACTGGAAACTCGGAGAACACTGGAAAACAAAGACTCGAAGATTTGCTCAAAGGCTTGGGAGTGTTTGTTTGCTATATGCGCTCGAATGCTCAAGTAGTGTTCTATTTCTTCACGTTGTGATCCTTCACTATTTATAGGCGGAGGGTTGGCTGAGATCCGTTGCTTGGTTGGTGGCCTTGTCCCTCCTCCTCTCGACAGTACTTGCACAGGCTGGCTACTTTTCAGATGCGCAGATTTGGACTTTTGCCGAAAATGGCTAAGTTCCAATTTCAACAGTAACTGGAGAGAGCCAGTACTGTAGCGGCGCCTTGTCGGTCTGGCAGTCAACTCCTCTGCTCCTCTCTTGAGTCGACACGTGGAGATCTCGTAATAAATGCGAAGATCTCCAGTTGACTGGAGTTCAAATTCGGAGCGGGAATTTGTGCTGTCGCTTTCTGGTAGGTAGTGGCTCGCTTCGCTTTGAAGTTGTAGCGGCCGCTCTGAAGTGAGTCGCTTCACGGTCATATTTGTAGTGAGTCACTTGAGAAATAGATTTCCCGTGACGCTACTTAATTAAGTGTTGACTCGCGTTGACTCGCTTCGGCTTTTCTTTGTAGCGCACGCTTCGCTTCGCTTTGAACTGTAGCGCTCGCTTCGCTTCGCTTCGCTTTGAACTGTAGCGCTCGCTTCGCTTCGCTTTGGCAGACTCACTTTGAATCTACTGTGGCGAACGCTTCGCTTCGCTATTCTTCGGCACGCTTCACTTCAGTTTGCTTGACTTGCTTCGCTTTGAAAAACACACTCAAGCGAGTGGCCTTCACTTGAAGTTTTGAAGCCTAATCTAAGCAAAATAAAAGAGCCATCCTAACAGAGTAGGCTTAGAAAAATTCTATCCTATTAACTACATCAAAATGGGTCGCTTGGGAATAGGACACTTGGGGTTTTGGGATCTAATCAAAACAAATGACTTCATTTATCAAATGTCCCATGAAGTTCCCCCTTAACAATTTAGTCCTTAACAATTCCCAACAATTTCCCCCTTTTTGATGATGCCAAAACCCATACGACTTAGATAAAAATAAATCTAGTCTGTCTAACCGTGAAGGGAACTCCAAGCGACTGCTTCCTTTGCAGTTTCGTTTGTAATTTTCTTTTAAGTTCCTTTCCCTTTTTTTTTTCGGTTAAATTAATGAGTTTGTAGCAGAAATGTAAAGTCATTCACAAAGCGAGTAAATGACACAGAAGAGACAGAAATAAAAGTGGGATAAATGAACAAGCAGTTCACAAAAAGAAATACTAGGAAGCTTGAAACTCAAAGGTTTCCTGCAGCTTCATCCTCCTTCTCCTTCTCCTTCTCCTTTCCTTCTTCCTCCTCCTTCTTCTCTTCTTCAATAGCAGCAGTATCCACGTAAGCTGATAGCACTCTCGATTCCATAGAGCCTACTGTGTGGATACTAGGTCTTCTCCATGCACTCTCCAGCCTGAAGGCTTCAGTCACTTCCTCATCAATTATTCCTCTATCTGGAATATCCGTGCCTGGATGATAAGGCATGGGGAATTCTTTTATAGCAGGAACCTTGACAACAATTGGCATGGGTTGAGTCTGTTCAGCCAAGGTGAAGATTTTTCGTCGCAGATTGTCATCATAGGCGGCGAGAAAATTGTTGAGAGCACTTATCCTAGAGCATTGATCTTGCAGCGGCACTACCTCCCAGTAATAATAGGCCTTGATGAACAAGTCCTTGTAGTATAGCCACAGCTCAAGCAGATCTCTTGGAATAAAAGCCTCAATTTCCCTTGCATCAGGGTGCTCGTCCCTTCGCTTGGCCAACTCCTCTTCTGACCTCTTTGACAGTTCAGCCATGGTAGCTTTGAACTTCTTTCCTGAGTCGCTGCTCCACAAAGGACGCTTTTCATTGAGACGCTTCCTAATGTAGTTCTGTTCTTCCTTTTTGGGGTAGCGACCCGACTCGACCATCTCTTTTGTAGTCACGTCGCATGCATCTGATATGGCTTGTGCTTCGCATGCTTCTGACTCATCTGGCATAAATGGAATGAAGGCACTCCGCACCAATGAAGACTGGATGAGTATCACCTCATTGAATTGCTCCTCAATCCGTGCGTCAATCACTTGGAGTCGCCTGTCATTTGACCTTCTCTTCCTCTCGCCTTCGCTCCTTCCTCCTTCTATTTCCTTCCTCTTTCTCTCCTCTCTTCCAGCTCTAGAAGCAACTGCATGTTTGACCTTTTGGCGCTTGGCCGCGGGGTCATCACCTTTTGACTCCTGTGCAGTTCGCTTCAATGGCAGTTTTGGTGGTGGGGGTGGAGGCATGTCTTTCTTCGTAGCAGCACTAGAGGGGACGACTGCGGATGAAGCGAGTGCGGCAGTTGGAGCTAGTGCGGCTGTTGAAGCTGGCGCGGCGCATGAAGCGGGCGCTTTGGGTAAAGCAGCCGCTTTGGAACTGGACGAAGCACCTGCACCAACATAAAGTTTTGTTAGTTGCTCCATCTCCCACGCCATGGCAGCATCCTTCTCCACCTGCCTCCGCTTTTCCTCCTTCGTCAACACGGTCACTGGAGGGTGTTTTGCAATTGAAGCAGCAAGCACCTTCTCCTGAAGCGGCCTGCTGGGCTCTTCAAGATTTTTTAATAACTCCTCCTCCGTGAGCTTCTTCTTGCCAAGAGCCTCGCTTCATCTACTACCTCCTTCACACCTCCATCACTACTGCCTCCCTCCAACATTCTTTCAATTCCAACACTACTTCCCCCTAAACCTCCAACTTCTCTGCCGTGAAGCTGTCCTTCCCCTCCTAGCTTCACTAGACCTTCCCTCATTTGTCCTTCCCCCTTTTTGGCATCATCACTGCCAGGGGTTAGGGTGATAGATTTTCCAAAAAAGGATTGCTGCAGAGAGTTGACTGAATTGAAGATAGCTTGAAGCATCTGCTGGGTTTTATCCATGGAGGGCGCCACAAGTTCAGCAGTCTTGATGCTTATCTCTTCAAGCAGATATTTGCACTGCCTCTCCCTCTCAACAACCGACGCCATCATACTCTCTAATGGCTCTACCTCTCTGAAGCGAGCCTCCAGCTCCGCTTCTACAGCTTTGGTGATTTTCTTCGCTTCTTCTTGAAGTGTGAGTTCCAAGTGATCCTTGGAGGCTTCAAGTTCCGCCTTCATCACGGCCAGTCTCCTTTCCCTTCGATTGAGAGAGTTGTGAAATTCGGCATCTGCGGTGATCCTCACAGTGAGCGTCTCTTTCAGTCTTTTGACTTTCTCCAGAAGAGTGGATAGTTCAGCATTTTTCAAGTCAAGTGGTTGCGCACCTCTTCTTAGACTCTCAAGTTCTCTCTTGTCAACAGCACTGTCTTCTTTGACTTCCTTCAACTCAGTTCGAAGTGAGTCAAGAGCCTTTTTGGTGTTGAGGAGCTCGCTTCCCATCATCACTAACTCTCCTTCCCTATTCTCCACCTTCTCCTTCAGCTCCTTCACTTCCTTCTCTAACACCTTCTTCTCTTTGACAAGAGCGATTAATTTGGCGTTAACCTCCCTCAAGCGGCTTCTTTCTGCCTCAAGCAAGCCCTTGAGTTCGGTGATGGTTTTGGTGTTGTCATCCACTAGCTTCACCTGCGCCTCCAGCGCCTTCTCTTTCTCCTCTAGAAGCCTCTCCTTCTCCTCCACCTTTCCCTCCAATCCCTTTTCTTCCTGTCAAAGTCTTCTCTAAGACTGATGACCTCCCCCGCCTTCCTCTCCATCTCTTCACTCATTTTTGTAATCTCGCTTTGGAGACTAGCAATCTCAGCATCTTTCAACTCCACCTCCTCCCTATGCTCTCTGATCAGCTTCCTTTCATGAGAGGAGGGCACTCGCTTCGGAACTGTAGCGAGTGGATATGATTCCTTCACCTTTGCATCCAGCTTTTCCCAGAAGCTGGTCCCTTCAAGGAAGGCATGGAAGCCATTTTCGCCTATGAAGTTGAGTGTTTTGGCCTCCATTTGAATCAGTTCCTCTTCTGTGAAGGCTTTGAGGAGTCTGAAAATCTTGTAGTACTCCGTTCCTCGGTACGTGATGTACGTCAGAAAGTCGACTACATTAGTGTAGAACACGTCGCTCCATGCAACGTTCGCGGAGCTAAGATTGTAGCGAAGGTTGATAGTTTCAGCGGCTTGCTCTCTGTCCAGGACATAGCGTTCCAGAGCCCGCTTGTGTACGGTGAGGGCAGGGGTTATGAATTGAGGAATGATGGGTTGTTCTCCTACAGTTTGGGCGGTATCGGCTGTAGCTGCCGATGTCGAGAGGGATTAGGTAGGTGATGAGGTTTCTTGGGTTTCGGAAATCTGGATGGCTTCAGTGGGTGGTGGTTGGATAGTTTCGGTGGGTGGTGGTTGTATCGGCTGGGATTGAAGTGGGGTGAATGAAGTGTAGGCAGCAGCTTCATCTGTGCTGAGGAATGGAACAGTGGGAATGTGAAAAGAAGATGCTGACTCTTCTTCATGGGGAGAGAGGGGGGTTATCTGTTTTAATGGTTGTTGGGTTGATGAAGATTGAGGTTCTGGTATGTGGGTTTGGATTTGGAGTGGGGGTGATTTGGCTTTGATAGGTAAAGGCTGGGGTTGAGTCGCTTCAATGTCCTCAAGCGGCTTCTCCACCGCCTCGCTTTCTTGGACAAGTAAATCGACTCGCTTTGTCTTCTTGCCTCGCTTCGGCACGGCTCGCTTCCCGGGTGAAGCGACCGGCCTCACTTGGCTCACTTCGGCTTGCCTTTCGGCAACCGGTCTCGCTACGGGCACTTCAATTTCCAGAAGTCCCAAATCCATCAATTGCTTGGACTTCCTCCATTTGTCGTAGTAAATGGACTGTTTGTTGTAGATGGTGACGTCATTTTCCGGCCATGCTTTGCCCGGAAACTTCTTCTCCAAGGCATAGGAAAGCCTTGAGAAGAACTTCAGCTTCCCCTAGCGGAGAATCTGATCTGCGCTCCCCTTCACGAACGCAAAGTCGGCAGCAGCTTCATGAATTTGATTGAGGAACCAGTCATGCCAGTTGAAGCTGGTTCCGGTGAGGCTGTCGACGATGACTGCTGTGGCGATCAGCTTCGTCTCGGAAAGAGTATCCAAGGTTCCGATGTAGCACGCGACACTCTTCGAGAAGAGCTCGCAAATATGGTTGAAGGGGGCCTTCAAACTCGAACGGATACTTGCCTCCTTAAAATTTGGATCGGCTTCGGCGGTTGCAAAACGACCGTACTGAACTCCGGCCGAGAGACCCAAATCCAGTAATGAGTCTCCTCCTTCTCTCGGCAAGTTGAACGTGCCGATAAGCTCATTCATGTCCACCTCCACTGGCCTCCTCGTCTGTGGATCGGTAAAAGAGGACATGCTTTGCTCCTTCCTCAAATTTAGCAGGAGCTCACCGACGGCTTTGGCCAGAATCTTTGACGGGACCGCCGTCACAAATTTCCATAGTCCGGCCTTGGTCACGGCCCTACGGAGAAATCCATTTCTCTCGATGATGGCTGGATCGAGATGAGGCTCGACATTGATATGTTTGTCGACCTCCGCGAGAAACTCCTCAATCGTCTCGGTATTCTTCTTCTTTCCCATGGTGTTTTTAGAGAGATATGAATGAGGTTTTAACAATGATAATCAAGGGTTGAGACTCGTGAGTTGCAGAGTAATTGCAGATCTAGCACGAGAATGGCAAATTTAGAAGGCTGTGAAAGTTTCTGCAGTTCTGCCTCGTCCCATATATATAGAGTTAGGTTATGGCTGACGTGGCAGGGGTAGGACGGTAATAACGCCGAAAGTCCTGTAGGTAGGCGGCGGACATGCGGTGATGGATCTGACGTGTCCGGCGTCACCACAGTAAAAGTGAACCGCCACTTGCTCGGCGTCGCCACGTGGCCTTCTATGGTTGGCTTGTCGTATACGGCGTTAATCGAACGGCTCCAGATTGGGGGCTGTTAAGATTCGACGGCTGTATTTTCTCCGCCGTTTCCCGCTTCAAATTTGAAGTGAGAACCACGCGCCCGTTATTTTCGCCGTTCCTGTACCTGCATTAAATGCACAGCAGAAAGTAAAATTGCACTCGAGTGCAGACAGGTCGTACTCGCTTCATGCCCGCTCGCTTCGAGTTGGGCCGCTACGCCTTGACTCGCTTGAGAGGCATTCGCTTGAGTGACTGTTCCGCACTCGCTTGCGATGGCTAGCTTTGAGTGACGAAGCACTCGCTTGGCCATCTGAAGCGACTGGAATAAGAAATTGAATTTCTTTGCTTAATTTAAAATGTTTCTAACTAACATACTTCGAGGATAAACAAGAATGTTTTCCTCTTTGTATTTGTGTCAGATTCACTTTATATTTTCCACGTAGTGAGTGAAGGTTTCTAGCACGCTTCGGCTCACTTAGTGTACTTAAAATTGAAACACTTACCAGTCAATGTCACTTCGTAGGAGATTGATACCACAAATTGTAGACTCCATGTTGAATTAGATACCACTCGTTGAATGCTACACGTTAAGATAGATCTTCATGGCATTCGTCTTCATGGCATTCATCTTCCTCTACGAATTAGAGAGTCCTCCATCGAAGTGAATGAGGGAGAAAAATGAATATAGTACACAAGCTTACTACAACCCGAAGGGAGTATCACGTAAGTGTACTTATTCACGACGAATGGGGGATGAGTACAAGTCCTTATCTCAGAGCAGAAATGGACAGGATGACAATGAGAATGCTCTGACAAGACAATCTCGTATTTTACGCAGAAGCATGTCACCAGCCCTGCAACCTTTTGTATAAAAAGGTAAACCTTCAAGCTTTCCTACATTCTAAAGAATGAATCTGCAGTCGGCTCGCTTTGACCCAAGATAGGGCAAATTGAAGCGATGCAGAATTCGAGATAGCAGCATTCTTAGCTCGCTTTGGAAGTAGCTTGCTCCGAGAGAAGCATTAGTTCCCCCTTAACCATATACTTAACAATTCCAATAAGTTGGTAGGGAACTTCTTCCAATACTCCACCTATCTCCACCTAACTTCATTTTCTTCAAGCGAGTGAGATTTGAAGTGGCTCGCTTGAGTTGGTGAAGATCCGAAGCGAGTGACGCTCAAGAGAACAAGCGAACACTCCTTCGTGCATCCTGGAACTAGCATTCTTCACCAGGGTCTAATAACCCTAATTCCATGCATAGCTGATTGAATCGAGACTCAGCTAGCGGCTTGGTGAGGATATCTGCTCGCTGGAGATCGGTATGGATTTTCTCGAGCTTGATATCCTTTTTCTCGACATGATCACGAATGAAATGATGTCGAATTTCCACATGCTTGCACCTGGTGTGAAGCACTGGATTCTGCGAGATACATATGGCACTGTTGTTGTCGCAGAAGATCGGATTTTCATTCGCTTCAACTTTGTAGTCCTTCAACTGTTGACGAAGCCATAGGATTTGAGAACAGCAGCTTCCTGCGGCCATATATTCAGCTTCAGTTGTTGAAGTGGCTACTCTTGTTTGCTTCTTTGAGAACCACGAGACTAGCTTGCTTCCCAAGAACTGACATGTGCCCGAAGTTGACTTCCTGTCGACTCGGCAACCTCCATAGTCAGCATCGGAATACCAGTGAGCTCCAAATTGTCCTCCGCTGGATACCACAGACCCATGTTGACAGTGCCCTTCAAATATCGAAGAATTCTTTTGGCAGCTTCAAGATGGCTGTGCTTGGGGTTGCTTTGGAAGCGAGCGCAGACTCCGACAGCAAAAGCAATATCTGGCCTGCTTGCAGTGAGATAGAGTAGTGACCCAATTAGGGCACGATAATCTGTAGGATCTACAGATTTTCCTCCTTCGTCTGGCTCCATCTTCCAGTTGGTATTCATAGGAATCTTCACAGCTTTAGCATGTTGAACACCAAACTTGGCAAGCATATCTCTAGTGTACTTCGCTTGGTTGATGAAAATTCCATTATCCTGCTGCTTCACTTGAAGACCTAGAAAGCAGCTCATCAAGCCAATCATCGACATCTCATACTTGGTCTTCATCAGCTCTCCAAACTTCTCGCTAAGCGACTGGTTTGGCGATCCAAATATGATGTCATCCACATAGATCTGAACCCATAGCATATCGTCTCCATGATTGATAGTGAAGAGAGTTCGATCTATCTTTCCCTTGTGGAAGCCATTCTCCACTAGGAATTGAGATAGTGTATCATACCAAGCTCTGGGAGCTTGCTTCAACCCATACAGGGCTTTCTTCAAGTGATACACTTTATCTCCCTGCTCGAAACCCGGTGGCTGCTCCACATAAACTTCTTCCTTCAATTCACCGTTGAGGAACGCGCTCTTCACATCCATTTGATACACTTTGAATTTCTTGGCCGCTGCATAGGCTAGAAATAGTCTGATCGCTTCAAGCCGTGCCACTGGAGCGAAGGTATCATCGAAATCGATTCCTTCCTCTTGGCAGTAGCCTTTAGCGACTAGACGCGCCTTGTTCCTCACAACATTGTGGTCCTCGTCCGTCTTGTTCTTGAACACCCACTTGGTGCCAATAACATGCTGGAACTTGGGACGATCCACGAGGTACCATACATCATTTCTAGTGAACTGGTTCAGCTCTTCTTGCATGGCGACCACCCAGTTAGAGTCGGCTAGGGCTTCCTCCACGCTTGATGGCTCAATGTTTGAGAGAAAGCAACTGAACATGGCACTTTCTCCAAACACTTGACTTCTGGTCACTACACCCTTGGATGGATCTCCAATGATTTGGCTAGGTGAGTGATCTTTGAGCCATGCACGCTTGGATTTGCCAGCTTCATCTTCATCTACTTCCTTGTCGCTCGCTTCACCATCTGAAGCGACTGGATTGGGTGCTTGGCCAGCACTAACTTCAGGAATCTTGGGGGCAGCTTCGACTTCTCCTTTGGGATCCTGCTCGCTTGAGTCCTTGATCTCATCATCTTCATCAAGCACGTCCCAAGTGAGTTGATTTGAGGGTTCCTTGCTTTGATCTTTTTCATTCGCTTGAGCTTGTTCCTGTGGAAGACTTAAAGAAGATTCATCAAATACGACATGGGGTGATTCCTCCACAATTAGGGTTTTACAGTTGAACACTCTGTAGGCTTTGCTAGATGTAGAGTATCCTAAGAATACTCCTTCATCAGCTTTGCTTTCAAAGGCTTTCAACTGCGACTTCCCATTGTTGTGAATGAAGACCCTACAACCAAAAATATGGAAATAAGATATGTTAGGAATTCTCCCTGTCCATATTTCATATGGAGTTTTGTCGTGCCGTTTGTTGAGAAGCGTTCGATTCTGTGTGTAGCACGCCGTGTTGGCAGCTTCAGCCCAATACTTCATCGGAAGCTTCGAGTCAGCAATCATGGTGCGAACGACTTCTTTGATGATTCGATTTCTTCTTTCAGCAACTCCATTCTGCTGAGGAGTGCGTGCTGAAGAAGTTTGATGTGCTATGCCATGCTCCGTGCAATACGCTTCAATTGTAGAATTCAAGAATTCTGTGCCTTTGTCGGAGCGGATGGTTACGATAGCTTGATTCTTTTCCACCGCCAATCGCTTGAGTAGTTGTGGCAGTTTGGTCAGTGTCTCCTTCTTGCTGAATAGAAATACAACCCAAGTGTAGCGAGAGAAATCGTCGACTACAACTAGAGTGTACTTCCTTCCATTTACACTAACTGGAGTAACTGGACCAAACAGATCCATGTGAAGCAGCTCGAGCACTCACTTTGATGAGGCTTCTTCGAGACTAGCGAAGTGCTTCTTCGTCTGCTTCCCTCGTTGGCATGGTGAGCATGGATGGTCTTTGATGAAGACTTCATTCGGTATGCCTTGCACCAAACCTTTTCGAGCTAAGCAATTGATAGCTTTGAAATTGAGGTAGTTCAAGCGTCTGTGCCATAGCCATCCAATTTCTGTAGCACTCCTTGCTACTAAGCACGTTTCCTCTTTGCAGCTGTCCCATTGTGCTATGTAGACGTTCCTTTATCTAATTCCAGTGAGCACAATCTGAGACGTGAGTTTGCTCTTCACAATGCACTTGTTGGAGATGAACTCCACCCTGTACCCTTTATCACAGAACTGTGAAATGGACAACAGGTTGTGCTTGAGTCCTTCCACGTAGGAGACTTCTTCAATTGTGAGCTTTCCAACTTTCAGTGCGCCGTATCCCCTGGTGCTTCCTCGAGAGTTGTCACCAAAGGTTACGTGTGGACCCTTCTTCTCTATGTAGTTGTGAAGTAGAGCTTTTATGCCGGCCATGTGTCTTGAACATCCACTGTCCAAGTACCATACTTGTTGACCCTCACTTGGCATAGGATCCACGGCGCTTACCTGCAATTAGACAGATTTTGGTACCCAAATCAGTTTGGGTCCTTGCAGGTTAGTTCCCTTGGTACCCACACTTGCTTCATTCTCTTTTGAGATGAAGCTTGTGTCTTGGGCTTCTCGACCTTCGAAAACTTGGTGTACTGCCTAGAAGCAGCTTCACACGTGCAACAGTGTGTGCAAGAGGGGTAGCGGCTCGCTTCAGTCCTACCTATGCTCTTCCCATTTTGCTTATATCCTGAAGCGACTCGCTTCGGATTAGCTTTGGGTTTAGAGACTGACTTAGGGTTTCTAGTCTATCGAGGCGGCTCGCTTGGTTTCCTCGAAGCGGTCCAACTAGGGTTTTGACCCTGACTCGCTTGAGAAACCTTGGGAGTTCGAAGCGGCCTCTTTGATGCTTCGAATTCTTCCCCCTCAACGTTAGTCCGGTTGGACCATCTCCAGTCCGGATAACGTGACACATAGACATTACTCCTCTTTTTAGGAGGTAGATCCTTTGTCTCTCGTGTCTTGGCTTGAGACTTAGAAGCTTCAACAGTTCTCCCTTTACTCTTGGATTGGTAAGACTTAGCATGTTGAGTGCTAGGGATTGTTGAACTTTGCTTGCCCTTAGGATCTGCCCTTAAAGATATAGACATCTTCATTGGCTTCCTTTTAGGGTTCTCAGCCACTTTGCCTTTATCCTTGTTGGTGGTCGCTTTGGATGCAGTGGGCAATTCCAAAGTGACTGATGGTGTAGTGTGTGATGCACCAACAAAGACAGTCGGCTTGGGAGGTCCACCCTCATATCCAAGGCCAGCTTTCCTGCCAAAAGGCAGAAGCGAGCCCTCTAGTGCCTGCCTAGCATATGATGCTTTGTTCAAGTTGGCAACTAGAGTGGACTGGGTTTCATACCTTCCCTCCAAGCTTTGATGTCTAGCGAAGAGATCCTCGAACTTACTAGTCATAGCCCTTAAATTAAGTTTGACTTCGTCAAGCTCACGGGCTAGCTTTCGGTTCTCCTTCTCGCTTTGAGACAGAGCTTGTTTTACCACTTCGTGGTCGCTTGACAATTTTTGGTGCTTGTCAAACAACTCACTCCATGTAGAGGATTGTTCTTCCTCATTGACAGTGTGTGCTAGTGTAATTGAAGTGATTGAAGGATAAAAGAATACCTCTCCTGTTTCTTCATCGGTGAGCGCCATAAATCCAAGATCCTCACCATCACTGGAATTTGGATCAGTGAATGCATCTGAGTCGCTTGGTGGATCTTCAGTTGTAGCGACCGGCACTTCACTCGCTACGAGCGCTCGCCTTGGAGCATCCCTCTTGGCCTTCAATTCTTCGCGCTCTTTGGCACTTAGCTTTGGGCAATCGGATTAGTAGTGGCCCATCTTGTGGCAGTGGTAACACTCCACTTCCATCATGTCGCGCGGGATCGTCTTGGACGTCTCTTCTCTCTTTCCTTTTCCTTCTCGAGCATCAGTGCTCCTCCCTTTGTACTGCTTGTAGAATCTTTTGTACTTGCCCACTCGAGAGTTCATCTTGTTGAAGTTCTTGGATAAGAATGCAATGTGTTCTTCCAATTCTTCCCTCGTCATTTTGGCTAGCGACTGCTCGCTTGGCCCTTCGGCAGCTTTGAATGCTACTCCTTTTGACGTAGTGGGCGCTTCATCCTCGTTGTCGAGGCTCATCCGATTCAGATCAAATTCATGAGCTTTGAGTTCGGAGAACAGAATCTCCGGTGTGAGCTTTGATAGATCCTTGGTAGCTAGGTACAGCTCCTTCATAGTCTGCCATTTCCTGGTGAGAGCTCGGACAATCTTCAGGTTGACTTCCTTATCTGTGAGTTCCTTCCCAAGCGAGTTGAGAGTTGCGGTGATGTTTGTAACCCTCAGCTCGAAGGCGTCAATGGATTCTCCTTGCTTCATTATCAGACTTTCAAACTCCCGCATCTGAACGGCAAGTTTGTTTTCCTTGATTTTGTCTGTGCCTTGAGAAATGAGGGCTAGGGTTTCCCACATTTCCTTCGCCGTTGCACATTTCCTTATCCGTGGAAGATAGGCTTCCGACACGGTGCTTTGCATCGTGTGGCGTGCAATCTTGTCGAGGTTGGCAACTTTGAAGTCATTTGGAGTGTACTCATCCTTATCCTTCTCCACGTACTGTTGTCGAACGTGGGCTGGACGGCCTTCAGCGGCTGGAACCTCCACAGATATGGCTTTCTTGATTTCGATTGGTCCGTCTTCAATAACTTCCCACATCCGGTCGTGGATTGAGCATAGGAAGCTCTCGACACGGAAACTCCATATCTCGTATCCTTCGATCGAGAACTGTGGAAGATTTGATGCACTGTATGTAGACATAGCAAACTATCAGCAGTAAATGCAATATGCGTGGGTGAGGTTTTGATGCACTTAGGAAAATAGGATCCGGTTCAGTGAGACAACGTGAAGCGAGTGGTGGCTCGCTTCAGGTATGCAAAGCAGAGGCTCGAAAGAACCGCTGCTCTGATACCACTTGTTGGTCCCGGTTTGCTATAGGAAAAATACGTAGAGGGGGGGGGGGGGGGGGGTGAATACGTATTTTGAAGTTTTTCAACTTCAATTCCTTAACTCAGAGTATAAAGTAAAGTGCTCTTTAGAAATACTAAGACCTAGCCGAGGGCTAGATCTAAAGCAATCACGAATCTCTTGACCTAAGCTTAGAGCTTGATCAAGAGTGAGACTTTATTCTTTGTGCGGAATTTGGTGAGCTATAATCTTTCCTAAGTAATTGAAAATCCAAGTTAAGTTTGTTTATATGCACGTGCAATGGATAATCGAATACTGTAAAGAGATTAAGGTAAGAAAGATACGACACCGAGAATTATAGTGGTTCGGAGATAACGCTCCTACGTCCACTTTGTTGCACGACGAAAACTGTTCTTTTCACTCAAGAACTTGAAGGTTACGGGTCCTTCAAAAACCTGGTTAAGATCGAGCTTCACTCGCTTGGATCTGACAGAAGCTGGGTGATTCCGGGTTCACACCGAAAACCTAACTAGACTGGAAGCTTCACTCACTTCAGTCGTACAGACAGGGAGATTACGGGCTCTCCTTACAGCCTAGCTTCGATCGAGCTTCACACAAACGATGTAAGTGCAAGCTTGGATCTAGACTCTATGATCGAGGCTTCTCCAATCGATGAAAGATGGGCCTTGGATCGAAACAACCTAACGACACTCAAAAACCTAACAGACAGAGTTTAGGGTTTTTGGTTGACGAACACACTATGAAGAGCTCTTTACAATAAGTGCAAAGATGGCTAGAGCTCTTCTTCTAAGCTTGGATATGGAATGGGCTTAGACTCTAAGTGTGAAGGTTGTGAAGACGAGTTCCGATGAACTGGAAACTCGGAGAACACTGGAAAACAAAGACTCGAAGATTTGCTCAAAGGCTTGGGAGTGTTTGTTTGCTGTATGCGCTCGAATGCTCAAGTAGTGTTCTACTTCTTCACGTTGTGATCCTTCACTATTTATAGGCGGAGGGTTGGCTGAGATCCGTTGCTTGGTTGGTGGCCTTGTCCCTCCTCCTCTCGACAGTACTTGCACAGGCTGGCTACTTTTCAGATGCGCAGATTTGGACTTTTGCCGAAAATGGCTAAGTTCCAATTTCAACAGTAACTGGAGCGAGCCAGTACTGTAGCGGCGCCTTGTCGGTCTGGCAGTCAACTCCTCTGCTCCTCTCTTGAGTCGACACGTGGAGATCTCGTAATAAATGCGAAGATCTCCAGTTGACTGGAGTTCAAATTCGGAGCGGGAATTTGTGCTGTCGCTTTCTGGTAGGTAGTGGCTCGCTTCGCTTTGAAGTTGTAGCGGCCGCTCTGAAGTGAGTCGCTTCACGGTCATATTTGTAGTGAGTCACTTGAGAAATAGATTTCCCGTGACTCTACTTAATTAAGTGTTGACTCGCGTTGACTCGCTTCGGCTTTTCTTTGTAGCGCACGCTTCGCTTCGCTTTGAACTGTAGCGCTCGCTTCACTTCGCTTCGCTTTGAACTGTAGCGCTCGCTTCGCTTCGCTTTGGCAGACTCACTTTGAATCTACTGTGGCGAACGCTTCGCTTCGCTATTCTTCGGCACGCTTCACTTCAGTTTGCTTGACTTGCTTCGCTTTGAAAAACACACTCAAGCGAGTGGCCTTCACTTGAACTTTTGAAGCCTAATCTAAGCAAAATAAAAGAGCCATCCTAACAGAGTAGGCTTAGAAAAATTCTATCCTATTAACTACATCAAAATGGGTCGCTTGGGAATAGGACACTTGGGGTTTTGGGATCTAATCAAAACAAATGACTTCATTTATCAAATGTCCCATGAAGTTCCCCCTTAACAATTTAGTCCTTAACAATTCCCAACAACAAGAGGTCCTTCCCAATTTGCGTCTAGCCTTCCAATAGGTTTGAGGGCATCTGCCCTTTTTAAAACCAGATCTCCTTTGTAGAACCTTCGGATCTGCACTTTCTTGTTATATGCATCCCGCACCTGTTGCTTGTATCTTTCTGCCTTTTGTAGGGCTTTGCTCCTGAGCTCCTCGACAATATCTAGGTTTTCCCTCATTAAGGAGGTGTTTTGATTTTCATCATAAGTTGTTACCCTTAACGATTTTAGCTCTGCCTCCACTGGTGTTACCGCTGTCGCCCCATAAACCAGATTAAATGGGGCTTCCCCCGTGGCTGTCTTAGGACTAGTTCGATAGGCCCACAGCACCGAATCCAACTCATCAGCCCAATTTCCTTGGCCTTTTCTAGCCTGGCTTTGATACCGCTTACAATGGTTCTGTTTGTCACCTCAACCTGTCCGTTAGCTTGAGGGTGAGCTACGGCTACAAATCTTTGCTCAATGCCGATTTCTTTGCACCAAGCTCGTACCAAGGATCCTGTAAACTGAGCACCATTGTCAGCGACCAAAATTCTTGGAATTCCATATCGGCAGCATATGTTTTTCCAGATGAACTTCTTTATCACTTGTTCCGTGATTTTTACTACGGCTTCAGCCTCGACCCACTTAGTAAAGTAGTCCACGGCTACGATTAAGAATATCCTTCCTCCTGTAGCAGTAGGAAACTTTCCTACTATATAAATCCCCCATTTATCGAAAGGACATGGTGCCATCATAGCCCCCAACTCTTCGGCAGGCTTGTGGATGAGTCTCCCATTCCTTTGAAAGCTGTCGCATTTTTTGACTAGGTTTTTAGCATCTTTCTCCATTGTAGGCCAAAAGAATCCAGCTCTAAGCAATTTTCTAATTAGATCTTTGAACCCAGTATGCGCCCCCGCGGCACCTTCATGTATTTCACGCAACGCGTATTCTCCTTCAGGTTCTGATAAGCATTTGAGGTAGGGGTGTGTAAATGCCCTTTTGTATAGTTTGTCCCCTATTAGGCAGAATTTAGCTTTGAATGCGCGCGGCAGCCTACCCTCACTAGCCAAAGCTGGGGCTTCTGGCTTTTCGTGAAGTTCCTTTAGAGCTCTGATAATCGGAGTTCTCCAATCCTCCATTATTTCAATAGCATGTATTTCAGCTTTGATCAATTTAGCGTCCGCATTGCATAGCACAATTTCATCCGCCCATGTTCCTTCCACCGAACTAGCTATTCGCACTAGCTTATGGGCTTCAACATTCTCTTCTCGAGGGATCTAGACCACCTCGGCCTTAACAAAACGTCTCATTAGTTCATCCACGATTTTGGCGTATGCCATCATTCGTTCCTCTCGTTTTTCGCAAGTCCCTAGGACCTGGTGCGTCACTAATTGGGAATCTGAGTAGACCACTACGTGGGTTGCGCCCATGGTTTGTAACAAATTTAGGCATTTGAACAGGGCCTCATACTCTGCCTCGTTGTTAGAGACATGATAGTTTAATTTAACAGCGAATTTGTAATCATGGCTTCTGGGATCTTGAACAAAGATCCCTACCCTAGCTCCCTCCTTAGTGACTGAGCCATCAACATAGGCTTTCCACCATTGGTACTCTTCTTCTTCCCCTCTGGTGGTTTCCTGTAAGAAGTCGGCCAGTGCTTGAGCTTTAATAGCTACTCTAGGCTCGAAATCTACATCATACTCGCTTAGCTCTATTGCCCATTTGACTAGTCTTCCTGACAGGTCGGGTTTACCCAATATCTGCTTCAATGGCTCGTTCGTCCTGACTATCACTTTGTGTGATAAGAAATAAGGCCTTAGCTTTCTAGCTGTAACCATCACTGCTAGCGCGGTTTTTTCAATGCTCGGGTACCGCATTTCTGCTCCCTGTATCATCTTGCTCGTGTAATAAATAGGCTTCTGGATTAGCCCCTCTTCTCTCAGGAGTACAGAACTGATAGATTCTTCACCCACGACTATATATAAATATAGGACTTCTTGAGGTAACGGCTTAGTAAGCAAAGGCAGTTCTGCCAGCTGCTCTTTCAATTCCTCGAAGGCTTTCTGACATTCACTGGTCCATTCAAATCTGCTTCCCTTTCTCAAAATTTTGAAGAAAGGGAGGCTTCTGTCTGCTGATCGCGATATGAAGTGACTCAACGCTGTAATTCTCCCATTGAGTCTTTGAATCTCTCGGATGTTTCGAGGAGGTGTCATATCTAGCACGGCCTGTACTTTGGTCCTGTTCACTTCAATCTCCCTGGGGGTGACCATGTACCCCAGGAATTTCCCCGCTTGCACACCAAACGAGCATTTAGCTGGGTTTAGCTTGAGGTGATAGAATCTGGCCACAGTAAACACCTCTTCCAGATCTTGTATGTGATCCTGGGCTTTAACACTTTTGGCCAATATGTCATTGACATATACTTCTGTTGGTCCCGGTTTGTTATAGGAAAAATACGTAGCGGGGGGGGGGGGGGGGGGGGTGAATACGTATTTTGAAGTTTTTCATCTTCTTTTCCTTAACTCAGAGTATGAAGTAAAGTACTCGTAAAGAATACTCAGACCTAGCCGAGAGCTAGATCCAAAGCAATCACGATTCTCTCGACCTAAGCTTAGAGCTTGATCAAGAGTGAGACTTTACTCTTAGTGCGGAATTTGGTGAGCTAATATCTTTTCCTAAGTAATTAAAATTTCAAGTTATGTTTGTTTAGATGCAAGTGCAATGAATAATCAAACAAGGAAAATAAGAGTTTTAGGGTTAGAGAGATACGACACAAGATTTATAGTGGTTCGGAGATAAAGCTCCTACGTCCACTTTGTTGCACTCGGCAACACGTTCTCTTCACTCAAGAACTTGAAGGTTACGGGTCCTTCAAAAACCTAGTCAAGATCGAGCTTCACTCGCTTGGATCTGACGAACAACGCAGTGATTACGGGTTCACTACTAAGACCTAACTGGACTCGAAGCTTCACTCACTTCAGTCCGACAACAGGGAGATTGCAGGCTCTCCTTACAGCCTAGCTTCGATCGAGCTTTACACAAACGATGTAAGTGCAAGATTGGATCTAGACTCTATGATCGAGGCTTCTACAATCGATGAAAGTAGGGTCTTGGATCGAAACAACCTAACGACGAACACAAAAACCTAACAACAGAATTTAGGGTTAGGGTTTTTGGTATACGACGAACACACTATGAAGAACTCTTTACAGTAGATGCAAAGATGGCTAGAGTTCTTCTTCTAAGCTTGGATATGGAATGGGCCTAGACTCTAAGTGTGAAGGTTGTGAAGACGAGTTCCGATGAGACTGGAAACTCGGAGAACACTTGAAAACAAAGACTCAAAGTTTGCTCTAAGGCTGGGAGTGTTTGTTTGCAGTAGGCGCTCGAATGCTCAAGTAGTGTTCTACTTCTCTTCGTCTTCATCCTTCACTATTTATAGGCGGAGGTTTGGCCGAGATCCGTTGCTTGGTTGGTGGCCTTGTCCCTCCTCCTCTCGACAGTACTTGCACAGGCTGGCTGCTTTTCAGACGCGCAGTTTTGGCTCTTTGCCGGAAATGGCTAAGTTCCAAGTTTAACAGTAACTGGAGCGAGCCAGTACTGTTGCGGCGCCCTTGTCGGCCTGGCAGTCAACTCCTCTGCTCCTCTCCGCGTTCGACATGTGGAGATCTTGCAATTAATGCGAAGATCTCTAGTTGACTGGAGTTCAAAATTGGAGCGGGAATTGGGCTGTCGCTTTCTGGTAGGTGGTGGCTCGCTTTGCTTTGAAGTACGTAGCGTCCGCTTTGAGTTGAGTCACTTCGGGTCATACTTGAAGCGTCTACTTTGGAAAATAAAATTTCCGAGTATTGCTTAAGTAAATATTGACCAGCTTTGACTTTTCACTGTAGCGCTCGCTTCGCTTCGCTTTGGCAGACTCGCTTTGAATCTACTGTAGCGCTCGCTTTGCTATACTTCGTTACGCTTCACTTCGGTTCGGTAGACTCGCTTCGCTTGGAAAACACACTCAAGCGAGTGACCTTCACTTTGAATTTTCTGCAGTCTATAATCTAAGCAAAATAAAGCCATCCTAACAGAGTAGGCTTAGAAAAATTTCTAATCCTATTATCTATATCAAAAAATGGGTCGCTTGGGAACAGAACGCTTGGGGTTTTGGGATCAAATCAAAACAATAAAATGTCCCTTATAGGTTCCCCCTTAACATGTTTGTTCTTAACAATTCCCAACAATTTCCCCCTTTTTGATGATGCCAAAACCCAAAACAAATTTTTAGACTAAGAGATTTAGCCTACCTAACCGTGGAAGGAACTTCAAGCGACTGCTTCCTTCGCATGTTCGTTTGAAAATTTTTAAGTTCCTTTTCCCCTTTTTTTTCGGTTAAGTTATTTGAGTTTTGTAGCATAAGGATAAAATATTCACAAAGCTAGAAAATGACACAGGAGAGACAGAAATTAAAATGGGATAGATGAACAACAGTTCACAAAATTATGAAGCTTGAAATTCAAGGATTTCCTGCACCTTTATCCTTCTCTTCCTTCTCTTTCCCTGTCACCTCCTCTACCTTCTCTTTCTCCTCTGTCTCCATCTCCTTCTCGATCATCTCCTCTGGAACAACATAGGCATTGAGAACCTTTACTTCCAACGTTCCAACGTTGTAGATGCTTGGCCTCCTCCAAGTTTCCTCTAACTTGAAAGCTTCGTCAATCTCTGCATCAATGATGCGACGATCTGGATCGCTTGTGCCGGGCAGGAAGGGCATGGGGAAGTCCTTCGAAGCAGGCACTTTGATGATCAGAGGCATGGGCTTTGCAAGCTCTGCAATGGTGAAGACCTTCCGCCTGAATTTCTCATCATAGGCACTTAGGAAGTTGTTGAGCATTCATCCTGAAGTGGCACTACCTCCCAGTAGTAGTACGCTTTGATGAACTTCTCCTTGTAATATAGCCATCGCTCAAGTAGATCGTCGGGGATGAACTGCTCGATTTCTCGGGTATCAGGATGCTCGTTCCTGCACACAATCAACTCCTCTTCTGATCGGCTCGACATCTCAGTCATGATCGCGTTGAACTTTGCACTTAGCTCAGTGCTCCATTTAGGAAGCATCTCGATCAGTCGCCTACGAATGTATTGTTGCTCTTCTCTGAGCGGGTAGCAACCGGAATCGATCATCTCCTTCGTGGTCATATAGCAAGCATCCATCCAAGCTTGCTTCACACACGCTTCCGACTCTTCAGGCAGAAATGGGATGAAGGCGCTTCGAGTAAGGGCGGACTGGATGAGTCTCACTTCATTGAAGTGTTCCTCAATCCGACCTTCGATGATCTCAATACGCCTTGCCTGGATCCTTTTTTCCTTATCCTCTTTCTCTTTCCTCTTTTCTCCACTCTTCCTTCTCCTCTCCAACTGACCAGCTCTTGAAACGACCGTTTGCTTGATCTTTTGGCGCTTGGCCTCGGGATCTTCTTCTCTCGCTTCAGGTGTGGTACGCTTCAACGTCTGTTTAGGTGCTGGCGGTGGAGGCATCTCCTTCTTCTTCTTTTCTTCTGCTTCTTTAGGAGGGATGACTGCGGAGGCACTTGGAGTAATGTCTTTACTGGATGAAGTGGCTCCAGTAGTGGATGAAGTGGCTCCTGCAATATCAGAAATTAGTGCAAGGGTTGAAGCGACCAGAGGTGAAGCGGGCGCTTGGAAAGCGGTAAGAGCCTCCAGTGCTTTCAGATCAAATTGCATCTCCATTTCGCGGGCTAGAGCCTCGTCTGCACGGATTTGCGCCTCCCTTTGTTCCTTGGTTAGCACAACCACCGGAGGGTGAGCAGCAATCGAAGAGGCAAGCAACTTCCCTTCAATAGGCCTGCGGGGCTCTTCTGTTTGTTTCTCTTTGCCCAGTTTCCTCGCACGCTCGGCGCGAGCTTCATCCTCCTTCTCCTCTTCAGCACCTCCAACTCCACTGCTTCCTACAACCTCTCTTCTCCTTTCCTCTCCACTTCCTCCGACTCCACCTTGTAGCTCCAGAGATTCAACACTTTTCTGCACAATACCTTCCCCCTTTTTGGCATCATCACTGCCGGGGGTTGGGGTGATCAGTTTTCTAGTAATGGAATGATGAAGATTGTTGACTGCATTGAACACTGCATGCAGCATCCGCTCGGTCTTTCCTGCGAAAAGATGCTCCTGGGAGAGCACTAGTTCGGCAGTCTTTACACTAATCTCCTCGAGCAGATACCCACACTGCTTCTCCCTCTCCTTTACTGAGAGCATCAAGCTCTCCAGTGTCTCCACCTCTTTGAATCGAGCATCCAGCTCCGCCTCAACTGCCTTCTTGATTTTCTTTGCCTCCTCTTGCAAAGTGAAATCCAGGTGTTCTTTGGAGGCCTCGAGTTCTGCCTTCATGGATGCAAGTCTCTGTTCTCTCCTATTCAGTGAGACATGGAATTGAGCATCAGCAGTTATCCTTACGGCAAAGGTTTCTGCTAGTTTTTGCACTTCTGCGAGAGTGATGCTCAACTCGGCCTGTTTCAGATCAACAGTCTGTGCACTCTTCCGTCGGCTCTCAAGCTCGCCCTTCTCCTCCTCTCTCTCAAGTTTAAGGATTTTCATTTCCTTTTGAAGAGAATCTAGGGCCTTCTTAGTGCTGAGCAACTCACTACCCTTCATCACCAGATCTCCATCTCTCTTCTCCACCTCCTCCTTCAATCTTTTCACTTCCTCCTCCAACTTCTTCTTCTCTTTGCCAACTGTAACTAGCTTGGCATTGATGTCCCTCAAGCGACTCCTTTCCGCATCAAGCGAGTCCTTGAGTTCACCAATTTTCATTTCCTGGTCTCCGACCAGCTTCACCTGTCCCTCCAGCGCCTTCTCCTTCTCCTCCAACAACTTCTCCTTCTCCTCAATCTTTCCCTCCAATTCTACCTTCTTCTTGTCAAAGTCTTCTCGAAGACTCTTGACCTCCTCAATCTTCTTCTCCATCTCCACGTTCCTCTTGGTGATCTCACTTTGCAAACTTGAGATCTCCGCATCCTTCATCTCTACCTCCTCCGCGTGCTCTCTCATCAGTATCCGCTCATGAATGGTTGGCACATGCTCAGGAACTGAAGCTTCTGGATAGGCACGCTTCACCTTTGCATCCAGCTTCTCCCAGAAGCTGGTTCCAGAGAGAAATGCGTGGAAACCGTTCTCTCCGATGAAATCCAGCAGCTTTCCCTCCATCTGAATGAGCTCTTCCTCTTTGAAGGCTTTCAAGAGTCTGAATACCTTGTAGTACTCAGTGCCGTGGTATGTGATGTATGTGAGAAAGTCGACGGTCTTGGTGAAGAACTCGTCGGACATAGGCACGGAGGAGTAGCGGTCCTTGATGGTCTCTGCATCCTGCTCTCTGTCTATGACATATCTTTCGAGAGCATCCACTTTTGCAGGGGCTTTGGAGAGTTGGAAGGCTGGAACGATGGTTCCTGTAGTTTGGGCGGTATCGGCTGTAGCTGCCGATGAGGAAGGGGATTGGGATGATGATGATGAGGCTTCGGGGGTTTCAGTGATTTGGATGGCTTCTGTTTGAGGTGATGTTTGCTGTGTGTGGGTAGGTTGGAATAGGGTGAATGCAGCAGTTGGGTCGGTGCTGAGCATTGGGATAGGGGGTAGTTGGAAAGAAGAACTTGATTCTTCTTTATGTGGAGAGAGGGGTGTTTTCTGGGTTTGGGGTTGAGCGGATGATGAGGCTTGGGGTTCTGGTGGTTGAGTATGGGTTTGGATAGGGTTTGTCTGTGTTTGAGTTTGTGGTGGGGGAGTTTGGATTTTGGTGGGTGATGGCTGGGGTTGAGTTTCTTCAGTCTCCTCAAGCGGCTGCTCCTCAGCCTCGCTTGACTTGACTAGTGTAGCGACCAACTTCAATTTCTTCTTGGCTCGCTTCGGCGCAACTCGCTTCCCAGATGAAGCGGCTCGCTTTGTTTGGGAGGCTTCAACTTGCCTTTCGGCAACAGGCACTGCAGTGGGCACTTCAACCTCGAGAAGTCCCAAATCAATTGAAATTTTGTTTGACCTCCACAGGTCATGGAACACCGTGAGCTTGTTGTAGTCGGCGACGTCAGATTCTTGCCATACTTTGTTGGGATACCGTTCCTCCAGTGCGACAGAGAGTCTGGAGAAAAATTTCAGCTTCCCCTTGCGGAGAATTTGATCAGTGCTTCCCTTCACGAACTTGAAATCATCAGCAGCTTCGTGAATCTGGTTGAGAAACCAACCATGCCAATCGAATTTGGTTCCTGTGAGACTGTCGACGATGACAATGGTGGCGAAGAGCTTTGTTTCTGAAAGTGTGCCCAAGGTTCCGACGTAGCATGCGACGCACTTCGAAAAGAGCTCGCATATATGGTTGAAAGGAGCCTTCAGATCAGAACGAATACTGGCCTCCTTGTAGTTGGGCTCTGCTTTTTCGGTAGCAAACCGAGCATATTCGACTCCGGCCGATAACTCCCTCCCCAACAAGGAGTTTCCACCCTCCTTCGGTAGGTCGAATACATCGATGAGATTGTTCAGGTCCACCTCCACCGGTTCTCCAGTCTGTGGATCAGTGAAGGACGAAGTGTTTCGTCCTTTCCTCAGATTTAGAAGAATTTCGGCCACCGCCTTGGCCAAGATCTTCGTCGGCACCGCCATCACAAACTTCCATAAGCCGGCCGTGATCACGGCCTTACGGAAGAAGCCATCTTCTTCGATGACGATAGGGTCGAGATGAGGCTCGACGTTGATGTGCTTGTCAACCTCTGTGAGAAATTCCTCCATCGTCTCAGTTTTCTATTTCTTTCCCATGGTGAAATATTTGAGAGAGTTTGATCGGAGATTTAAGGATGAAAAACAGGGTGAGACTCGTGAGTTGCAGAAGATTTGCAGATTTTGCACAAGAATGGTAAAAATTGAGAGCTGTGAAAGTTTTCTCAGTCTGCAACGACGTCTTTAAATAGAGGTAGGGTACGGCTGACGTGGCAGGGGCAAGACAGTAATATCGCCGTAAATCCTGTTGTTATACGGTGGCCAACGGCGAAGTGATTGACGTGTCCGGCGTCATCACAATAAAAAGTGAACCGCCAACTTGCTCGGCGTCTCCACGTGGCCTGCTGTGATTCGTCAATTTACACGGCGTCGGATCCAACGGCTATAAATCGGGGACTGTTTGGATTCGATGGTTGGATATCGTCCGTTTTTTCCCCGCTTCGAATTCAAAGTGCAGTGCACGCGCCCGTTATTTTCGGCTGTACATGAATCTGCATTAAATGTAAAGCAAAAGGTAAAATCTGCACTCGAGTGCAGACAGCTCATACTCGCTTCGTACCCGCTCGCTTTGAGTTGGGCCGCTTGGCTTTTACTCGCTTTGAGAGGCACTCGCTTGAGTGACTGTTCCGCACTCGCTTGCGATGGCTCGCTTGGAGTGATGTAGCACTCGCTTGGCCATCTGAAGCGACTGGAAAAAGAATTGAAATTTCTTTGCTTAATTTAAAATGTTTCTGACTTACATACTTCGAGGATAAACAAGAATGTTTTCCTCTTTGTATTTGTGTCAGATTCATTTCATATTTTCCACATAGTGAGTGAAGGTTTCTAGCACGCTTCAGCTCACTTAGTGTACTTAAAATTGAAAAACTTACCAGTCAATCTCACTTCGTAGGAGATTGATACCACTTATTGAGGACTTCATTTTGTGGATTTGAACAGCACTTGTTGAATCCACTTGATGAAAATGCTTGAAGCTTTGTTGATACCACCTTTGTTGAATACTTCATCTTCTTGGCATTCATCTTCATGGCATTCATCTTCCTCTACGAACTAGAGAGTCCTCCATCATAGTGAATGGGGGAGAGAATGAATGTAGTACACAAGCTTACTACAACCCAGAGGGGAGCTTCACGTAAGTGTACTTATTCACGACGAATGGGGGATGAGTACAAGTCCTTATCTCAGAGCAGAATAGGACAGGATGACAATGAGAATGCTCTGACAAGACAATATCGTATTTTATGCAGAAGCATGTCACTAGCCCTGCAACCTTTTGAAGAAAAAGGTAACCCTTCAAGCTTCCTCCTACAAGCTACAGAATGAATTTGCGATCGACTCGCTTGACCCAAGCTAGGGTTAATTGAAGCGATGCAAAATTCAAAGTGGGGGAGGAATGAATAGACATCCGGCAGCTCAACTCAATGAAGAGTGAGTAAGGAATGGATGTTTATCCACGATGAAGGAGATGAGAAGACTTGCTCCTCTTCGGCGGAAAAATGGGAAGAGGACACAAGGTCTAGGTGCCAGCCCTGCCTAAGCTTTCACCATTTTTACGTGGGAAGGCCCGATACAAGACCCCACAACCGTTACTAGAAACAGCACTTGCGAGTGTTTATACCCACTCGCTAGGAATCTTAGGCTAGGTAGCAGCTTTCCTTGCTCGCTTTGGAAGTAGCTTGCTCCGAGAGCAAACAATAGTTCCCCCTTAACCAATGGCTTAACAATTCCTGTAAGCGGGTAGGGAACGTCTTCCAACACTCCACCTTTCTCCACCTTATTTCTCCTTCTTCAAGCGAGTGAAATTTTGAAGTGGCTCGCTTGAGTTGGTGAAGATCCGAAGCGAGTGACGCTCAAAGAACAAGCGACCACTCCTTCGTGCATCCTGAAACTAGCACTCTTCACCAGGGTCTAGCAACCCTAATTCCATGCATAGCTGGTTGAAACGAGACTCAGCTAGAGGCTTGGTGAGGATATATGCTCGCTGGAGATCGGTATGGATTTTCTCGAGCTTGATATCCTTTTTCTCGACATGATCACGAATGAAGTGATGTCGGATTTCCACGTACTTGCATCTGGTGTGAAGTACTGGATTTTGCGAGATGCATATAGCACTGTTGTTGTCGCAGAATATTGGAATTTCATTCGCTTCAACTCTGTAGTCCTTCAACTGCTGACGAAGCCATAGAATTTGAGAACAGCAGCTTCCAGCGGCCATATACTCGGCTTCAGTTGTTGAAGTAGCTACACTCGTCTGCTTCTTTGAAAACCATGAGATCAGCTTGCTTCCCAAGAACTGACAAGTGCCCGAAGTTGACTTCCTATCAATTCGACACCCTCCATAGTCAGCATCTGAATATCCAGTGAGCTCCAAATTGTCCTCCGTTGGATACCACAGCCCCATATTGACAGTGCCCTTCAAATATCGAAGAATTCTTTTGGCAGCTTCAAGATGGCTATGCTTGGGATTGCTTTGGAAGCGAGCACGTACTCCAACTGCAAAAGCTATATCCGGCCTGCTTGCAGTGAGATATAGAAGGGATCCGATCAAAGCTCGGTAGTCTGTAGCATCGACAGACTTCCCATCTAGGTCTGGCTCTATCTTCCAGTTGGTGTTCATTGGAATCTTCACAGCTTTGGCATGCTGAACACCGAACTTGGCAAGCATATCTCGAGTATACTTAGCTTGATTGATGAAGATCCCATCATCCTGCTGCTTCACTTGAAGACCTAGAAAGCAGCTCATCAAGCCAATCATTGACATCTCATATTTGGTCTTCATGAGCTCTCCAAACTTCTCGCTAAGCGACTGGTTTGGTGATCCAAATATGATGTCGTCCACGTAGATCTGAACCCATAGCATATCCTCTCCATGGTTGATAGTGAACAGGGTTCGATCTATCTTTCCTTTGTGGAATCCATTATCCACTAGGAATTGGGATAGGGTATCATACCAAGCTTTGGGAGCTTGCTTCAACCCGTATAGGGCTTTCTTCAATCGATACACCTTATCTCGCTGTTCGAAACCCGGTGGCTGCTCCACATAGACTTCTTCCTTCAATTCATCGTTGAGGAACGTGCTCTTCACATCCATCTGATAGACTTTGAATTTCTTGGCCGCTGCATAGGCTAGAAATAGTCTGATCGCTTCAAGCCTTGCCACTGGAGCGAAGGTCTCGTCAAAGTCGATTCCTTCCTCTTGGCAGTAGCCTTTAGCGACGAGTCGCGCCTTGTTCCTTACAACGTTGTGGTCCTCGTCCGTCTTGTTCTTGAACACCCACTTGGTGCCAATAACATGCTGGAACTTGGGACGATCCACGAGATACCATACGTCGTTTCTGGTGAACTGATTCAGCTCTTCTTGCATGACGATCACCCAATTGGAATCAGCTAGGGCTTCCTCCACGCAGACGGCTCAATGTTTGAGAGAAAGCAACTAAACATGGCACTTTCTCCAAACGCTTGACTTCTGGTCACTACACCCTTGGATGGATCTCCAATGATTTGACTTGGTGAATGATCCTTGAGCCATGCACGCTTGGTTCTACCAGCTTCGTCTTTATCTTCTCCCTGGTCTCTTGCTTCTCCATCTGAAGCGACTGGATTGGGTGCTTGGCCTGCACTCGCTTCAGGAGTCTTGGGGGCAGCTTCAACCTTTTCTTGGACATTCTGCTCACTTGAGTTCTTGATTTCTTCATCCTCCTCAAGCATGTCCCAAGTTAATGAGTTGATGGGTTCCTCACTTGTCTTTCCTTCCTTAGATTGGACCTGTTCCTGTGGAAGACTCAAGGAAGATTCATCAAATACGACATGGGGTGATTCCTCCACAATTAGGGTTTTACAATTGAACACCCTGTAAGCTTTGCTTGATGTAGAATATCCTAAGAATATTCCTTCATCAGCTTTGCTTTCAAAGGCTTTCAACTGTGACTTCCCATTATCATGGATGAAGACCCTACAACCAAAGATATGGAAATAAGATATGTTAGGAATTCTCCCTGTCCATATTTCATATGGTGTCTTGTCGTGCCGTTTGCTGAGAAGCGTCCGATTCTGCGTGTAGCATGCTGTATTGGCAGCTTCAGCCCAATATTTCATCGGAAGCTTCGAGTCAGCAATCATGGTGCGGACGGCTTCTTTGATGATCCGATTCCTTCTTTCAGCAACTCCATTTTGCTGAGGTGTGCGTGCTGAGGATGTCTGATGTGCTATGCCATGCTTCGTGCAGTAAGCTTCAATGGTAGAGTTCAGGAACTCTGTGCCTTTGTCGGAGCGGATGGTGGCAATTGCTTGATTCTTCTCCACAGCTAGTCGCTTGAGCAGTTGTGGTAGCTTGGTCAGTGTCTCCTTCTTACTGAAGAGAAATACAACCCAAGTGTAGCGAGAGAAGTCATCGACTACAACTAGAGTGTACTTTCTTCTATTTACACTAACTGGAGTGACTGGACCAAACAGATCCATGTAACGGCCGCAGTTTTTATTAGTGATGAATAAAAACTTTCGGCATTATTTTAAGTAATAAAAGTTATGTTGAGAGTATTGTTATTATTATGAGTAAAATAAAATTTTAGTACTACTATTAGTAGTGTTACGTTTAGTAACATTAGAATTTCCTGAAACGAGAATCGAACTAAATATAGAAGGCCGATAAAACGAATCGGTAAAAGAAAAATTCAGTATTTAATTTTGGGCCGAGGCCCATTTGATAAGTACAAGGCCCACTTAACAGTTACAAGGCCCAGTTAATTGTTCAAGGGTCAGTTAATTATCGAAGCCCACTCGATTGTATAGGCCCATTTCTCAAATAGTTGTTCGATTTTATTTGGCCCAAGAACGAGAGCCCACGTTCGTTCAATATTCAATGATATATAAGAGGCCCAAGAATAATAGCTCTAAGCCCACAATAATATTCCATGTGGATATATTTATCCACATATACATGGCAAATAAATACATAAAAGAAAAAGAAAAAGAAAAGAAATGATGAAGCGGCACAACACATTAAACACAATCTGGTTTTCAACTCTAGTAATTTCCCCTAAGCACAATTAGGGAACTATTACCACTTTTATAATTACAATAAGAAGGAGATTAATTGGAAAGTTGTAGAAATCTCCCAAGCTCTCCCACACGTGTCACCCATGCAAACCCCTCTCTCCATCTGAAGCCATACTACCTACACAAGTGAGAAGCACTTCACAATCACCCATCATCCATCAACATAGAGAGAGAAAGTAAATAGAGAAGAGCCCCTACTCACCATTCCCTTCTTCCTTGTGCGAGAGAGAGAGCAGCCCCAATTCTCACAATAGCCTCCATTACCTAACCAAAGGACTCACAAAAATCAGTCCATAAGCATTCAATCAAGTAATTACAGCAAGGGAGCAAGATAGAAAGCAAATGAAGAACAAATATAAAGCAAGGAGGGGAGACCGATTTTCCAGCCAAGAGGGCGGCCGGAAAACAGCCCGTCGACGCCCGTGCAAGCATCAAATCCCCTCCATTTTCCTCTAGGTAATACCTCTAATTCCCTTCCTTCAAGGGCCTAGCTTGCATGCACTAACTAAAACTCAACCCCACTATCTCTAGGAGTGAAGAACGAGGGAAGGGGAAGGTTTTCGAAGCAAGATTAGAAGAGGACAGCCCTCACTCGGAAGCTAGAGACTCGATTTCAGTTTTCTAACGGTGAGAAGGAACCCTACCCTTTCCCCTAGCATGAGTATCAAGACCCCTAACACCTAGAAATCAAACATGTAAGTGTAGGCTTCAAGTTGCATCGATATAGAGAAGGAACAAGAGGAAGGGAGCAACAAAGAGAAAGGGGACAGCCACTATCTAGCTCAAGAACTCAGATTTCAACCTCTAAGATTTGCAAGTAAGACTCCTCATCACTCTCTCTAAGCACTACAAACCTTTAAGCATGCAAACCTCCCTTTATAACCACCAAAAACCAAACTCAAGAAACATAGCAATTACTTAGAAGCAATGCATGTTATTTTTTTTTTTTTAAAGCTAAAAATCAGTTTTGGAGCATGTTTAAATCACATAGAACCTCCTCCAACAAGCCTAAGGCCTTGCATGCATAACAATCTCTAATTAACCATTTCAATCCAACAAAGAGATCAGCAACAAGACTATCAAAATCTGGAAATTTTGCTTATAACTAATGCATAAAACACTCAAGCAAAATCAGCCTTTGAATGCTTTCCAATCAAGCCCCTAACCCTCCAAATCGACAAGCATAATCCATAAATAAATTGAATCGAAAGAAAAACGAGAGGAAAGGTGAAGAACCGAACCTGTCGGAAGAGCAAGGACGGCCAAGGATGGGAGTTGAGGCGACGCCGGAGCATGGCAGCCTTCTCCCGAGCCTTACCGGAGACTGCCACAGCCTTCGACGGCCTCAACCGAACCACTGCAGCGTCGGGAACCGCCGGAAGCACCTGCAAATCGAAAGAGAGAAGAGGGATCAAAGAGAGAACAAAGGGAGAAGAGAAGGAGACACCGGCGGCGACCTCGGCGCCGGCGTCGAAGGGAGATCAGAGAGGCGAGCCACCGAGTGAGGGAGGAGCCGCCGCCGACAGACGGTGCGGCAGCGATAGAGGAATCGTGACGGCGGCAGCGACTGCCACGGCGAAGGACAGCAGCAACGGGGCGAATGCGACTGGGAGGTATCGGCATTTCAGGCCGGAAAAAAACAGCAATGAAGGGAAGAACGCGGCGGCCGGCTGATACCGCATTGACAGGAGACGAGACCGGCGCCGGAGGAGTCGAATCCGATGAGTTTCCCAGATTTCCCTAACTCCCGAATTAGGGCTTTCCCTCCAGATTGATTTCAAAATTTAGAAAAGGAGGGAGAACGACGACGGCCATTGGGGGAGGACCGCCGGCCGACGCCGGCGGAGAGAAAACGACGGCGGCGCAATGACTGCCGATAGAGAGTGTTCGGCGAGAAGGGCTGCCGCGATTGAGAAGAGAGAAGAAAAGGCAGGAGAGTATTTTGCCAAGTATAGGATTGGGCCGGGCCAAGTGTTAAATCGGGCCGGATTGTTGGGCCGAGCCAACTGACGGGCCGCAGCAGATTGGGTTGGACCGACGGGCCAGATTAAAATCGGGCCGATCGAGCTATCAAGCCGAGGAAATTATTTATGGGCCACGATGTTGATTGGGCCGGAGTTATTCAATTGGGCTGAGAATTAATATTCTGTTGGGCCGAGATTAATTAACTGTCGGGCCGGATTTATTCTTTCAGTTGGGCCGAGCTTCAAGATCAGACGGGTCGAATTTTATTCTTGGACCGAGAATTATTTAAGGGACCGATAATTATTTAAATGAGCCGATAATTAAATCAAGAAGCAAAAGCCAAACGTAGTAATTTATCGGGATTGATTTATTAATTCCCAAGCTTAAGTAATTGGGCTTAAACCCCTAATAATTTTATTGGGCCTCTAATGACTATTAATGTCGATTTAATCAACCAAGCCCGAACATAACAGCTTTATAAGTGTAGACCACTTATAACACGTAATAAAAACGCGAAGCCCTATTAATGATTAAATCAAGCCCAGTGACAACAGTTATGTTAATCTTATAAGTGTAGACCACTTATATCCTTCAATAAGATTTAGCTCAGTAATATTTACCTTATAAGTGTAGACCACTTATAACGTGTAATAAAACCACTAAGCCTCATTGATGGCTTAATCGAATATCCTACGATTCCTGTCGAGGATGAAAAGGCAGTAAGACACAAGCATCGATCGAAGTGATCGATTTCAGATGAGAATCGAGAAACTCTCGATTAAAAGAATAACCATGATAACGTTAAAAGAGATCTATCAGTAAAAGAGACCTATCAGTAAAAGGGATCATAACCTCGATAAAAGACAGCCTTCGCATAGATCGATAAGATTATCGATTTCATTTCAAGTCTCTCATTTTACGTTCTTTGAACGAGGTTAGGCGAAGGAAAAGGCCGAGACTAAGGCGGCGCTCAGAGTTATATAAATATGAGCAGGAAAGGAAAGTTGTCGAGGTGGGCATTCAGAAAACTAAAATGTTTCTTTATGCTAAAGTTATTTTCTTTAAAGAATTGTCATGCCATATAATGTTTTTGTTTTGTATGAGATCTATCTGAGGAGGCTTATGCCTCTGCTTATCTTAACGATTCGGGCTCACCGAGGTCAAATTCTCGGTAAGTTAGTGCACTCAGTTGACCGTGAGCTACAAGATTGGCCGGTCAGGTATCCGGGAGGGTGACCAACCTCTGCGGATGCACCCCAGCTCAGATATGATGGATTACCAGTAATTTGCTTGCAAGCGTCTTTTCTTTTTGATTTAAAATGTTTTCGTGAGCATAGGTTTTTCCTAAAACCCCTATGTCTCACTTTAATGGCTGACAATAAAATGTTTTGGCATGTGCCCACTGAGTACTTTTGTACTCAGCCCTGTACGTATTTCCCACGTGCAGGTTGAACAGGGTGAAGTGAAGTTGCCAAAGGAGCTTTGTCGAGCATGAAAGTGTCGAAGCCTCTTGGTGGTGCATATCTTCATACATGCATCTCACGTTCTTCCGCCGTGATCTTTATGTAGATAGACTAAATTCTGTTTGTGTATCGTTGCAATGTATTGGCCCAGCATAGACAATGACTCCCTCATGTACAACGCTTCCGCTTATATCATGTAAAACACTTCTGTTGATGAATAGTTCTTTCTTCCATTCATTCTCGACGAATGATGGAGAACTTCAATGCATTCCAAATGCTATGTTTTCGTATCGTTTCACCACAGGTCGTTCGTTTATTTCATTTCGTTTCCCTTTTTCTTGAGTTGCAACCTCGCTCAGCTAGTTCTGGCGGGCGGGCTGTGACAATCCATGTGAAGCAGCTCGAGCACTCGCTTGGATGAGGCTTCTTCAAGACTGGCGAAGTGCTTCTTCGTCTGCTTCCCTCGTTGGCATGGTGAGCATGGATGATCTTTGACAAAGACTTCATTGGGAATGCCTTGCACCAAGCCTTTGCGAGCTAAGCGATTGATAGTCTTGAAGTTGAGATGATTCAAGCGTCGGTGCCATAGCCAACCTATTTCTGTAGCACTTCTTGCGACTAGGCACGTTTCCTCTTTGCAGCTGTCCCATTGTGCAATATAGACATTCCTTTGTCTAATTCCAGTGAGCACAATCTGGGACGTGAGCTTGCTCTTAACAATGCACTTGTTGGAAATAAATTCCACCTTGTATCCTTTATCACAGAATTGTGAAATGGATAGCAAGTTGTGCTTAAGTCCTTCCACATAGGAGACTTCTTCTATTGTGAGCTTTCCAACTTTCAGTGCGCCATACCCTTTGGTGCTTCCTTGAGAGTTATCACCAAAAGTAACGTGTGGACCCTTCTTCTCTATGTAGTCATGAAGTAGAGCTCTCATGCCGGTCATGTGTCTTGAATAGCCACTGTCCAAGTACCAGATTTGTTGACCCTCACTTGGCATGGGATCCACGGCGCTCACCTGCAATTAGACAGATTTTGGTACCCAAATCAGTTTGGGTCCTTGCAGGTTAGTTCCCTTAGGTACCCACACTTGCTTCACTTTCTTTTGAAAGGTAGCTTGTGTCTTGGGTTTCTCGACCTTTGAAAACTGTGACTTCTGCCTTGAAGCAGCTTCACACGTGCAGCAGTGTGTGCAAGAGGGGTAGCGGCTCGCTTGAGGCTTACCTATGCTCTTACCCTTTTGCTTATATCCTGAAGCGACTCACTTTGGATTAGCTACAGGCTTAGAGACTGACTTAGGGTTTACAGTCTGTCGAAGCGGCTCGCTTGGTTTTCTCGAAGCGGTCAAACTAGGTGTTGGTCCCGGTTTGCTATAGGAAAAATACGTAGAGGGGGGGGTGAATACGTATTTTGAAGTTTTTCAACTTCAATTCCTTAACTCAGAGTATAAAGTAAAGTGCTCTTTAGAAATACTAAGACCTAGCCGAGGGCTAGATCTAAAGTAATCACGAATCTCTAGACCTAAGCTTAGAGCTTGATCAAGAGTGAGACTTTACTCTTTGTGCGGAATTTGGTGAGCTATAATCTTTCCTAAGTAATTGAAAATCCAAGTTAAGTTTGTTTATATGCACGTGCAATGGATAATCGAATACTGTAAAGAGATTAAGGTAAGAGAGATACGACACCAAGAATTATAGTGGTTCGGAGATAAAGCTCCCACGTCCACTTGTTGCACGACGGCAACTGTTCTTTTCAAAAACTTGAAGGTTACGGGTCCTTCAAAAACCTGGTCGAGATCGGGCTTCACTCGCCTAGATCAAACGACTGACGTAGTGATTGCGGGTTCACTACACAAACCTAACAAAGACTGGAAGCTTCACTCGCTTCAGTCAGACAGACAGGGAGATTGCGGGCTCTCCTTACAGCCTAGCTTCGATCGAGCTTTACACAAACGATGTAAGCGTAAGCTTGGATCTCAACTCTTCGATCGAGGCTTCTTCAATCGATGAAAGAAGGGCCTTGGATCTGGACAACCTAACAACGACACTCAAAAACCTAACAGACAGAGTTTAGGGTTTTTGGTTGACGAACACACTATGAAGAGCTCTTTACAATAAGTGCAGAGATGGCTAGAGCTCTTCTACTAAGCTTGGATATGAAATGGGCTTAGACTCTAAGTGTGAAGGTTGTGAAGACGAGTTCCGATGGACTGGAAACTCGGAGAACACAGGAAAACAAAGACTCGAAGATTGCTATGAAAGCTTGGGAGTGTTTGTTTGCTGTATGCGCTCGAATGCTCAAGTAGTGTTCTGCATCTTCACGTTGTGATCCTTCACTATTTATACACGGAGGGTTGGCTGAGATCCGTTGCTTGGTTGGTGGCCTTGTCCCTCCTCCTCTCGACAGTACTTGCACAGGCTGGCTACTTTTCAGATGCGCAGTTTTGGATTTTTGCCGGAAATGGCTGAGTTCCAATTTCAACAGTAACTGGAGCGAGCCAGTACTGTAGCGGCGCCTTGTCGGCCTGGCAGTCAACTCCTCTGCTCCTCTCTTGAGTCGACACGTGGAGATCTCATAATAAATGCGAAGATCTCCAGTTGACTGGAGTTCAAATTCGGAGCGGGAATTTTGTGCTGTCGCTTTCTTGTAGGTAGTGGCTCGCTTTGCTTTGAAGTTGTAGTGCTCGCTTCGCTTCGCTTCGCTTTGAACTGTAACGCTCGCTTCGCTTCGCTTTGGCAGACTCATTTTGAATCTACTGTAGCGATCGCTTCGCTTTGCTATTCTTCGGCACGCTTCACTTCAGTTTGCTTGACTTGCTTCGCTTTGAAAAACACACTCAAGCGAGTGGCCTTCACTTGAACTTTTGAAGCCTAATCTAAGCAAAATAAAAGAGCCATCCTAACAGAGTAGGCTTAGAAAAATTCTATCCTATTAACTACATCAAAATGGGTCGCTTGGGAATAGGACACTTGGGGTTTTGGGATCTAATCAAAACAAATGACTTCATTTATCAAATGTCCCATGAAGTTCCCCCTTAACAATTTAGTCCTTAACAATTCCCAACAATTTCCCCCTTTTTGATGATGCCAAAACCCATACGACTTAGATAAAAATAAATCTAGTCTATCTAACCGTGAAGGGAACTCCAAGCGACTGCTTCCTTTGCAGTTTCGTTTGTAATTTTCTTTTAAGTTCCTTTCCCTTTTTTTTCGGTTAAATTAATGAGTTTGTAGCAGAAATGTAAAGTCATTCACAAAGCGAGTAAATGACACAGAAGAGACAGAAATAAAAGTGGGATAAATGAACAAGCAGTTCACAAAAAGAAATACTAGGAAGCTTGAAACTCAAAGGTTTCCTGCAGCTTCATCCTCCTTCTCCTTCTCCTTTCCTTCTTCCTCCTCCTTCTTCTCTTCTTCAATAGCAGCAGTATCCACGTAAGCTGATAGCACTCTCGATTCCATAGAGCCTACTGTGTGGATACTAGGTCTTCTCCATGCACTCTCCAGCCTGAAGGCTTCAGTCACTTCCTCATCAATTATTCCTCTATCTGGAATATCCGTGCCTGGATGATAAGGCATGGGGAATTCTTTTATAGCAGGAACCTTGACAACAATTGGCATGGGTTGAGTCTGTTCAGCCAGTGTGAAGATTTTCCTCCGCAGTCTGTCATCATAGGCAGCGAGGAAATTGCTGAGGGCACTTATTCTAGAGCATTGATCTTGCAGCGGCACTACCTCCCAGTAATAATAGGCCTTGATGAACAAGTCCTTGTAGTATAGCCACAGCTCAAGCAGATCTCTCGGAATAAACGCCTCAATCTCCCTTGCATCAGGGTGTTCGTCCCTTCGCTTGGCCAACTCTTCTTCTGACCTCTTTGACAGTTCAGCCATGGTCGCTTTGAATTTCTTTCCTGAGTCGCTGCTCCACAAAGGACGCTTTTCATTGAGACGCTTCCGAATGTAGTTCTGTTCTTCCTTTTTGGGGTAGCGACCCGACTCAACCATCTCTTTTGTAGTCACGTCGCATGCATCAGATATGGCTTGAGCTTCGCATGCTTCGGACTCATCTGGCATGAATGGAATGAAGGCACTCCGCACCAATGAAGACTGGATGAGTATCACCTCATTGAATTGCTCCTCAATCCGTGCGTCAATCACTTGGAGTCGCCTGTCATTTGACCTCCTCTTCCTCTCGCCTTCGCTCCTTCCCTCTTCTCTTTCCTTCCTCTTTCTCTCCTCTCTTCCAGCTTTTGAAGCGACTGCTTGCTTGACCTTTTGGCGCTTGGCCTCGGGGTCATCTTGCTTGGAATCTGGAGCAGCTCGCTTCAATGACTGCTTCGGTGGTGGGGGAGGTGGCATGTCCTTCTTCGTAGCGGCACTAGAGGGGACGACTGCGGATGAAGCGAGTGCGGCAGTTGGAGCTAGTGCGGCTGTTGAAACTGGCGCGGCGGATGAAGCGGGCGCTTTGGGTAAAGCAGCCGCTTTGGAACTAGATGAAGTACCTGCACCAACAGAAAGTTTTGTTAGTTGCTCCATCTCCCACGCCATGGCAGCATCCTTCTCCACCTGCTTCCGCTTTTCCTCCTTTGTCAACACGGTCACTGGAGGGTGTTTTACAATTGAAGTGGCAAGCACCTTCTCCTGAAGCGGCCTGCTGGGCTCTTCAAGATTTTTTAATAACTCCTCCTCCGTGAGCTTCGTCTTGCCAAGAGCCCTCGCTTCATCTACTACCTTCTTCACACCTCCATCACTACTGCCTCCCTCCAACATTCTTTCAATCCCAACACTACTTCCCCCTAAACCTCCAACTTCTCTGCCGTGAAGCTGTCCTTCCCCTCCTAGCTTCACTTGACCTTCCCTCGTTTGTCCTTCCCCCTTTTTGGCATCATCACTGCCAGGGGTTAGGATGATAGACTTTCCAGAAAAGGATTGTTGAAGAGAGTTGACTGAATTGAAGATAGCTTGAAGCATCTGCTGGGTTTTATCCATGGAGGGCGCCACTAGTTCAGCAGTCTTGATGCTTATCTCTTCAAGCAGATATTTGCACTGCCTCTCTCTCTCAACAAACGACGCCATCATACTCTCTAATGGCTCTACCTCTCTGAAGCGAGCCTCCAGCTCCGCTTCGACAGCTTTGGTGATTTTCTTTGATTCTTCTTGAAGAGTGAGTTCCAAGTGATCCTTGGAAGCTTCAAGTTCTGCCTTCATCACGGCAAGTCTCCTCTCCCTCTGATTGAGAGAGTTGTGAAATTCGGCATCTGCGGTGATTCTTACAGTAAGAGTCTCTTTCAATCTTTTGACTTTCTCCAGTAGAGTGGATAATTCAGCATTTTTCAAGTCAAGTGCCTGCGCACCTCTTCTTAGACTCTCAAGTTCTCTCTTGTCAATAGCACTGTCTTCTTTGACTTCCTTCAACTCAGTTCGAAGTGAGTCAAGAGCCTTTTTGGTGTTGAGGAGCTCGCTTCCCTTCATCACTAACTCTCCTTCCCTATTCTCCACCTTCTCCTTCAGCTCCTTCACTTCCTTCTCCAACACCTTCTTCTCTTTGACTAGAGCGATTAATTTGGCATTAACCTCCCTCAAGCGGCTTCTTTCTGCCTCAAGCAAGCCCTTGAGTTCGGTGATGGTTTTGGTGTTGTCATCCACTAGCTTCACCTGCGCCTCCAGCGCCTTCTCTTTCTCCTCTAGAAGCCTCTCCTTCTCCTCCACCTTTCCCTCCAATTCCCTTTTCTTCCTGTCAAAGTCTTCTCTAAGACTGATGACCTCCCCCGCCTTCCTCTCCATCTCTTCACTCATCTTTGTAATCTCGCTTTGGAGACTAGCAATCTCAGCATCTTTCAACTCCACCTCCTCCCTATGCTCTCTGATCAGCTTCCTTTCATGAGAGGAGGGCACTCGCTTCAGAACTGTAGCGAGTGGATATGATCCTTCACCTTTGCATCCAGCTTTTCCCAGAAGCTGGTCCCTTCAAGGAAGGCATGGAAGCCATTTTCGCCTATGAAGTTGAGTGTTTTGGCCTCCATTTGAATCAGTTCCTCTTCTGTGAAGGCTTTGAGGAGTCTGAAAATCTTGTAGTACTCCGTTCTTCGGTACGTGATGTACGTCAGAAAGTCGACTACATTAGTGTAGAACACATCGCTCCATGCAACGTTCGCGGAGCTAAGATTGTAGCGAAGATTGATAGTTTCAGCGGCTTGCTCTCTATCCAGGACATAGCGTTCGAGAGCCCGCTTGTGTACGGTGAGGGCAGGGGTTATGAATTGAGGAACGATGGGTTGTTCTCCTACAGTTTGGGCGGTATCGGCTGTAGCTGCCGATGTCGAGAGGGATTGGGTAGGTGATGAGGTTTCTTGGGTTTCGGAAATCTGGATGGTTTCGGTGGGTGGTGGTTGGATAGTTTCGGTGGGTGGTGGTTGTATCGGCTGGGATTGAAGTGGGGTGAATGAAGTGTAGGCAGCAGCTTCATCTGTGCTGAGGAATGGAACAGTGGGAATGTGAAAAGAAGATGCTGACTCTTCTTCATGGGGAGAGAGGGGGGTTATCTGTTTTAGTGGTTGTTGGGTTGATGAAGATTGAGGTTCTGGTATTTGGGTGATGTGGGTTTGGATTTGGAGTGGGGGTGATTTGGCTTTGATAGGTAAAGGCTGGGGTTGAGTCGCTTCAATGTCCTCAAGCGGCTTCTCCACCGCCTCGCTTTCTTGGACAAGTAAATCGACTCGCTTTGTCTTCTTGCCTCGCTTCGGCACGGCTCGCTTCCCGGGTGAAGCGACCGGCCTAACTTGGCTCACTTCGGCTTGCCTTTCGGCAACCGGTCTCGCTACGGGCACTTCAATTTCCAGAAGTCCCAAATCCATCAATTGCTTGGACTTCCTCCATTTGTCGTAGTAAATGGACTGTTTGTTGTAGATGGTGACGTCATCTTCCGGCCATGCTTTGCCCGGAAACTTCTTCTCCAAGGCATAGGAAAGCCTTGAGAAGAACTTCAGTTTCCCCTTGCGGAGAATCTGATCGGCGCTCCCCTTTACGAACGCAAAGTCGACAGCAGCTTCGTGAATTTGATTGAGGAACCAGTCATGCCAGTTGAAGCTGGTTCCGGTGAGGCTGTCGACGATGACTGCTGTGGCGATCAGTTTCGTCTCGGAAAGAGTATCCAAAGTTCATGTAGCACGCGACACTCTTCGAGAAGAGCTCACAAATATGGTTGAAGGGGGCCTTCAAACTCGAACGGATACTTGCCTCCTTAAAATTTGGATCGGCTTCGGCGGTTGCAAAACGACCGTACTGAACTCCGGCCGAGAGACCCAAATCCAGTAATGAGTCTCCTCCTTCTCTCGGCAAGTTGAACGTGCCGATAAGCTCATTCATGTCCACCTCCACTGGCCTCCTCGTCTGTGGATCGGTAAAAGAGGATATGTTTTGCTCCTTCCTCAAATTTAGCAGGAGCTCGCCGACGGCTTTGGCCAGAATCTTTGACGGGACCACCGTCACAAACTTCCACAGTCCGGCCTTGGTCACGGCCCTATGGAGAAAACCATTTCTCTCGATGATGGCTGGATCGAGATGAGGCTCGACATTGATGTGTTTGTCGACCTCCGCTAGAAACTCCTCCATCGTCTCGGTGTTTTTCTTCTTTCCCATGGTGATTTTGAAAGAGTTAGAATGAGGTTTTAACAATGAAAATCAAGGGTTGAGACTCGTGAGTTGCAGAGTAATTGCAGATCTAGCACGAGAATGGCAAATTTAGAAGGCTGTGAAAGGTTCTGCAGTTCTGCCTCGTCCCATATATATAGAGTTAGGTTATGGCTGACGTGGCAGGGGTAGGACGGTAATAACGCCGAAAGTCCTGTAGGTAGGCGGCGGACGTGCGGTGATGGATCTGACGTGTCCGGCGTCATCACAGTAAAAGTGAACCGCCACTTGCTCGGCGTCGCCACGTGGCCTTCTATGGTTGGCTTGTCGTATACGGCGTTAATCGAACGGCTCCAGATTGGGGGCTGTTAAGATTCGACGGCTGTATTTTCTCCGCCGTTTCCCGCTTCAAATTTGAAGTGAGAACCACGCGCCCGTTATTTCCGCCTTTCCTGTACCTGCATTAAATGCACAGCAGAAAGTAAAATTGCACTCGAGTACAGACAGCTCATACTCGCTTCGTGCCCGCTCGCTTCGAGTTGGGCCGCTATGCCTTGACTCGCTTGAGAGGCATTCGCTTGAGTGACTGTTCCGCACTCGCTTGCGATGGCTAGCTTTGAGTGATGAAGCACTCGCTTGGCCATCTGAAGCGACTGGAGTAAGAAATTGAATTTCTTTGCTTGATTTTAAAATGTTTCTGACTTACATACTTCGAGGATAAACAATAATGTTTTCCTCTTTGTATTTGTGTCAGATTCACTTTATATTTTCCACGTAGTGAGTGAAGGTTTCTAGCACGCTTCGGCTCACTTAGTGTACTTAAAATTGAAACACTTACCAGTCAATCTCACTTCGTAGGAGATTGATACCACAAATTGTAGACTCCATGTTGAATTAGATACCACTCGTTGAATGCTACACGTTGAGTTAGATCTTCATGGCATTCATCTTCCTCTACGAATTAGAGAGTCCTCCATCGAAGTGAATGGGGGAGAAAATGAATAAAGTACACAAGCTTACTACAACCCGAAGGGAGTATCACGTAAGTGTACTTATTCACGACGAATGGGGGATGAGTACAAGTCCTTATCTCAGAGCAGAAATGGACAGGATGACAATGAGAATGCTTTGACAAGACAATCTCGTATTTTACGCAGAAGCATGTCACCAGCCCTGCAACCTTTTGTATAAAAAGGTAAACCTTCAAGCTTTCCTACATTCTAAAGAATGAATCTGCAGTCGGCTCGCTTTGACCCAAGCTAGGGCAAATTGAAGCGATGCAGGATTCAAGATAGCAGCATTCTTAGCTCGCTTTGGAAGTAGCTTTCTCCGAGAGAAGCATTAGTTCCCCCTTAACCATATACTTAACAATTCCAATAAGTTGGTAGGGAACTTCTTCCAATACTCCACCTTTCTCCACCTAACTTCATTTTCTTCAAGCGAGTGAGATTTGAAGTGGCTCGCTTGAGTTGGTGAAGATCCGAAGCGAGTGACGCACAAGAAGAACAAGCGAACACTCCTTCGTGCATCCTGGAACTAGCATTCTTCACCAGGGTCTAATAACCCTAATTCCATGCATAGCTGATTGAATCGAGACTCAGCTAGAGGCTTGGTGAGGATATCTGCTCGCTGGAGATCGGTATGGATTTTCTCGAGCTTGATATCCTTTTTCTCGACATGATCACGAATGAAATGATGTCGAATTTCCACATGCTTGCACCTGGTGTGAAGCACTGGATTCTGCGAGATACATATGGCACTGTTGTTGTCGCAAAAGATCGGAATTTCATTCGCTTCAACTTTGAAGTCCTTCAACTGTTGACGAAGCCATAGGATTTGAGAACAGCAGCTTCCTGCGGCCATATATTCAGCTTCAGTTGTTGAAGTGGCTACGCTTGTTTGCTTCTTTGAGAACCACGAGACTAGCTTGCTTCCCAAGAACTGACATGTGCCCGAAGTTGACTTCCTGTCGACTCGGCAACCTCCATAGTCAGCATCGGAATATCCAGTGAGCTCCAAATTGTCCTCCGCTGGATACCACAGACCCATGTTGATAGTGCCCTTCAAATATCGAAGAATCCTTTTGGCAGCTTCAAGATGGCTGTGTTTGGGATTGCTTTGGAAGCGAGCGCAGACTCCGACAGCAAAAGCAATATCTGGCCTGCTTGCAGTGAGATAGAGTAGTGACCCAATTAGGGCACGATAATCTGTAGGATCTACAAATTTTCCTCCTTCGTCTGGCTCCATCTTCCAGTTGGTATTCATAGGAATCTTCACAGCTTTAGCATGCTGAACACCAAACTTGGCAAGCATATCTCTAGTGTACTTCGCTTGGTTGATGAAAATTCCATTATCCTGCTGCTTCACTTGAAGACCTAGAAAGCAGCTCATCAAGCCAATCATTGACATCTCATACTTGGTCTTCATCAACTCTCCAAACTTCTCGCTAAGCGACTGGTTTGGCGATCCAAATATGATGTCATCCACATAGATCTGAACCCATAGCATATCGTCTCCATGATTGATAGTGAATAGAGTTCGATCTATTTTTCCTTTGTGGAAGCCATTCTCCACTAGGAATTGAGATAGTATATCATACCAAGCTCTGGGAGCTTGCTTCAACCCATACAAGGCTTTCTTTAAGCGATACACTTTATCTCCCTGCTCGAAACCCGGTGGATGCTCCACATACACTTCTTCCTTCAATTCACCGTTGAGGAACGCGCTCTTCACATCCATTTGATACACTTTGAATTTCTTGGCCGCTGCATAGGCTAGAAATAGTCGGATCACTTCAAGCCGTGCCACTGGAGCGAAGGTCTCATCGAAGTCGATTCCTTCCTCTTGGCAGTAGCCTTTAGCGACTAGACGCGCCTTGTTCCTCACAACATTGTGGTCCTCGTCCGTCTTGTTCTTGAACACCCACTTGGTGCCAATAACATGCTGGAACTTGGGACGATCCACGAGGTACCATACGTCATTTCTAGTGAACTGGTTCAGCTCTTCTTGCATGGCGACCACCCAGTTAGAGTCGGCTAGGGCTTCCTCCACGCTTGATGGCTCAATGTTTGAGAGAAAGCAACTGAACATGGCACTTTCTCCAAACACTTGACTTCTGGTCACTACACCCTTGGATGGATCTCCAATGATTTGGCTAGGTGAGTGATCTTTGATCCATGCACGCTTGGATCCGCCAGCTTCATCTTCATCTACTTCCTTGTCGCTCGCTTCACCATCTGAAGCGACTGGATTGGGTGCTTGGCCAGCACTAGCTTCAGGAATCTTGGGGGCAGCTTCAACTTCTCCTTTGGGATCCTGCTCGCTTGAGTCCTTGATCTCATCATCTTCATCAAGCACGTCCCAAGTGAGTTGATTTGAGGGTTCCTTGCTTTGATCTTTTTCATTCGCTTGAACCTGTTCCTGTGGAAGACTTAAAGAAGATTCATCAAATACGACATGGGGTGATTCCTCCACAATTAGGGTTTTACAGTTGAACACTCTGTAGGCTTTGCTAGATGTAGAGTATCCTAAGAATACTCCTTCATCAGCTTTGCTTTCAAAGGCTTTCAACTGCGACTTCCCATTGTTGTGAATGAAGACCCTACAACCAAAAATATGGAAATAAGATATGTTAGGAATTCTCCCTGTCCATATTTCATATGGAGTTTTGTCGTGCCGTTTGTTGAGAAGCGTTCGATTCTGTGTGTAGCACGCCGTGTTGGCAGCTTCAGCCCAATACTTCATCGGAAGCTTCGAGTCAGCAATCATGGTGCGAACGGCTTCTTTGATGATTCGATTTCTTCTTTCAGCAACTCCATTCTGCTGAGGAGTTCGTGCTGAAGAAGTTTGATGTGCTATGCCATGCTCCGTGCAATACGCTTCAATTGTAGAATTCAAGAATTTTGTGCCTTTGTCGGAGCGGATGGTCACGATAGCTTGATTCTTTTCCACCGCCAATCGCTTGAGTAGTTGTGGCAGTTTGGTCAGTGTCTCCTTCTTGCTGAATAGAAATACAACCCAAGTGTAGCGAGAGAAATCGTCGACTACAACTAGAGTGTACTTCCTTCCATTTACACTAACTGGCGTGACTGGACCAAACAGATCCATGTGAAGCAGCTCGAGCACTCACTTTGATGAGGCTTCTTCGAGACTGGCGAAGTGCTTCTTCGTCTGCTTCCCTCGTTGGCATGGTGAGCATGGATGGTCTTTGATGAAGACTTCATTCGGTATGCCTTGCACCAAACCTTTTCGAGCTAGGCGATTGATAGCTTTGAAATTGAGGTGGTTCAAGCGTCTGTGCCATAGCCATCCAATTTCTGTATCACTCCTTGCTACTAAGCACGTTTCCTCTTTGCAGCTGTCCCATTGTGCGATGTAGACATTCCTTTGTCTAACTCCAGTGAGCACAATCTGGGATGTGAGCTTGCTCTTCACAATGCACTTGTTGGAAATGAATTCCACCCTGTACCCTTTATCACAAAACTGTGAAATGGACAACAGGTTGTGCTTGAGTCCTTCCACATAGGAGACTTCTTCAATTGTGAGCTTTCCAACTTTCAGTGCGCCGTATCCCCTGGTGCTTCCTCGAGAGTTGTCACCAAAGGTTACGTGTGGACCCTTCTTCTCTATGTAGTTGTGAAGTAGAGCTTTCATGCCGGTCATGTGTCTTGAACATCCACTGTCCAAGCACCATACTGTTGACCCTCACTTGGCATAGGATCCACGGCGCTCACCTGCAATTAGACAGATTTTGGTACCCAAATCAGTTTGGGTCCTTGCAGGTTAGTTCCCTTAGGTACCCACACTTGCTTCATTCTCTTTTGAGATGAAGCTTGTGTCTTGGGCTTCTCGACCTTCGAAAACTTGGTGTACTGCCTAGAAGCAGCTTCACACGTGCAACAGTGTGTGCAAGAGGGGTAGTGGCTCGCTTCAGTCCTACCTATGCTCTTCCCATTTTGCTTATATCCTGAAGCGACTCGCTTCGGATTAGCTTTGGGTTTAGAGACTGACTTAGGGTTTCTAGTCTGTCGAAGCGGCTCGCTTGGTTTCCTCGAAGCGGTCCAACTAGGGTTTTGACCTTGACTTGCTTGAGAAACCTTGGGAATTTGAAGCGGCCTCTTGGGTGCTTCAAGTTCTTCCCCCTCAACGTTAGTCCGGTTGGACCATCTCCAGTCCGGATAACGTGACACATAGACATTACTCCTCTTTTTAGGAGGTAGATCCTTTGTCTCTCGTGTCTTGGCTTGAGACTTAGAAGCTTCAATAGTTCTCCCTTTACCCTTGGATTGGTAAGACTTAGCATGTTGAGTGCTAGGGATTGTTGATCTTTGCTTGCCCTTAGGATCTGCCCTTAAAGATGTAGACATCTTCATTGGCTTCCTTTTAGGGTTCTCAGCCACTTTGCCTTTATCCTTGTTGGTGGTCGCTTTGGATGCAGTGGGCAATTCCAAAGTGACTGATGGTGTAGTGTGTGATGCACCAACAAAGACAGTCGGCTTGGGAGGTCCACCCTCATATCCAAGGCCAGCTTTCCTGCCAAAAGGCAGAAGCGAGCCCTCTAGTGCCTGCCTAGCATATGATGCTTTGTTCAAGTTGGCAACTAGAGTGGACTGGGTTTTATACCTTCCCTCCAAGCTTTGATGTCTAGCGAAGAGATCCTCGAACTTACTAGTCATAGCCCTTAAATTAAGTTTGACTTCGTCAAGCTCACGGGCTAGCTTTCGGTTCTCCTTCTCGCTTTGAGACAGAGCTTGTTTTACCACTTCGTGGTCGCTTGACAATTTTTGGTGCTTGTCAAACAACTCACTCCATGTAGAGGATTGTTCTTCCTCATTGACAGTGTGTGCTAGTGTAATTGAAGTGATTGAAGGATAAAAGAATACCTCTCCTGTTTCTTCATCGGTGAGCGCCATAAATCCAAGATCCTCACCATCACTGGAATTTGGATCAGTGAATGCATCTGAGTCGCTTGGTGGATCTTCAGTTGTAGCGACCGGCACTTCACTCGCTACGAGCGCTCGCCTTGGAGCATCCCTCTTGGCCTTCAATTCTTCGCGCTCTTTGGCACTTAGCTTTGGGCAATCGGATTTGCAGTGGCCCATCTTGTGGCAGTGGTAACACTCCACTTCCATCATGTCGCGCGGGATCGTCTTGGACGTCTCTTCTCTCTTTCCTTTTCCTTCTCGAGCATCAGTGCTCCTCCCTTTGTACTGCTTGTAGAATCTTTTGTACTTGCCCACTCGAGAGTTCATCTTGTTGAAGTTCTTGGATAAGAATGCAATGTGTTCTTCCAATTCTTCCCTCGTCATTTTGGCTAGCGACTGCTCGCTTGGCCCTTCGGCAGCTTTGAATGCTACTCCTTTTGACGTAGTGGGCGCTTCATCCTCGTCGTCGAGGCTCATTCAATTCAGATCAAACTCGTGAGCTTTGAGCTCGGAGAACAGCACTTCTGGCGTGAGCTTCGTTAGATCCTTGGTAGCTAGATATAGCTCCTTCATAGTCTGCCACTTTCTTGTGAGAGCACGGACTATTTTCAGGTTTACTTCCTTGTCTGTGAGTTCCTTCCCAAGCGAGTTGAGAGTTGCAGTAATGTTGGTGACTCTCAGCTCGAAGGCGTCGATGGACTCGCCTGACTTCATCACCAGATTTTCAAACTCCCGCATCTGAACGGCGAGCTTGTTCTCCTTGATTTTGTCTGTGCCTTGAGAAATGAGGGCTAGGGTTTATCACATTTCCTTTGCCGTTGCACATTTCCTTATTCGTGGTAGATAGGCGTCCGGCACGGTGCTCTGCATCGTGTGGCGTGCAATCTTGTCGAGGTTGGCTACTTTGAAGTCATTTGGAGTGTACTCATCCTTATCCTTCTCCACGTACTGTTGTCGAACGTGGGCTGGACGACCTTCAGCGGCTGGAACATCCACAGATATGGCTTTCTTGATTTCGATTGGTCCGTCCTCAATAACTTCCCACATCCGGTCGTGGATTGAGCATAGGAAGCTCTCGACACGGAAACTCCATATCTCGTATCCTTCGATCGAGAACTGTGGAAGATTTGATGCACTGTATGTAGACATAGCAAACTATCAGCAGTAAATGCAATATGCGTGGGTGAGGTTTTGATGCACTTAGGAAAATAGGATCCGGTTCAGTGAGACAACGTGAAGCGAGTGGTGGCTCGCTTCAGGTATGCAAAGCAGAGGCTCGAAAGAACTGCTGCTCTGATACCACTTGTTGGTCCCGGTTTGCTATAGGAAAAATACGTAGAGGGGGGGGGGGGTGAATACGTATTTTGAAGTTTTTCAACTTCAATTCCTTAACTCAGAGTATAAAGTAAAGTGCTCTTTAGAAATACTAAGACCTAGCCGAGGGCTAGATCTAAAGTAATCACGAATCTCTAGACCTAAGCTTAGAGTTTGATCAAGAGTGAGACTTTACTCTTTGTGCGGAATTTGGTGAGCTATAATCTTTCCTAAGTAATTGAAAATCCAAGTTAAGTTTGTTTATATGCACGTGCAATGGATAATCGAATATTGTAAAGAGATTAAGGTAAGAGAGATACGACACCAAGAATTATAGTGGTTCGGAGATAAAGCTCCTACGTCCACTTGTTGCACGACGGCAACTGTTCTTTTCACTCAAGAACTTGAAGGTTACGGGTCCTTCAAAAACCTGGTCGAGATCGGGCTTCACTCGCCTAGATCAAACGACTGACGTAGTGATTGCGGGTTCACTACACAAACCTAACAAAGACTGGAAGCTTCACTCGCTTCAGTCAGACAGACAGGGAGATTGCCGGCTCTCCTTACAGCCTAGCTTCGATCGAGCTTTACACAAACGATGTAAGTGTAAGCTTGGATCTCAACTCTTCGATCGAGGCTTCTTCAATCGATGTAAGAAGGGCCTTGGATCTGGACAACCTAACAACGACACTCAAAAACCTAACAGACAGAGTTTAGGGTTTTTGGTTGACGAACACACTATGAAGAGCTCTTTACAATAAGTGCAGAGATGGCTAGAGCTCTTCTACTAAGCTTGGATATGAAATGGGCTTAGACTCTAAGTGTGAAGGTTGTGAAGACGAGTTCCGATGGACTGGAAACTCGGAGAACACAGGAAAACAAAGACTCGAAGATTGCTATGAAAGCTTAGGAGTGTTTGTTTGCTGTATGCGCTCGAATGCTCAAGTAGTGTTCTGCATCTTCACGTTGTGATCCTTCACTATTTATAGACGGAGGGTTGGCTGAGATCCGTTGCTTGGTTGGTGGCCTGTCCCTCCTCCTCTCGACAGTACTTGCACAGGCTGGCTACTTTTCAGATGCGCAGTTTTGGATTTTTGCCGGAAATGGCTAAGTTCCAATTTCAACAGTAACTGGAGCGAGCCAGTACTGTAGCGGCGCCTTGTCGGCCTGGCAGTCAACTCCTCTGCTCCTCTCTTGAGTCGACACGTGGAGATCTCATAATAAATGCGAAGATCTCCAGTTGACTGGAGTTCAAATTCGGAGCGGGAATTTTGTACTGTCGCTTTCTGGTAGGTAGTGGCTCGCTTTGCTTTGAAGTTGTAGTGCTCGCTTCGCTTCGCTTCGCTTTGAACTGTAGCGCTCGCTTCGCTTCGCTTTGGCAGACTCATTTTGAATCTACTGTAGCGATCGCTTCGCTTTGCTATTCTTCGGCACGCTTCACTTCAGTTTGCTTGACTTGCTTCGCTTTGAAAAACACACTCAAGCGAGTGGCCTTCACTTGAACTTTTGAAGCCTAATCTAAGCAAAATAAAAGAGCCATCCTAACAGAGTAGGCTTAGAAAAATTCTATCCTATTAACTACATCAAAATGGGTCGCTTGGGAATAGGACACTTGGGGTTTTGGGATCTAATCAAAACAAATGACTTCATTTATCAAATGTCCCATGAAGTTCCCCCTTAACAATTTAGTCCTTAACAATTCCCAACACTAGGGTTTTGACCCCGACTCGCTTGAGAAACCTTGGAAGTTTGAAGCGACCTCCTTGGTGCTTCGAATTCTTCCCCCTCAACGTTAGTCCGGTTGGACCATCTCCAGTCCGGATAACGTGACACATAGACATTACTCCTTTTCTTGAAAGGGAGATCCTTTGTCTCTGGTGTCTTGGTCTGAGACTTAGAAGCTTCAACTGTTTTCCCTTTACCTTTGGATTGGTAAGACTTAGCATTGTGAGTGCTAGGGACAGTTGGTCTTTGCTTGCCCTTAGGTTCTGCCCTTGAAGATATAGACATCTTCATTGGCTTTTTCTTAGGGTTCTCAGCCACTTTGCCTTTATCCTTGTTGGTGGTCGCTTTGGAGGCAGTGGGCACATCCAAAGTGACTGATGGTGTCGTGTTTGAGGCACCAAGAAAGACAGTAGGCTTGGAAGGTCCACCCTTATATCCGAGTCCTCCCTTTCTACCAAAAGGTAGAAGTGAGCTCTCTAGTGCCTGCCTAGCATATGAAGCTTTGTTCAAGTTGGCAACTAGAGCGGACTGGGTTTCATACCTTCCTTCCAAGCTTTGATGTCGAGCAAAGAGGTCCTCGAACTTACTAGTCATAGCCCTTAAGTTAAGTTTGACTTGGTCAAGCTCAGTGGCTAGCTTTCGGTTCTCCTTCTTGCTTTGAGACAAAGCTTGTTTCAACACTTCGTGGTCGCTTGACAGTTTGAAGTGCTTGTCAAACAACTCACTCAATGTCGAGGAATTAGCTTCCTCTTGGTGAGTGTGTGCGAGTGTAATTGAACTAGATGAGGGATAGATAAATACCTCTCCAGTCTCCTCGTCGATGAGCGCCATGAGTCCAAGATCCTCTCCATCACTGGAGTTAGGATCTGTGAATGCATCCGAGTCGCTTGAGACATCTTCAGTTGAAGCGACTGGCTGCTCGCTTGCTACAAGCGCTCGCCTTGGAGCATCCCTCTTTGCTTTTAGTTCCTCTCGCTCCTTTGCACTCAACTTTGGGCAATCAGATTTGTAGTGGCCCATCTTGTGGCAGTGGTAGCACTCCACATCCATCATGTCGCGTGGGATCGACTTTGTCGTCTCTTCTCTTTTCCCTTTTCTTTCTCGAGCATCAGTGCTCCTTCCCTTGTACTGCTTGTAGAATCTTTTGTATTTGCCCACACGCGAGTTCATCTTGTTGAAGTTCTTGGATAAGAACGCAACATGCTCTTCCAGCTCTTCCCTTGTCATCTTGGCTAGCGAGTGGTCGCTTGGCCCTTCAGCAGCTTTGAAAGCTACATCTTTTGACGTCGTGGGAGCTTCATCCTCATCGTCGAGGTTCATTCGATTCAGATCGAATTCGTGAGCTTTGAGTTCGGAGAACAGAATCTCCGGTGTGAGCTTTGATAGATCCTTCGTAGCTAGGTACAGCTCCTTCATTGTCTGCCACTTCCTCGTGAGAGCTCGAACAATCTTCAGGTTCACCTCTTTGTCTGTGAGTTCCTTCCCAAGTGAGTTGAGAGTTGCAGTAAGTTGGTAACTCTCAGCTCGAAGGCGTCGATGGATTCTCCTGGATTCATTATCAAGCTTTCAAACTCCCGCATTTGTACGACGAGTTTGTTTTCTTTGATTTTGTCTGTGCCTTGAGAAATGAGGGCTAGAGTTTCCCACATTTCTTTCGCCGTTACGCACTTCCTTATCCGTGGTAGATAGGCATCCGACACGGTGCTCTGCATCGTGTGGCGTGCGATCTTGTCGAGATTGGCGACTTTGAATTTATTTGGAGAGTATCCATCCTTGTCCTTCTCAACGTACGTTTGTCGAACATAGGCAGCCCGACCTTCGGCAGCTGGGACATTCTCAGAGACGGCTTTCCTGATTTCGATCGGTCCATCTTCAATGACCTCCCACATCCGGTCATGGATGGAGCATAGGAAGCTCTCAACGCGAAAGCTCCAGATTTCATAGCCTTCTATGGAGAACTGTGGAAGACTAGAAGCATTCATAGCAAACTATCAGTAATAGATGCAGTATGCCTGGGTGAGGTTTTGATGCACTTAGGAAAAATAGGATCCGGTTCAATGAGACAACGTGAAGCGAGTGGGGACTCGCTTCGGATATGCAAAGCAGAGGCTCGAAAGAACCGCTGCTCTGATACCACTTGTTGGTCCCGGTTTGTTATAGGAAAAATACGTAGGGGGGGGGGGGGGTGAATACGTATTTTGAAGTTTTTCAACTTCTTTTCCTTAACTCAGAGTATGAAGTAAAGTGCTCGTAAAGAATACTCAGACCTAGCCGAGAGCTAGATCCAAAGCAATCACGATTCTCTCGACCTAAGCTTAGAGCTTGATCAAGAGTGAGACTTTACTCTTAGTGCGGAATTTGGTGAGCTAATATCTTTTCCTAAGTAATTAAAATTCCAAGTTATGTTTGTTTAGATGCAAGTGCAATGAATAATCAAACAAGGAAAATAAGAGTTTTAGGGTTAGAGAGATACGACACAAGATTTATAGTGGTTCGGAGATAAAGCTCCTACGTCCACTTTGTTGCACTCGGCAACACGTTCTCTTCACTCAAGAACTTGAAGGTTACGGGTCCTTCAAAAACCTAGTCAAGATCGAGCTTCACTCGCTTGGATCTGACGAACAACGCAGTGATTACGGGTTCACTACTAAGACCTAACTGGACTCGAAGCTTCACTCACTTCAGTCCGACAACAGGGAGATTGCAGGCTCTCCTTACAGCCTAGTTTCGATCGAGCTTTACACAAACGATGTAAGTGCAAGCTTGGATCTAGACTCTATGATCGAGGCTTCTACAATCGATGAAAGTAGGGCCTTGGATCGAAACAACCTAACGACGAACACAAAAACCTAACAACAGAATTTAGGGTTAGGGTTTGGTATACGACGAACACACTATGAAGAACTCTTTACAGTAGATACAAAGATGGCTAGAGTTCTTCTTCTAAGCTTGGATATGGAATGGGCTTAGACTCTAAGTGTGAAGGCTGTGAAGACGAGTTCCGATGAGACTTGAAACTCGGAGAACACTTGAAAACAAAGACTCGAAGTTTGCTCTAAGGCTGGGAGTGTTTGTTTGCAGTAGGCACTCGAATGCTCAAGTAGTGTTCTACTTCTCTTCGTCTTCATCCTTCACTATTTATAGGCAGAGGTTTGGCCGAGATCCGTTGCTTGGTTGGTGGCCTTGTCCCTCCTCCTCTCGACAGTACTTGCACAGGCTGGCTGCTTTTCAGACGCGCAGTTTTGGCTCTTTGCCGGAAATGGCTAAGTTCCAAGTTTAACAGTAACTGGAGCGAGTCAGTACTGTTGCGGCTCCCTTGTCGGCCTGGCAGTCAACTCCTCTGCTCCTCTCCGCGTTCGACACGTGGAGATCTTGCAATTAATGCGAAGATCTCTAGTTGACTGGAGTTCAAAATTGGAGCAGGAATTGGGCTGTCGCTTTCTGGTAGGTGGTGGCTCGCTTTGCTTTGAAGTACGTAGCGTCCGCTTTGAGTTGAGTCACTTCGGGTCATACTTGAAGCGTCTACTTTGGAAAATAAAATTTCCGAGTATTGCTTAAGTAAATATTGACCCGCTTTGACTTTTCACTGTAGCGTTCGCTTCGCTTTGCTTTGGCAGACTCGCTTTGAATCCACTGTAGCGCTCGCTTCGCTTCGCTATACTTCGTTACGCTTCACTTCGGTTCGGTAGACTCGCTTCGCTTGGAAAACACACTCAAGCGAGTGGCCTTCACTTTGAATTTTCTGTAGTCTACAATCTAAGCAAAATAAAGCCATCCTAACAGAGTAGGCTTAGAAAAATTTCTAATCCTATTATCTATATCAAAAAATGGGTCGCTTGGGAACAGAACGCTTGGGGTTTTGGGATCAAATCAAAACAATAAAATGTCCCTTATAGGTTCCCCCTTAACATGTTTGTTCTTAACAATTCCCAACAACTTCCAGGTTCTTGCCGATTTGATTTTTAAAAATTTTGTCCATCATCCTTTGATAAGTAGCGCCCGCATTTTTCAAGCCAAAAGGCATGCTCTGGAAACCAAATGTCCCAGCACAGACCCCAAATGCAGCTTTTGGGATATCTGACGGATTCATTTTGACTTGATGGTAGCCTTGATATGCATCCATCATAGATAATAACTCACACCCTGATGTGGAATCCACCAATTGATCAATTCTGGGTAGAGGGTAATGATCTTTTGGACAGGCTTTGTATAAGTCTCTGAAATCAATACACATCCTCCAGGTGCCTGTGTTTCCTTTGGCCACCATCACCGCATTAGATAGCCATTCTGGGAATTGTATTTCCCTACTATGTTTAGCTTCTAACAGCTTAGTGACCTCCTCCCTGATGATTTTATCTTTCTCAGGGCCGAATTGTCTTAACTTTTGCTTTACTGACTTTGCTGAGGGGTCCACATTTAGACAATGCAATGCTACAGGTGCATCCACCCCTACAAGGTCAGATGACCCAAAGGCGAAGACATCTGCATTATTTTGCAGACATCTTATTAGTTGCGACGATATGTCTTGAGACATCTGAGTACCAATTTTGGTGGTAAACCCCTTTCGGTCTGGGATTAATTCGACTTCTATCAGTTGCTCTGCAGGGACTATTAAACTTTGCCCTTCTTTGATAGTATCAGCCTCCTTAATCTTGCTCTCTTCCCTATCTGGTTTGTGTCGGGGGGCCACGGGTTCTGGGACGGCCCATTTTTCGGCTTCCCCCGCTTTAACAGACTGGATATACATTTCCGTGAAATCATTTGGCTTCCTGATACCCGTCCTATTTGATTCCCCACGGGGAATTTCATTGTTAAATAATATGTTGATACTACTGCTTGGAAAGAGTTCAGAGCAGCTCTTCCTAAAATAATATTATAGGATGACTCCTGATCAACCACCCAGAAGGTTGTCGGCTTTGATGTTTTAATATGTCCCTCACCCAGGGTGAGCGTAAGATCCACCGATCCTACTGTCATAATAGGTCTCTGCGAGAAACCCTGGAGAGCTACTTTAGCTAGATTCAGAGGCCTCCCTTGGGACATCTGATTGAAACAATCCATGAGCATCACATTAACTGGGGTCCCAGTATCAACGAAGATTCTTCGCACCTGATACCCCTCTATTTCTGCTGTTATTACGAGGGCATCATTATGTTGATGCATAATGGCTTGATTATCTTTGAATCCGAAGGATATTGTTGGAATAATAGAGTCGGGCTCCTGCCTCCCAGGAGAGCGGGGGGCTCTATCAGATGCCCTTTCAAAGCGAGTATTTGGGTCAGCAGTCATCTCTGTAAGGTTCTGAAAATGTTTGGAGATTTTCAAAGGATTAGCTCCGCATGCTCTTAAAATGAGGCTTAACATAGATATAGTTTGCTTTTGACAAGCTTTTTACGGTTGAGGATTATTTGTGCTAATTTTAGCGGATATTGCCTACTTACACAAGGCTTTGAAGGGTAACTTCTGCCTGTATAAGGCAGGAATAGTGATGCTTGCTTTCGCAAGACCTAATGTTATGATATTTACTTTCATAGATCTTATTGTGTAATGCCTTATCATGTGGGGCTTTTTGAGGGTATTGCCTATGAAGTAGGGCTTATGAGGGTTTTGCCTACTGTGTAGGGCTTATAAGGATTTTGCCTGTAAAACAGGGCTTCTGAGAATTTTGCCTATTATATAGGGCTTATGAGGATTTTGCCTGTTGAGCAGGGCTTTTGAGAATTTTGCCTATTATATAGGGCTTATGAAAATGTTGCCTATTAGATAGGGCTTGTGGGAGTTCTGCCCATTATATGGGGCTTACGAGCATGGTGCCTATTAGATAGGGCTTATGAAAGTTCTGCCCATTATATGAGGCTTACGAGAATGGTGCCTATTAGATAGGGCTTATGAGGGTTCTGCCCATTATATGGGACTTACGAGAATATTGCCTATTAGATAGGGCTTTGGAGTTTCTGCCCATTATATGGGGCTTGCGAGAGTATTGCCTATTAGATAGGGCTTTGGAGGGTTCTGCCCTCAAATGCGGGGCCCCTTCATCAAGGTGAATGGGGTGTCCCCATCATTTTTGGTCCCCTGTTTTCAGCGTTCCCATTCTGCATATTTCTGGCTCATGGCAATACAGAGGCCTATGACTAGATTTAAGTCGTAAGGCTTCCTTTGTAATTACCAATCCCTCATAACTCAAGGGCTAATTTTATATTTTGCAATATGTGACGGAATTTTAAACTCACCAATTACAAAAGATGAGTTGAATGCGTTCTGAAACTGCTACGATTTTGATTTGATTTCCCTTCAAATCCTCCACAACCTTAGGATTTGACAAATAAAACAATTTAGTTATCACAACTCATATTATGAGGAGATCCTGATCTTAAGATCACCTTTGATCCCTCTATTTGCTGCTATGAACAATTCAGCCGAGATCAATCCGTAGTACACATACTCAAGTTTTCTAAGAAAATCACTGAACTAATATCCAACATACATTTATTCTAGAATCCCCTTTCTGGGCATCTTTCGTGTCAGGCAAATAACAGAGGAAATTCGCACACACATCATCACAATCAGCTAAAATTTCATAAATACCGCAGGGGTCAATATTTCAGATTCAACAAAATCAGCAGCGTTACTGATTGGTGTCTAAATGTTAGGATTTTCGTAGTGTTTTCGAGTCCGTTTTCGTTATGTTTTGTGTCTCTTTCGTTTGTCTTTTGCTATGATTCGGTTGCTTTGGAGTCTTTGGTATTGTAGGATAAAAAGGACGGAAATGAGAAGAAAATGAGAATAAAGAAGCATTATATCGAAGAGGGGTTCGATAGGAGCATGTAGGCAAAAACGGAGGTCAATTTGGAGTTCGGACGAGGAAGATACGATCGAAACAAGAAAGGCGCGCAACACCAATGCGAGTGGTACGTTGGACGAGCGTCCAACGTACGTTGGACGACCGTCCAACGTTCCGGCCAGCTTTCCTTTCCTTCTATAACTAGGTTTTCATACCTATTATAAATACTACCCCTTGTACACGAATTCTACAACCTTTTACCAACCTTTTACCTTAGTTTTTGCTCTAGTTTCGCATTCAAATACTCTAGTTTAGATTTCCTTTGTTCGATCCGGATCGCTACTTCATTCTTCAATTAATTCAAGTTTTTACTTAGTTCTTCGTTCTTCGTTTAATCTCGTAAGTTCTTTATTGCTTTCTTTAATTTGATTTAATTGCTTTCTTTAGTTCTAGATTTACTTTCGTAATTGCTTCGTTTAGTTTCATTCGTTTAATTTAGTTCGTTTGATTTCAAGTTCTTAGATTAGGTTCGTTTTTCTTAGTTTTCGATTCCTTCGCTTTCAAGGTTTCGTAGTTAGATTTATTTGCCTTTAATTTCCAGATTTCAATTCATCATGTCTAGATTTATTTATGCTTCTTTCTTTGCTTTCGTTTTCTTCGTTGTTTCCTTTATTGCTTTCTTTTCGATTCTTGCCTAGGTAGATTAATCGTTTTACTTTAATCGTTTTACTTTAGTTTAATTCTAGATTTATTTCCTCGTTCTTAGATTAGTTATTTACTTGTTTTTATTTATTGCTTTGATTTATTTTATTTGCCTAGGATTTGAAACAAAAACCCCAAAAATCTTATTTACTTGCTTTCCTAGATTTAGGCTAGATTAGGTTTTTACTACATAATTGATTGCCCTGTTAAGTTTTCCTTGAGATTCGATACTTAGGTTTTACTTGCTAGTGCTACGATAGATTTCGTCTATTTTTTAACACTTTTTAGTGAAACAAATTTTGGCGCCGTTGCCGGGGAAAACTTTAGGCTATTTAATTGTGTAGTATTTTCTTTTTTTTATTTTTATTTTTATTTTTGTTCGATTTCTTTTCCCTTCCACTTGGTGCGTTTAATCCGTTTGTTGAGTGTTGTGTATGCTAGGTCGTCGAAGTCTCAAGGAAGTTGACACCTCACATCGACGACATCAATAGGAAAAAGGCGCTCTTAACCGTGAAGAAGGAAGAAGAAGACGAGAGCTCGAAGCAATGGCACAAAATAAATGGAGAAGTCGCACCGTGGCTGCCATCAAAGCGAGCCAAAAACGTCTTCACGCCTCACCTACCTCAGCTGGCCATCTCTCATATCTACCGAAACAAGGTGATCCCGGAAGTTTCAAATTAGATGTTGTTTTGGATAATGGAGATAGTGTGCCGGGTATGTTGGATTTGGGGGCAGCGGTGAACTTGATGCCATACTCGATTTTTGAGAGAATGGGTTCGAGGGATCTTAAACCCACCAATTTTTGCATCGAGCTAGCCGACGGTTCTTTGAGTCGTCCCTTGGGGATTGTGGAAGACGTTTCTTTACTTGTGAAGGGTATTCAAGTTCTTGCCGATTTTGTTGTGCTTGACGTGGGGCAAGGAGCTAGGAGCGAGAGAGGCCATCTTCTCTTGTTAGGGCGACCTTTCATGGCTACTACTCAAACTCGAATCGATGTTGGATCTGGTACATTGAGCATGGCCGGTGTAGGAGGTTCGGTAACTTTCTCAATTTTTGATAACTATTCTTCTTGTTCTAATTCTTTTATCCAAACATGTTCGTATGTGCATATTACTAATGATTTGGATGAGAAAAAGATAGAGGAGAATTTTCAGGTTGCTATGCATGAGGAAGAAGCCATTATCGATGAGTTTTTGAGCAAATTAGATGAGGAAGAAATTGTGGAGGAGTTTTTGAGCAATGTGGAAGACATGGAGGATCACAATTGCATTATGGAGGAGTCGATTTTGAGCTCACAACAAGAGGAAGAAATCATGGACAACTTTCTTGCCAATCTCGACAAGGAAGCACTTTTTATGGAGGATCCATCATCAAGTTTTGAAGATCATGATATTTCCTACATGGATTTTCACACAAGTGTGGGGGAGATGAGTGTCCAAGATAACCCTCTTTTCGAGTTTCAAGCCGAAGAGAAAGAAGAGTCCACCTTTGCACCGAGAGTCTCCTATGGATGGTTAAAGACGTTGCTCGTTGTAATAGATTTTGGATGAGAATTTTTGGTACGTCAAGCTAATGATGATAAACAAGCGCTTGGTGGGAGGCAACCCACGTAAAAAAAAAAAATTAAAAAAAAAAAATAAAATAAAATAAAATAGAGCAGGCTTCTTTTTTATTATTTTAGTTGTTTTTTCGTTCGTTTTCTTTTGAATTTCATGTAGGGAGTAGTTTACAAGGAGGGTATGATGAAGAGAGAGATCGAGCCGGACCCGAACGATCCTCGTTTTTGGGCTCCTACCGATCCCCGTTGGCAAGATCCACGGTTCCGAGGTCCATTCGATCCATAGCTTTGTTTTGTGTCTTTTTATTTTTGTTTTGAGTCTTATATTTCTTTTTCTTTGTTTTGTGAATTTTTACGCTTTGGTATTTTGTTTAGTGTTTGTTTTGTAGGTACTACTTGGAGTCTTTCGAGATTTTGAGTTATTGGTCGTCATCGTGCGATAAGTTCCTTCTATCCCTTTCCTTTTTATTTTCTCGCAATGGGGACATTGCTTGATTTTAAGTGTGGGGGGTCTTTGAAACTTTGGCATGATGTGTTTAATTTTGTTGAGTCTTAGGAGTTAATTGAGTCTAATGAACATGTGATGATAGTATTGTGGATTTGGCCGATGATAGAAAATTTTTGTTGATTTTTGGAAAAAAAATTCATGATCTTTATTATGCATGGAACCTTGGCGAAGCGACGCATTTTATTCCTTGAATTTGAAGTATGCTATGATGTCGGGAACTAGTTAGTTTGAACCCGTGAGAATTGAGCTATTTGTGCATATATATGCCTATTCTTTGATTGAGTGATCATGCATGTTTCGTTGTTTCTAGAACTTGCCTTGTTTCTCCATCAAGACCTTAGTATATTTACGAACTAGGAGATGATCTTAGGCCATCTTTCTTTAGCCACATGATCCCTATACACTAACCTTGTTCATAAACCTTTGTTTACCCCTTTTGAACCTTTGTTAGCCGTTCTTTGTAAAACCGGATGATAGGAGGTTTGGATGGTTATGGGTATCCTTAGTATTTGTGGTTGGTGATATGGAAGGAGTTGAATAGAAAAATTTGGTTGTGGTGAATAAGGAGAGGAGTAAAGGAGTTTTAGATGCTTGATTTATGTAGTTAGCTACCCCTATGAGCTTAGAAAAAAAAAAGAAAAAAAAAAGATGAAAAAAAAATAGAGCCTTTGTTTAACATTAGAAAGAACGTTTATTAGTGGAGCTCTAAAAAAAAAGAAAAAAAAAGAGAGAATAAGAATATAAGCATAAGGGGGTAGTTAGCTTTGATTTATATAGTTGATATTTTAGCATCTTTGAGTTTGTATTTGGTGTGTTGGATGGTAGAAGATGGAGTAAAAATCCATACTTTGGTTGGAGTTGAAAAGAGGTTGATGATTTAGATTTATTTGAGTCACTTAGCCTATACTTTCCCTACCTTAACCAATGTCCCTACATTACAAGCTTATATAAAGAGCTTTTTGATCCTAATTTGTAAGTATTACATTAGGTGGAGATGTTGAGATTAAAGGCAAGCCTATGGTAAACATGTTGCATTCCATTGATGTTGAGTGAACCCTCTTGATGTGCATTATCTTACATCTTTTCTTTGAGAGAGTTGAGTGTTCACTTTCATATACAAAATTCCACATGTTGGAGAGTGTTCTTTGATGGATTAGCATATTTTGAACTAGTTGAGTAGATTGTGTTGATTGATGCTAAGGTTGTGTGCATAGTTTTGATCATGATCATGAGAGTTTGTTTTCGAAAAGTTTTGAGGCCTATATAGTTCACAATACTTGAGTCTATTGTTTATTTCGTTTTTATGTTGCTTGAGGACAAGCAAAGGTCTAAGTGTGGGGGATTTTGATTGGTGTCTAAATGTTAGGATTTTCGTAGTGTTTTCGAGTCCGTTTTCGTTATGTTTTGTGTCTCTTTCGTTTGTCTTTTGCTATGATTCGGTTGCTTTGGAGTCTTTGGTATTGTAGGATAAAAAGGACGGAAATGAGAAGAAAATGAGAATAAAGAAGCATTATATCGAAGAGGGGTTCGATAGGAGCATGTAGGCGAAAACGGAGGTAAATTTGGAGTTCGGACGAGGAAGATACGATCGAAACAAGAAAGGCGCGCAACACCAATGCGAGTGCTACGTTGGACGAGCGTCCAACGTACGTTGGACGAGCGTCCAACGTTCCGGCCAGCTTTCCTTTCCTTCTATAACTAGGTTTTCATACCTATTATAAATACTACCCCTTGTACACGAATTCTACAACCTTTTACCAACCTTTTACCTTAGTTTTAGCTCTAGTTTCGCATTCAAATACTCTAGTTTAGATTTCCTTTGTTCGATCCGGATCGCTACTTCGTTCTTCAATTAATTCAAGTTTTTACTTAGTTCTTCGTTCTTCGTTTAATCTCGTAAGTTCTTTATTGCTTTCTTTAATTTGATTTAATTGCTTTCTTTAGTTCTAGATTTACTTTCGTAATTGCTTCGTTTAGTTTCATTCGTTTAATTTAGTTCGTTTGATTTCAAGTTCTTAGATTAGGTTCGTTTTTCTTAGTTTTCAATTCCTTCGCTTTCAAGTTTTCGTAGTTAGATTTATTTGCCTTTAATTTCCAGATTTCAATTCATCATGTCTAGATTTATTTATGCTTCTTTCTTTGCTTTCGTTTTCTTCGTTGTTTCCTTTATTGCTTTCTTTTCGATTCTTGCCTAGGTAGATTAATCGTTTTACTTTAATCGTTTTACTTTAGTTTAATTCTAGATTTATTTCCTCGTTCTTAGATTAGTTATTTACTTGTTTTTATTTATTGCTTTGATTTATTTTATTTGCCTAGGATTTGAAACAAAAACCCCAAAAATCTTATTTACTTGCTTTCATAGATTTAGGCTAGATTAGGTTTTTACTACATAATTGATTGCCCTGTTAAGTTTTCCTTGAGATTCGATACTTAGGTTTTACTTGCTAGTGCTACGATAGATTTCGTCTATTGCGAACACTTTTTGGTGAAACAGTTACAAATAGCAAGCTTAGATTCACATACGAGGAAGGAAGATCAACGCCTTAAGCTCGAATTTCCCTTCAACAGGGTAGCTATCAAACTTTTTACTGTAAAGAAGGCATGATTTAAGGATCACGCCATATTTTACAGCTCACAATCATGAGGGGCTCAACAAAAATCGATCAATAGCATTCACACTCAGATTTTTTGCAAACTACTTAGCGAATACAGCATACCCATTCACTCTAACATCGATTTTTCTTGTATTCTTCTCATAAGGAAATGATAAGGAAAATCATCAACATCATTATAACGACGAGCTAAAATTTCATTTATAAGGAGGAAATCGACGTCCTAGACTCAAAATTTCCCACAGACGGCGCCAGTTGATAGATCCGGGTTGAAGATCCACAACAATTTAAGAGATTATTCATCATATTTGCAAAGAGCATTCATAGACAAAGGATTATAACGGTAAAGAGTAGGTTATTCATGTGGTTTATCAGCCATAACTACTCATTTTATACAGAGCATCGTTCACATAAATGCAAAAGGCAACAACAAAGCTATGTGCTTAAGAAAAGGATGTTTAAAACCATAAATCAGTTAAATCCATGGAGCTTAGATCTCATTCAAGCAGGAAAATGAAGAAGGACAGAGAGAGAGAGAAGAGGGTGAAGTAAAGAGCGCAAGGCGCCTTCGTACTTCATCCTCTCTTGACAACGAGGATTATACCTTAGACTTGAGATGGTGAGAGAAAGATTTTCTGATGATGAGAACGGAAGATGAAGGTGATAGTGAGTGAGGTTTCTCGGGAGGAGACCTCGAATGCTCCAATTGCTCTGGCTTGAGGGAGCTTGCGGTAGAACGTGATAATGAATGGAATAGTACGCAGAGTGCGTGTGTGTAAAGTTGAGAATGAGTTATATTGAATGAAATGGTGTGATTACTTGGTATTTATAGGTGATGAAAGGACGAAAAAGGTGAACTTTCGTGCAGGGGGAGGATAAGAAAGGAATTTTGGAGGAGACAAGATTCTCCTTGTCATCAATTTTGTGGTCCTTACTCTAAGGTACATAGAATCATGCTAAATGCGTGTCTGGCAGATCCTTGTGTTCTTAGCAGATGCCTAGGGACCTGGTATGGCTTCATGAGACAAAGGCCAGTTTTGGCCAGAACTTAACATTCCCTTTGTCTTGGCGAGGTATTTGATGCTTTAGGGAACTGGTTTTGACTATCATTCATGGTTATTGTACAATATTATTGGTATTAACTCCTTTTGAGGTGTTACCCCAAGGTTCTGCATGTTTTCTTAGTATTATTTAGGTGGCAAGGCTGATACTAATCCCTATCAGGGTGTGAGTTTGAAATGTTGCGACTACTCATTAATATCCCAAAAGGTATGTCATTTCGGGCCCGTTTGGCTAAGCTTATTTCAAAATGCTTATAAGCTTTAAGTGCTTATAAGATGTTTAAGAGCTTATAAAATGTATGAGGGTAAAAGCTTATAAGTTGTTGAAGTGTTTGGATAAAAGAGCTTATAAGCTTGAGGAGATAATAAAAAAATAAAATCTGAAAATTAAAAAAAAAAAATTTAAAAATAAATTTTTTGAAATCATAATGTTGTAACATCAAATGGAAGTGTATATAATATAAATATAAAAATAAAATAGAATTATAGTGGTAAATAAGCAAAATTGAAAAAAAATAAGTTGGGGTGGAGGAGCTTATTTTTTGGAGTGCTTATAAGCACTTTTTGCTTATTTTTGCATCTTATAAGCTCTTAAGGAGCTTATTTTACCAAACACATTTAGAGTGTTTATAAACAGTCAAAGAACTTATAAGCAGTCAAACATTTTATAAGCTAACTTATAAACATTTAGAGTGCTTATTTTGCCAAACACCCTCTTCATCATCTATAAATAGATATTTCACTGAAGAAGTGATGACACACATTTTTCCTACTCTCATGGACCTTTGTCTTCTCACTATTTAACGAATCTAAAGTTGTATTAGTGCATACGACTTTTAGATTTCCACTTCTAGTATTCCTAAGACATACGATCCATCCCGACGCACTCGGTTCGTGGGTGAAATAGTCTTAAGGGAAGCGTTCTTGGAACGTGCATGTGAAGTTGGAATTACTGTAACTTTCTACCTCCCTATATATTATCTTTTCTTATACAATAATGATTTTCGGTCATAATATTGCCGATCATAATTTTGTATTTTTCTTAATATATACTATAGTTTAAATTTTTATTAAATAATATTTATAATCAATAATTATACACTTTTAAGATATTATTCTTAATTACTTTTAATTTTGAATTTAAAAATATTTGTCTTCCAGATAATTTTTTTTTTCTTTAAAAAAATGGTTAATTTGTTGAAAATATGTAAATTATATCATTCTTATAACCTAGAAGTTATTTTGTATGGACACACAATTTATTACTCCATCTGTCCCACTTCGCTTGGATTATTTCATTTCGACATGAGATTTTATGCACAATGTTAAAAGTAAAAAGTAAGGGATCCACATTGAAAAATAAGGGTTAATTCTTTCCATTTTAGGAAACAAGCCAATTGAAGTGGTACGTCCCAATTAGAATAGGAAGCCAAGTGAAGTGGGACGGAGGAAATACATGTTAAAATATTTTTAAAAAAATTTATAGTTGGCCACATTGTGGCCGAATATTATCGCTCTATCTTATACCTAACAATGCTAAGACTATCTTCGTCAATTTCGATGGTTAGTATTAGGGAGATGAGCAATGACTTCAAACTTTGTAAAACTTGACAAGTTTGATGGTGCATGGTAATCTTCGTATATGGCAAAAGAAGATGCATTTTCTTCTCACTACATTGAATGTTTCCTATGTACAGACCCAATGAATTTTGATCAAATTCGATTTAATTGCTTATTTTTTGGGTATATATATATATATATATATAAATATATTATTTCACATATATACATATATTTCTTTTATCGACAAGTAAATTTGTAGATTCTAATATTATATTACTACTAGTTTTTGAAAGATTGATTTTTATTTTATTTTATGATTTAACCACTCTTTTACTTTAATAGAAAAATATATGAATATTATTATACTATATACTCCCTCTGTCCCACTGATAAATGATCGTTTACTTTTTGGGACGTCCCACTGATATAGGTACCTTTCCCGAAATAGAAAATTCTAACCCAATAAAATTCAGACACATCACTTTAACCCACTACCTTCACTTTAACACACTATAATCAGTCTCGTCTTAATTCCCGTATCGAAACAAAAAAAAAAAGTCTCTATCCCAGTGGGACGGAGAGAGTATTAATTTTCTTTACTTTTATTTTTCATTTAAAAAAATTCATTTTAATGGTAAAGGTTGATGATCTGGTCCAGATTTGTGACCCGTGAATTCGTTGAACCTGGATCTGACCCATTACCATCCCTTGACCAGCTTTGATATGTGGAACAAATGCTAGTTAGACTACTAAAGTATGAAGGAAGAAAAATATTAAAATTTTCAAACCAACAAAACAATGTTAGACTATCGGGGCAATGACAAAAATAGCCAATCTCATAAAGGGAAAGTCTTTTTTAGCCTATAAAAATAAAATGGTCTAAATCTAGCCATTTTAGACCTGAACTACCAATAATACCCTTACTACCTAAAATTTAAAAATACTTGAAATAAAAAATAAAAATAAAAAACCCTAGCTATCACCCCCACCCACCCCACACGTCTCTCTCTCTCCTTCCCTCCTCACCTTCTTTTCTCCTCTCTCTTTTCTTCCATCGGCGCCATCATCACCGCCAACGAACACATCGTCATCGACAGCACCGTACTCTCTCTCTCTCTCTCTCTCTCTCTCTCTCTCACACACACACACACACCACCATTACTGCATAGCCTGATAACCAACGCCGTCACTGTCACCACCGGACAAGGTCAGTTCGAGCTCCATGACTGAATCCTCTCCAACAAATCGAAGAAGAAAAATACTGTTGTGCACACGAACACGAGCGAAACAATCGTAAGTACCCGAGTCGTACACACGAACACGAGCGAAACAGTCGTGAATACTCGGTCGTGCACACGAACACGAACAAAATTGTCGTGAATATGCGTTCGTGCACACGATCACGAGTAATCCTGAATTCGTGTAACCCTCAACTTAGTGGTGTAACAAAATTTTTAATTTTGTCAATATTTCATTAAGGGTATAATTGTCACAAAATATGTAAAGTGGCTAGATTTAGACCATTTTATTTTTATAGGCTAAAAAAGACTTTTGTCTTATGAGAATGGCTAGTTTTGGGTATTCTATCTAGACTATCAATATAAATAAGCTAAAAGTATGAATAAGTATCCGTAAAGAAAATATAGAATAGTACTACCTCATTTTCACTTCATTTAGCCTGTAGAGTGAATAAATGTGAGGTTTAAAAAAATGCAGTAAGTCAAATGAAGTTGAACGAATGGAACCCCTAGTGCAAAATAAATAATTAAAAGTATGAAAAACTATGAGCAGAATGAATGTTAGTTTAGAGGGAAAAAATAGTACCTTTAGATTGCGTTCTCTTTGATGCGAAAGAAAAAGAGAGAAAAAGAGAAAATCACCATATAAATTCAACCCCACCTTTTCTCACATTTTGTATTTTCCCCCTTCATTTGCACTACAATGGAGAGAAAATATTATCTCTCCAATTTGGTGTTGTAAATATTTTCTCCAATTTAAGGAATAAAATGATAGGCAGGCACACCTATCTCTCACGGGCGAACGCAAGGAAGGCCTCGTCATACGCGTCAATAATGCAACAAACAAAGAAACGTAGAAATTAGGGTTTGTATTTGTTCACTAATATTTTTACTACCGCAAGTGTACGGGTGTAATTATAGATAGGGAAGCAAGGTCGTATTCCACGAGGACTGATTAACCTAATGAGTACTAATCTAATTTCCTATCCTCTATCTAGACGAATGAATCTTGGGTTTTGTTTTACTAAACTAATAAAAAGAAACAAAACAATTAACATAAACGACAAGTCACAAAAGAATCAAATAAGAGAAGAATTATTCTAGAGCTTCGGTTTCGATGAACATACGAATTCAATTTAATAGAAATCAATCAATCACATAGAAGACTCGACTACTGCTAGAACAACCACACAATAAGCTTAAACCTACTTCCATAGCGCCTAAACCGTAGATTTCATGCAAGAATCGTTGTGCCCAACTAATGTCTAATACACGAAACTCCTAAAGGCTCAAAGGGTTAAAAGCTCTCACACAAGTCTCAAGATCTCTCGACTTTATTGAATGTCGTGTCCTATGTTCCCTATTCAAGTGTTCATTCTCATCTTCAGCCTATCGAATCAACACAATAAATCATGCGAATTTGGTAGCTAATCAAATAAGCAAGCAATACATACAAGAACATACGAAATAATAGAAAGTCGTGATCGATTGATAAAAACTAAATTGAATCCATAGTATTCATGTACTCCCTAACTCTAGAATAAGAGAAAATTAGCCAAGCATGTTGAGGACAATAATCCCAAGATTCGAAAGAAACATAATCGAAAGTAAACGGAAACCGTAGAGAGAACTAGGGCTCCGAATATTGCCGACTTGAATCTCTCGTTCTTCTTCTCCCAAAGTTGATACTCGCATCCCTTGATTATCAAATTCTGCGATAAAACATGAGATGATTTTCTTCTTCCCTTCTCCGCCCTCTTATCCCCCTCTTGATATCTTCTGTTACGAATCATTCAAGACGAAACCCTAACGGCTCCACTTTGCATGGTATTTCCATAAGAGAGAGACGCGGCAGCCCACCGAAGAGACGCCGCCGCGTGAGTGTTGTGGCGTGAAGTGAGGGCGCGGCTCAGCCGGCGGTGCTGCGCGTTGGGGACGCGGATAAGGCCCTCCTGGGCGCGGGGTGATGACGATGCAGACGCGGCAGCGTCTGCCAATGGATTGAACGGAGACGCGGCCATGGGTGAAGGGGCGCGGGGGCGTGTGCATGGCCGTGGACTTCTTTGCAAGTTGGCTATACATGCATGTTGGGCCATGTGTTGGGCCTGCATGTTGAATTCAAGGCCCATGGCCCGTACTTAATGAATTAAGTTCCTTTTTTTCTCCGATTTTCCCTACAAAACTCAACAAGACTCCGATCAAGTGTAATATCCTCGAATATAAGAAATATACATTAAAAGTATCGAATTCGATCATGATAATAACACTAAAGCACAACTATAAGCTCTCGAAACACGTAGAAAATCCGTGTTTATCAACCCCCCAAACTTGAGTGAATGTTTGTCCTCAAACACAAAAACGAAGCAAAGAGATCAATCAACAATAAACACGGATTAGCAAAGTGACAATGGTTCTTGGCCTCAGAAAATTTTTATAAAACCAAAATCATCACAAACAAATCGCAGCAATCATCGATTAGCACATCATGATCATATTTCAATAATCTAACTTCTTCGAAACTTGGATCCTCACGGCATAGGAGTATATGTGAGTGAACTCTCAACTCTCAACTGTGTATAGATATGTACTTTTCACTCAATTCAAAACATACACAATATCTACCATAAGCTTGCAATTCACCTTAACCTCTCCATTGCTCAATGTATGCTTATAATAAAAATCAAAAAGGACTTTAATTAAGGTTGTAATGTAGGCTCTTTGGTGGGTAGGAAATATTTGGCTAAGTGAGTAAAATCCAAAAATAATGAATCTTAATTCCCCACAAACACTCAAACCAATAGCTAATAAAGCTACATTTCCCAACCATTCCATCCATTCTAAACCATCCTCATCACTCAACCATCTTAGTGCACTTTTTTAACTCACTTATGCTCTTTATTCAACAACCTTCATTTTTCTTTTTCTTTTCCTTTTTTTTTCCTCTCTTTTTTTTTCTCTCTCTCTCTTTTTTTTAGTAATATAAGCGAACTAGAGCTTATGTGAGCAAGGGGATCCTTTCAATTCCAATTTCTCTCTTATTCTTTCAAATTTCTCTATACAAACCAACAAAATCCTATGTAGTATCCTGATTGGGCGGATTTTGTCTACATATTTTGTGAAATTTCTTGTACATTTTATTCTTAATCTTAAATAAATACTCTTTATTTGGGAATAAGCGTGAATGTATGGTGTTTGTAGGGAAAATATCAAATATTGAAGAATTTGCAGACTTTTGGATGGATTTTATGAATATGGGCTTTTGAAGTGTACATTGAGCAGAACGTAAATCAGGCAGCGTGCCCATACCGGCTGTGAAGTACTGTAGCTGGGCGAGAATGAAGGAATTTCGGGATTTTGACCATCTACAAGACTTTAAATAATTCCATACGGGATTAATTAAAGATATTTCAATTTTTAAAATTATATTTAGTTTTAAAGACCATTTAGACATTATTAATATTTTCCTTTTATATATAGATTAGGTTTGAGGATTTATTTTTATTATCTTAGAATCATAGAAGTAGGGAGACGAGACAGAAGGGAGGAGAGCAGCCGCCATTCTTCTTCTTCTTCTTCCTTTTAATTTGTTTATGATTTCTAGTTAATTTTCTTTATTCCGGCAAAGAACAAGGAAGCCCTGACATGATTATTCTGTGAGATCTAATTGGTTTTCATACTTTAATTCTATGCAAGCATCGATTATTCTCTGTGTTGATTTCTATTAATCGCTTTATTCGTCTAGGTAGTGTACAATGCTTAGTTGAGTAGAGTTGATTTGTAGCCAATTGAATCGGTCATACGTAATCGTGATTAGATTTAATTAGTGGTAAATCGACTTGTTAAAGTCGAGGGAATAATAGTCTTAATTCGACAATCCTGCGTCAGAGTTTGTCAGTTTTGAATCGGGTTTCTCTAGTTCTTAATGTTGTCGGCTCATTAAATCTATAGAGCGTCTCTTACGGTTGTCAGTCGATTAGGGAAATAATTGGTGAAGCGTCTTCCTGATTATCGATAATTTATGGAGAAATGAGATTACGTCAGAAGCGTCTTCGGTAGTCATAACTGATTTGTTTGCATGTAATTAGAGTTATCTTTGCATCGAGGATCAGAATAATTAAGCTAGAGTGGAATTGTTTGCTGCCAGAATCGTTTTTAATTTCTTTAAAACCAAAGTTCAAGTAGTCTTTTATGTTATTTGTTCTATTTATTTTCGTAGTTATTTTAGTAAAAAATCACTATTTTGCAGTTGGAAATTCGGAGGAAATCTCGCTGGTCCTTTGGGAGACGATCTTGCTTACTGCTATCTGTGCAGTGTGGGCATTCCGACTGAAAAGTCGAAATTATTTTTGGTGTAAAACGACGCACCATATCCCCATCCCATAGTTTATCAAAGAAAGAGGTCTCAAGGCTCAAGGGGGATAAACTAGGATTTATGTATCATTTGGACAAGAGAAAAGGGAAGGAATGAGGCTAAGAAAGATGGCCTTTGATCATCTCTAAATTATTAAGCACACTAATGCGACCTCGAGGAAGATAGAAAAGCAAGTTCTAGAGACAAATAATCATGTGATAGTCAAGGCTCAAAACTCACAACAAAGGCAAATATTTGATCCAAGCTTCTTAGAGGTCAAATAATCAAAAATCAATCAATCATGCTAATCAACTCATGAAGTAATCCCAAGTGAAAGATTTTCAATGTACTCAATTTCAAGAAATCATCATCGACCTCATCGTCACAACCACTATCCATGCTTATCATCAATTAAACCAAAAACACACAAATGACTCTACTACTTTATACTTAGACACTAAACAAGACTCAAATTAAATACCTAAAAAGCAACAAAAATCGAAATACTTTTCCACACTTCGCCATCCCCCCAAACTTATTGTTTTTACTAAGAAAAATAATAAGTTTGAAAGAAGAAGGGGTGGAAAAATATTTGGTACTAACCCAAAATTTCACACGCCCTTCTCTTTTTCTTCTTATAATTCTTCAAGTGGCCATGCAAATGTTTCGGGGTAGCTCCATTCTCTTCATTTCCTTCCTCGAAAAGGTGTGCCTCTTGATCTGAAATTTTCTGCACACTTTCTAAAGCACACTCATCAAAATAATTAGAGCATAAATAAAAAGAGAATTTTGAAGAAGAGAAAGGAGTAGAAATGCAAGCCTCGGTAGGAGTTTTGGGCGACTCCATAGAACTTTTTACGGTGTAAGAATCACACACATCAAGTACTTTGCACTCTTCTACCGATTTGACTTCTTCTTCCTCAGAATACTTTGACGGCTTGTAGATGGAGAAAGTGCAACTCTCATCATTTACCCTCAAGGTAAGCTCTCCTCTTGCAACATCAATGAGTGCTTGGCTCGTCACCAAAAATGGTCTCCCAAGAATCAAGGGCATATTTCGGTCTTCCTCCATATCGAGAATAATAAAATCAGCGGGAAAGATGAAATCATTAACCTTGATAAGAACATCTTCAACTATGCCTTGAGGATATGCCACCGAACGATCCGCCATTTGAAGAGCTATGGTGGTAGGCTTCACCTCTCCAATTTTTAGCTTCCTAAAAACTGAAAGAGGCATGAGATTGACACTTGCACCCAAATCACATAGCGATCTTCCGAATTTCATCCCCCCAATCTCACAAGCAATTGTGAAACTACCCGGATCTTTGGACTTGACGGGCAACTTCCGTTGTAAGATAGCACTACACTCTTCATTCAAGTTCACTGTCTCAAAGTCTCCCCACTTCTTCTTCTTTGAAATCACATCTTTGAGGAACTTGGCATACTTGGGCATTTGTTGTAGAGCTTCTACCAACGGAATGTTTATTTGGACCTTCCGAAAGATGTCCAAAAATCTAGAAAATTGCTCATCCCCCAACTTCTTTTGATGCCTTTGAGGAAAAGGCATAGGAACATGCAAAGGTGGTGGTAGGGGTTTGGGCATTTTTCCTTCCTTCTTCTCCTTCATGGCCGGTGTGAGCTCTTCTTTTTCCTCCGGGATCTTTACAATTCCGGGCTCGTGATCTGGCATCTTCGGTCCCTCATATGTAGTGTCACTCCTCAATGTGATGTCTTTGCATTGTTCCTTGGGATTCACCACCGTGTTGCTTGGGAATTGCCCCGGATTATGTTGGTTGCTCAAAGAGTTCGCAATTTGGCTCACTTGTTTCTCTATCATCTTCACTTGTGTCTCCAAAGCAGACATTCTTGTATCAGAGTTTGAGATGTATTTCATGAGCACATCCTCCAAATTTGGCCTTTTCGGCTCGTTGATCACACCATTAGATGCTGAAAATCCGGGCTGTGGTTGAAGAGCATTGTTCGGATTCTCGTATGCAAGATTCGGGTGAGAAGGGATTGCTTGATAGCCTTGGTATGCACCTTGATTCGAACGACCTCCTTGATAACCTCCTTGGTTTTGACGAAAGCCTTGATTGCTGACCCAATTTGCTTCTTCGAATTGGATCTCCTCCGCTTTTGGATTATTTCGGGTTTGCATCATAGTCTCGAACTTGCTAGAAAAGGATGCTATCTGATTTGTGATTGCATGAAGAGGGTCTTTGTTCTCAGCCATAGCTACTTTCCTCAGATTGTTCCTCTCTGTTGGCCACTGGTAGCTTGTGGATGCCATGTTCTCAATTATATCAATGGCCTCATCTCCCCCCTTGCATAGCAAAGCTCCTAGCAGCATCCATGAGCCTTCGTAATTCTCCATTACAAGCATTGTAAAAGATCATAATCTGGGTGGCTAGATCGAAGCCATGGTTTGGACACTTTCTGATGTTTTCCTTGAACCTCTCCCAAGCTTCGTAGAGACTCTCTCCTTCGTATTGTTGGAAGTGTGTGATCTCCATCTTCAACTTGAACATGAGGCCCGGAGGTTGGAACTTGAATAAGAACTTGTGAGCTAGATCCTCCCAAGTAACGTCTCCTCCCAACTCAATAGATTGGAACCACTGTTTCGCCTTGTCTCTCAAAGAGAATGGGAAGAGGCAAATTTTGATAGCATCTTCGGGTGCTCCGTTGATCTTAACAGTAGCACATAAGTCCAGGAATTGACTGAGGTGAGCGTTCGGGTCCTCCAAAGGACCTCCCCCATACTGATTATGTTGGACCATTGATATCAAGCCCGTCTTCAACTCGAAATTGTTGGCATCGATAGCTGGTCCGAGAATTCCTCCATGAGCTATAACAGTTTGAAACTGATCTCGAATAGGAGCTGGGTGATTATTTGCTCGTTCCTGAGCCTCCATCAAAACTCTTAACTGCTCCCTGAGTTGATTGATCTCCTCTTGAGTTGCCATTTTTCTCTTGTTTCTCCTTGCGTTGTTCCGACGATAGGTAGCTTCTATCTCCGGATCTACAGGCTCTAGAGTGATGCCTGAAGACCTTGTGCGCATTCACCACCTATGAACCAACGAAACGAAAGAAAGTAGACAACTCCAAAGAACCAAAAGTGAAAATAAAATACAAAAAAAATAAAATTTCTAAATTAGTATTAAAGAAATCTAACTAATATCACTAGAACGAAAATCAGTCCCCGGCAACGGCGCCAAAAACTTATTCACTAATATTTTTACTACTGCAAGTGTACGGGTGTAATTATAGATAGGGAAGCAAGGTCGTATTCCACGAGGACTGATTAACCTAATGAGTACTAGTCTAATTTCCTATCCTCTATCTAGACGAATAAATCTTGGGTTTTGTTTTGCTAAACTAATAAAAAGAAACAAAACAATTAACATAAACGAAAAGTCACAAAAGAATCAAATAAGAGAAGAATTATTCTAGAGCTTCGGTTTCGATGAACATACGAATTCAATTTAATAGAAATCAATCAATCACATAGAAGACTCGACTACTGCTAGAACAACCACACAATAAGCTTAAACCTACTTCCGTAGCGCCTAAACCGTAGATTTCATGCAAGAATCGTTGTGCCCAACTAATGTCTAATACACGAAACTCCTAAAGGCTCAAAGGGTTAAAAGCTCTCACACAAGTCTCAAGATCTCTCGACTTTATTGAATTGCGTGTCCTATGTTCCCTATTCAAGTGTTCATTCTCATCTTCCGCCTATCGAATCAACACAATAAATCATGCGAATTTGGTAGCTAATCAAATAAGCAAGCAATACATACAAGAACATACGAAACAATAGAAAGTCGTGATCGATTGAAAAAAAACTAAATTGAATCCATAGTATTCATGTACTCCCTAACTCTAGAATAAGAGAAAATTAGCCAAGCATGTTGAGGACAATAATCCCAAGATTCGAAAGAAACATAATCGAAAGTAAACGGAAACCGTAGGGAGAACTAGGGCTCCGAATATTGCCGACTTGAATCTCTCGATCTTCTTCTCCCAAAGTTGATACACGCATCCCTTGATTATCAAATTCTGAGATAAAACATGAGATGATTTTCTTCTTCCCTTCTCCGCCCTCTTATCCCCCTCTTGATATCTTCTGTTACGAATCATTCAAGACGAAACCCTAACGGCTCCACTTTGCATGGTATTTCCATAAGAGAGAGACGCGGCAGCCCACCGAAGAGACGCCGCCGCGTGAGTGCTGTGGCGTGAAGTGAGGGCGCGGCTCGTAACGGCTGAGGCGCTGCCGCGCGTTGGGGACGCGGATAAGGCCGTCCTGGGCGCGGGGTGATGACGATGTAGACGCGGCAGCGTCTGCCAATGGATTGAACGAAGACGCGGCCATGGGTGAAGGGGCGCGGGGGTGTGTGCATGGCCGTGGACTTCTTTGCAAGTTGGCTATACATGCATGTTGGGCCATGTGTTGGGCCTGCATGTTGAATTCAAGGCCCATGGCCCGTACTTAATGAATTAAGTTCCCTTTTTTCTCCGATTTTTCCTGCAAAACTCAACAAGACTCCGATCAAGTGTAATATCCTCAAATATAAGAAATATACATTAAAAGTATCGAATTCGATCATGATAATAACACTGAAGCACAACTATAAGCTCTCGAAACACGTAGAAAATCCGTGTTTATCAGTATTATCTTGAGAATGAGGAATAATACAACTCTAATCCCTATTTATACTAAGGACCCTAGGGTTGATTCGACCTACGATTCGGGAAAGAATCAACAAGAAAACCCGAAAAGGAGCTTATAAGATGCTCAACCCAAAATAATAAAACGGGCTAAGCCCAAAACAATAAATCCAAATTGACCAAAACTAAATTAACGATGAGTAATATAATCCTCAAGCTTACGAGGCGGCCGAGTCTTTCGTTGAGGCCGACTCGATCTTCCTCCTTCTTCCTGATCGTCCTTATCCATCTCCCTTGTGTCAAAGCTCATCTCCGTTTGGTGATTTCCCTCACGTCGTTCCTCTTCATGCATGGCGGGAGAAGGTTCGCACGTATCATAAAATCCCCCCTCATTGATAAAAGGTGAGAAAAGGGGAGAAAAAAGGTGAAATTTATAGTGTAATTTTATCTTCTCTCCTTTTCTTTCGCATCAAAGAGAACACAACATTAATGAAAATGCTAAAGATACACTTTCACCTTTTGCATAATATCACATCATTTGTATAATTTTTTAAAATTTTCGGTTGAAGATCTAATCTTACCTGAATTTTACAAGGTGAAGAAAACAAAAACTTCTTGAAACTCACATTGACCTTAAAAAAACAAAGAAGAGTACAATATGAAAATAATTACTATATTGTTTGTCTTGAAGAGCGATAGGTAATATTCGTCGAGGGAGTGAATACGTGTGTTGGAAAGCGTCGAGTGTTCCTTAGTTAGCTTGAATACTTATAATCTCAATAGTATCCGTTGCTTTCAACGTTGTAGCAACTCCTCATTTTATAGTATGGATGCTTAAGAGTTGAAGTGTCAGCCAAAAGACGCTTCCTTTATGCATTTGAATACGACGTTCGTTGTCCACTTTGCTTTGCTTTTAAGTGAGTGCATACAAATGATGTCTTCACAATCTGCATAAGTTACATAGCAAATGAAACCTTCCTAACACATGAAGTTTACTATGCATGAAACAGTACAAGGTAACTTAACATTTTCCCAAAAAAATATCCCCTCCGCCCTCTATATAAGTATAGAGAGAGAAACGACACTTATTTTATGAGAATAATAGGTAAATGTAAAGAAAAATAGGTAGTAGTGGAATAAGCGCCTCACCCAATTAATAGTAAAACTATTTTTTTTATATTAAAGGGAAAATGATTATTTAACTGGAGAATCTTTCTATTTTAGTCAATCGCACTAAAATGGGAGACGTCCTAAACCATAATATTCACACTAATATGAGGGACGAATGAGGTAATAAGGTACTCCCTCCGTCCCATTTATAATGTCTCATTTTCTTTTTGCCTTTTTCTGGCACGCATTTCCACCGAAACCTAGTATGAGTTTTACGATATAATATTGAAATATTATTTATTTTACGGGATACTACGAGTGTCGAGATATCGCGTAAAAGAAATAATATTTGAAAATTATATCGTAAAACCCATATTAGGTTTTGGTGGAAAAGCGTGCTGAAAAAAGTCAAAAAACAAATGAGACATTATAAATGGGACGGAGGGAGTATAATTTAAAGCGACGTTTTGACAATTAAAATTTTTTAATTAAAAATTCTGTAGCCATGCTAATAAAAAAACACTTTTGTAGCCATACTAGTGAAAAATCTACAAGATCGTGAAAGTTGGGCAAAAAATATGGATAGAATACGAGTTTTACTTTTACATGTTTTATTACTCTATATAGTAATGTATCTTAGTCGGAAAAAGTCTAAAACAATGCAAGCCCAAATGCGCAAATTTTAAGGCCCATTTTTCTAGGAAAAATGAACTAGTAGAAAAACAAAAAACAAATGAAAAGAGACGCGGTAACGGTAGAAGAGAGAGAGAAACGAGAGAGGGGGCAAAAGTAATAGTAGAAACCAGAAACCGCCGTGCCGACGGAGCAGGTTCAGCCACTGATTCCGCCGCCGCCAACGATGATGTCGTGACCCTCGGTACGTGCTGATTCCTTAGCCTCACCACCCAATTAGGGTTTTCTTGCAGATTGCATGCGTCGCCTTCCATAATTTGTTAGGTCTAATGATCGCTGGTTGCACTTCCGTGAAAATGTTTTACCCAATTCGTTGATCACATTACATCATGTAAATTGATTTGTGCATCCTGTTATATTCGGAGTAAGATTTTGTACCATTGCATATGTGTGAAGCCTGCAATTTGCAGCAGAATAAATGACTGTTTATTGAAGTAAGGGATACTAAAATTTGATTCATCTATTTGATGATTACTACATTAGGAGATGCTTGGGTCTTTAAAAATTTTACTCACTATAGCAGTATTATGTCTGAGGTGACGTTAGACTTATCTGCTCGTCTAATTTATACTCCTTCTGTGCCAAACGAAACGCACTCATTCTCTAAAATATGTGAGAGCCTTTTCAGAGAAGGGATGCATTCTATTTGGGACGGAGGAAGTAGTGAATAGTAACACATATTTTGCTACGTCCTAGAATAGCTAAAGTTATTGATAGTCAAATTCTGCTACTGTCTGCTTTGATACCCATGTAACTAAACTTGTTGACCTGGTGGATTCCTGAATATGTTGATACTTGATAGTAAGACTGTTTTGTAGATGGATATTTTTTCATAAAGTTAAACGGATGCTAAATTATTAGATGAAAGTTTGGAGATTTGTTTTGGTATGTAGTGTTTCTTGCTGATCTATATAGAAGAAACTTATGCGCGCATATTTGAAGCGGTGTTATGGTTTCCTTTTTTCTTTTTTCTTTTTTCATTTCATTCTTCTTTTTGGAGCTGTTGGTGTTATGCCTTTAGTTCTATATTTTTCACCTTTTTGTACGCTCAAGACTGAGTTAAATGATGTTGAAGGTGATATTCTAAATTATGGTTCCCTGTGAAGAAGATATGATGGTGCTCATGAGAAATGAACAAGAGCATAGTGAGTCAGAAATCAATAGGCCAAAAAAGAAAAAGAAGCAAGATGGAACATCTCGTCCAGCATGTTCATGGGTGCATTTTAGGTATTCCATTGACTTATTGGTTTCCCTCAAACATTTGCTTCCCATTTAGAAATTCATATGGCTGACTCGAGCCTCTTTTTTCTAGTCGTGAATTTATCAAGGATTACACTGCTTCCCATCCGGAATCCTCAGGCTTGAAAGCGGTATGTCTATGTCTTATAGTGTTGATGTAACATTATTTACTAAAAGATTGGGTGAAAATGCTTGATTTAGTCTTGAAGTGGGACAAAGAGAAGAAATGTACTAATTATGAGAAATCTTTGATTTAGGCCACAAAAGCTGCATCAGATGCTTGGAAATTGATGACTCCAGAAGATAAGTCGAAATATACTAACCGTGCACGTGAAGTGTGGGATAAATACCTGAGCACTACCCCTGCACGTGTTCCCAAGCCAAGAAGACAAGTATGTTCTTATAGCTTGCAAAATTCATATATAAATGTTTTTTGATATAGAATCCCCATGTTATTAAATAATTTATCCCTTGTGGTGCAGACGAAACTCGTTACTAGGTGCTCTCCTGGTCGATTATTGAATGTTTTGCAACGTCTGACACCTGACCAAAAAGCTGCTGTAAAGAGCATGGGATTTGGTAGCATCCTGAACCTCAGATGCCGAACTCTGCGGCGCAGTTTGTGTCTTTGGTTATTGGAGAAGTTTAATACTGTCCGCCGCAGTTTGGAAATTTGTGGCGAACGCATACCCTTAACTCCTCGGGATGTTGAATTGGTGATGGGATTGGCCTCAAGTGGGAAGGATGTGGTTAACTCTGGACCTGATGAATTAATTTCTGAATTGCGCAAGCATTACAATGCTACAAATCGTGGGATTTCTGTCAGACTCTTGGAAGAAAGGTTGGCAGTGCCCGAGGCTGGGGAGGAGTTTAAAAGGTCTTTTCTCCTTTATGTATTAGGCACTCTTCTATGCCCCACAGCGAGGCTGGATGTTAGTCCGTCATTTCTCCATTTTTTGACAAACATGGACACTGTCCACCAATATAACTGGGGGAAGTTTCTACTTGATCGACTAGTTAGAGAAGTAGCTCGTTATCGTCAAGGGAAGCAGCGGGCGGTTGGTGGCTGTCTTTTGTTCCTCCAGGTGAGACTCAAAAAGTTCTTTGTTTTGGGAATATTACTTCTCACTGTCACTTCGCCAACCATTTTGTTCTTCCACAGCTCTTTTACTACGAGAGTGTAGCTGTTGGAGAGCCATCTGAACTAGCCCCTGCTATATTTCCATGCCTATCTTCTTGGGGTGAAGAAGAAATTAGTGAGAGAGAGAAGCAAGAGAGAGAGCTTGGTGGTTATGGATGTGGAGAGGTATGCTGCATGTCACCTATACATCCATATATTGGATCAGGGAATAATCAAACTACAAATTTGTAGGTGGTTTGCAAGGAAAGAGGCCTTGGGATGGGAATGGTGGGGTATCGGAACCAATTAGACAGCAATAACCTAATCATACCACCAGATGTTGAAAATTATCCTCTACTTGAACAGGTTGTCTATGAGGTAATTATTCAGATCACTTTCACCTAGTCATTAATGTATTAATCCTTTCTCTAAGTATTTGTCAGTCCCATTTCGATGCATAATATGCTTACTGTATATTTGATCTATAAAATTGTGCAACTCCTGGTCTGACTATGATAAGACCGATTCTCTTACTGCATCTTCTGCAAATTCATATACTCCCTCCGTCCTCCATTTAGTGACGTTAATACTATATTGGGACGTCCTCCATTTACTGACAATTTCCATTTTTGGACGTAGACCCCACAATCACTTTAACACTTTAACACTTTATACATCTACTTTTTATTATTTTAATATTTTAATACTATTAAACAATGCAAATGGACCCACAATTATTCCACTTTAACACTTTAACACATTAATTTATTATTATACCATAAAATGCGAAAAAACGCGTGCCCAAACTCCCTCCGTCACTAAATGGAGGACGGAGGGAGTATTATTATCCTGGTGCTGCTATTAGAACTCCCTGGATCCCACAAGAACTGGTCCAAGGTCCTTGAATTGTGGTGTTTTTGGGCATAGTAAATTACAAATAGTACTTTTCAGGCTTAACCTTGTTATGATTTTTTATTTTAAATTGTTGGTATATTTTGCAGAAAATGTTTCGACCGAATCTACTTTATTCTGTACATATATGAGATATCGAGATGTATGATTGCTTTCCTCTTAAAAAAGACCCTAGCTACGCTCTCTCTCATTTTATTTCATGTACTTTTTACTTTTAATGTTCCCTGCTTGGGAATAGTTCCTCAAATCTCTTTTACAGCCTTTTTGGCTCATAATTCCTTCTGATCTGCCCAGAGCACTCCTTTTATCCTACTTGGTTGTGTCAATTTGCTACGAATCCAATGACATTTTTGGTCATAGGACAAGTGATAGACATCTAGCTTTTATTTGGTCATCTTTCTTCATTTTTTTTTTCCAGGAAACTAAGTCGGATATACTTTTCCATGCTAAATATGTTCAAGTGCAGTATTTTTTATTATCTTTTATTAGCCTTTTCAATGTATATGCTATGGGTTTCTGCATACAGGATGGGGAAGATCAAGTTAATGGTGGCATGATCACAGCGGAGGTATAAGTAATCAATGACTCTGACTTATATTTTGTCAAAAGAGGGGAAAAATAAAGCAACTACAGTCTTCAAAACATTCAAAATTTTCAGCTGACTCCTAATAAACATCGTTGGTTATTTAGTGATATTTTCTTATTTTTGTTCTAGTTATGCCATCAGATATTAATGGAAGTTTTTCATCAATACTCTTTGTTCGTATTTTTAGATTCTTTCCCCTGGCCATCAACAATTTACTTTAACTTCCATCTGATAAATGATTTACGATTAGAAATGTGTTAACTGATCATAGATATTTACATTGGTTTTCCTAAGAGGATAAATAGGGACCCTTAGGGGCAAGGCTTTCACTTTGGGTGATAGATTAGATTGAAATACATGTGATTGAGTATTTGAAGGATTAGACAACCAAACAAGCTCGAAATGAATATCCATTGAAATATGTGTTAGGTTAGCTTATATTATTTTGAACCCAAAGCAAACAAACTTCTTAGGATTAATTTAAAATACTACTCTCTTTTGTAAAATACATAATTATCACTTCAGTTTCATTTATAAGTCGAAGGATACCATGGAACAGACAGGTTGACCGGTACGTTATTTCAGGAAAATATGCCTATCAGTGGTGATGAAGGTAACACCGTGTGTGTGGATATTGAATTATCTGATCCAGTCAAAGCACCCTGCAGAAATGCTCAGTATGGTTGTGCAGAAATCGTGGATTACAACAAGAGAAGAGAGCACGAGGAGTTATGCATCAGTTCCCCTTGTGCTTGCCCCCTTCGCAAGTGTCATTTTGTAGGCTCATCAATACAGTTATCAGAGCATTTCAGTAGTACACATTGGGACACAGGAAGACGCTTCCAGTACAACTCCCCTTTACCTGTCACCTTAAACAAGAACGAAGCTTTCCTAGTGCTACAGGCTGAGAAAGATGGTATTCTTTTTCTCCTCAATAGAGGAACTGAGAGTATAGGACATACAGTGATGATAACTTGCATAAGCCCGAGTTCATCGAAGGAGCAGTATCTTTATGAAATTTCATCTGAAAGAGGAAATAGTTGTCTGAGATTGAAGTCTTACACGAACAATTTTCCAGGTAGGGTCGAAGGGTCGCCTCCTGTGGATTTTCTCTTGGTTCCTTTTGGGTTTTTGAATGGAACTGGTACGCTAGACTTAGAGATGTGTATAAGGAACTCAACAGATATAGGAGCTGATTTTCCTTAATTTATAATAGAGTTATCTCTCTCTCCCCATCTCTCTTGCAAACTGTATATAGTTTCTTATGTACGTTCGAGTTAAGTTACCGACGTGTAACCTTTTGCTAACCCTACGTCTGAATGTTCTTTTTGCAAACTCTCTGTCCTATTATAGATTAGTTTGATTTTTTTGCACGTATTTTAATATGCTGAAAAATATAAATCAAAATAAATTTGACTCTCACTTGTTGTAATTTATTATACACCATATTAAGTAAAATAAATATAATACTACATAAAGTGATTCAAATATTATTTTAATATTTTTTTTTTGGCATATTAAAATACTTGTCAAAATTCAAATCACATTAATTTGAGGAATGGGGGGAGTATAGTATGTCAGAAAGTCTATAAGATGTCACTCCCTCCACTGTCCGACTAGTGCCTAATGATTTTTAGAACACTAGGTATTATAAGCAATTTTCTAAAACTATAGATGTCAAAATCTTCATTTTTGGGGATTCGAGGTATTTTAAGAGTATGTGAGAATATATTTATTTTATATTAAAAACAATGAAATCATCGTACTCGCATTTAAATGCCCGAATTATATGAGGTTATAATTTTAAGTAAGCATTTCATGCAGTGTTAAACACGCTTCTTTGAATTGTCATTCATAGCTAATTTAGTTTTCTCATACTTGCTGCCATTTGAACTTTGAATCCTTTAGTAAGGTTGATGTTTGCTTCGATTCCTACATACGTGTGGTTGGGTAAGTTTGTTTGAGGCTGCAACTACTTTGTAATATGTTGGCATGATGGACTAGCAATATGATTGCAATCGTATGTAATATTTTCAAAGTATATATATACTTTCCTCGTTCAATTATGTTCTCTAACTTGTCTCACTTTCTATATTAGAGTGTTCCCAACATTAACGACACAAAAATATGTAGGGCAAACCCCCAACCAATCTAGGTAATTAAAGCTATCCTCCCACAAATACAAATATCACTTACGAAAATGTCAATCCTTAATTTTTATCCGAAAAGTAAATGGGACAACTTACATTGAACAAAGAGAGTATAAAAATGGGAAAAGATGATAACAAGAAATCTAATAGTATAATAATAAAACGAAAAATGTTATGTTAGTATGAAAACTGTCTATTATTGACAAGTCCACTCATTTAACATTTATATTGAAAAGTCTAAAGCAAACAAATAATAAACGAATGTTTAACTTGAATCACCCAAACTAGGTAGTATCAAATTTGATTCTAGATTCTCAAGTCCATTCCTGATAATGCACCAATGAACTTATACTAACCTATAATTAAAACTTAATTCTTGGAGAACTCAAAATGACGAATCAAATAAAAGAAGTCAGACATTGAAAAAAAAAATGGAAGAAATTACATGAAACACCTTATGATTTATAAAAATAGCAAAAATAAAAAAAAATTTTAAAAAATAAATAAATGCATGTTTGTTAAATAGCATTAAGCATCATGATTTTTGGTAAAATTGCATGAAAATACCTTCAATGGACCATAGTGAATAAACTATGGACCTTTTGTGTTGGTCTTAAGATCATCAACATTATCAGCATTAGAGCACGAGAGTACGGCGTATGTTAGATAAAAAGTGTGTTGAAAAGTAGTGCATTAGAGAATAATGTATGTTGATTGTTTATATGCTGACTGAGCATTTTTTTTTTTTTTTTTTTTTTCTGTAGTTCGAACACGAGTTATTTTTTTAAAATCAAATTGTATTGCACCTTTGGAAAAAAAAAAAAAAAAGAAAGAAAAAAAAAAAAAAAAACTAACTAACTTCATAAAGCTTAAATAAGGGGGGGAAACGATAATACTACTGCACATCCTTGGCCATTTTCTTCAGAAGTAAGTCCACGACTATATCGTGACGTTGTTTCTGCTGGGGCGTCATTTGGGACGTATCTGCCATGATTGTTGTTTGGTGTTTAGATGTTAGATTTTTAGTTGTCTTTTCGTTTTTTTTTTTTTTTTTTTTTTGTCTTTTCGTTATTTATGGCTATGATTGGGTTGTTTGGAGTTTTTGGTGCTTGTAGGTGAAAAGGGCAAGAATGAGATGAAAAACGGGACGAAAAGGTTGAAAATAGAAGAAGAGACGAGAAGGGACAGAAGTGGAGTTGGACGACCGACCAACGCTTGGCCGGTCGGTCAAGGTGAAGAGTATAGGTGAAGAAGGCAGAAGCCATTCTGGACGATCGTCCAGAACTTGGCCGGTCGGCCAAGTTGATTTCAAAGTGCTCGTCCAGAAGCTCATTTGGACGATCGGCCAATTCTGGCCAATCGGCCAAATCCTCGACTTTTAGATTTAGTTTCCTTGTTTGACTAGGTTTTTATACCTAGTATAAATACTATTGCTTTAGGTCGAATTTGAGACATCTTTTATCATTGTTTAGCTTTAGTTTTCCGCATTCAATACTCTAGTTTATTTTTCTTTTGTTCGATCCGGATCGCGACTTTATTCTTCAATTTAATTCAAGTTTTATTTAGTTTCTGGTCTCTCGTTTCCGCATTTAATTCGCAAGTTCTTTATTGCTTTTTTTTTGCTTGATTAATTGCTTTCTCGTTTCTTAGATTTGATTCTTAAGTTCTTCGTTTAATTCGTTCGTTCGTTCGTTCTCAAGTTCTTAGATATAGATTCGTTTTTCTTAAAATTCAATTCTTTCGTTTTTCAAGTTCTTAGAGTTAGACTTATTTTCTTAGATTTTCAGATTTAATTTTCTTCCATGTCTAGATTCGTTTTCTTCGTTGCTTTCGTTATTGCTTTCTCCACAATTTCATGCCTAGGTAGTTTAATTATTTTTGCTTAATTTCTTTAATTTAATTAGTTAGATTTAATTCTTGTTTTCTAGATTAGATTTATTTACTTCCTTTTGATTACTTGCTTATTTACTTTATTGCCTAGGATTAAAAACCCAAAACCAAACAAACTCTTTTTACTTGCTTTCTTAGATTTAGGCTAGTTTAGGATTGTTTTGCTACACGATTATTTGCCCTGCAAAGTATTCCTTGAGAATCGACTTTGGGTTTTGCTTACTAAGTGCTAGGATAGATTTCGTTTTATTGCGAACACTTTTTAGTGAAACCAAATTCCTTAAAGTTCGTTGGGGCGTTGGGGCTGGGGGCGAGGGCAGGGCGGGGCTAGCATTTGGTCTTGAAATTTGTGGAGTATATCCATAGCAAATGAATTCGGTTCCCCTACTTTCGTCTTTCCTCTCGCCCTTGCTTTAACCGCCTTCACTCCTTCGGGGCATTCCCTTCGTGAGGCTACCTCCGACGAGTGGTCGGAGTCTTTGAATCCTTGACTGGAGGGGGTTGAGTAGCTGCCGCTGATGCTAGTTTTGTATCGTTTGATTGCATCGGAGGCTGCCGACGATAAACTTCGAAGTGAGACGTACTTTTTCCCAAGTGCTGTAATGGCGGAAACTCCGGTTATACGTCCCTTGATATTCATTCATAACAACTACCAGTAGGTCTTTATCAGATTTGCCGCTTGCATTTTTCAACATTTCTACTCGATAAAGCCCCTCGAACAGCTTCACCTCCCATGTGACTCAACCCCAGTGACTGCAGAGTTGCTCGCTCTCTCGTTTGTCATTTGGGAGCATCATCCGGCTTATTCACGTTGTAGCGGTCACGGATTGTGCCCCACAATGTTTCCCCAAATTGGTTTCGGCCCATGATTGCATCTTCGATCATATCGACCCATATTTGGGCGAGAGTGAGGGTCTCTTCTACCGTATACGGGATGGGGGGAACAGACCCCAATGAGCTTTCTTCAAATTGTCATCCGCCTCGACCTCGTCCTCGACCTCGGCGGGTGGTTTGGGATCGTTATCCCCCTCATCCTCATGGTCGACCGTCGTCTGTCACCGAAACGTCCAACTCTGCCACCTTTGCCTCGTCGTCGTCGCCTAGATTGACCATCGGGATCGATCCTCCACCTTCTTCGAATGGAGTTATCCTCTGGAATTCTCGAGCTAGAGGCCGTGGTGATGGGTTTTGTATCGTTGGAGAGTACGCCGCTTGAAATCCGGCATTCGCCATTTGTAAAAATTGAGAAAAACCATGATATGGTGGAGGATGTCCCTGAAATTGTTGTTGATAACCCATAAATTGTTGTTGATATGGCGGCATTTGTTGACGATAGGCCGACATTCGTTGATGATAGGCCAGAATCGGTTGAGTATAACTCGGGATTTCAACGTGGGGTTGAAATGATATGAGTCCTCTAGGGTGAGAGGGTGTGGTGTAGGTTTATATATTGGATCTATATTTGGATCAACGGGGGGGTTTTGAGAAGAATTTCAGAGCTTTGTTGCCCAAAAACCAACTCTTGGTGGTAGTTGATGCTTTCGTCCATTTCGAATAATAAAAAAACGCTTGGAGGGTTTTGAAATGAAGGAGAAAGTATGAAAAAGAAAGTAGGAAGGTGTGTTGAAATAAGTGGAGAAATGGGGTATTTATAAGAGAAATTAAAAGGAAAAAAAAGCGAAAAATCGGATATAAAACAAAGCTTGATCCGCCACTACCAATATGCTCCAATCATGTGCCGCCACGTGGCACATGTGACAATTTTTATTTTTTTTTTTTTAAAAAAACAAAAAATAAGCCTCAATCCGGAAATTACACAGACACCCAATCAGGGCTTGCCACGTGGCATGCTCAAAAATAAAAAAAAATACAGGTCAAACAAAACTTTTGACCGGCGCATAGGAGTTTGACACGTGGCGTACGCTATTCGCATCAGGCGTATGCGCAGGCATACACCTTTGTGTACGCCGTACGCCACATGTACCTTTGCATCAGCGCCCGTTTTACGTGCAGCGTGTGCACGCCGACGTGGAGATGCCACGCAAGCGCCACATGGCGTGCGCACGCTTCCCCTTGGACGCTATTGCTAGTGCTCTAAATGACACACATTGGTGTATTGTGCATGTTTTAGTCATATGTGTATTTTGATATGTTTTAGAAAACACGAAGATGTTCAACATAATTAGTCTTTATTAATGTATTGGCAATTTCTCTCTCCTACACTTATTTGACAAAAGAACTTCTTAAATAATTTTTTTAATGAAAATAAACTGCATTACAATAGTAAGAGTAACTCGAAATATCAAAAAACATACACGATAATTTCTAGAGGATTCAACCATCCTCCAAAGTATAAAGGGAATTAAGTTGGAAATCCATTTTCATAATTCACTAGCATGCTCCACACCTTTCGTTCAACCACGACAATCTCTTTCTTTTAACCTATGTTCTCTAATATTTCCTTATTCCCAATTATTGACGGCTTATTCTATATACAATTAATAATCAAAATGTTTATTATTCAACGATAAAATAATTTAAGGTTTAATTATGAAGGAAGGTTCACAAACAAGGTTATGAAGATGGTTGAGTGAGTGTCTGAAGAGCGACACAAGAAAAAAAATGAGAAAATAAAAATTATTACACTAGTAGAAATTTGGCCTGAGGCTACACTTTGTTTGTGGCACTTTTATATTAATGTCATTACAAGTGTACAATTGATACACTGAATTGTGGCTGCATTTCGTGCATATGTTCACATGACATATCATCATAATATTTAGCATTTAGTGGCATTTTTATAAGTGGTAATATTAGTTTCTACCTAAGATTATAGTGTCTAGTTAAAATTTACTCCAAACATAACAAAACACAAAATATAAACTTTCAAATTTCTACCCAAAATACCCTCCTTACACCTCACTCCCCTCTCTCACGTCATTATTCCCCCCCCCCCCCCCCCCCCCCCGCTTCATTATTCCCCTTCTCTCTCTCTCTCATCTGCAAAACCCACTTCTCTCTCTCTTTCTCACTCACTTTGGTGAAGACGACGGCTACAATGGGAGGACGAACGGCGAGAGGCGACGTGGTGGCGGAGATGGAAGAAGATGGAGAGGGTTTAATTTCGAGGTTCGGGTTTTGGAACCCTAGCCCCAGGTCCATGCGAACTGGCGGCGAACGGCGGGGCTAGGTTTTCGACGACGAGGGACGTTGTCTGAGAGATCATCGAACCCTCAGTCGCGAAAGAAAAACCCAGCACCAGAATGCCAGAACCCTGCCACAACCACCACCTCCCATGGTTCCGGCGGCGATGGAAGAAAGAGAGATAGAGAGAGAGTTGGTAGGCCGATGGTTCACACTGCCTGCTCCACCACCGTCATCCCCCCCCCCCCCCCCCCCCCCCCCCCCCCCCCCAATTGTTTGTTTTCCTTTCCTTTTCTTTTAATCCTCCATTTTTCTTTTCCCATTTCTTTTAATTCTCAAAATTGATGAATACTTACTTGGTACAAGCTGCGTACGATACGAAAACTGTTGATAAACTTGCTAGCATTGCTTGTTTGAATTTTTATTTTATTCTTCTGTTTCAATTTTAATTTTCGTAAGAAATATACATAGCTCGTAATAAATGTTGCGGTTCTTTGTTTAAATGAACTGCAGGCTCAAATGTGCAAAGACGAAACTAGGAATGTTGAAGATTCATCTTTGTGGTGTACTTACAATTGGATTGGATTGATCGAAACTTGTGCAAATTATAGTTAGTAAATTATCATTATTGCATAGAACACTGTCGCATAGCATTGATATACCTTGTACGAACTTATTTATTATATTCAGTCAATATACTTATTTTTCATGTCCAAATTCTACTCTTGTATTTGATTACTAATGTATTTAAATTTTATTTGAGGATTGTTACAACAAAAAAGTATGTACTCAAGGGGAAAAGATAAATAATATGTGGGATAAATGTAAAAAACAATACTATTGTAGACATTTTCGTTTTATATTGGCATATTTAATATAGTGACAGATTTTATTTTATGACAAACTTGAATGTCATATTAAGCTCTTTATTATCGCACTTTAACATGTGGTGGCAAAGTATCTATCCTGACAAATTACTTCTCGCTACATTGACGAAAAGTGCAGCAATACATATTTATTGTTACACTTGACCTATCGCTACCTTGACTGTAATGACACTTTATATAATGTCATAATAGGTGAATTGTCAAGATAAGCAACTTGTTGTGACATTTTCGAGTGCCTTATTAGGCCACCTTTCTAACATGCCGACTCGATCATGACTACTAAAGAATTACATTAGGACTACACACATACTACAAAACATATGATGTAACTCTTATTTGAAAGTGCTAGTTTGTGCAAAAACTAAAAACGATCTTAATTATGTTCTTAGATGCAATAACAGAAAAGCAGTAAAGAACACAGAACTTGGTAACCCAGTTCGGTGATAACGCACCTACGTCTGGGGGACAATATCCGAGAGATTCAATCCACTATAAGTCTATAAGTAGTAGAGAGACTTACAGGACATTACACCAAGGACTCCACCTTATGTCACCTATTCGTCTTGATTACAACTCCCTTACAATGAGATCGAATACAAACACTACAAAAAACACTAGAAATAACGACCGAATTGGCAACCGAATAAATTCGGTTGCTAATTAGCGACCGACTTACGACTGATTTACGACCACCTGAAATTTCAGAACTTGCCGACCGAATTAGCAACCGATTTATGACCAACCATGGCGCGAAAGCTAGGCGCGTTAATTACCAACTGCTTAGCGACCGAATTCGGTCGCCAATTTTACCGACCGATAATTTCGGTTGCTATTCTACCGACCGAATGTAATTCGGTTGCTAATAGGAAATGATTTTTTTATAATTAAATTTAATTTTTAGCAACCGAATTATTCGGTCGCTAATGCTTAATAAATTGAATAATTTCTACAATTCAAATTGAGCCAAAAATTTTCTCCTCCAACTTCGGACTCTCCTCGCCGGTCGCACCACCCGCTCCCGCCGCCGTCGACGCCGTCGACTCTCCTCGCCGGTCTCTAATTTCGCTGCCTTGGATACTAAAGCTGTAGTTAATTCACACTTTATCCTCCCATAATCATTCACCTCATTTTCTCCTAACTTTCCCAAATTTCCCCTAGGGTTCGTTGCCTTTTTCCATCTTTTCTCCTGTCACTGCTAAGAGAGCGCCTCATTTTCTGTAATCTCTTCCCTTTTTTCTTCTTAGGTGGTTATGGAGGCTCGATTCTGCTTCGTTTGTGGCGAGTGATCTTGGGAATTTCTGCCGATTCGGAATCTCCAGGTAGTTTTGGGGGAAGGTGCGTTTTGTTTTCACTTTAGCTATAGCTGGAATCTCCAGGTGAATTTTTGGTGTTTGTGTGAAATTTCGTGCTGAGTTGGTGGTGGGTGTTTATTGTGAGTGATTTGGTGGTGGGTGTTTGCTGTGATTTCGTTGTGTTGCACTATTCTTTGTCAGTAAAATCTTAAGAGATACAATTGTCTCCATCTGCGTTTCGAGAATGTTTTGTGCTCTCAGTTGCTTATATTCAGACATATATTGACAATGTTTCGTGCTCTCGTTGCTTATTATCGGATATATCGTTTGTGTTTCATTTGTATACTGAAACGAGCATAAAGCAGAGTTGTGAACTGGGAAATAGTGAAACACGTAATGAACTCATTTTGGTTGCAATTTCATGAAGCTCAGATTATTGTTTGCCTGGTGTAGAATTCGTAATGGGGGCTGTGTTATTACTTGCTTTAGCTATTACACTTACATCTTTTATTCCTACCTCAGTTTATTAGGGTGTATTATGTGGTGTGCAATTGACAGTTTCACCTTGAGCAACTAACAAAAAAAATCACATTTGATTTGCTGCGTTTTATTTAATAATATTTGTTAATTATATATAGCTTGGTGTGTTTTATGTTAACCAACAAACTTCAACTGCTGAAATTGTTATATTTCTAGGTTTCCTCCAACTGCTGCCACTGTTAGCTCCTCTTTGCTCTTGGGTATTTGCAGCCTTCCCGATACCAACTTCAACTGCTGAAATTGTTATTTAAGGTAAGTGGACATTATCTTAAGTTTTTTTTTTTTTTTTTTTTTTTTTTTTTTTTTTATTTTTTTTTTATTGATGAATTAATTAATGGTAAATGAAACCAACTTCAGTTTCTTCCTCTTCATTTAACACTTGGAATCAGATGCAAACCTTGTGTATTACAGTACTACTTTAATCCTCATTTCAACCTACTATAATGATGAACTACATGAAACTGATGAAAGATAATTTAGGGAAGCGTAGTGTTGGCTCTCGGAGAACTTTTAACTAGAGATTTTCATTAGTCAAGAGTGTTCTGTAATTTATCTCGAAGCCCTTTTGAGTACATTGAATAAGAGAACCATATGCCAATTTTTTTTATGATGGCCATTGTGGAAAAAGATAAGTACATCGATAAGATTGCCTCTTAGTCTATGAAGAAAGTGCATGCCAATTGAGTTCTGCCATATCAGCTATCATCCCTAATCTGTCTACTAAGGAAGCGAAGCTCTCTTCTTAACCTCTTAGCTGCCGATTGATTTAGCATGATTTTTGTTCAATTTGAATGAAAGGCGGACAAGAACAAAATCCAAAGTTATATTCATCTCGTAGGCAAGTGGCTCTAACTTACTGGTAGAAGCATTTGAGCCACTATTCTAGAATATAAAGCATCTTTTTTCTACTCATCTAGATCCCTGACCGTACACATCTGTAGAATCAGTCATACATTTATTGTCCTAAATCTGTTTGAGTGCTCCCCTGTATAGAAGTGTTCACTGTCTTAGCTGGTACCCAGGAACTTTTTCTCTAATCAAGCTGACTATTTCAAAATTGTTATCGTTAGTGTTCTGGGATCCTGCATACCATTTTCTTTCAGCTTCATTTTTCCCAGTTTTGAATCATCTCTCCATGTGAAGAAAGAATGCAATCAGGAGCTGAGGAGATGGGGGTTGAATGATTAGTTGATTACTTTATTTTTGGTTGTTTAGTTATTCCCTGGTTGTTAAGCTAGTTTATCCTGACTCGTATGATTATATAGTATTAATAGCATTTCACTTATTTGGATTATTGTCGTGGTTAGCAAAATGTGTTGTCATGAAAATTTTGAACTATGAGAATTACTGCTGGGTAGACTTCTGTCTGTGGGTTGCTGATTTTCATAAGCTATAGGTAGAGGTACAACCACAATCATGATCTCGTATTCGTGTTTCTAGATGCAGCTAAAGAGTATCACTAAGAGAAATAACACACTATTGAGTCTAGCAACTAGGCTGACATGTTAAAGCAAAAATGTTTATGAATTTTTCAATATGTGATGGAAAGTAAGCCTTTTTGAGTGCTTCATCTCATTCTGTAACTGATACAATCATTCACCAATTGCAGGAAGAGGTATATCGTATTGCAGACGAGGAGTGTGCACCCCTTCCCGGTACCTCTGAAGAACGTGAGGTTGATATGAATGCCATATACCTACGAGTGGTCAAGGCTCTTGAAAAGAAAAATAGACTTTTTGGCCAAGGATGTCGATATACTACAGCATCACAATCATCTGTATCTTCGGCAGCAGGATCAGGCTTTAGTAGTGTATACATGGAGGAACAGATCAGCTCTTTGCAAACTCAGTTAAGTGTCGAGCGAGAGGAGCGCTTGCAAAGTCAAACAAAACAAGAGGAGCTTGAGGAGCAACTTCAGAAACAAGTTGAAGAGCATGCACAAATGAAGGCTCAGCTAGATCATATTATGAGGCATTGGTCAGGACCCCCTCCCCCACCTTAGTTTTATTTCGACTTGTTGAATTGGTTTGAATTAAGTTGCATTGGATTAACTAGTATCTTAGATTGTTTGAATTTAGTTTGTTAATGACTTTGAATTGTGTTTGGATTGTGATGTTGGATATGATATTGTTATTTCGAATTTGATTTATATATTGGATGTTGAATTCATAAATGAAGATTTGGGCAGGTTACAAAAAATATTAACAGAAAAAATAAATAAAATTATTTAAAAAATAAAATAAAATACCGACCGAATGCCGACCGAAATTCTGTTACACGTAAACACAAATAGCAACCGATTTTTCGGTCGGCAAATTAGCGACTGAATATTCGGTTGCTAAATACCGACCGACTAACGACCGATTCTCGAAATTGCCGACCCAAAAATTCGGTTGCTAATCCGTTGCTAAATCACCGACCGAATCTTACCGACCGAAAATTCGGTTGCTATTCGGTTGCCAATTTACCGACCGAATTATTCGGTTGCTAAAAATACTGCCGACCAGGATTTTACCGACTTTTTACGTCGGTCGGTAAGCGGTTGCTAATGTGTATTACCGACCGAATTTTTCATTTTAGCAACCAATTTTTCGGTTGCTAAAATCTGTGTTTTTTGTAGTGAAACTACGAGATAAACTCGTGAAGTGATAAAACACTAATATGGTTCTAAGCAACACGCTTAGATTAAAACTGAACAAAGCCGGGGAAGCTTGTCCAGAACACACGCTCGCTCTAAACAAAAAGACTTACAAAACACATGTTGCAAGAACACCAAAACTCACACACGAAGATATCCAAAAGCGGCAGAGCGTGTCTAGGGTTTTCCTTAGAATATATACTCAGCGCAGAAAACCCTAGAAGATCTTCAAGCTGATCTTCTGTGCATGGAAACTTTCCATGCAGAAATAATCTTCCATCTTCGAATATAATAATATACATATATATATATAATTCGTGATACATGCATATATCCAGTCAGCAACGCAGCAGAAGACTTGAAAGGAAACATGCCAACACAAATCCGAGATGTATGCAACACATGCACTAACAATCTCCCCCTTTGGCATTTTCAAACACAGCATGAATTGCATGTATCAACTCACAGAAGAAGATCAGCAAAACAGGAGCAAAAAGAAGTACTCACACAGCAACACAGTACTTCATACACAGATCAGATCATGAACTATGCTCCCCCTCAAACCAATATCCATATCTTGATAAGAACAGTGGCAAGGAGCTCACCCACACTACCAAATTGTTCACAAGATACACAAACACAAAACAGATTGTGAAAAATGGTGGGAAGGAGCTCACCCACACTACCAAACCATTATCAAAATCAAAACAGAACAAACACAGCAGCAAGAGCAGATCATAACCAGAGAGATCATCACATACCCCAAACAACCTGCAGATATCATGCCTACCATACTATTATAGGCCATGATATAAGGTTCAGAATTCCACAAAAACCAGCCAAGAAATCCAGAAGACCAGAATTCCACCTACTTACTATTACATACCAGCAAATAGGAATAGTTCAGACAAAATCCTCATCATCAACTAACCAGAACATATGAGAGAGAGAGAGAGAGAGAGAGAGAGAGAGAGAGAGAGAGAGAGAGAAGAACCAATCATATACATCATCTTCTGCTGGCTACTCCCCCTCAATTCATGCTATCTGCCAAAGGACTAAAGTGTAGGCTTGCTGGTGACATCACCACCAATATCAGCAGCATCCACTTCCACTGTGCGCTCCTCCTCCACTGTGCGCTCAGCCTCCTCATCATTTGCAGACATGAACTCAGAGTCTCCATGAGCAGACTCAGTAGCAGCAGCTTTGTCTGCAGGAGTCACCACTTCACCACCAACCTGAACAGTCGGTTCCTCATCAACAATGTGGATAGACTCCTCCACTTCTTCAGATACATCCTCATCATCAAGAGGAGCAGCAGCTGCTTTTTCTGCAGGAGTCAACCCAGATGGACCTGCAATATTCTCAACAGCATCCTCAACATCCTCTGCAAGAGGAGAATCAATCTCATCATCAACAGCTGGCAATACCTCAAGCATTGATTGCACAAGCTGCCTCTGAAGACTAATGTGTTTCATCATTTTGTGGAGGGACACCAACTGAGCTTTCAGTCCCTCCCTCTGCTTTTTGACACCAGCAGCATCAAACACAGCAATAGTCTTCTTGGAGGATTTGGTAGGGCCTCTCTTAGTTTGCTTAGCAGGACCTTTCTTGGTAGGCTTAGCAGCACTGGCCTTGGCAGATGTTGAAGCACCCTTAGAATGCTTCATGGTATACTTTTGGAGAACCGAGCAGCAGGTCTCCCTTCACCATCTAAGGCATCATTGTGATCACTTCTTGCCTCAACATCATCTTCATCAGACAGATTCATACCATGACCGAACACACGGTCATCTGCAAAGTCATCATCCAAATTAACTCCATGCACAGGCTTGAGGAGCTTTGAGCTGAAACGCATAGCCTTAAGCTTTACAGGCTTGGAGTCAGAGGGTCTCGATGGAACGCCTTGAAGCTTCAGAATTTTTCCAATAAGGCCAGGAAAATACAGCCTTTTCATCTTGCCAAGGTACTTGCTGAAAGAACAAATCTTCTCAAAGATCAGTTGACCCATATCAATGTCCAACCCTTTTCCTATAGCATAGAGCAAAGTGCCCTCTCTTCTGCTCACTGAATCCCTATGGCATGTAGGGGTCCAGTTTCTCATAGCAATGCTGTGCAGATTTGCATACTGGGACTGCAACTTGATGGCATGGTTCAAGTGTTGATCATTTGGCCACTTCACAATCTGGCCTTGAGTCAATTCAGCAGCAACTTCATCAAAATTCAGATCCCATAGAGTATCTTCAATTACAGGCTCTCTCCCAAGAGCCCTTTCAATCACATCAGGACTGAAGTCAATCATCCTCCCCCGCATGAACACTTTTTGGAAATTTGGGGACTTCTCATCAATAACATGATCCCCTAAGTTTGCATAGAACTCCCTGACCATCTCAGGAATGTAAGTGTGCACTCTCAAAACAGCCTGCAACAAATTTGCTTCCCTCAGCCAGTCATAAACTTCAGCTCTATGTAGATAGTGTTCAGTAACAAATCTGTCATCGAGGAAACTTATGTGCTGAAAGAACTCCCATCCCATGTACTCTTGAATGGACATGTGAGTGTTAGGATCAAAATTCCCAACCATGTCTGCCTCCACATTGTCCTCAGTGTGCAGAGAGTCGGAGGGAGTAGGAATATCATACTCATCAGCACATGCTTCGTTTAGAGCCTTCCTTTGAGCAGCAGTAAGTCTCGTACGAACTGCAGGGGCCTTCAATCTCCCCCTGCCCTTTGTAGCAGCAGCAGTAGCTCCCTTCACACCTGCAGGAGCTTTTGATGGTGCACGAGCCCTAGCAGCTCTCAATGAATCGGATAGCAGCTTTTCAGTAGCTACCCTGGTGCGAGGTTTTTTTCGCAGTGACCTCCACCTTTCCTTTGCCTCTGGCCACTCTCTTGGCCTTCTGAACCTCATCCTCTTCAGGCTCTTCAGTGGGCTCCTCAGAATGAGCCTCAATTTCATCATCAATGTCTTCACTATCATCATTCATAGCATGCATTCTCTTCATAGCAGCAGATTTAACAGACACAACTTTTCTAGGGTTAGAAGCCTTACTCACAGATCGAGGAGCTAGTTGAATGGGGGGAACTGCAACGAACGTGCGCTTGCTCCTAATGCGACGGCCACCCTTGTTGCTCTTTTCTCCATCACTGGAGAAATCTCCCAACTCAGGATCGATTTCTCTGATCCTGCCCTCTGCAGATTTTCCACTACGCTTCCTTCTGGATACACCACCACCTCTTCTCTGACTGTGAGAAAACAACGGACATAGCTTCTCTCCCAAAGGGTCTTGAGAAGATTCACTAGAGCTGTTGTTGAAAGACATTTTCACAGTAGCAAGAAACTCGATAGCACACAGAGAAGCAGAGAGAGAGTTAGGGTTACTAGTACACAGAGGAATGAGAGAAATAAACTCCCTCCTCACAATATTTGAATAAAAACCTGTCAGATTCCACTTACTTTCTGACAGTTGTAACTGGTTCACTAACCATGCTTCAGTAGCCCATTTAAGTGCCAAAATTAAGAGCAGATGCTCTTTGTGCACTGTTCCAACATCAATAATCAAATTGCAACATTGCAAATTGAAATAAAACCAGAATACCAAGATGGTCATATCACCATTATAACTCTCCCAGAAATTAGCAAATTCATCATCTCCCATGAGCACATATGAAATCCAAGAAAACCAGAAAATAAAATTATGGTACATATATACACTAACCTTCAGCAGCTCAAGAACGGTTAGTCATAAAGTGCAGAGCCCAAGAGAGGCTCTCAAAAGCTCAAATCTAGCAGTATCAAGAGCTTTAGTGAAGATATCAGCCAGCTGATGTTCAGAGTGAACATGCTCAATCTTCAATGTACCTTCTTCCACCAATTCTCTCAAATAGTGGTATCTTACATCAATGTGCTTATTCTTGGAGAACTGAACTGGATTCTTAGCTATATTAATAGCACTCTCATTGTCACATAGAGTATGAATGACATCTTGCTTATAGCCATAATCTGCCAACATCTTCTTCATCCACACAAGCTGAGTACAGCAACTACTGGCAGCAATATACTCTGCCTCTGCAGTAGATAATGAGATACCAACCTGCTTCTTGTTGTACCACGAAATAAGATTGCTTCCTAGATAGAAGCATCCACCAGAAGTGCTCTTCCTGTCCACTAGAGAGCCAGCATAGTCTGCATCACAATAACCATGCAGCTGAATAGAAGTGTTATTAGAAATCCAAAGACCAATATCAGTTGTCCCTTTTATATATTTGATGATGTTCTTGACAGCATTCATATGGCTCTCCTTTGGATCAGCCTGGAATCTAGCACACACACCAACACTGTGACAGATATTAGGTCTGCTGGAGGTGAGATACAGCAGGCTCCCTATCATGCTTCTATAGAGAGTATGATCAACAGAAGCACCATCAGGATCTTTGTACAGTTTCACCGAAGTACTCATTGGAGTTCTTTTGGGCTTAGCATTCTCCAGCCCAAATCTCTTGACCAAATTCCTGGCATATGTACTTTGAGTAACAAAGAACCCCTCCTTTGATTGCTTAACCTGAAGCCCAAGAAATAGATTCACATCACCAAACATACTCATATCAAACTCTTCCTTCATCAGCTTCACAAACTCATTCACAAGTTTCTCAGATTGAGGCCCAAATAGTAGATCATCAACATAGATCTGCACAAGGAGAACATCAGAATTCTCCTTCTTCACAAATAGAGTTTTATCTGCACTTCCTCTCTTATAACCTTTCAGTAGCAGATATTCAGACAACCTGTCATACCAAGCACGAGGTGCTTGCTTCAGACCATACAAAGCCCTTTGCAACCTGTACACGTGGTTTGGAAATTCAGGATTCTCAAACCCTTTTGGCTGCCTAACATATACCTCCTCCGTAAGAATGCCATTTAAGAAGGCACTCTTAACATCCATCTGATACAGCTTGAAATTTAGATAGCAAGCAATTCCAAGCAACAGTCTAACAGACTCCATCCTTGCCACAGGGGCAAAAGTCTCATCAAAGTCCACTCCTTCAACTTGTGTATATCCCTGAGCTACCAGCCTTGCCTTGTTCCTGACGATATTTCCATTCTCATCAGTCTTGTTGCGATACACCCATTTAGTACCAATAATATTTGCATTAGCTGGTTCTGGTCACAAGTACCACACTTTACATCTATCAAACTGCATGAGTTCCTCCTGCATGGCAGCAATCCAATTCTCATCAGTAAGAGCCTGCTTTATGTTCTTCGGCTCTATCTTGGAGGTAAAACAGACATGAGCCACATTTGACAGCATCCTGGCATAGTCTTGTTTCTTTCCTCTTGTCTTCATACCTTTATTTAGACTTCCAATAACATCATTTACTGAATGATTCTTGTGAACCTGAGTTACTCTCTTAGCTTCAGAACTATTCACAACAACTTCTTCTTCAGTGACCAACTCTTCTCCAGGTTCTGGCACACCTTCAAGATCAGTTCTAGAGGCATTCTCAGAAAGACCAGCTGCAGTACCTTCAGTATCACCAACCATGGATATATCAAAACCTCTCTCATCATCAAACCTAACATTCACAGATTCAATGACTGTTTCAGTTTTGCTACTGAAAACTCTGAAAGCTCTACTATTTATTGAGTATCCCAGAAAGATTCCTTTAATACCACGATCATCCAGCTTCTTATTCTGGTCTCTATCATTCAGCACATAGCATGTACCCCCAAAGATGTGAAAGTGCTTCACATTTGGCTTCCTTCCTCTCCAAATTTCATAAAGGGTGATAGTCATCTTTGGTCTGACATAGATCCTATTTGAGATGTAGCAAGCTGTATTCATTGCCTCTGCCCAAAATCTAGCTGGAACCTTTTTGGCCTTCATCATGGTCCTCACCATACCTTGAAGAACTCTATTCTTTCTCTCCACAACACCATTCTGCTCAGGAGTGATTGGTGCAGAGAACTGATGCTCAATACCTTCTAGAGCACAAAATCCTTCAAATAAGACATTGTCAAACTCTCTTCATTATCACTTCTGATACGTTTGACATGCTTGTCCTTTTCTCTAGTAACTCTTTTGCAGCCTTTTGAAAGCTTCAAAAGCCTCAAACTTCTCTCTCAAGAAATCCACCCAAGCATACCTAGAGAAATCATCAACAACCACCAAAACATATTTCTTCTTTCCAAGACTCTCTGTCTGCATTGGCCCCATCAAGTCCATATGGAGTAAATCAAGAATATTGCTCGTAGTAACAACAGACACAGCCTTGTGAGTGGCATGAATTTGCTTCCCACTCATACAAGGACCACACTGACCTTCATGATCCAAGCTCAGCTTCGGCAGACCAATAATAACATCATTGTTCATCAAGGTCTTCATATGCCTGAAACTAGGATGGCCTAGTCTTTGATGCCATATCTGAAATTCACTCATCTTGGCACTAAAACTCTTGAGATTGCTCTCAACCTGATAGTAGCTATCTGAAGATCTTTTGCCAATCAAGTACACCTTCTGGTTCTCATACACAGTGCATGTGCCTTTATCAAATCAGACATCCATTCCTAGGTCACAGAGCTGACTTATACTCACCAGATTTGCCTTAAGTTGATCCACCAGGAACATATTTTTAAGCTTGGGCATCCCAGAAATAGCCAAATCACCACATCCAAGAACTGGAACCTTAACACCATCAGCAAAAGTTACTGTTTGAATACTGACAGGTTTGATGTTTGTCAAACTTTCTCTTTTTCCAGTCATATGTCTGGAGCAGCCACTATCAAAATACCATGTATTTTCAGTCTCAGCTAGAAGAGCAGTATGAGCAGCATATCCTCTGTAAGGACCTCTGCCCCCATAGATTCCAGGAGCATTTCCATAAATTCCTGGTACTCTGTGATATGAATTGTACCCAGGATGATTTAGAAAAGATCTTCTAGCCATTTTGAATTGATCTTCTTGCAGCTTCTTACAGTGAGGCCTGATGTGTCCAGGAATCCAGCAGTGATGGCACACTTGAGTGCTAATTTGCTGAGAAGATCTTGTATCTGCTCCCCAATCTCCAGGCTGATATCCTTGGGGAACAGGAGGATAGGCTTTAGTCAGAGCACGAGGCTGTTTCTTTTTTCCCTTGCCTCCTTCAAAACCCAGACCAGACTTATCCTTATTAGACTTTCCACCAACTTTGAGAATCTCATCGAGCTTGGCAGATCCAGCAGTCATCATTTTCATCAACTTAACCAAATGATTCATATCACCTGATGGTTCAGTTTCCTCCTCTTGAGTAGAAATTGCTTGCTTTTCTAGCTGATCAAGCTTTAAGACTAATTTATCTCTTTCTTCCTTCACTTGCTTTAACTCATCACTGAGGGATTGATTCATCTCAGCAACTAGAAGACACTTGTCATACATTTCCTTGTATGCAATCTCAATCTGATCTTCAGCATTATCCTCTGTGTCTTGTTCTTCATCTCCACCAAACAGATTATCAATATTCTCCTCAGATTGGTTATTATCAACTTTGGCTACATAGGCTTTGCTGGGACCCTCAGGAAACACATTGTCTTCAGCTCCCGAGTCATCACATTCTTCATTGTCACTATGAGTGGCAACATAAGACTTCCCAGCTTTCTTCTTCAGATTAGCACATTCTGGCTTGATGTGCCCATTTCCACCACACTCATGGCAGATAATAGGTGCCTTATTTCCACTTCCAGCAGCACTATTTCCACTTCCAGTAGTGTTCTCCCCTTGATTTCTTTTTCCTCTAAACTTTTTCATAGCTTTGTTAAACTTCCTTGTGAGAAGAGCATATGACTCCAGAAGTTCTGCTTCATCACTAACACCCTTCTGAGAGCTTTGATCAGCTGCAGCAACAAAAGCTATCTCCTTCTTCTTAGGAGCATCTTCATCACGCATCCCCATTTCAAAAGTTCTGAGAGAACCAATTAACTCATCAAGAGTCATACAAGTAAGATCTCTGGCTTCCTCAATAGCTGCAACTTTGAAGTCAAACCTTCTTGGGAGAGATCTCAAAACCTTAGCACAGAGCTTCTTCTGAGACATCTTCTCACCAAGCATAAAGCACTCATTTGAGATGTTCTTCAGCTTAGCATGAAACTCAGATATAGTCTCATCCTTTCCCATTCTCAACGCCTCAAACTTAGAGATCAGCTGCTAGAGTCTTTGAGCCTTCACTCTGTTGTTCCCTTCATATGCATTCTGCAGAGTATCCCAGGCTTCCTTAGCTGAAGTACATGTAGAGATTAAATTGAAGTTTTCCATATCAACTGATGACAGGATAGCATTCAGGGCCTTCTGATTCAAACCGGACAACAGGACATCATTGTCATCCCACTTCTCTCTCGGCTTCTTGTCACCTTCGGCATTTGCAGGTTCAATCCAACCACTTAGCACAGTACCCCACGCCTTCTCATCAACAGATCGAATGTATGAGGTGACTCTGACTTTCCAGTAGCTGTAATTTTTCCCATCCAATATGGGTGGTCTGTTAACAGAACCTCCATCCTTCAGAAAGTCCATCTTAGTTTGCACAGCTTTAGCACACGAATCCCAGGATCTCCACAAATCCAAAACCTGCTCTGGTGCCAATTGAAAGTGCTAGTTTGTGCAAAAATTAAAAAAGATCTTAATTCTGTTCTTAGATGCAATAACAGAAAAGCAGTAAAGAACACAGAAACTTGGTAACCCAGTTCGGCGATAACGCACCTACGTCTGGGGGACAATATCCTAGAGATTCAATCCACTATAAGTAGTAGAGAGACTTACAGGACATTACACCAAGGACTCCACCTTATGTCACCTATTCGTCTCGATTACAACTCCCTTACAATGAAATCGAATACAAACTACGAGATAAACTCGTGAAGTGATAAAACACTAATATGGTTCTAAGCAACACGCTTAGATTAAAACTGAACAAAGCCAGTGAAGCTTGTCCAGAACACACGCTAGCTCTAAACAAAAAGACTTGCAAAACACACGTTGCAAGAACACCAAAACTCACACACGAAGATATCCAAAAGCGGCAGAGCGTGTCTAGGGTTTTCCTTAGAATATATACTCAGCGCAGAAAACCCCAGAAGATCTTCAAGCTGATCTTCTGTACATGGAAACTTTCCATGCAGAAATAATCTTCCATCTTCGAATATAATAATATACACATATATAATTCTTGATACATGCATATATCCAGTCAGCAACGCAGCAGAAGACTTGAAAGGAAACATGTCAACACAAATCCGAGATGCATGCAACACATGCACTAACATTATTAAATATGTCTCTGGCTTACAACCGTAATATTCGACTCCTCAGTCAGCTCCATTCCATTCCTCGCATCTAGTTAAAATGCACGTTTAGGAATACGAACAAGACGTCAACATATTGATTGTAGTGAGTGAGCTTATCGTCGAAAACAATGCTACTTGGGAATATATGATAGACTTGCATGTTTGTCCAACTAGGGGGTTTTGAGAAAATAACCGGAGTGGTGTTTTTGAAATGCCTGCATGCTTCTAACTTCTAACGATCATGATAGCCGACAATAATTAAATACTTCCTCCTTTTTTTATTATATGTCATTTTAAGCTTGTGTACACATTTTAATAAATAATTTATATTCCTAAAATAAACTTAATAAATGACTTATTCACCTTTTTCTCCAAACATAATATTAAAAAGCCTCAATTAATAAGAGAGAATTAATGAGGGTAATTTTGAGGAAAAAAGTGTATAATGACAATTATTAAAAAAGAGACCAAAAAGCTAAAATACAAATACTAAAAAAAAGGAGGGAGTATGAATAAGTCTATATAACGAAAGTGTGTTCAAGTGTGTGAATGAGTTGATTCAACTCATGAAATAACATATACGGAGTATTACTTAGGGGGTGTTTGGTACCCTCATTTAGCCCAGTTTGTTATCTTGTTCGGGCCCAAACTGTTGTTTGGTATCCCAGATTTACAAACTAAAAGCCCATGTTTATATATTGGGCCCGCAATTTTTTACTGTTCACCTTTAGCGAAGCTGTCGGAGGGGGGGAGGCCCGTTACTTATCACATTTTGAACAGTGTCGCTGGATTAGCAGAGGAAAATACTAAATTACCCTCGATTTTTGTCGTAATGTGGTAGGGTTTCACGTATTCTCCTCATTTTTTCATTCGCCGTTTCTTGCTCAAAGCCCTTCTCCAGTCGCCGCAGTTGGCTTCTTCTTCTTCTCGGAATCACTCCATTCACACGCCGTTAATAATTCAGCCATTCTACTGCCGTCGCGATTAGGTGTTCGTGCTACGATTCAATCCATTCTGTCGCCGTCATTTAGCCTAGGTCTTCTCTCGTCGTTGCGCTTGTGTGTTCTTTCTCGTTGGCAGTAGATTAATTTCCTTGGAGCTTCCTAAAAGCTGGTATGTTGTTTCTCGCCTGCTGTTTTGTATGATTTATGCATTTTCCCTTCATCAATTTGTTGCTATGTTTGAGAAATCGTCCGACATTATGGTCCGATAGATGGATATGATTTTAGCTAATGATTAATACATGGTGGTTGTTGATTTTTTGGGTAAACACGTTTGAATATTATAACCAATTTTGTTCTTTTGGTGTGATTTGCTGATATCCAACAAATTTGATGTTTTTTTAGATTGCCATGTTTCTGTAGGAAACATTCCCTGCATTTTTTTATTTTTTTTTTGTTGGGGGCGATTTATGCAGTTTGTGGGTAGGGTTCCAAAGTAGTCCCAATTTTTCGATTGTTGGTGGTGTATGAATTTTTATAATGCTATGTACAGGTTGGGTGGAATTTTTACATTGGTATAATTGTGCTTGGGGTTGGCAATTTTAGGGAAAACTTTTGATTATTTGCGATTCTATTTTTTTGGCTTTCAATGTGAATCTTTGTTTTGATTCTTGTGATTTCCTCCAGGTTTTACCTGTTATTTAATCAATGCTTTCATCTCTTCTCAGTTCTTAAAAATGGCCCATCCAAGTAGTGATTGCTTTCTTATTTACGAGATGATCGAAGAAATCATAACAGGAATCTCATAATAATTGCTACTGTACTAAGTTCCAGATCTAACAAGCGACTGAAAAGAACAAATAACGATGCGCCCTCGTATTCGATGATTAGTAGAATGCCTTCCCAACTGAAACATATGGAAAGATTAATAGGGTTGTCGAATGCGGACTGCATGTCTAACCTGCGCGTTGATAGGAATACCTTCGGAAGGCTATGTATGTTGTTGCGTGACGTAGGGGGGGCTTAGAGACAATAAATATGTCACTGTAGATGAACAAGTAGCATTATTCCTAGGTGTACTAGCCCATCATAAGAAAAACAGGGTTGTTGGCTTCGATTTTTGGAGGTCCGGTGAGGTAGTGCTTTAAAATATGAGGTAGTGCTTCACTCTCTACATCATTCAAAGTTTGATACAATGTACTAACTACCTTCTGGTCAGATATCAAATAATGAGTTTATCCAAAAAACCATATATCTATTCCACAAGATCTCCTGTCATCTCCGTTTGTAGTTGCTGCACAACAAGGAACTCGATTAGCAGTAGGAGATGTCGTTAAATTAGCCAAGTCCTTAACCATAGATCACAAGAACTCTGCTAGGTAGCGGAGGGCTGATGCAGCAGCTTCTTATCAAATGTCCAGAATTCATTCCATTAATTACTTTTTTGTAATGAAGAACATCAGTCTCTATATGTAGATCAAAGGTTCCGTCTTCACCTATCAAGTGTTGGAGAGCATACGAAAAAGAACTAACATAAGGCCTGCTTGTATAACAATTATCAACACCATCTGTCTGTCACCAATACATTTCAGTTTTCAGTTATAATCTAGCAAATTAGTACAACATAATAAATTTTTTTTTATGATAATACTTGTGTAGTTGGGCTAAAATCCACAACTACATCACATAGATGTTAATAGATTAGCAAAAGATGATAATTACATGCCCTTTACCACATTGGCATATTCACTGGCCTAATACTGGATCAAACAAGCATAAACATAAACCAAGTACGTGCGTCATAGACGACGAATCTAGCGTTTCTTAGACAGAACACTATCAAACAGACTTGCAGTTAAGAGTTTTTTTCCACAAAAAAGAAGCTTTACCAAAAGCCCATGTACCCTTTCTTCAACAGAACCTAAACACCATTGCCTCTGAGAAGGCGACGGACATACGCTGGGCGTGCGGGAGGTGGGAGGCTGGAGAAGAACTCCAGCTTCTGGGGGCTAGCAATGAGCACATCTGCAGCGTCGAACCTCTCGTCCATAGTTAGCTCAGAAATTGCATCAAGCATCGTCCAGACCTCTTTCCTAGCTTGGCCAAGGTCTGCCTGATACCCAATACGGTGTGAGATGGACTCCAGTCGAGAATTTGTGTCCCGCTGCATCTGAGTTAGAAGCTCACACAGGGTCTTGTCGATGCTCTTGGCTTGTTTCCTCTTCCTGGACAGCTTTGAAGTTCCAGCCTCGTGGCGGTTTGAATAGGCCTCGCTGTCATCAGTATCAGTTGGTGTAAGGCTCACAGCTGGATCTGCAGCAACACCCTCACGATATGCGTCTTCAGTGTTGAGGTTGTCCTCGATGATCAAGTCATTCACGGCTTCCATTATGTCCTCAGCGGTTGTTCCAGTGGCCCGATCCTTGTCGAACACCTCAGCCCAACGGTCATAATACGGCCAAGCCTTGCCACGTATGTTCTTCGCATTGGTGTCCACCTAGTTCGTTTCATCAACCAAACAAATCAGTCAAATAGGTGAGGACATATACAAACAACCAAATACAATGTATTACTAAATAGCAGAATCCATATATCTTTGAATTACAACATAATCTAACAATGACAAATCATGTATATGATGTACACAATAGCAGCATGCTTCTATTATCAAACTGGAACACAACACAGAAAATTCAGTGTAAATATATTACTCAACATCAAAATGATTCTATCAACAAATTACAACATAATCCCAGACATCGAATCAGTTAACCATACTCCATCTTATCAAATAGATATTATAAGATAAAAAGAATGCTGCACTTTGCAAACTAAAATTCAAACAATCGCATGTGGGGTTATTTATACATCATACTCTCTGTAAAATAATAGATCACAATAAATATTTTTCCTAAATCTAATAATCAACAACCATTCAATGTTGGAGACCAAACAACATCAAAACAAGCACTGCAAAGCTACCAAGCTTCAAAGCATAATAAACATTAGAGAAATTGATTTACTAAAACATTAAAAATTAAAATTAAAATTAAAAAAAAAAAGTGAATGCTACCATACATTGCAGATCTGTTCCCATTGCTCGTCCTCGCAGTCAACCGTGAAGTCCCCGTGCAAGTTAAACCCAACGCCGCTACGGGTCAAGATGTACACCAAAGAACCGTAGTTCTTCTTCCAGCCAGTCAACTTTGAAAGGATATGTGGGTTCACCCTTATGTCAGTCCGAGGGAAGCGAACGCGCATCATCTCCTCTAGCTTGTAGATGTAGCCCGCTCGGAATCCGTTGTCGGACTTCCAGCCAGTCACGACAAGCTCCTGCAACGACGCCAGTAGAACGTCGTCTTCTTCCGCGTTCCAAGTCCGCCTCGCCCTAACGACCAGCCTAGGACGCCTCACTCCGACGCCATTGTTTCCTACAACAACAAGAGATCATCAATATACAAAAACATACTGGAATAATTTTGTGCTATGTTAAAATCGACTAAAACAGAGTTGTTGTTGCAACAAATTGTTAGAAAAAGGATATACTTCTTCGAGACAGTTATATGAGAGGAAGGGGATGAAATACTTGCAACAAGTTGAGTTGTAAACTCGAAACCTACAAACCTGGAACAACAGCCATTGAAATCTCTCGTCTGGACAAAGCCGCGAAGAAGAGAGTTTTGGTGGGAGCCCTAAAAAAAAGAGCGGCAACTGTGAAATGAGGATGTAGGGTTTCAACTATATATGTATGTTGGCCAGGGGCCTTTTCGGAAATTCTAACAAAAAATAAATCACCATCTTGGAAACCAAACGCGAGAATAAGAATCGGGCTTTAAAAAATCGGCAATACCAAACAACAAATTACTAATCACAAATAATGAAATTTAAGATACAAACTGGGCTTGTCATTTCGGGCCCATTATCTCATTGAGGATACCAAACACCCCCTTAACTTATTCCTATTTTTGTTCCGCTTTTTGTTTATTCTTCAGATCAATGTTTTAAAAACCGGACCGGACCGGCCGGTTCGACCGGTTCGACCGGGAACCGGGCCTGGACCGGTCCGGTTTGGACCCTAAAACCGGTAGTCTGCCAAAACCGCCATCAAACCGCCAGCCGCCCAGAACCGGGTTGAACCGGGAACCGGACCGGTTTTTGCATAACCGGCCGGTTTTTTAAAATTCAATTTTTTTTTTTTTTAAATTTATAATAATATTTTAAGCTTTTTAATATCATAAAATAAGAGTTAAATTAAAAGAAAACAGAAAATGCTCTATGCAGGCTTCAAACTCTGTACCTCTTGCATGAGTCAAAGGGCCAAACCACCTTGGCTGCATATATAGTTGTTGTATTACACGACTTTTTATAATAGTAAATTGTATAATGCTACAAATTTGTTGCATATTATATCTAAATATATATTTGTATTTATATTATACTATAATTTATACTTATTAAATATATAAAATGTTATAAAGTTACAATATACTTCAATTGTACAAATAATAGTATATTACACCCAAATACATTTAATGATATTTATATTTATATTATAATATATACTACTTGTTATTAATTATATCGATATCTAAATTATAAATGTCATAAATGTATTGGTATTTTGATATTTATAATATAATATATAATTATTTTACTAATTTATTAGTAAACGGTTCAACCATGGTTCAACCGGTTTAACCGGTTCAACCATGACCCGAAGGACTCACCGGTTCGACCTCCGGTTCGGTTTTTAAAACATTGCTTCCGATTATTCCCTTTCAGGGTGCATAACTATTTCTCAAGACATTTTCTTGACGTAATCTTTATACCGCGTCGTTCTTTATTTTCTTGAATCATTGTATCTCATTTTCTTATACAAATACAGTTATTGCGATATGAAGAAAATTATAAGTGTTTTTTATCGGAGGAATTCCTATTTAATTAATTGTGGAAGTGGTATAATAACACTTTGTGTTTGTCACACATCGATTATATGATTATATCTAAGGTATCTTAATAACTATGGTCTTATCAAAAAATAATAATAATAACTATGGTGTATAAAACAATGAGATAATATATGTTTTTACCCCTTTTGACTTTGTCAAAACAATATTAGGTATGGAATATAGTTTTACAATAAAAACACCCAATTTTTGGTTTGGGTGGACAAAAATATCCCTATCTTTGATATTTATAATTGCGTTTGCGTGTACTTAAATTTTCTCTTTTAACTTTAATTTTCGTAATTGTAAAAAAAGAAAAGAAAAAATGACGGTTCTTCTTCTCTCTCCCTTTCTCTCACTACTCTCTTCCTCTCTCTCTCACCGGCGACTGTGGCCTTCGGTAGCGATGAGAACGCCGCTTGCTTCCGGTAGCGATGATGTGTTTGTGGCGATGAAGGAGGCGAAGAAGTGGTTGGGATCGAGCACGGCGGGATGCTAGAGAGAGAAATTGGGCCTAAATTAGGGATTTCGATTTCGGTGGGATTCTGCGTTCTCGCGGCGGCGGAGGTGGGAGAGGGAGGTCATGAGGGAGAAGAATCGAGCGGAGGTGGTGATGAGAGTGTAGATCGGGAGGGAGAGGGCGGCGGCTACGGTGATGAGGACGATCGTGGAGGTCGTGCAGCTCTGCCACAAGCACGGGGTGATACATCGGGATTTGAAGCCGGAGAATTTCCTGTTCGCGAATAAGAAGGAGAACTCGCCGTTTAAAGCGATCGATTTTGGCTTGTCGATCTTCTTCAAGCCTGGTAAGTAGACAATTTTAACTGTATGATTCGTTTGAGGAAAAACTTCTTTGATTGATTGCTACTCGTGTCTGTGGATTATGGCATGTCGAGACTCAAGAGAAATGCTTGTTATTATAGCAGATTCGAATGGTGAAGCATCGATTATGGTGTGTTTGGCGGTATAACTTCCTTTTGTATGAGTTGATTGTTTCGTTGTGTGGATTCTGTTTATAGGCTGCTTCTATTTTATAGAAGAATTGTGTAGAATTGCTTGTTTCGTTTCAGTTATGATACTTGTTCTTGCTTCGTTTCGTCTATTGCTACTCGTGTCTGTGGATTATGGCGTGTCGAGACTCAAGAGAAATGCTTGTTATTATAGCAGATTCGAATGGTGAAGCATCGATTATGGTGTGTTTGGTGGTGTTTTATTAAACGTCTTAGCTCTACTATCTACTGTCGCCATGCTTCTTCTGTTCGTTTAGCTCTGATTACTATTGCAACGTGAAAAAGTAAGGAGTTTCTATGTTTGCCGGCCCTTTTGTTGTTTATTGTCTCATTTTATTTGCTATTTGCTGTGTTAATTGGAAATTTAACATCTAATTTAGTGTTTCTAAGTTGGGAGAATTGATAATCCTTGAGATTTTGTGAATATTAGGTGCACGAGTTGAAATGAGAAGTTTAGTTCATCTGTCATGATCAATAGATGTAGTGACCTCTAAGATTAGGCCTTATTACGTTCGATTTGTGCCTTCTTCTCGGAATTGTCTTGATCTTTATCGAAAAGTAGAATGATGTTGGCCAATTTCGAATTAGCTTTAGATTCAGACCAAGTGTTCATGGAAAACCATGAGATAGGTGAAGAGGGTGTATCGTTTGTCCTCTTTATGTTCGGATTGGTCTAATCATGGTTATGGTTATTTGTCTGATCGGCTGAAGTTGAACCGGTTTAAAGTAAACAACGAACTGCATTGCAGGACTCGTGCAAGAGCAGCCCTCCCATTACTATAATTTCTCAGAGAAACCCTTTGCATAATTCCTCGGAGACGAGAGAGATGGAGAGGCTGAAGAAGAAAGTGCTGCTCTTCTACTGTGTGGAAGCTGAGGATTTGGCACGCAAAGTTGCTGCTCAATCAGACCTCATCCAACTTCAGTCCATTAACTGGAGGTAAACCCGAAAACCCACCCCTATATTAATGGAACTTCAGTCCATTAGTTTAAAGAGGTTTACTAGAACTAATGGTTTTTACTAGAGCTTCATGAAGATTATGTTTCGATTCGTCTATGTTGTGAACTTCATTTTGTTTGTTTTTATTGCAGGAACATATTGTACTAAAGAAGATATCATCTCAAGAAATGGCAACCCTAGAAAAGAATGGGCAAGAAGAGATGGAAGAAGGAGATGAAGAGGAAGAGGAGTATGTCATGCTCGACTTGGATGGCGTAGCTGAGCACATTCTTATGCATTGCGGTGCTGTTTGCGGCTTGTGGTCTTATTGTTTACTTCTTTGTTTTTGCATATACGTTTCTGGGGGCATTCGTGAAGTTTGGTTATGGGGAGATGGTGTGTAAATTCTGCATAATATAGGTACAATTTGATATTATTCGTTTACCACTTACTGGTAAACAGTACTAAAACAACATGAACGTACTTCGTAATATAGGTACAATCTGATATTATTCGTTTACTACTTCCAGTAAACAGTACAATCTGATATGTATTTGGTTTACCATGTACCGGTACACAGTACCAAAAAAACCTAAATTTACTGTGTACTATAAGAAGTATTATTTGGTTTACCATGTACCGGTACACAGTACCAAAAAAACTTAAATTTACTGTGTACTTGTACTAATCGAAATATACAAAAAAACAGTAGAAAATTGAAAAAAAAAATTGAAAATTTCTGGAAAAAAACGAAAAAAAAAATATTATAAATAAATAATTTAATAAATAATAAATAAATAAATAAATAAAACAAAAAAAGAAAAAAAAAAGAAAAAGAAAAAGAAAAAGAAAAAGGAATGAGGAAACACGTGTAGAGAGAAGAAAGGGGAGGAGGAAGTGGCCATGTACTAAAAGTAAGGGTATTATTGTCCACCATACCAAAATATGGGTATTTTTATTGTAAACTATATTTCATACCTAAAATTGATTTTACAAAGTTAAAATGGGTATTTTCTTTTTTGCCTCTAAAACAATTGTACACCATTAAATTTAATTAATCAAGCTAATAATTGTAAAGGCACAGTCTCGTTCCGGAATTTAATAGGGTTTCTAAGTTTCTATTTCAGGAATTCCGTAGCTAAAATAATTATCACGCTAACATAGGCTATTCTATAGTTATCGAGCTTAACCAAATAATTAACTCGAATAACTTCCCTTAAGCTTAATCAGCTCAATAATTATCTTGTATAATCTACTCATACTTATCAAGCTTAATGACAAGGTGTTGTTAAGCTCGACCTCAATATATTCTAGTCTCATAAGCTTAACTTCATCATAATATAGCTATCGTAGAGGGTAAATCTACAATTGAATTGGATCCGACAGGTTTGACCCGACTGATCAGATCCGATTGAAATGGCACTAGCAACCTGTCAAATAGAACAAACGTAAGAGCCCTTCGATGGACACCGGTGGGGGTGTCGGCCAAAGGACTTCCGACGCTCAAGTCAGTAATCGGAAAATAAAGTAGTCGGAAAACGATAACAAAACAATGGGAAATGAATAAGTAAAGAATGGTATAAATTCCGATTGAGATGGAAGTGAGAGTGAGCAATGTGGAGATGATGGTAGACGGCGTCGTCTGACTGAAGTTGAACCGCCGCCGACTGTTGATGGAGCGTGGAGGGTTTCAGAGGAGGAGTCAGTTGGTGAGTGGAGTGAATGCGTGAGTGAGTGAGATTGTATCTTTGACCTAGCAATCGGGAGTTTATATAGGATAACTCATTAGACTAGGGTTTTCCGCTTAAAACCTAATCCGCCTCTAGTCGTTGAGAATGTTAGGATACTTCTCCCGGCTGAATCGCTCTATCCGTTTGGTGGTTAGTTGAGATTAATTCAAATCATTTGGATGACTGAGCGGACCCCTAGGTGGTTTGTGGGTTCGGTCGGCCCAATAGATACAAGGTTTTTGAATAGTTAGTGGGGCCAAACAAATTGTTATGTCTGACTGACGGGCTGATTACTCTCAAGTACTTAGAGTTGGGCTAATCAAGCATGAACAATTGGGTTGGGTCAGTCAGACGGATTTTATCAACTGCAACTATAATCTCATTTTCTAATTTGTCGAACTAAACTATTCAACGAGCAACAACAACAACAACGTAAGCTTGGGCAGTAATAATGCTATATTTGAGAAGTTCAATTTATCCGAATTCGAATTTTCATAGCTGTTACAATAATGATCGTGATCCTACTAAGGGCCCGTTTGGCTAAGCTTATTTTAAAATGCTTATAAGCTCTAGGTGCTTATAAGATGTTTAAGAGCTTATAAGATGTATGAGGGTAAGAACTTATAAATTGTTGAAGTGTTTGGATAAAAGAGCTTATAAGCTCAAGGAGATAATAAAAAAAATAAAATCTGAAAATTAAAAAAAATTAAAAATAATTTTTTTGAAATCATAATGTTGTAACATCAAATGGAAGTGTATAGAATATAAATATAAAAATAAAATAGAATTATAGTGGTAAATAAGCAAAATTTAAAAAAATAAAATAATTTGGGGTGAAGGAGCTTATTTTTTGGAAACCTTTTGCTTATTTTTGCATCTTATAAGCTCTTAAGGAGCTTATAGATTAAGTTGAAATCAAACAAACGCTTGAAGCTTGTAATTAAATTTGAGAATGATATTTAGTTATAAAATTATTTGGGAATTATAATTGTTCTTGTTTATGCAAATATCGATGTTCAAATTAAAATGGCTCATGTGAAGAAAAAGCAAAAGTATATAAGGGGTGTTGGTTGGTATTTTTTATTGTTTGCTTAATGTTTGGTAAATAGCGTTTTTAGATTATTATTATTATTTTTTATCAAAATGTGCATGAAAACTTTTTTATTTTATTTTTTATGCTTATTGTTGATGATAGTATGCTTATAGATGGGTAATTCTATCTTATGTAATGAAATTCATGAGTGTTTTATTATGCCTAGTTAATTACATTGAGACTTATTTTTCATGCTTATATGTGAATAAATGCTTGCTTAATGCTTCATACTTTGTTGCTCATGTTATAATTTTTACTATATCATTACATTTTACAGAATTTATATATATGAGATGGAATATGAGGCATACTTACAAAGACATATTTGGGTGACTCAAACTACGTGAAGAAAGTTGCAAACACGTTACATGCGGATTACAAATGGTTTAGCGATAGTTGCATCCGAGACAAAAGAAATCACAGTATTGAACAACAAAAAAGGCGAAACATTGTATTCCGAGAATGGTATTCAAAGAAAATAATTTAGTTTATTTGTGTCTTTTCTTCAGAAGAAATATCTCCTAAACGATGCTTTGTTTTTCATTTTGAACACTTTTGAGAAAAAAACTAGAAGCTTCATGAAAAAAATTTGGAGGATTTGTACAGGAGAAGATGAGACATGATCTTGTTTCAGGGTCATGGAAAAAGATATTTTGGAAGGAACATTATTATTATTATTATTATTATTATTATTATTATTATTATTATTATTATTATTATTATTATTATTATTATTATTATTATTATTATTATTATTATTATTATTTTTGGATTATTTTGGAGTTGTACATAAGCTCAATCCATGCTTATAATAATGAAATTATAGTCTTACAAGATGCTATTGGATCTTATGCTTCTATATTAATGAATGGATGCTTAAAACTTGGTGATTTCGTGCTTTATAAATGAGAGGGAGATTTTACTCTTTAAATTGGAGATAATATTTTCAACACCAAATTGGAGAGATAATATTCTCTCTCCATTGTAGTGCAAATGAAGGGGAAAAAATAGAAAATGTGAGAAAAGGTGAGAAAATGGGTGGAATTTATAGAGTAATTTTCTCTTTTCTCTCATTTTCTTTCGCATCAAAGAGAACGCAACCTTATAGACTTAAATTTATGCTTATACAGTAGTTTCATGATTTATCATCATTTGATTCATGCTTACAACATTGTGGTCAATGCTTCATTAAGATATATATTAACTTGAGTAATGGATTGTGGATTAAAATAGACAACTACATCAATTTTCGAACGTCCGCCTAATTTTAGGAACCATGCATAATATGTATTTCATAAATCTGTGATTTTTTTTTTTTCCTTCTCATTTTCTATGTATTTTTTCCCTTTTACATATACTAGCAAATATAGCGTGCATTGCACGTATAATTTTTATTTTATATTTAAATTGTAATAATAGTCAATTGCGACATTTTATATGAGTATTAGTGTAAAATTGACAAAATCTGTCTTTATTAATTTTATGATTTAAAAAAAAAATTCATAGTAATAAAAATATATTTCCCACTTTTTAGGCCCCCTTTACTTTATTTTTCTATTGTATTTTCATTTTCATTTCTCCTTAACTTTTCTATAACCTCTCTAAATGATGATACCAAAGTCGTAACAAAATGTAGAGAATTATTTAACGCTACATTTATTTCCTTTGTCCTTGAATTTTAAAAAATGCACAACTTATTAATTTTTTTTCATATTTCCAGCTTACATGAACATGAAATTTATTTTTTTAGATGTTAACCCAAATTAATTGTTTCAATTATTTACCATCAATGTCATAGTTTAATCACCAAAATTTGGATTAATCGGCTTCTTACAACTTAATAACAACATATATACACACACACACACTTTAGTAAGTGACAGTGGGAAACTACATGATATTTTCACTCTAATAAAAGCTAAGCTACATAATATACATATAATTTATCATTGAATTACTTGTTGAAAATATTATTGACAGGTACATATTTGATAGACTATACATAATTTTATTCATATTTATTTTGTGAATAGATATGTGATTCATTTCTATTAGCATGCTCCTTCTGAATCTTGATACAATAAATAATTGAGTAAACAAATCATATAACTCATCTTCGAATAAAATACTATATTTACTTAATATTTTTAAAATTTACTTCATAATCTTCTTATTTATTGTCATACACTAATTTCCATCACTTCAATATTGAAGCCATATAATGATATTAAGCTCATTCTACCATCTTATGTAGCTACCTTCGTTCATATTCGGAATATCTAATTGAGTTGTATACTTAATAATGTTGTCAATATTTTTCCCCCCATGTTTTGACATGTGATACATACCTATTATTCTCATTTCACAATAGAAAATATCATTGTCCATTGCACACTCGGTAGGTTATATGTTTAGTTTAGGTTAAGGTTATTGGGATCTTTGCAATAAGATATTTATCTTGTGATTAATTAATTAAATACGCACTTGAAAAATTTGTCGTCAATTAAAATAATATTTGTAATGACATCGAGCGTAAATTTGTATTATACTCCCTATGTCCCTTTCAAGTTGATATACAATTCACGCATATTATTTTAATTAGAGCTAGAATATCTCCTTTAACATTGCAATTAGTTAACAAACAATTTGAAAAAAAAGTTAGCTTATTGTGGTTTGTTATTTATAGTTATCTATTTAGTTAAGGGAAGAAATACGTGCATACAATTTTTTTATATCAAATCTCATAGAGTATTAACTAATTTACGTATAAAAGGTTGGACTTAATTAAATAAGGAAAATGGTAAATAATCTTATTTAAATATTATGTTACTCTATTATTTTAACCTTAATTTAAGTATATGAGAATGATATAATAGGCAATTTACATTTTGTAAAATAAGGCTCTTTTTATATAAGTATAGATAATGACTATTTTTCACTAACTCTCTATATTCATTCACTTTCCCGTCATTTTTATTAATTTTCATGCAATTATTATTAAATTAAAATTAATCAGATATTATACCCTAATTGAGAAACTATATAAAGTATAAACCCAAGCTGAGATTAATAAACCCTAATGAGGAATTTATACAACCTAATTAAAAAAATCATTTCAATTTCTTAATAAGAAATTAATTTATTAAATTTATATATTACTTGTACACATGTGGAAATAAATGAAAGTAGAAAGCCATCAAGTGGGAAAGGGTAAAAGATTTACGATCACGATTTATTATTTAAATGGATAGGAAATTATGTAAATGAAATCTCTTAATTACAGGATCTTAATTAACTAAATAAATGTAATTAGTCGGTTTTGCCCCCATGTCAAGTTAATAAACGGTTATTGTTTATTCATCACTTATTCTCCCATCGTGAATTCTAACCGCAGATCTTTTAAAATGGATGGTTAAGATACATTCTCATTTCTCAGACATTAATCTATTTCTATATGATCCATCTTCTATATATAAGTATAAATAGAAGTATATTGCAAATATCAATGAAATCTTCAATTAAACCCCAAAAATTAAATATTACAATACTTCTGTTAATTGTTTAAATTTTAGGCTTTGTATATAAAAAGAATTATAAAAAAAACCCAAAAAAGTAAAATTATTACAAAAATAACCCCAAACGCACCCGAATCTCGAGGTGGGCGCACCCAATACGCGTATCCTTTTTTTTTTTTTTTTTTTGCGGAATTCTCCACGTGGTGTATCTCGTGCGTATCCCCATGCGAATCGTACCCGCACCCGTATCCTACACGTTTCCGATAGTGCAATATGGTATTTTTTGAAGAATCCGTGCATTATAGCTTTTAAGAGTTGAGATACGCTTACCTCGAGATACTATAATTCCTTGACAACACACAGGAAAGAACTCTACGGTAGAAACTTCATAATCGCGGCCTTTTCTCAATATTCTCCCGTACATAAAATAAGTATAAATACACTAAAATCTTGTTCAATGGAGAGAGAAAGCAAAAAATGGGTGCTCTCAAGTATCTCTCGAATTTGTGCACGGCCACCCCAACCAGAAGCAAAAAGAAATCAATGCAGGTATCCTCACTCATCCCCATTGCTACCTTCTTTCTCTCACATAATCCCACAATCAAAAACAAAAAAAAAACAAAAAACAAATAAAAGAAAATAAAAGAAAAGAATGATTTTCTACTAATATTATCAGCCAATCCTTTTATTTATTTTTTCCTTTTTCTTGTGCTGGTGTTTGCAGACAGTTGAGATCAGAGTAAAAATGGATTGTGATGGATGTGAGAGAAGAGTAAAGAATGCCATCAAAAACATCAAAGGTTCACAATATTGCCTCTTTCCATCCCATTCTTCAAAACCATTCTGTCTTCCATGCTTGTATGTATTCGCTTATCGTAATTTTGGTATGAGAACGGATTGATAGGTGTGTGTAGCCGAATGGTAGGGAGTTAATGCCCGAGACCAAGGGTCACATTATTTGCAAATTAAGACAAAGGGTAAAATCTATTTTAAGTTACTACCAATTTTACCAAGTTCTTTTTTTATCCATGCTTCAAAAAGCAATCTATCTTTTTTGTTTGTTATTTAAAAAAAAAAAAAAAAAAACGCTCTTTCATCATCTCTCCATTGCATAAATCTATATATTTATTGATCAATGATCAGATCTATTTTTATCACACAAGGATTTATTTCTATATTATTTTCCATTATAATTTGGATCCTTAGGGTGGAATGATTTGATACGGCAGGAGTGAAATCTATTGACGTTAATAGAAGTCTAAGCCGGGTGACGGTGAACGGTTACGTTGATCCGAACAAAGTGTTGAAGAGTGTGAATAAGACAGGGAAGAAAGCAGAGTTTTGGCCTTTTGTACCGTACAACGTTGTCCAGTTTCCTCATGTGTCTCAAGTCTACGACAAGAAAGCTCCGGCTGGCTACGTCCGCAACATTCAGGTGACTGCTTTGCCGAATGCAACGGAAGAAGCATTCACTTATCTCTTCAGTGAGGACAACCCCAATGCTTGTTCTATAATGTAAGTTTTTTATATACTTTTTTTTTTTATCAATCTGGTTCTTCTATTGCATTTGCATTAATAAATAATGATCATATATCGAGAATATTTTCAAAATCAGCTATGATTACAATTTTTCACTAATAATATGGCTGATTTTGGAAGTCTTCCCCAAACGTGACCATTATCCACTAATGCAATGATAAACAAATACAAAAATGCATTAAAAGACCCAGATTGATTACAATCCTCGAGATTTATAAGGATTTTTCTTCTTCGTTTCGGTTTTGGTTTGCACTGACATTGTTTGACTGGAAAAAAGTGAGATGAGGGAGAATAGTATTTGAGGCGTATATTATGAAGCACAATCCAATATTTTTGGCTTAATTACAAGTTTAGATTATCGTTCAATATTGTTGTTTCTTGGTTGCTTTTTTGATTAATTTCCTTTTCCTTTTCCTTTTCCTTTCTTTCCTTTTTGGAGAGGGGAACAACTTTTAGGTAGTTATATTATCTTTTGTGGCTGCTTCTTGCATACACTTGTAATGGATTCGTGTGTTGAATTTATGCAAACATGGCATTTCCATCAACACACCTTTTCTATTAAGGTGGAGGCTCCCTTTTTTTCCCCTCCCTCCTTTTCATCTTTATTCTAAAAGACTAATCATGTTTCAACGACGATAAAGTGTGCAGTAATTAAAGAGGTTAGTAATGAAAGATACTCCCTTTGTCCCACTGATAAAGGGACTTTTCCTTTTTCGAGACGTCCCACTGATATAGGGATTTTGCCCAAACAGAAAATTTTACAATAATGCTATTTGGCCATAATGTAGCCGGCAACACAACGACATTTTTCATAATATATGTAATTTTAAAAATAGTAAATGATAACTATAATTTATTACTTTAATATTTTAATTTAAAAATATTTTCCCCCCAAAATTATATATTTTTCTCTTTTTTTCTAGATAAAAAAGTAAGAAATTCTTTAAAATAGTAAATATTATCAAATAATAAAAAGATTAATTTTAAAAAATACGTAAATAATATGGAGTATCACTTTTTGAGTTTTTTATGATCTAAAAAAGTTTGGCATAAATATATAAATTATTTGACACTAAAAAAAAATTAAAAAAAAAGGTTAAATTATGGTCGGCCACATTATGGCCGAATATCATCACTCAAAATTTTAACTTATAAAATTCAGACGCATCACTTTAACCCACTACTCATCACTTTAACACACTATCATCACTCCCGTCTTAATTCTCGTGCCGAAACAAAAGATCCATATCTCAAAGGGACAGAGGGAGTATGATGTTATTCGAGGAGAAAATGCATACAAAATTTGATACTTTGCTAAATAATTTGGTGGGAGGTGAATCTAATTTTGTTAAGGTTATAATTATTATTTAAGTGGGCGATCGAGCTTCATTTTATCATGAAAAGTTTGCTTAAAATAGCAAAACATATTACTCGTATTAGATCATCCATCAATAGATCTTATTCATTTCTATGTCAATAAGCATTGTACCCGACGATTAGGGGTACATTTTGACACTTTTTCATATTGAGAACAACGATAGGTACACATCGTTGTATAATGTATACTAATAACTTTCTCCGCCCCATTCTAGTTGACCCATATTCATTTTTGGATCGTCCCACTCTAGTTGAGACGTTTCCTTTTTAGGAAACTAGCTGAGATTACGTGCGATGCACGTATAATATTGTTGTACATATAATATTCAGTTTTAATGTTATTAGTTTATTATAAATATTAATACACGTAAATATAAGTATAAAAAGCATCATAAGTTGGACATAAATTAAAATATATTCAAATTTAATATTCTAATGATAATATTATTGTTCTACAGATTTATTTTAAATAATATGGGTAAAATAAGCAAATCAAATTTTATGAACAAGACACTTTTATAATATACTAGCAGCGAAAACGTGCGTTGCACGAATAACCTCGTATTTAATAAAAAAAAAATGTTTGAAATTATAATACTATTAATTGTTGAATCTAATGTTATCATGCGTTATTATCTTGATTGCATGGGTGCGGGGTGCGATACGATGCGGACACGGGGATACGCATTTTTCAAAATTTTAGGGTATGATTCGTCAAGGATACGCCTATTTAATTATATTTAAAAATTTTTAATATAATCATCCATATAATATTTAGAATTTAAAATTTCAAAAAAAATCAAATATCTATTATTTTTCTCGACTAAAATATAATCATTTTAATAATATTATCTAAGTTAGTAATAATGCAACAATTTAATTAAAAATGCTTATGAAAAGTTTCAAATAAAACAATTTAAATATTATTAGCACATGATTTTTTTAGTATTTTACATATTTGGTTTATCACTTTTTTTTTGAAAAAATGACTTTAAATTTACGTGAAATTAAAATAATTAAGTATTTCAAACAATAATTAAAAAAAAATACAAGTTTGCAAAAATAATTCCACTTGTGTTTCCTTTCTGCACAGGATTCGCGAATCACCACTCCCAGATTTGCGTATCCAATATATTTTTTTTATTATTATTTAAGGATTCGTCACGTGGCGTATCCGGTGCGAATTGCACGAGAATCGCACCCCATAAGAATCTGATACGTGCACTATGCTAAAGTTTGAAGAATCCGTGCAACATAGGTTATTATACAACTTGCATGTCGAGTTAGAGTCATGGCATTAGATTGTATAGTTACAAAGACTAAAATACTAAGACAAGTATATACGGTCTTCGAACAATATAATCTCTTTAAAGAAAAATTGTCCACGTATGCACCTTGAGACCAGATACATTAGACTAATTGCGTACCTTTCCTTTGAAGACATCAAATCAAGTATTGAAGTCATATCTAAAGAATCTTGACAAAAACAAAGACTAAGATAGAATTATACTATAAAACTACAATTTAAAAGATATATCGAATAACGTGGGTATCATAATTTAAATTGGTAATGAAACTAATGAAACAATCTTCTGGTCCAACCATAACACAAAATATAGAAATTGAATATTATAGAAATTAATAAAGATTAATGCATGAACTAATAAACAATAGATGAACAACATAAAACAACTCTTTAAGCTCTCGCTAATGTCTTATTATTCACGGTCCCTATCAAAAATCTCTCAAACGTGAAGGTACGTTTTATCTCTTCATGAAAATCGCATTGCATGCAGAGCAAAATAATTTCAAAGAGAGACTAATAAGATTGAAGATTAGTGTTCATACAACATGAATACTTATGTTAACGCGATAAAAAAATATAAGAAAAAATAATGCAACAATTTAATTAAAAATGCTTATGAAAAGTTTCAAATAAAACAATTTAAATATTATTAGCACATGATTTTTTTAGTGTTTTACATATTTGGTTTATCACTTTTTTTTTGAAAAAATGACTTTAAATTTAAGTGAAATTAAAATAATTAAGTATTTCAAACAATAATTAAAAAAAAATACAAGTTTGCAAAAATAATTCCACTTGTGTTTCCTTTCTGCACAGGATTCGCGAATCGCCACTCCCAGATTCGCGTATCCAATATATTTTTTTTATTATTATTTAAGGATTCGTCACGTGGCGTATCCGGTGCGAATTGCACGAGAATCGCACCCCATAAGAATCTGATACGTGCACTATGCTAAAGTTTGAAGAATCCGTGCAACATAAATTATTATACAACTTGCATGTCGAGTTAGAGTCATGGCATTAGATTGTATAGTTACAAAGACTAAAATACTAAGACAAGTATATACGGTCTTCGAACAATATAATCTCTTTAAAGAAAAATTGTCCACGTATGCACCTTGAGACCAGATACATTAGACTAATTGCGTACCTTTCCTTTGAAGACATCAAATCAAGTATTGAAGTCATATCTAAAGAATCTTGACAAAAACAAAGACTAAGATAGAATTATACTATAAAACTACAATTTAAAAGATATATCGAATAACGTGGGTATCATAATTTAAATTGGTAATGAAACTAATGAAACAATCTTCTGGTCCAACCATAACACAAAATATAGAAATTGAATATTATAGAAATTAATAAAGATTAATGCATGAACTAATAAACAATAGATGAACAACATAAAACAACTCTTTAAGCTCTCGCTAATGTCTTATTATTCACGGTCCCTATCAAAAATCTCTCAAACGTGAAGGTACGTTTTATCTCTTCATGAAAATCGCATTGCATGCAGAGCAAAATAATTTCAAAGAGAGACTAATAAGATTGAAGATTAGTGTTCATAAAACATGAATACTTATGTTAACGCGATAAAAAAATATAAGAAAAACATTTAAAGAAGAAGAATCCCCCCCCCCCCCCCCCCATCTAGTTTGACGTGTTACTTGAATGTATAGTGAGGTATAAAACAGTAAAAACGTCAAACCGGACGAAACGGAGAGAGTATTACACAATACATCATCGAAAAGTAGTCAATTTTAGACACAAAAGAACTCATTTGAAAGTAATTTTTGAATTGTGAACGCAAAATCAAACCTTACGAAAATATACTGAATCTTCTAGATTGACAGAAGAACATGTCCACTTTTACCATATTCATAATTTATTTTTGTGGACATCTTGTTAGATAACTACATTATACTCCTTATGTTTCTATTTACAATCAGTCAAGTTCTATATTAGGATGTCACAATCATCGTTTGTAAAGTTCCAATATGAAAATAAATATGTTCAATTAGGTTGAATAAACTAACTTAATAGTATTTAATTTAGTTACTCATCTATTCACACCTCTAGACATATTTCGATACAATTTAGATCACAGGATTTTGAATCATCATAACTTTTTCAGTTTATTCTCTGATTTTTATGGTTTTATATCAAATTAAATCTCTCGTGATGATATTTCAGAATCAATAATCATTGAGTTATTATGAATCTAATAAATATTATGTTGCATATTTCCCTATATATTTTATCTTTCATGATTATTGTATTAATACCATAGTCTTGAAATTTCAAAGAGGAATGCTCTTCTATTCATCGTGTGCATTCTTATTATGTCCGCGGATGATGTGAATCACTATTAATGAATAAAAAAATTTAATATATACCATAACTTATCTAAAAGTAAACCATATCACTACCACATTGGTAGTTGGCACATTAAAAGCGTCAACGATGGATAGAGAGTGCTTTTGTTATTTCAAAATGACCGATTAAAAAAATTATCGACATTGTCGTTCATCGTATGTTATTATCATTAGTTCAATCTTTGTAATTTATTTTGGGTATCAATGCTCAATATTCTCCGGTCTCGATTCAACTAAAACTAAAATACAATACGCCAGTTGTCAGGATTACTTCAAATATCACTCTGTAAATTATATATATTTACGTTCTCGCAATTTCCTTTATCCAAAAGTTTTAAAGTTTATGTCAAAATTTTACCCTATTTTAATTCATTAAAATATAAATTATATGCTAAAAATAATTATAAACCCTCAGTCGATAAGTGAATCCTAAAAAATAATTGTAAAAAATAATACATTAAAATAGTGATAGAAAGTATATTAAATTAATTGAAACAGTTAGTATATAATTAGAAAAATAAGATGGAAATTCTTAAGTCCAAAAAGAAAAAATCAACATTCATTCATACACGTCGCTAAATTCATTCTCCCAGTCACTTAAGCAAATTAAAATTATATATATACATAATTTTGTATATGGTACTACCTCCGTCTCATTTAATTAGCCCCAGATGCCGTTTCGGTCCGTCTCAACTATTAGCCCCATTTCCTTTTTTGGCAAAAAATTAGGGCTAATGGGCCATCCCATCAAAGTGTAATAAGGGGGCCTAATTACACTTAATTAGCATAATTGGGCCCCCTAATTTTTCAGCCCAAATTAAGGGTGAAGGAAGGGAGCCCATTTTTGAGGGGTCATAACCCTATCCCTTCACTCTCCGCCTCACTTTTCTCTCGAGCTCTCCGCCTCCCTCTTCCTGCGAAACCCTAAATCTCCCTCTCCCTCTCCCTCTCCCTCTCCCGATCTGTCCCTCTCCCTCTCTCATCCATCTCGGTCGATGGTTGGAGCGAAACTATCTTTCAGTTTTCCCGATTCAATTTCGAAGGACATCCCTAATTTCAGAATTAGGGGAAATTTTGGGAAACCCGTCGGGGCTCCTGTTGCCGTCGACGTTCCGCCATTTCTCCGCCCTGGGCGCGGCTTTCTCTCTCACCTCTCGCACCTGCTGCTCTCCCTTCTTTCTCGTTCTGCCGTCGGCTCCAGGCGGTGGTGGGGTCACCGCCGTCGGCAATGGGTCCCTCCTCTCCGTTTCTCTTCTCTATTTGGTAAGTTTCTTTCGACTTACTTTTACTTTTCTGTGATCTTTGCGCCATTTATGTTGCCTATTGCTGGGGTGGGAAATGATGATTTCTGGTTGATTTTTTTAAGGTTCATGAAGTGTATGTGATGAAATTGAGAAAGAAACTGCAGTATGAGGAGAAAAGAGAGTCCGATCAAAGACGGGTAATTTGATTCTTGCCCCTGTTCTTCATGAATGATTCTTTGGTGGAACTATGATTTTAACAAACAAATTCTGTGAGATTACCTCTCTATGACTTTGCACATGTTTTGGCTGGTACTACCTTTATTATGTGTAGATTGAAGCATTTTGAGGATGTATTAATCTGTATTCGCTATTACTAGCTCAATTAGAGCATTCAAGTTCCTTCAGTTATGAACCCCTCAACCAAAGACAGACATAGTGAAGATTGGTAGATTTATATTACCATCCAGTGTTGCTTTTCCTTATATTAAATGGATATTTTACTTGAAAGTTCATAATGTTTTTAAGTTTGAGAAACGAAGAGTGAGTTGCATCCGACTGAAATAGTGGGATACATCCATCTCCTTCTTGTAGTTCACCCAATGTTTAGTTCACGAGTTTTCTGTCTCTGAGTTAAAATCTAAGTAAAGAAGTCTAAGTATGTCTACTTTGTACTGGAAGAACAAATATTGCATGCTGAATATCAGAGTTAAGTGGCAATCTTTTTTAAATCTGATTTGATCCATAGGCTGGAGGAAGAAACAAGGCTCCAGGACATGATCGTGTGTTCTCGTAGTCGAGTAAATGGGAAACTCTATCCCCTCCGACTCACTCTGCCTCCGGACAACACTCCTATGCGCATCTTCATAGTTCCTCCCACCTCTACAGGTTTGTGTTCATATTCTCTTGCATTGTTTTTTACTTACATTTAGTGTTTGATCGTTTTGTGTTTTTGTTTTTTTGGTGTTTGCAGCAGCTAAGGAGTTCATGCCAAATTCATCATAATTCTGGGCAATGGATCGAAGCTTGAATTCTTGGTGTTTGCAGAAGCTGTTTTTGTATTTATTAGCATTTTCTTTTTTTTTTAATTCATTTTTTATTCGGTGAACAGTTAAATGAGCTACAGTAACTCCGCTACAGTGTTTTATGAACAGTAACCGAGAGTGTTAATTTCAGCCTAAATCTGTAATTAAATTTGCCTGATTTTTTTTCCTTGGTTTTTGGTCCAATCTCACTTGGGGCTAATGGGATGAGATGGAGGTAGTATGATACCATATTACTTAAGAATAATATACATGAAGGGTAAAATAAGCAATCTACTATTTTGTAATATAAGACTCTTTTTAGTATAGGTATAGACTAGTAAATGTAATGCGCGTTGCATGTTTAACCAATATTTTTTTCCTTTTCATAATAAAAGTCAGGCAAAATGCATATAAATACACTAACTTTGTCTGACATTCCTTTTTTCACACGAACTTTTAATTTTTTCTTTAAATACACGAACTTTGACTTTCGTCCAATTTTTCCATAAACTGAAATTTCCCCCAAATCAAAGCTGACATGGCCGCCTACTTGGCAGCCGAAATTGTACATATGTACTCGTCGTTCAACGGTTCAACCACAAATCTACGTCATTTAAAAAGTTTTTTTTTTTTTTTTAATATACACAACAATTTTACTATTTATGATAATTACGAAACTTAGAAATCTGAAAAATAAAAGCATTTTCCTCAAAATTAATATTTTGGGTTTTTTTTTTTTTTTTTTTTTTTTTTTTCTCTCGATCTGTTATCTCTTATCTCTTTGTCGGCGCGCCACCACCGCTGCTAATACCACCGCCGCCTCCCAACTTCCCTCCGTACCAGAAATCCCTTGAACATTGTCTCCCCGCCTCCCCCCGAATTTAAAAGCCAATTTGCAGATCATTCTCCAAATTTTCGGCAACAGAATACGCCGTGCCATGTCTGCGATACCTCCATCCATCTCCCGAATCCTATTTAGGAATGAAAGCCCTAAAATCTCAATTTCAAAATCAATCAATTCTTTCTTGATACTGTTATGGCTTTCCCACCCTCTCATCGACGTCGACTTACCTTCGAGTCGTTGTTCGACCAACGGCGAGCCACCGAACCTCAACTTCAACACTGACGAGGTGCTCGGAGAGTAGCCCGGGGGGCGTCTCGATCCGCGGTGGGTTGTGATGTTCATGGTGAGGGATGAGGAACTGAGTTCAAACTTCAAACCCGGTGTAGAAACAGGAGAGAGAGGAGATAGATTAATTAGCGATAAATTAGGGATTAATTAGGGAGAGAGAATAATTATAGATTTTTTTATTAAAAGAATATATTTAAAATATGTGGAGCACACATGTAAATTAGAAGCTTACGTGGATTGACACGTCATTCTCAATTTCATCGGAAAGACAAATCGTGGAAGAGTTGAACAAACATCAAAGTTCGTGTATTTACAGAAATAATTGAAAGTTCGTGTGAAAAATGGATTTCAAACAAAGTTCATGTATTTATATGCATTTTTGCCTAAAAGTCACTATGGATAAATATATAGAAGCACGAGCTACAAAAATACTCTATAGTAATTATTCCTGAAGAGATCAATTATCTAAATAAACTAAGCTATTCAATTAATAAATTATATAATTTATTATTTTGATTGAGTAGCTATGATATGAGGAAATATAGTTGAAGAATGTTCTCATTCATCGTGGATATTCTTAGTGTGTCCGTGGACGATGTGATACACAATTAATGAATAAAATATTTAAATATACACCATAATCTATCTAAAAAAGTAAATCTTATTATTGTCATACCAACTGTGGATACATTAAGAATGCCCACAACTGGTAGGAATTTTTGCTATATAGTTTACTGTCACGACCGGACTTTGCTAAGGATAGCTAAGCCGGGAAACCATGACTAGGGATGGGAATTAAGAATAGGGGAAAGAAAGGGGGGGTATAAGATTGTATGTAAGATTTGACTCTTATGGCTATTTGAACAACGCTTTATATCATTATACGTCTTGACTCGGAATCTCAAATGAGTGTACGAGGATACTTGTCCAGATCTATTACATGACTTGAACAATGCTTTGAAAGCATGAGAGTTTACACAGCGGAAGAATACTTTAATACACAGCGGAAAACTACTTGAATACATGTATGAAGACATGTATTACCGAGAGTCCTAATCTATAACGACAAAAGCTCCACTCGCCACTTCACATCATCTTGCTCAACCTGCACATTTAGAAATACATGCAGGGCTGAGTACGAAAGTACTCAGTGGGCATATGCCAAAAACTGTACATAATAATTGTCAAGCCATTCAACTGTAAGACATAGGGGTTTTATTGAAAAGAGCCCATGCTTACTAAAACAGTTCTTGTGATCTAAAAGTGTCCGCGCGGACTAAGTTCTTTAGTAATCTACCATATCTGAAACTGTGGTGTCGAGGAGGTGGCCACCTCACACGATACCTGACCGATCAACCCTAAGGATGACTCACGGTCCTGTGTACACTAGTCCAAGTAAGACAGCAAGTCTTAACAAGGACCCGAATTCGATTAACTTAAATTGGCGTAGCCAATGCAGATAGGCGTCATACATAAATCGAAACATTTATGGCATGACAATACTTGAAAATAAACATTTTCATCTAAACATTCTATAACCTTTCTTGTATAAGAAAGCCCACCTTAAGTAGCGTGAAAAGTGCCGATCCTTTTAGAATCGCAACGTCAACCTTCTGGTCGATTTCCACCAATTCAGAAACGATGATATAAGAATTTCCATTCTTATAGAATCTAATAATTCTTTATAAAGAATATTCTATTCTTGTTTCTAACCTCTCGTTTTAACTATCGTTCCGTCAATATATCGTGAGATTATTAATCGGAGTTCATGATTTTTTTCATGGCTAGTGGTAGCCATTGTAGTCTTCAAATAATGATTTATTTGAAGTTGTACCTTATTGGATTTATTAAATCCAAGGTTATTATCATAATTCAATTCTATGAATTAAATCGGCTACTTTAGGCTCAAAAATTAATCGAGCTTTGTTAATTGACTCGAATCAGTCGAGCTGTTTTATTTAAATTAATAAAACATTTTTGGGTAATATTTAACGTTCCTCATGTCGTAAAAGTTAATAAATAAATGAATGAATTAAATAAATGCAGTTGGGCCGAAAGAATTAATCCGGCCCATTAATATGGCCCAGAACCCCAGCCCATAACCCATACCTAATACCCAGACCCGACCCGGAACCCAGACCCAAACCCGGACTCGACCCAACCCAGACCCAAACCCGGACTCGACTCGACCCGACCCGCTACCCAGACCCAACCCCCAAATTCAATTCAAATTGAAAAACAAATCCCTAACCCACTCCCCTCACACACAAACGCGTACACAACTCAACACCCCCCCCCCCCTCTGCTACTCCTCTCCGTCGCCGGCGCCGCCCTTGCCGACGTCGAGGGCTCGCGTTGCCGGCGACGGCCGACTCCCTCTCTCTCGCCTTCCCATTTCCTCTCTCTCTCTCACTCGGCTCTCTCTCTCTCTCTCTGCTCTCGGGTTCGCGGTTCTCTGCCGCGGCTCTCGCCGGCGGCGAGAGCTTCGGCCGTCGAGGCCGCCGCCGTCCAACAGGTAAGGTTTTCTTTCTCTCTCTGTACTTCTGATCCTACTCTATCTCTCTGACCTCTCTCTCTCTCTCTCTCTGATTTTCAGGGGACCCGTGGAGCACAGCCGCCGTGAAGCAGCCGGCCAACGCCGCCGTCTGCCGGAGCTGAAAAGGCCACCGGAGACCTGAAGGCAGAAGCCAGGGCCGCCTTTGCTGCCACTGGTCCGGTCCTCTTCACCGTCGGGGCCTAGTGTCTCGACGGAGGTTCGATTCCGCTTTTCTCCCTCTCTCGATATATATATATATATATATATATATATGTAGAAACGAATTTTAGACATTTCATTAGGTTCAATTCTTATGGTTCATGAATTCCCATCTTAGATATCATGGATGTTGACAAACATGGGATACATATCGTAGTTGAATTCTTTTATTGGTTTCGATTTACAAGAGGTTTGTTCATTAACAAACCTATAGCTTAAGCACATGTTATGCTATGTTTTAAGCTTATGCATCTTATCTAAACATGCTTGAGGATACTAGATATGTGTATCTTTTATGGTTTCGTGCTTGTATACTTGTGAATCTTACATCCTTCTTTGTGCTTAGCTTAATCTTACTAAAAGAAATGGTGTTGAGGAACTTACTTGTGCTTAAAGGGTTGTTTTTGCTAGCAAATCCTCCCCTTCTTCCTTATCCTCCCCTTCTTCCTTAGACTTCTCCTCTTTCACTAACTCTACCTCTCTTAAGTGTTTGTGTGTGCAAAATGGTTTCTTGCATGAATGGTATGGGGTTTATATACTACCATGGGGGCTGAGTTGTGATGTCTTGACAAGAGGGAGGTGATCGATGGGTGTGATGGTTTTGGAGGCTCAAGAAATCCTCCAAGATTTTGTACTAACTCACACTCTACCCTCCCCTTTTCTCTTTTTACTTTTCAGCTCTTGTTTGACCATTCAAAGGGCTGATTTTCATTCCATTTTTGTCCTATAAGGTGGGTTTGATGATACCCCCTTAGTGTGCTAATCTATGGTCTTTTGTGTAAAAGAAAATACTCCCTCCGTCCACCTATTTCTGACACGTTTGCTTTTTGCACGAGTTTTAAGACGGGAGTGGTTAGTGTGTAAAGTGTATTGTGTTTATGGATGTAGTGTATAAAGTGTATTTTGTAGGGAATAAACATATTTTAGAAATAGAGCATCATATATGCATAAAAACATGTTCTTGTCTGATCTTAAATGAAAGATCGTATAAAGACCTTTAATTTGATATAAAAATCATAAAAATCCGATAACAAACGAGCAAGTTATAATAATTTAAACTTTCGAAATTTAAATTATATTGAACTACGTGCAGAAAAAATGAGTGGATGAGATTTAAGTATGGAATGTTAAGTGTAATAAGGGATTTACTAATTGTACTACTTAGTGGCTAATTCTTTCCAAAAAAGGAAACGTGTCAGAAATAGGTGGACGGCCCAAAAAGGAAAGCGTGTCAGAAATAGGTGGACGGAGGGAGTATCAACTAAGGACTATCTATTGGGCTGATTTTTGCAGGTTCTAGGGGCTGTTGGGAGCTGGTTATCGATGCTCACATATGCTTATTGGAAGGCTGAAAATGGTCTTCTTTGATGGGGGTCATAAGGTGACTTGAAGTGAAGTGTAATGTTCTTTTATCCTTTGGTTTTAGGATAGTTCTAGGTGGTTAAAAACTCTTGTACCTCTTATAGCTAGTTTTGCATTACACAAGGTGTAATAGTTAAGCTTTATTGTGATACCTCTTCTTGTAAAATATCTTGTGCATTGAATGTATAATGTAGATTATTGCCTTTCTTGTAATATGCATACTAGTGTTTCTTATATACATAAAATGTATGTTTTATTATAAGCATTTTGAATACTTAGCATACATAAAAATATACTCGTATTATTCCTCTTAGGTGCGCGTATGAGGCTCGACTTCTATACATCGAAGTCGTAATTGGGCACGACCCAATTTCGGTAGAAACGGTTCTATTAATTCGATCCCTAATTTAATAATCCGAATAACTTCTATTCATCGTACTAACTATTGAAATTCGATTGCCAATCGAATTTAATTAATTCGATAACGTATAATGGCACGAGAAATATTCATAATAAAGTATCGATAGTTTTTTTTTTTTTTTTTTACTAACGAAAATGCGGGCCATTACATCCTACCTACCTTATAAAATTTCGTCCCCGAAATTTGCGTACTTCTAATTTAAGGCTCGGGATACTTCCCTTTTATCTTAACATCGAATTCTCACTTCGATTCTTCTTGTTCGTGGTTTATCCACCAAACCTTGAACGAAATAATAAACTTCTTTCTAAGACGTTGCAGGAAAGAGTGCATTTTTAACAAATAAGACATTAGTTTCGCATTTGAAACCATTTCCTTATACTAGCAAACATAACGAGCATACGCACGTTAACCTCATGATTTTAAATTTTAATGACATTTTATTTTAAAAGTAATATTTATAATTTACGTTTTATGTCAATCCCTTCATTTTTTATTAATTTTTTATTATAATAATTGATATTGTTTGTTATTAATATAAATAATCGTATTTATATTCTATCTTATGAGTAATAGAACGTAAACTTCGCAATATAAAATATTCATTGGTCATAGTAAAAGTGTCGTACTTCGTGAATAAAAAATGTCGATTGATCTGAATAAAAGTGATAATCCTTACGATAGAATATTTAATTTTAAAAACTTGGTATTCTAATAATTTAATATTATGGTTATTTATAATTTTACGTATGAAATAATAAAACTATATTGTATCCTCCACGACAAACAATATTATTATTATTCTTCTTTTCCTATAGAAATGTCAATCATCGTGAACAAAAGTATCAATCGATTTAATCTCCATGACGGTTTTTAAAAGTGTCAATTAATTTTTTTTGTCAATATTGATAGGGATTAATATCAGCCATACTCCCTAAATAACCCAAGTTGATGGAGAATATACTTTCCTTAACCCTAGACTACAGTTCCTAGGGAAACTGATGTGTCAGATGTCACAATAGAGGCGGGAACCTTACCTCTATGAAAGGAATAATAAATCCTAGACGGAACTAGCATCAACAACGCCATCAATGAAGATAAGTATTACTTTCAAATGATGATCGATAGAGGCTATTCCGCGTAACAGCATAATATCAAAGAGATTTTATGGGCACCAGACGCTTAATACAATCAAGAATCGTATGCCATGCAAGAAGCTGGGAGGTTCTAACTTCTCCCAGAAGCCATGCAGGATTTAATGGCATCTGTCAAGATCGAGGGATCTGATCAAACGCCCCTAGGCATCTGACAGAACCCTAGGTTCTGTGTAACATACAATCCGCATGACTCTATGTACTCTAGAGTGAGGACCACTGCATTCATGACGAAGGGAATTTTTTCTCTATGGGAATTCCTTTTCTGTCCTTCCTCCACACGAACGCTGGCCTTCTCACCCCTCTCGCATCTATAAATACCGCTTAGTAGCACACTCCAAAGGGAGACACATTACAACACACAACTCTTCATAAAAACACGCACTTCGCGTACTATTCCATTCATCCTACGTCTCGCCTTGAGCTCCCCTGAGCTCAAGCCATCAAAGCTTCCCGAAGTTACCTTCCTTGAAGCTTCACTCGCAATCACTATCATTCTCTCCTCCTTGCCGCCGGGAAAGATCTTTCTCTTGTGTACTACCTCAAGCCTAAGGTATAATCTTCGTGGTCATGGAGAGAAAAGGCCTAAACGGAGCTCCACGCTCAGGATTTCCCTTTCCTCTCTCTATTTCCTCTCTTTGTTCTCTACATGAATAAATCTTAATCTCATATGAATGTGACTGTTTTATGGCTAGAAATGCCCTCTATTTAACCATATAGCTTGATTATCGCCTGCAACTCTTATGTGAACAACGTCTTGTATGAAATCCGTATGAAATGCCTTGCTGTGGCTGAAAAAACCTCATGAATCTCTCTCTCTGCCTTATTATACTACTTTATCATGAATGCTCCTTGTAAATACTATGAACCATCACACAATTGTTGTAGATCTCCAACCCGGATCTATCAACTGGCGCCGTCTGTGGGAATGTTCGAGTCTAAGATGTCGATTCCCCTGTTTTTATGTGAAATTCCAGTTCGTTGTTATAATGCTGTTGGTGTTCTTCCTTATCATTTCCCTATGTGAAGGATAGGAAGAAATCGGATAATAGATTTACTGGGTGTGCCGTATTCGCTGTCTAATCTGCAAACGCCCATGTATGAATATTACTGCTTGATTTTGGCTAAGCTATCCATGACTGTGGGTTACAAAATGTGGTGTAACTTTGAGATTCTGCTCTTTGTTCAGTATATATTGCGGAAAATACTCTGTTGAAAGGAAGCTTGTGTGTAATATGTTGTTTCTTTCTCCTTTTATGCGAGTTTATATCTGCTAACTGTAAGCGCTACTAAAGCTTAGGAATCTGGAGTGCTAATCTCCTATCTGTCTTCGAAGTTTAAGCTAATTTTGCTGATGTGTTTATGAATTGGCCCTGTTATTTCCCCTGTTGTGATAGATGCCTAAGATGGCGGTTGTATCATAGAATGAATATGTGTATTGAATGCAAGATTGATGTTATTCCCAGAGAATTCTGGCATGCTTACTGTGAATCCGTTCTAGCTGCATTGTTCATAGCAAATCAACCAAGTAGCGGTTTCGAGGCCGTATTTCTTTCATGATATGAATTGAGATGACTAAACTGTTTCCTTCTGTTAAAATCCTAAGGTTGTGAAGAACCTGAGGGAAAGCCGAATCCTGAAAGTTCCAGCAGATCCAGAACACATTCAGTTCACTGTGCATAATTGGTGAGCCTACAATTCCATCTACTATCTACTAAATATGAAATTAATTTATGGGTTGTAAAGAATTGGTGATTACAGAGGAAGCATCATATTTCAAGCCAGTTATATGCCCCTGTAATGCCATAATCCAAAGATCCGTCAAGTGAAAATATCAAAAAGCGGAGAGCCGAAGATGACAGGGTCACCCCATTCACCTTGATGAAGGGGCCCTGCATCTGAAAGCAGAACCTCCCATAAGCACTCAGAAGCCCTATCTAACAGGCAATACTCTCAGAAGCCCTGTAAAACAGGCAACATCCTCAGAAGCCCTGTCTAACAGGCAACATTTGCATAAGCCCTATCTGATAGGCAGCGCCGTCATAAGCCCCATATAATGGGCAAAACCCCTCAGAAGCCCTGTCTAACAGGCAACATTTGCATAAGCCCTATCTGACAGGCAGCGCCGTCATAAGCCCCATATAATGGGCAAAACCCCTCATAAGCCCTGTGCAACAGGCAACACTTGCATAAGCCCTATCTAATAGGCAACACAAGTCCTAAATCAATAGGCAAATATCATCTATTAAGCCCTATGTAATAGGAAGCTCTCTCGTAAGCCCCATATAATGGGTAGAACCTTTTGTAAGCCCTATCTAATAGGCAACCCCTTCGTAAGCCCCATATAATGGGCAGAATCTCCCGTAAGCCATATATAATAGGCAAATATCATCCATTAAAGCCCTATCTAATAGGCAACTCTTTCATAAGCCCCATGCAATGGGCAGAACCCTTTATAAGCCCTATTAAAAATAGGCGACACACCCGTAAGCCTTATTCAATAGGCAATACTCTTGTAAATCCCATATAATGGGCGAACCGCTTCCAAAGCCTCGTTTGACGGGAAATACCTCCAAAAGCTCTACACAGTAGGCATCATCCCTAAAAAAGTCCTGCATAGCTAGGCACTATACATCAAAACGTGCACAGTCCAGCACCCCCGTAGCCAGCCTCGTAGAATAAGAAGCTACATGAGCCTTAAGAGGGCCCCCGCTATGATCAGATCCCTATCAAGAGCCTCATCTAGAGAGCTGTCTAAAAACAGACATCGCAGTGCTGAGCCTTGTGAGAGCAGGAGCCGTATACCCCTATCTCACATTGGCAGAAGCCATCTTTTGAGAAGCCCTGTAATGAACGGGCAATGTTCGTTAGAATTACCATGGATAATTTCCAACTACAAAAGACCTGCTATATATTAAAATGCATATATTCTTTAAGCCTCTTTCAAAGAGCATCTGAAATTAATTTTCTCAAACATCTGCAGAATTCTGCAAAGATGAATACCGCCCCAGATGCTGCTTCAAAGGAAGCTGGTCACACTGCTGGAAACTCTGAAAATTCCCTATTTGGGAATAAAGGAAAAGGCACTATGATAACAGAGCCCAGTGTCAACATGGAAGCTCAGTTTTCTCCCACCATGCTCCTCCAAATGAAAGCACTCGTAGAGGGTGCGGTCGAAGGGGCTGTCGATAAAAGACTTCATACTTTGGGAATAAAATCCCAAAACATAGAACCCCCGGATGAAGCCCAAGAGGGGGGAGGAAGTAAGAACACTTCCACGATTCACAAGCAGAAGCCTATGGATCCAAGTGCCACTCGAGCGTTGGTCTCGAAACTGCCCCCAATGGTGGTCGAAACAGGGGAAGGATTTTCCACTGATTGGGAGTCCCCAGATGAAGAGGGCCCTGAGGAGCTCGAAGGGAACCTTAATGAGAATACTGACAATGCATGGGCCAAAAAGTATGCCCAACAACAGGAGCAGATGAAGCTCCTGACGAAAGAAGTGAAAAGACTAAAAGAACAGAAGCAAGCCACATAAAGGACCTCAAAAGAAACAGAGGCCAGCGAAAGGGAAATCCAAAACTTAAATGTTGAAGGAAACCCGAAACCCTTCTCAAACAACAGGAATGGGGGAAACAAGTCAGAACTTTTCTCCTTATATATCGATGAGAACAGTCCATTCTCCGTGGATATCCAAATCGATCCTGTTCCTGGCAACTTCAAGACAATCTCTTGTGAATACCAAGGGAAGGGAGATCCTGAAGAACACTTGATGAAATTTGAGAGCTTATGCCTCTTCCATCAATACTCAGAAGGTGTCAAGTGCAGAGTATTCCTCACAACTCTGTCAGGAACCGCCCAACATTGGTTCAAGCAGCTACCCAAGGCTTCTATTCACTCCTTCATGGATCTGAGGGAAGTTTTCCTCCAGCAATTTGTTAGTGCAAAAAGAACTACAAGAAACTCTTTACATCTGACAACCATCAAGCAAGGTGCTAATGAGAGTCTAAGAGACTACATGACGCGCTTCAACGAGGCCGTCATGGAAATCCTAGGAGTAGAGCCTAAACTGAAAGTACATGCCTGCGTAGATGGTTTAAAGCCGGGACAGTTATTTGCTTCTCTCATCAAGAAAGAAGCTACCTCCTTTGAGGAACTACTGACACGAGTTCAAAAGTATATCCACACGGAAGAAGCCCTGAGTAGTAAGAGGGCTGAATTGGCTTCCCAAAGGGAAAAGAAGTCGGAAGAGAAGAAAAGGCCGGCTCCAGATGCCAGGAGAAACGACAGGAATGAATGATCGCACTATTTCTACCACACAAAATAGGTGTAATATAATGAAGCACGAGTATCGTATCCACAGGGATTGATGTATCGAAAACGCACACAATACCTCTACTAAAGAACTAATGTGATGTTTAGGCTTTTAAGAGTTTAGGATGTGGTATTTATAAACTAGGCAAATAATAAAAAGACTCAATTAAATCAAATAAGGAAATAAGCAAGCAAAGAAATAAGTAGTCAAATAAAACAACTTAGGACACAAGCAATTAAATAAATAAGGAAAGTGAACAATTAAGGAAAAGTGTTGATTCTAGGGAAGCCTACCTAATCAAACATATGCAAATAATTAATGAATACAATTAACCACTTTAATCCAATCTAAATGCGATACATGCAAATATAACTTACACCCTAATTAAAGCAATGCAAGTAGTCACCCAACGAGATCCTAATATTCTTTCGAATTGTAAGAATCGAATCAAGTGCAAAATAGGACAAGTACCAATAATATAATCAACTAGGTTCAACTAAGACACCAAATCAATTATATATGAACATATAACAATTCAATTATCAATCAAGAAAATCAAACTATTATATCATGCTTTCATGAGATCTATTATGCAATTATCCAATTAAGGCATAAACACATAACTATGCATACACAATTAATGGCCAGTTAACTATGCATGAGAATAAGCACCATGAAACATGCGTCTAGATTGGAAGGCTAATTGTAAACAAAAACACTTACATAAATTCAATTAAGCATTCAATCCCTAAAATCAACTAAGGAATTTAGCTAGACATAATTAAAGTAGACATGAACACAAAAGATTGAAAGAACATAATTAAAAAGTAAGAGTAAGAAAAACTTGGAATTGAATCTTGAACACGAAGAACTTCGAAACTTGAATCTTGAATAAACTTGAAAAGCTCCAATGTTAAATACAAAACTCTAAAGTAAAAATATGCTAGAAAGTATGTAAAATAATAAAAGTGTGCTAGGTTATTGTTTACAATGCTAGACTAGGAGTATATATAGGAGAAATTTACATAAGGAAAGCCTAAACCAAAAAAGGAGTCAAATTAAATAAGGAGAAAAATTCTCGGCTGAACACCTCTCGACAGACCTCTCGATCGAGAGGTCGATCGAGAGGGTATAATTTCTGCTCTCGATCGAAAGCTGCGGCAGAAGGTACCTCTCGACACCTCTCTCGATCGAGAGGTCGATCGAGAGGCCTTCACTCGAACTCAAATCTTGGATTTTCAGCTTCGATCTTCACGCCTTTTCTCGTCTCGGGGTTTTATCATCGATTTATCATCAATTTATGCCTGAAAACACAGAAAAACACCTACAAGCATAATATTGTCCCATATACTAAAAACCATATAAAACATAGACAATACTATAAAATCGAGACACAAAATTGACTCTTTTTGGCTATGAAAACAAGGTAAATTTCACCTATATCAAATCCCCCAAACTTAAACATTGTTCGTCCCGAACAATACCAAAACATAAACAATAGACTCTAGCATTGTGAACTATATAGGCCTCAAAACTTTTTCAAAACCAATACTCATGATCATGATCAAAACTATGCATACAACCTTAGCATCAATAACACAACCTATCCAACAAATTCGAAACATGTCAATCTATCAAAGAACACTCTCCAAACATGTGAGATTATGCATATAAGTGAACTCTCAACTCTCTCAAAGAAAAGATGTAATAGAATGTACATCATGGGGTTCACTCAACATCAATGTAATGCAACATGTTTACCATATGCTTGCCCCTAATCTCAACATCTCCACCTAATGTAATATTCACAAACTAAGATCAAAAAGGTCTTTATAAAAACTTGTAATGTAGGGACATTGGTTAAGGTAGGGAATATATAGGCTAAGTGACTCAAATTGCTCCAAACCATCAACCTCTTTTTTCAACTTCACCCAAAGTATAGATTTTACTCCATCTTCTACCATCCAACACCAACTACAAAACTCAATATCAAGATGCAACATATACAATCCAAGCTAACTATCCCCTTATGCTTATTTTCATACTTTTTTTTTTTTTTTTCTTTTTTTTTTTTTTCTAACTATAGAGCTCTTCTAATAAATGTTCTTTCTAATATTCGAACAAAGTCTCTAACTTTCTTTTCTTTTTTTTTTTTCTATTTTTTTTTCCTAAGCTTATAGGGATAGCTAACTATACTTAATCAAGCATCTCAAATTCTTTTTTTTTTTTTTTTTTTCTTTTCATACCACACCAAGATAATCTACTCAACTCCTTCCCACATCATCAACTAACTCCACTAAAGATACCCTTATCCATCCAAACCTCCTATCATCCAAGTTCAAGAAAGAAAGGCTCATAACAAGGCTCAAAGGGGGTAAACAAAGATGATGATCAAGGTTAGTGTACGGGAATCATGTGGCTACGAAAGAATGGCCTAATATCATCTCCTAGTTCATAAATATACTAAGGTCTTGACGGAGAAATAGGGCAAGTTCTAGAAACAATGAAGCATACATGATCACTCAATCAAGAAAATAGGCATCAACATGCACCAATAGCTCAAAACTCACGGGCTCAAACTAACTAGTTCCCGACTTCATGACATGCTTCAATTTCATCAAATAAAATCGCGTCGCTTAAGTTTAAAGAAAAGAAGTAGGCTAAGTTAAAAACTGACCTCATTGAAATGGCGGTGGGAAGGGAGGGTTGTCGGGGTTGTTGGGGTCGAATCGTTGATGGCTCTCCGGGTAGTGAGGATAGAAATAGTGCATCTCATGCACCATCCTATTATAATTCTCCCAGTATGCTCGTTCATCCTCACGCCTCTTCGCCTCCTCTTCTCGAAATCTCCTCTCATTCTCAATGTAGGCGTCGAGAGTATCAAAACGACTTCCAATAAATGTGCGAAGATCCCCCACCTCGGTTCTCAACGTTTGTACCTCTTCGCGAACTCCTCTTACTTGGGATTCAACAAACTCCCTACTATCCCAATGATAGTTGTCCATTGCTTCCATTGACTCCGTGTGCCAATCCCGCATCGTAGAGAAATCCGGAGCTCTCATATGAAAACCGGGCTGTGGAACACCCTCGTATCCTTGCTCAAAAGCATCTTCCCCTTGATCAAATCCCCTCTCATATTGCTCAGCCTCATCTTCATCTTCTTCCTCCTCATCATCATCACCACCTTCGTCGGGTCTTGGACCTCCCTCAGCCCACATAAGCTCCTTGTGTTGAGGAGAATCCATCTTTCCGTTCCCTCTCCGCAACTTCTCGTTCCCGATCACCTCCGTCAAATAACTGTTCGGAAGCGGAAAGAGATAAATGCCACTCATCCCATGTAACTTGAAGAACCACCCGGACGTGTCATATGAAATCATCCTCGCAAGCTCCAACGTGCGTCTATCTACAAAGATGGACGTAGATACGGGCTGCTCTCCAATCGGAATGTTGAAGTGTTGGGCAATGGGAGTGACGAAAGCTCCTATCCCGATCTTTTGCCCCCCGAACAAGTATGCTTGGCTCTCCATATGATCGACGAGGTAAAGGGCTGCATTTTGTGAGTGGCCTCGATATGAGGTCCAAATAAGATGAGCGTCGGTGGCAAGGAAGGTGCCGGAGTCATGACGGGAGTGGATGGTGCACGAGATCAGCCTATGGAAGTAGCGAATCGTGGGATTCCCAATTGAGGTGGCCTTTGCTTTCGCCGGGTTGTAGGATCTCGTTCGTTCCTCCTCGAAATCCACGAATTGTGCCCACAAATCTTGCAAATCCGGATGATTGTTGCCAAAATACTCACCACGCTTGTTTCCTCCAATGATATCGTTAAGTTGATCCATATCAAGCTCTCTCGGTTGACCACCGAGTTGGAAACGAATGACGTGGGGCACTTGGTTGACTCGCTCCACTACCAAAGTTGAGAGGAACTCCACCGTGAGAATGTGGTAGGTGAAGTGATTCCCTTGAAATATGTTGGTGAAGCCTCCTCATTGCATCAATTGAGTGATCTCATTAGCTATCCCCATCGCTGCCACCGTCTCTTGATGTAGGAAGCGACAATGCTTGTGCTTGAGTTGCACAAGGTGAGACCATCTCCTCTTTGACTCCGCCGTCGTGAGCTTGAGTTTGAACGCCTTGGGCTCCAAACTTGAGGGCATCGACCTCGCCGGCGGTATCCTTGTCTCCGGGATAGTCCTGTCATTCTTCCATGTCTCCTTTCCCTTGCTCGAAGAGGTGACCTTTTCTGTTCCTTTGCCTTTGCCCGACGAGGTTGAAGCAACATTCTTGCCCTTGTCTCTTGCCATCGCTAGTACCTAAAAATATCACAAATCAATACAAGAGATGCAAGAATATAGCAATTTAAATCCTCTTCCCCCAAACTTCAACCAAATCCAATTCTCCCCCATTATCAACTCAATTTCATCACCAATTTATACAATCACCACAATACTCCTCCATAATCATGAACTTATAATCACACAATCTCAATCTCATGTATGTAGATACCAACGAATCTTCAATAATTCATAGACAAATATAAAGACTCATTCGAATATCAATACACAATTCTCTCCGCATTCATCCATGAATTCAATTCATACAAATAATTCAATGAATTCCATGAATCCAATCTATCATGCTCAATCTAATACCCAATCTATCAATTCAACGAATTTAACCATCAAAATTGAATTTTAATCGGTCAAAACATGCGAAATCATGTAAAGAATCAAGAATTGATAACAAGAGAGCAAGAAATCGAGTACCTTTTGACGAATCGAAGAAAGAAATCGAGAGAATTTGTGTGTGCTTGAGAGAATTTGTGAGTTATGAGAGAAAGGTATGTGAGTTGTGTGCAAAAGGTGTATTTAAAGGAGTAAATAAACCTGGTCAAAGTCGGAATGTGCGCCGTCAACGACCCTCTCGATCGACCTCTCGATCGAGAGAGGTATCGAGAGGTGCGTACTGGATTCTGAAATTTTCCCTCTCGATCGACCTCTCGATCGAGAGAGGTGTCGAGAGGTAGCTACTGGAATCTGAAATTTGACCTCTCGAACGACCTCTCGATCGAGAGAGGTGTCGAGAGGTGCTGCTCTTTACGTACTAACCTCCCCTCTCGATCGAAAACACGGGGTCTCGATCGAGAGGCTTCACGTGACACACCTGGGAATCAACAATTCAAAACCTCTCGACCGACCTCTCGATCGAGAGTGGTGTCGAGAGGTCCTTACTGTATGCCAAAATTTCACCTCTCGAACGACCTCTCGATCGAGAGAGGTGTCGAGAGGTCCTGCTCGATTTTTCGTTTTCTACACAACTGTTTAACATTCGTTAGTATATTAAGGGGTCGACTCTAAAATACAAAATTTGACTCAAAACTACGAAAAATAAACTACCTAAGACTCTAAAACGTAAAACGAAACAAAATGAAAACGGGATACGAATATTGGGTTACCTCCCAACAAGTGCTACGTTTTACGTCTTTAGCCCGACGATACCTCCTTTCTACTTTGGGTCATCGAGGTAAGTGGCCGCTTTCTTGGGGAATAGAGGCATCGGCTTGAAGTAGTGCTTGAGGCGATGTCCATTTACTACGAATTTCTCACCATCGTTCTTCAACACCTCGAATGCACCATTCTTCAAGTCCTTGTAAATGACGTACGGCCCCGACCACTTACTTTGCAATTTTCCTGGAAACAAACGAAGTCGAGAATTAAAAACAAGAACATCATCACCAATTTCGAACTTACGCTTTTTGATGCTCAAGTCGTGGAATCTTGCAGCTCGTTCCTTGTAGATCCTCGAATTTTCGAATGCTTCGTTTCTCCATTCATCAAGTTCCAACAAGTCGTCACATCTTTGGCCCATGGCTTCCTTGAACTCGAAGTTGATCCTTCTCGTCGCCCAATAAGCTTTATGCTCCAACTCCATTGGTAAATGGCAAGATTTGCCAAATAGCAATTGATATGGCGACCTCCCGATTGGTGTCTTGAAAGCTGTCCTATAGGCCCAAAGTGCGTCATCCAAGTACTTCGCCCACTCCTTTTTGTTGGTGACGGTCTTCTCCAAGATTTGCTTGATCTCGCGATTAGCTAACTCGGCTTGACCGTTTGCTTGAGGGTGGTAGGGCGATGTGACCTTGTGCTTAACTCCGTATTTTGCAAGAAGCGATCCTAACCAACGATTGTTGAAGTGACTCCCCCCATCACTAAGCAAAGCTCTCGGAGTTCCAAACCGAGTCAAAATATTTCGCTGGAGAAATTTGATCACCACCTTCGAATCGTTGGTTGTAGTCGGAATGGCCTCGACCCATCTAGAAACATATTCCACCGCAAGTAGAATGTAGGAGAACCCTTGAGACTTGGGAAAAGGACCCATGAAATCAATCCCCCAAACATCGAAGAGCTCCACTTCCATGATAGTTCGTTGCGGCATCTCGTCCCTCTTCGTGATATTCCCCATCCTTTGGCATCGATCACATGACTTGATGAACTCATGGCAATCCTTGTAGATCGACGGCCAATAGAAACCACTATGAAAGATCTTGAGGGCAGTCCTATTCGCTGCAAAGTGTCCCCCATTCGGAGCGCTATGGCAATCTTCGATGATCTTCTTCCATTCCGATTGTCGAACACATCGCCTTATGACTCCATCGGCACACCTCCTATACAAGTATGGATCATCCCAATAATAGAACTTACAATCGTGGAGAAACTTCTTCTTTTGGTGAGACGATAGATCCTTGGGCACATGATGGATCACCAAATAGTTGACGATGTTGGCGAACCAAGGTATCAAATCGTCCATCTGAAAAATTTGCTCATCGGGGAAGCTCTCCTTGATTGCAATTTTCGAATCCTCTCCTTCCACGGGCTGCTCGAGTCTCGAGAGATGGTCGGCCACCACGTTCTCGCATCCTTTCCTATCCTTGATCTCCATGTCGAACTCTTGAAGAAGCAAAATCCAGCGAACTAACCTTGGCTTCGAGTCCTTCTTGTTGAATAGATAGCGAATGGCGGCATGGTCGGTGTGCACAATCGTGTGAGATCCCACCAAATAAGGTCTAAACTTATCGAAAGCGTAGACCACAGCAAGTAACTCCTTCTCCGTGGTGGTGTAGTTCCTTTGAGCCGAGTCCAATGTCTTACTCGCGTAGTAGATCACTCGAAATAGCTTCTCCCTTTTCTGCCCCAAAACAGCTCCTACCGCCCAATCGCTTGCATCGCACATGAGCTCGAACGGGGCACTCCAATCCGGTGACACCAAGACGGGAGTAGAGATAAGCGCCTTCTTCAATGTCTCGAAGGCTTCCAAGCACTCATCATCGAACACGAACTTGACGTCTTTCTCGAGCAATCCACATAACGACTTCGTGATCTTTGAGAAATCCTTGATGAATCTCCTATAGAAGCCGGCATGTCCTAGGAAACTTCTCACCGATTTGACATTGGTTGGCGGTGGCAACTTCTCGATGGCTACAACTTTGGCTCGATCCACCTCCAATCCATATGAAGACACCTTGTGACCAAGTACAACTCCTTCTTGAACCATGAAATGGCACTTCTCCCAATTGAGAACGAGGTTCGTCTCTTCGCACCTTTGAAGCACCGTGGCGAGATTCTCCAAACATTGGTCAAAAGAGGGACCAAAGACTGAAAAATCATCCATAAACACCTCCATGATATTCTCGATCAATCCGTGGAAGATGGCCATCATGCACCGTTGGAAAGTGGCCGGTGCATTGCATAATCCGAACGGCATCCTCCTATAAGCGAAAACTCCATATGGGCATGTGAATGCAGTCTTGTGTTGGTCCTCCGGAGCGATGGCGATTTGATTGTAGCCGGAGTATCCGTCGAGGAAGCAATAATACTCATGGCCGGCTAGACGATCGAGCATTTGATCTACGAACGGGAGGGGAAAGTGATCCTTCCTTGTTGCTGCGTTGAGAAGACGATAATCAATGCACACTCGCCATCCCGTGACGAGCCTTGTCGCGATCAGCTCTCCTTTCTCGTCGTTGATGACCGTCATGCCTCCTTTCTTTGATACCACTTGAGTAGGACTCACCCACTCACTATCCGAAATAGCATAGATCATACCGGCATCAAACAACTTCAGCACCTCCTTCCTCACAACTTCTTGCATGGCTGGGTTCAATCGTCTTTGAGGTTGGACTCTTGGGCGATGGCCTTCCTCAAGCAAGATCCTATGCATGCAAATCGTAGGACTAATACCTTTGATGTCGGCAATCGTCCATCCAATTGCAGATTTGTGCTCCCTTAGCACCCTCAATAGCTTGTCCGTATTTGCCTCCGTGAGATGAGAAGATACGATCACCGGGTACGTCTCTTCTTCTCCTAAGAATTTGTACTTGAGGTGCTCGGGTAATGGCTTCAATTCCACCTTAGGGGCTGCATCCTTCTTCTCTTCCTCTTCGAAAAATCCATCGTCCACCTTCTTGTTGATGTCGAGATATGAAACCTCCTTGTGGTGACTCGATGGTCGATTAGCCTCCAACTGATTGAGATACTCGAGAATCTCGTCGCAAGCTTCATCCAACTCCTCGTAGGCATAGAGAGAATTCAAAATACAATGGTTAAGTGCCTCCTCCGAAGTAGGTGGTGTCAATGTCTCGATGGAGAAGATATCCTCACGTTGATCGTCGGGTCTCTTCATAGCTTCGTAGATAGAAATTTTCAGTTCCTCCCCGTTGACTCGAAATGTGAGGTCTCCATCTTGAACATCGATCAATGCTCTCCCCGTCGCTAAGAATGGCCGTCCCAAGATCAACGGTTGATTTGTGTCCTCGGGCATGTCCAAGACTACGAAATCTGCCGGAAAGACGAGGTTGTGCACTTGAACGAGAACGTCCTCCACTATCCCCCTTGGATATGAAACTGATCGGTCCGCCATAAGTAGAGAGATGGTGGTTGGCTTCATCTTCCCGATCTTGAGCCGGTTGAAAATAGGGAGAGGCATCAAATTTATGCTAGCACCTAGATCGCATAACACGTTTTGGAAGATTTGATCACCAATTTTGCACGACAACGTGAATCTCCCGGGATCCTTTTGCTTCAATGGTAGCTTCCGTTGGATCACCGCGCTGCACTCCTCCGTGAGATTGATCGTCTCGAACTTCCCCCACTTCTTCTTCCCCGAAACCGCATCCTTGATGAACTTCATGTGGTTGGGCATGTCTCGGAGAGCATCGAGAAGTGGTATGTTGATGTTGACCTTTTGTAGTATCTCCATGAAGCGTTGATACTTCTCGTCTTGCTTCGTCTTGGTCAATCGTTGCGGGAAGGGGGCCTTCGGAGTGTAAGTCGGGATTTGGTGCGGCTGCTGGGCCTCTCGACCGACCTCTCGATCGAGAGAGGTGTCGAGAGGTCCCTTCTGACTCCGGTTTTTGACCTCTCGATCGACCTCTCGATCGAGAGAGGTATCGAGAGGCTCCATTTGAATCTCCTCGTCGTAGACCTCTCGATCTTCCTCTCGATCGAGAGGGGTGTCGAGAGGTGGTTGCTGACTTCCAGTGTGGACCTCTCGATTGACCTCTCGATCGAGAGGCCATCGCCTCGGCTCTTGGATCCTCGTTTCCTCGAGCGCCACATTCTTGAAGTGCCCGACTCCTTTCTTCTCAGCTTCCAAGGATGGATTTGTGTATGTAGTGCCGCTCCGAAGCTCAATGGCATGAACATGATGGTTGTTCTTCGGGTTTTGCTCCGTGTTACTTGGGAATTGGCCGGGCTTATGGACTCCTCCTTGAGCGTTGGCTATTTGACTCATTTGCGTCTCCAACATTTGCATTTGTTTGGTCAACGCGTTGATGCTACTCGCCAAGTTGTTGGTTGATGTACTTTGAGTGAGCTCCAACGTCCTCAACTTTGCATCTTGTTGTGTCATCCTCATCTCCGATTGAGCCATATATTGCCGAATCAAATCATCGGTTGACAATTCCTTCTTGGGCTCTTGGATGACTCCGTTCTCAACATGGAAGCCGGGAGGTGGTTGCAATGCGTTGCTTGGATTGGCATAGGAGAAGTTCGGATGATTTAGGTTGTTGGGAACATATGGTTTCTTGTACCCTCCTTGGTAGTTCGAACCTCCTTGTCCTCCTTGCCCTCCTTGCCACTTGTTTCCTTGATTCGGTTGCCACTTGCCCCCTTGTTGCACAAAGTTGGCATCTTCCTCTTCGGTTGGGTTTGCTTGATCGTCAGTGATAGCATCGCACCGAAGTACTCCTTTCTTGATAGAATCCAACTCATTTGCTGTTTTTGTATACTTCTCCATCAAGTCCTCGTAAGCATCGATCCCAATGTTGGCAACTCTCCTTCTTCCAAGCCGTCGATCGGTAGCCTCTTCATAGCTCGAATTTACGGTCAGCTCAATAATCTCCATAGCCACTTCGTACTCATTGTTCAAGAATCCTCCTTTCGAAGCGTAATCGAGCTCCTTCCTACACAACTTATTCAAACCACGATAGAAGCATGTGATTTGATCCTCCTTACTAATCCCATGATTCGGGCATGCTCGAAGTAACTTCTTGAATCTCCCCCACGCCTCATAAAAGTGCTCATCCTCATATTGTTGAAATTGGTTGATCTCATTGATAAGCTTTTGAGCCCTCGAAGGTGGGAAGAACTTGTTGAGAAACTTTGTGCACATCTCAGCCCAAGTAGTGACCTCCTTCTTGTCCAATCCATCCAACCACTCTCTTGCATCGTCCTTGAGAGACCACACGAAGAGACTAAGCTTGAGGTAGTCCGAAGATACTCCATTGGCCTTGTATGTAGCACATATGTCCAGAAATTGCTTCAAGTGCGCGTTGGGATCCTCCGCCGGTGATCCTCCGTATTGATTGTTTTGCACCATGTTGATGAGGGATGTCTTGAACTCGTAGTTGTTAGCTTCTGTGGTCCCCCATCCTCCTTGCTGAAATTGGTCCACGACCGGTTTGAACCGAACGTTCAAAGTCCTCCTCACTTGATCCGCCATTGAATCGAGACTCCTTGGTGAATCGGGTGGTGAAGATTGGGGTGTATCGATCTTGTTTGCCTCCTTCTTTCGCCTCAACGCCCTTAGAGAGCGCTCTAACTCCAAGTCTATAGGAATAGGTTGTATCCCCTTAGACCTTGTGGTCATGCACTACCTAAAACCAAAGAAGAGAAAAGAAAAACGTGAGATCAATAAACCGAAAACAGAAAATAAAAGTGCCTAAATCACCTATTAATTCTATTTCAAAATATGTGTATGAAATCTAATCAATCCCCGGCAACGGCGCCAAAATTTGATCGCACTATTTCTACCACACAAAATAGGTGTAATATAATGAAGCACGAGTATCGTATCCACAGGGATTGATGTATCGAAAACGCACACAATACCTCTTCTAAAGAACTAATGTGATGTTTAGGCTTTTAAGAGTTTAGGATGTGGTATTTATAAACTAGGCAAATAATAAAAAGACTCAATTAAATCAAATAAGGAAATAAGCAAGCAAAAAAATAAGTAGTCAAATAAAACAACTTAGGACACAAGCAATTAAATAAATAAGGAAAGTGAACAATTAAGGAAAAGTGTTGATTCTAGGGAAGCCTACCTAATCAAACATATGCAAATAATTAATGAATACAATTAACCACTTTAATCCAATCTAAATGTGATACATGCAAATATAACTTACACCCTAATTAAAGCAATGCAAGTAGTCACCCAACGAGATCCTAATATTCTTTCGAATTGTAAGAATCGAATCAAGTGCAAAATAGGACAAGTACCAATAATATAATCAACTAGGTTCAACTAAGACACCAAATCAATTATATATGAACATATAACAATTCAATTATCAATCAAGAAAATCAAACTATTATATCATGCTTTCATGAGATCTATTATGCAATTATCCAATTAAGGCATAAACACATAACTATGCATACACAATTAATGGCCAGTTAACTATGCATGAGAATAAGCACCATGAAACATGCATCTAGATTGGAAGGCTAATTGTAAACAAAAACACTTACATAAATTCAATTAAGCATTCAATCCCTAAAATCAACTAAGGAATTTAGCTAGACATAATTAAAGTAGACATGAACACAAAAGATTGAAAGAACATAATTAAAAAGTAAGAGTAAGAAAAACTTGGAATTGAATCTTGAACACGAAGAACTTCGAAACTTGAATCTTGAATAAACTTGAAAAGCTCCAATGTTAAATACAAAACTCTAAAGTAAAAATATGCTAGAAAGTATGTAAAATAATAAAAGTGTGCTAGGTTATTGTTTACAATGCTAGACTAGGAGTATATATAGGAGAAATTTACATAAGGAAAGCCTAAACCAAAAAAGGAGTCAAATTAAATAAGGAGAAAAATTCTCGGCTGAACACCTCTCGACAGACCTCTCGATCGAGAGGTCGATCGAGAGGGTATAATTTCTGCTCTCGATCGAAAGCTGCGGCAGAAGGTACCTCTCGACACCTCTCTCGATCGAGAGGTCGATCGAGAGGCCTTCACTCGAACTCAAATCTTGGATTTTCAGCTTCGATCTTCACGCCTTTTCTCGTCTCGGGGTTTTATCATCGATTTATCATCAATTTATGCCTGAAAACACAGAAAAACACCTACAAGCATAATATTGTCCCATATACTAAAAACCATATAAAACATAGACAATACTATAAAATCGAGACACAAAATTGACTCTTTTTGGCTATGAAAACAAGGTAAATTTCACCTATATCAATGAACGATTTCTGAGATCTTTCACTCCACTCATCAAGTAGCCTGTTGACCTACTAGAAGTGGTCATGAGGAAACCAGGGGTCCAGATCCCTGTAGGGCATAGGCAGCCACCCCGAAATCCACCTTTGGAAAGGTTCTGCAAATTCCATAATGACTTTGGTCATATGACAAACGACTGCAGGAACTTGAGAATTGCTATCGAAAAGTTAATCCAAGAAGGAGAACTCTTGGAATACGTTAAAAGAGAGACAGAGCAAAACAAGAAGCGCAAAGAAGCTCCTGAAAAAGCACCCAATGCTACCCAAGGGTCAAAACCTAAAGGTGTTATTAATATGATATATGGGGGACCAACTATGGGAAACTCCAACAGAAGCAGAAAGGCATCTGCTAGAGAACTATATATGCATGAGAGACATGGGGTCTGGAAGGTCGAAACAGGCCTACCCCTACCAGAAATCTCATTTGGACCCGAAGACAATCAAGGGGTGACCCATCCACATGATGATGCTTTGGTCATCATAGTGGAGTTAGAAAGGTATCAAATCCGAAGGGTCTTTGTGGATACAGGGGCCGCGGTTAATGTCATATTTGAAAGCTGTTTTAATCAAATGAACCTCCAGAAGCCTCTGAACGGAGTAGCCACGGCTCTGCACGGTTTCTCAGGAGATCCTGTAATGTCATTAGGATCAATCGACTTGATGATCACCCTAGGTGAAGGACCTACACGGGTGTTAAAGCCAGTCACCTTTCTAGTGGTGCGGCAGCCATCCTCTTACAATATTATCCTGGGAAGAACTGCCCTAAATCCCTTCCAAGCAGTGGTTTCCACTTACCATCTGATGATGAAATTCCCAGTGGGGACCCAGGTGGGACAGGTATCGGGAGATCAAGAGGTCTCGCGGAAATGCTATGTCCAATCGGTGCAAGCGGGAGAGGCCAGGAAAAGGCCGATGGCAGAACCCACCACCGAAAGGGATGAGATGAAACTCGAGGGGAAAAGGCTCAAAACCCCAACCCCAGCAGGAGAAGGCCAGAACCTTTCCGCTTCAATGGAACACTTGCTGATCACCAGCAACAACCATCCTGGAGAGCTAATGATATCCCAGGACCCAGCCAAACAACTGCTTCAACAGACAAACGAAAGCAAAGGACCTGAAGCTGAAGCCACAGGCAGATGCCACGCCCCAATTGTGAAAGGGCAGTGGGAAGCTTTGATAACCCAGGCAAGGGCAAAAGTCAAAAGTGCAAAGGAAGTGCTGGACCAAGAGGATGTCGAGGAGACAACAGGCAAAGAAAAAGTTATCACCCTCGAAACATGCAGGGGAAATTAGAAATTATTCTCAAGAAGAGAGAAAGTACAATGGGGTACGACCCCTTATTCGTTTTGAAAAACTCCTATACCATGATTAGCTGATGTATGAAACACTGGATCATACCTTTTTATCTTTGAGATAATTATATTTCGTAAATGTATAGCCCTCATTATCTTAAAATGCTATCTTAAAATGCTGCCATTATCTTAGAATGCTATTTTACACCAAGATGTTATTCTACTATTTTGTTTCACCATCTTAAAAATACTGGGAATTTCCCTATTTCACCATTTTAAAATGCCCCAGCAGGCAGAAACAGGGTAAAAAGTAAAACCCATATAAATACAAAAATAATAGGGATAACATTCTAAGTTAATTAAAAAACAGCAGACATGCATTAAAAGTGGGGCCTTAAAGAGGCACTTGGCCAAAATCAGAAGTAACTATTGTCTGTGCTCCAGCAACACGGCTGCAGGGCCATAAATAAGCACCCCATCAGAAACACCCGAAAATATAAATTGTTTAACAAGCATCCTATCCAAAGAAATAACATTAAGGGAATGGATTTGGAGCAGAAGCTAGATCCTCAGAGCTCGATGAATGAGAAGAAGACCATTCTTCGACAGCAGCCAAAGCAGAAGAGGTAGAGGGACCACCCTTGAGTGGGGCTGCAGGAATCTGCAGAGCGCTTCCCTCATTGGAACCATCCTTCACCTCCTCAGGAATGGGTAATAAGGAAGCACCTCCCTCGCTGGTAGATGGGCCTGAAGCTCTTCCCTCTCTTAGTTCCTAATAAAGGAGAAAATTTTCATGATAAGCGAATAAACTCTAAAAACAAAACGAACAATAGAAAACAAAAAGATACCTGGTCGAAAACCTTCCGAATAGACCTCATAACCATGGTGTTATGAGGAAAGAGAGGGAATAAAGGCGCCTCCCAAGAAGGAAGGTTCCCGGTGATCCTAGCAGGCTGGCGGAGGATCTGAGCTGCCTCCTTCAACGCAGGCATATACCATGGCTCTGTGGAGAAAAGGGGGCGACCCCTTTGGAAGGATTTAGGCTCTATATTGAACATCCTCACGATCGACCCTGCATTGACGGCGGTCGCACGTTCTGGAATACCCAACTGCTGGCAGCACTCAAGGATAGCGGAAGCTGTCCACGCAGTGAGAGGCTCAAACAAGCGCAGCCAAAAATCGCGAGAATGAAGATAAGCTTCAGGCAAGCGCTTGATCAGGGAATCCAGGAACGCCTGACCGTAAGGGGTCATCAACACGTTAGACCTGCAGTCTTTGACTCCAGAAGAAACACCCTGGCTCATCCCTCTCTCCGCCCTTGAGTGAATGAGGAAGCTCGGGCTTGTCCTAGCTCATGTTCGTAGCTAAATGCCAGCTGCGCTATTTCTGCTACTTGAATTTCCATTAGCTGCTCTACCCTCTCGGACGAGGCCTTCAAAGCTCTCTCGAGTTCCTTTATTCGCTCAGAGAGAGAAGGTGTGTGCTCCTCTCTAGCTAGCAAGAATCCACGAAGTTGGTGGACTTCCGTTTGGAGTTGCTCTCTGCTCTTCTCAGATTGAGAAAGATTCTCTCGCAATTGCTCAAGGCTTAACTCTTGAGCGGAAGGAGAACTCTCCGATACCTTCTCCTTTTTTTCTAGCCAAGGGGGAGGAAGACTCACTTTTCCTCTTAGGGGAAGAAGAATAAGGCGCTAAAAAGACAGGAGTGGAAACACCAGCATCCTCATCAGTGAAAATAGGAGAAAATGAAGCTGATCGACTAGGGGCAACCATGTGAGGGAAGTAAGGCTTCATTCGAGGCTTACCAATTTCTACCTCTCGGGGACTCTCCCGAGAAGGGTTACAACCCCCAGGACCCGTAGGCTCCTGAGTAGAGGTATTACCCATTGATAAGGTGGGAGAGGAGCCACCAGATCTCGTCTGCTCCATCATGTGTAATAGCTTCTCTCGAGCTTTCTGCCCCATGCCTAGCTTGGTGGAATCCATAACTGCAAGGCAGAGGTAATCACCAATGAATAATGATAGATGGTAGGGTTGCGAATAATGGAAATAAATCCAAACTCTACAAATCTTAATAACTGAGTGATAGTTCTAAGGATAAAGCATCAGTCATATTCACATCGTAGTCAGTTTCACCATCCAAAAAAATTGGGGCTAGCAATGTTCCCTCAAGACAAGAACAGGGGAAACAGTAAAGGTTACCCTAATCTCAAGAAATTCAAAAGAAGGCCTATGCACAAGTATAGGAAAGTAAAATAGTAATGGAATACCTGGAAAAGGACAAAAAGGAAAGGTAGTCGTCGAAATAATCGCTGGGAGCGGTAGGCGATTCGCAATATCGCTCTTTTCTTTCTGGAGCACAATGCAGAGAGAAGGATGAAGAAGTTGAGAAGAAAGAGTAGAGTGGTTTCTACTTATCGCCCCACGACGTTCCAGAAAATGGGAATTGCCCTTTCACCTGCAAATAAAACAAAATAATAATAATGCCTATTTTAAAATATATTTTAAATAGCCATGTACTCTTTCACCCTAAGGGAAAAAGTAATGATGAGTAAGGGAACAGGTTCAATTCTATCCTCGGGAGGATAACCGGCGTTTCGATTTCCCACGCCATCAGACATCTGCAAAAAAAAAAAAAAAAAAAAAAAAAAAAAAAAAGATGAAGAAAGAGAGAGAGGAGAAAGAAGAAGCAATAGCCGAAGCAAGATTCATTTTCCCGGCAAAATACTCGTCAGAAGCCCTCATACTGGTGCTTCTGGACCTGGGGGGGGGGGGGGGGAGTAGCTGATAGGGATTAATATCAGCCATACTCCCTAAATAACCCAAGTTGATGGAGAATATACTTTCCTTAACCCTAGACTACAGTTCCTAGGGAAACTGATGTGTCAGATGTCACAATAGAGGCGGGAACCTTACCTCTATGAAAGGAATAATAAATCCTAGACGGAACTAGCATCAACAACGCCATCAATGGAGATAAGTATTACTTTCAAATGATGATCGATAGAGGCTATTCCGCGTAACAGCATAATATCAAAGAGATTTTATGGGCACCAGACGCTTAATACAATCAAGAATCGTATGCCATGCAAGAAGCTGGGAGGTTCTAACTTCTCCCAGAAGCCATGCAGGATTTAATGGCATCTGTCAAGATCGAGGGATCTGATCAAACGCCCCTAGGCATCTGACAGAACCCTAGGTTCTGTGTAACATACAATCCGCATGACTCTATGTACTCTAGAGTGAGGACCACTGCATTCATGACGAAGGGAATTTTGTCGATATGGGAATTCCTTTTCTGTCCTTCCTCCACACGAACGCTGGCCTTCTCACCCCTCTCGCATCTATAAATACCGCTTAGTAGCACACTCCAAAGGGAGACACATTACAACACACAACTCTTCATAAAAACACGAACTTCGCGTACTATTCCATTCATCCTACGTCTCGCCTTGAGCTCCCCTGAGCTCAAGCCATCAAAGCTTCCCGAAGTTACCTTCCTTGAAGCTTCACTCGCAATCACTATCATTCTCTCCTCCTTGCCGCCGGGAAAGATCTTTCTCTTGTGTACTACCTCAAGCCTAAGGTATAATCTTCGTGGTCATGGAGAGAAAAGGCCTAAACGGAGCTCCACGCTCAGGATTTCCCTTTCCTCTCTCTATTTCCTCTCTTTGTTCTCTACATGAATAAATCTTAATCTCATATGAATGTGACTGTTTTATGGCTAGAAATGCCCTCTATTTAACCATATAGCTTGATTATCGCCTGCAACTCTTATGTGAACAACGTCTTGTATGAAATCCGTATGAAATGCCTTGCTGTGGCTGACAAAACCTCATGAATCTCTCTCTCTGCCTTATTATACTACTTTATCTATGAATGCTCCTTGTAAATACTATGAACCATCACACAATTGTTGTAGATCTCCAACCCGGATCTATCAAATATATCAATTAAAATCTAGTGTCAACTATGTAAATCCTATTCCCAAGCGACCCTATTTTGATTAGGTAGGATAAATTTTTTTTTATAATGTTAGGAAAGCTTGTTTTGTTTTATTCGCTTTAGGTATAGACTGCAGGTTTCAAGCGAAGCGAGAAGACCACTCACTTGAGTGTGTATTAAAGCAAAGCGAGTCTACCCGGACAAAGCGAAGCGAGTGCTCCCGATAAGTCAAAGCGAGTCAACCCGACAACGCTAAAGCGAGCGCATAGACTAAAGCGAAGCGAGCACGTTCCGAAGCGTAAAAGCGACAGTTCAACTACCAGCTCCAGGTCAAACTCGAAGTTCAAACTCAGTCAAGTGAAGATCAACCCCATTTATTGCAGATCTCCACGTGGCACACGAAGATTGGAGTATAAAGTTGACCGGCTAGACCGACAAGTAGCCACAACAGTACTGAAGGAGCCCAGTTACTGTTAGGCTTGGCTTTTAGCCATTTCAGGAAAGAAGACAAGCGAGCTTCTGATAAAGCTGTAGGTCAAAGCCAAGTACTGTCGAGTGTGGAGGGACAAAGCCACCAACCTTCAAACGGCTCCACTCCATCCCTCACACTATATATAGAGGCATGCAGAGAAGAGAACATTTGAACACTTCCTTAAAAATTTCCAGAGCTCAAAGCAAACAAGCACTGACGATTTCGATTTCGAATTTTTTTTTTCCAGTTTATACTTCCACCACCTTCATTTAGAAGGTCCACTTTCTCATTTGGGTTTTCCTATTTAAGCGTTCGATTTTCCTTTCGAAACAATGGATATTAAGTCTTAAAATAAATGTGGATTCTACCATATTTTATATTATACGCACTCCTTAATTGACATGACAAAAATTAAATATATTCCTGTTTTTAATAATAGACATTTTATGTTTTTGATTATTTGTAAATTAATTGTCGTTTTGAAGATTTATACCAACATTACCCTTATTTATTATTCAAAGTTGTATTATATTCTTTGACTCCACCAAAATAAAGATAATGTTATTATGATATAATCTTCATTAAATAAGGTTATTTTAGGAATATTTTTTTCTTTCTTAATATGTGTGAAATATGGTAGAATGACTATTATAAAAAATAGGAGGGAGTATAAAATATATAATAGTAAGCCCGAATCTATTTTTAAAAATTTCAGTTTATTAATTGCATGCATTTATCAACATTATTACATGTATTTATTAAAGTTTATTTATTACATGCAATATTTATATTTATGAAGTAATATATTAATATAACTTATTTTTGGTCAAAATACTTAAATTACATTAATAATTCGCTCATTATTAGAAAAATCACAAAAATAAAAGTTATATTTTTTACACCATTTGAAATTTAATTATCTAAATACTATTCAATGTATAATATATAAGGACAAACACACACACATGAGGTGTAATAAAAACGAACCGAATCGTTAAATTAATTGTAAATTCTTTTAGACCCAAAATTAATAAGTTAAATACATTTTTTTATTATCTATATTTATATCTATATCTATATAATATATAGGGGGAGAAACATCTATGCTTATAGTGATAAGAAAAAACTAAAAACTACCCACAACTTAAAAAAACATAAATACTACCTATATTTTGTCATTTAACCCCATAATACCCCCCACTTCTACTTTCCCACTTTCCAACACAAACTACCCCCCAACCCCCCAACTCGCGGCTTTTAATCTATCCACCCACCACCACTCTCACAAAACCCTCATTCCCTCCCACCACTCTCTCTCTCAAAAACCTTGTCCACCCCTCTCTCTCTCTCTCAAACCTTCTTGCCGGCGATATCTCCGGCGCGCTCCACCACTCAGAAACTACTCTGACATGGCTCCGGGAACTCGTAGTTCGAAACGGAAGAAGGATGACGGTATGGAAACGCCGGAAACGGGGGAAACAGAGGGAATGTCGGAGGTTCAGGGCAAGGTTCGCAAGAAAAAAATGTGAAAATAAGCCCAGCACCTACCCATTCACGGATCAAGAGGTACAAAAATAAGAACAACATTTGCATGTGTATTGATTGAAAAAATGATTTTGAAAGTTTGTTGTGGTGTTGCATGCAGTAGGAAATTTATTAAAGATTCGAATTTTTTGTTCAATAAACTGTAGTTTACAAGAAAAACTTGCTGCTTTTGCTCTGATCTGGGCAAAAAGCCCTAATTTATTCCCTCGTTTGAATTTTTGGGGATTTTAGGAAATGTTATTCTGGTTTGTACTGTGCCCTAATTTTTTTGGCCTTATTATATGGTTGAGATCCACTAAATAACCTATTGTGATTTTCTGGTAAGAAATGTGTGATTAAAAAACGTTTTTTGCTGGGGATCGTAACAAATGTTTTTCTGGTTTGTAGTGTGCCCTGATTTTTTGCCTTATTATATGATTGAGATTCTCTAGAAATGATATTGTGTTTTTTGTAAGAAATGTGTGCCCTATGTGTGATTTTTTGGTATGCAATGTGTGATTAAAAAATGTTTTCCCCTGGGGATTGTAAGAAATGTTTTTTTTTTCCTGGTTTCTAGTGTGCCCTGTTTTTTGCCTTATTATATGATTGAGATTCTCTAAAAGGATATTGTGTTATTTTGTAAGAAATGTGTGACTAAAAAGCTTGTATTTTCCTGGGGATTGTCAGAAATGTTATTGTCTAGAGTATGTGTTGTGCTTAGGGTACGTGATTTTTTGGGGGTATGTGCCTATAAACTCATGTTTTATTGGGGCTTGTAATTGTATTGGGTGGTTTGTTTTGGGGATTGTCAGATTTGTTATAAAAACAAACTGCAACAATAACTTGGGTTAAGCTTGTAATTCATATTTTGGTTTGGTATTGGGAAGATTATAAGAATTGTCGTTGTCTGCAATTAGTATTTTTCCATCATAAAAATGTTGTGTTTGTTATATAATAAACTTTCTTACAAAAAATGTATTTGTTTGTTGCAGGTTGAATGGAAAAACGAACGATATAATCTACTTCGTCTTACACCGAAAGTAGTCCCCGACGGTTATGAGAATCTGGCAGGGGCTGTTAATAAGGTTCTGAGGACATTGAACAACCGACATGCAAATAGAGTGAGGGATTCAGCTATAGGCCAGTATACCAGGCTTGATGACCTAAGCACACGTAGCGGTAATATGTTACACTATGTCATTTGCCACCAAGTCACCCCTGAACCGGACTTCGACCCAACTTCCCTGTTCTTCAAGTTAGGGAGAAAGGTTTTGCGTTTCTCGAGGATGGTGTACGCGCTGGTCAGTGGGCTGAAATTTGGGCCAGCAACTTTCAAGCCTTACGGGAAGCAAGAGCTGCCACCGGAGTCACTTTTCAGTAGGCTGTTTGGGGGAAACCTTAATACGACTTTGTATGATGTGCGCAAGGCTTACGTTGACAAAAAATTCCCGGTGAAGGGTGTTGAAGTGCGTGCTACTCCTGAAGACTATGTGAAGCTGTCAAAATTCCTAATGTGCTTAGGGTATGTGCTGGGGTTCAAGGCAACCAAAAAGAAAATACCACTGTGGCTGTGGGTACTGTTGGAGGACGAGGGAGAATGGGAAGCATTCCCGTGGGGGTCCATTTCTTACCAGATCCTGTTGGAGACTATCAAGGGGATTCCTAAGACGTCAAAAGGTCAAACAAAGGTTAACTATAATTTGAAAGGGAACACTGTAGCCTTCTCAGTAAGTGCTTGCTATAAAACCCAAAAACAAAAGATTCTTATGATGTAGCAAACTCTGTTCATTTCTTAATTGATTTATTTTTAATTTCTGATACAGGCGTGGATATTCGAGGCAATTCCAGCATTCGGTCAAGAAGTTGGCCTGGCAAAGGAAGAGATTCAGGTACCAAGATTCATGCGGTACTCGTACGTGAAAGAAAGAGGCTACCCCGAGGAAGACAAAATCACTGAGGTAATTAAATAACTAGAAAAATCTTTATTTTCCGTATTAAATTACAAAGCATATTGGAAATAATCATTGGAAATAATCTTTGGAAAAAATATTTGGAAATAATCTTTGCAAAAATGTGGTAAGATTCATTTTGGTAAAGACTAATGGTTTAAATGATAAGAATTTGTGTTCTTCAGTTTCAAATAAGGGTTTGTATGCTATTTTTGTTAACTGTGATTATGTTCATATGATAGGCCTTTGTGTGTTGTAGAGTATAACTTTAAATATTTTGGTAATGCATTTGGTAAAGACTAATGGTTTAAATGATAAGAATTTGTGTTCTTCAGTTTCAAATAAGGGTTTTGTATGCTATTTTTCTTAACTGTGATTATGTTCATATGATAGGCCTTTGTGTGCTGTAGAGTATAAGAAAAATTTGTTTCAGGTGGTAAGAATTTGTCACTGCATAAGAAAAGAAAAGAATTTGTTTCATTGGGAAAAATTTGTTTGTCATGTAGTGCATAGGGTAAGAAAACTTGTCACAACGGTTTTCACGTGGTAAGAAAAAACTAAATCAGTTAAATGTGTTTGTTTCCTATGCTGTAATTCTTATGATCTATTTAATGGTCGAACCTTGTCCGGAAACTCAACCCAACCGACGAGGAGATGGAAGAAATCTATGTGAAATCGCTTGAAGAAGACCCAGCACCGAATCCTTTTGCCTTCACATGCGACCCCACAGAAAGCATGAAGAAAAAACACCGAGATGAAGAAGTTCGAGAGGGTGAATTTGAGGGAAAAGGTACAGCAGGTGCAATGGCCACCATGACAACTGTGGATGTTATTGAAGTTGCTAAGGCAACTGTGCAGGTTGGGCTTAACCAATTGAAGGAGTTTCTGATGGATTATCACAAAACCCTGGTCAACGACGTTGCCAACAAAGTGACATCAATTCTTCTTGCTAAAGCCCCCAACGACACTGACGATTACTACAACGAGGGGGGCTATGAAGAATTCCAGGGTCTTGTTGATGAAGGTGGTGGTAACAATAAAGTGGTGGTGCCAAAAACAACCAACGCCGATGTGGTTGCTGAAGTACCTAAAACTGGTGATGTCGCTCACGAAGAGCATTCCCTTTTTTCATTGGGAATTGATAATCCAAATGTGCACGCATACATTGTTGAAGCGACCAAGCTGATGCCCCCACCACCACCAAAAACTCCTCAAATCCAGGTTGATGCCCCCACGTCTGTGCAAGTGCCTGTGAAAGTACCTCAAGTTGGAATGTCCCTTGTGACGTCTGCTTCTACCACCGGGTCTGAGCCAAAACCATGCCCATCAGACAAGCCACAGGTATAGTAAGTTTCCTGGCAAAGGAGGTGTTCTAAAAAACTTTATTAATGTTATTTTCCCCTATGATTGTGTGTTTGGCCGAACAATTAAGACAATGTTTCTCGTTTTTCTGATGTAATGTTTTACATGGCTATGTAATGGCAGAATTACGAATGGCAAGTTTATGGACATTTTCTTACCATATCTAATTCTTATCGATAATTCAACAATATAACCGCCTGAGCCACAAAAAATAATTTCCTACCTTTTAGAGTTAATTCTTATCAAATGCTAATTCTATAATTATTACCTAATTATTACCTATTATTACCTAATGTAACCTATTTATTACCAACTTGTTTCAAAACTGTAAAATATGCTCGTCTTCCCGAAAAAAACATAATTCTTATCTAATTACACTTGCATTGTTTAACTCTTTTAGTAATTGTAATTGTAAATTAGATTTGTAATAATTATTTTATTAACTGTAATAATCATATCATTTCTTTTGTGACAGGATTACGAGATGATCTCAGACAGTCAAATTGATCTAGAGTTTGATAAACTAGCATGCTTAGTTGTTACCCCTTTGCAGTCAAGACAGTCAAATTGATCTAGAGTTTGATAAACTAGCATGCTTAGTTGTTACCCCTTTGCAGTCAACAGCTGAAGTTGTTACCACAACTGATGTCCGTCCTGTCCGCATTAAATATCCATCACGAGCGTGCCGTAGCCCTTTCCTACGCAACGATTAATGCCCACGGCCTGATAGGTTCCAGATTTTCATGGACGCACCAAATGAGATGTAAGTTCAATACATCGCAGGGGACCCCATGCTCGCAAAATGCGCCCCAGCTAACCTTGGAAAAAGAGGAGGAGGAGGTAGATGAGTTTGCTGACATTGCTAGGGCTCGACTGATGGAGCGGGAGAGATGAGAGGAAAGAGAACTGAGGGTGTTCACGAATAAAGTCCTTTCTTATAATCCTGATTGACTAAAACGACGTCATTTAGTCACAAATATGTATACGATGTCGTTTTATGTTGCAGCCACGTCGGCGGCCCCCAATTGCAACTTAGTTAATTCTTATGCATCACTCAAATGTATTTTAGTTACAGTTGGTATGAAAACTATGTCTTTTTACTGTTTTCTTAATATATTTCTTATGAACTTTTACCAACTGTTGATGTTTCTTATATCAAATAATGCATGTAGTTGTATGTGAACATCGTATAATTAGTTCTTGTTACTGTTTGTAAGAACTTATGTGTTCTTTACAAAATATTCTTACAATATCGGATACATTCCTTCCAAAAATATACAAACAACGAAAATGAAATGGGGACGTCAACACCATGACAAAACACAATAAGTTTATAAGAATTATTAGCCAACGTGATGATTTCTGTGTATTTTTCTAGGTTTCTTACTAACATTGATATGTTTCTTATAATTAGTTAGATAATGTTGATAAGACATATTATAACTGAATGTTTTCTAGGTAAACGATTACATGTTTCTTACTAACTGTGAATGTTTCTTATATCAGCTAAATGCAATAAGTTGTCGGGAAATATCATATTGATAGTTATATTTGTTACTGTTTGTAATAACTTATGTGTCCTTTACTATTTTCTTACTATATAGAAAACATTACTTGTAAAATGTTATTCAAAAAAGAAAACACAAACACTTGAATATGAAGAATCTGACAAAAAATGATACATTTCTTACAAAGCTGTTGAATTTAATTATATGCAACACAAAAAAATACCTTCTACTAACGCTGAAATTAAAAACAGTCTTAAAAACTTCAACATAATAGTTTATTTGTAAAGTTATGCAAACCAATTAATAATCTCAAAAAAGGATATTCCAAAAAGGTTGAGCAAGCACAAGATGTTAAGCAAACCTATCCGGGTGTTGACATGACTGACGAGTATGGCCGACGCAACCACAAATGCCGCATTTCTTTGCTTTTCTCTTTCGCTTCTCATTTGACGGGTTGCTGCGTGGTACCTCGTCTAGTGGGACAGGTACAGGTGCGGTGCACCTGGTTGTGTAATGGCCTACCAAATGATAGCTGGAACACACCTGCGATCCCTTAGTTTTGCTTCCTTCCACGTTTGATTTTTTTAACTATACCTCCAGGTGGAATCCTATTCTTGTTCGGACTCCCCGCTTGATTGGGATTGGAAGGGGACAAAACTATCCTTGATTCAATATCATTTGGGATATGCCAATCACTGATGTCCGGTACGGGCATGACTGAATCAATGTATATCTCACGCCACGTATTGGTAGAATAAAATTCATTAACGTACGAGGCTGGACTTTGATTTTTATACCTGCAAATTATATGGTAAATCAATATTCACATGCGAATTAGATGGTAAGAAAAGAACATCTTGTAAGAATAAAGTTCATATCTACAACTATTTAAATACCTTATGGCTCGTGATGTGTGTGAACAGGGGATCAGATCCCTTTGAAATACTCTACACGAACACTCCCTCTTACCTAAATCCACAATATTACTCTGAGACTGTGATTTAATGTTAAAACTAAGTTGGATATAGGCTGAACACAATAAGAATTCCCTTTCACAATGGCAAATCCCAGCCTTTTTTCAGCATACACGGACAACTGATTCTGCCTATCTCCAGCTTTTGTCCTACGCTCATAAAACCAGGTCTGCATGAGGTTGCGTGCATACTCTAATAACAAAGTAACAGGCAATGACCTAGCCCACTTTAACCGGCCATTTAGAGACTCCACGGAATTAGACGTTCCAAACTTATACCCATTTGCAATTTGCCCATCTAGTGGGGTCCAAGCGAATAAGCTTTGTATAAGCAGATGGGGCAGAAAATTCCAAATTATGCATATGTTGTGCATATATATCATCTTTATAGGCATTAGCAGCTGACTGGAATATCTCAATCACTTCTTTACCCCAAGACTTCAAGTTCACTTGGATGTGGTATGTACATAATCCATAAGGGACCCCTACATGTCGTGTAAAGAAGATACGGAATTTATATTAATTTCTTACAATCTATACAAAATAAACAGTTAGGCTGTGTGGTCGAATTCTTACCAGGATAAACAAATGCAACAACATTCTTTATACTTATGTGTTGATCAGAAATGATCAACAAATTGTCCGGGCAACCAAAACTCTCCCGCACATGCCCAATGAACCATTTCCACGAGGAGTCGTTTTCCTTGTCACCTATACCAAAAGCCAATGGCACAATCTGTTCGTTTGCGTCCTTACTCGATGCAACAAACATAACACCCCTATATTTACCTTTAAGATGAGTTGCATCAACGACAATGACGGGACGACATGCCCGAAAAGCTCTTATTGCGGCGGTAAGAGCAAAGTAAGAATACTGGAATGTATCATCAGTACATGTTTGTAAGTCAACAAAAGACCCGAGATTCATTTGTCCAAGCATGTACAAATATTTGGCAACCACCTGACAAATAATAAAAAAACAAAAACAAACAAGTTATTATTCGTGTTTTCATACAACATATGTTATGGTTGGTAATAATTGATAACTTCTTGCTATATATTGCTATTTCATTTATGTGAAAAACTAACCTGGAAAGACTGGGTGTGGCCTCCGTACAGAGCTTTCAGAGACCGATTCCTACCACGTAAAGCAACAAGATAACTCACACAAACACCAAAATCTCACCGTAACTGACCTTGAATATCACGTGGCCTTATTACAAAACCATCCTTTGTCATGTTAGGAAGAACATACTCAGCTATTACCCTTGCTGAAACTTTGGGATCGACACCGTGCCTCAAATCTCTCTCACACGAATGGGCTATAAAATCATATAATACCCATGAATTCCCAATGATTTCCCTCGCAATGAGAACACACATGTTAGCTCGTCCTTGCACTGCACGTGGTATCTAAGTGCGTCTGAAGTGGTAGTTCGAAACTCAACAGAATTTTCCATGTGGTACGCATGGATAGCAGAGACCATGCTATCCTTGCTCATGAAAACAGAACCATTTGCAATAGGAACACATTCCTTTGGTTCAACTGTGATACAATCTGCATCATGATCTATAAACCGTTTGGGAGAGGCAGCGACACCTTCGTCTTATCACGTCGTAGTCCTGTCGTAATTTGGCATTGATTAATCACTGCCCGCACACTAACACAATCTACAACAACGATGTCCATTGACTGGTCTATAACACTTGCATTGAATTTGCTAAAAGCACTGACATATATAGTAGGAAATCCTCCTATATCCAACATAGAAGCCCACTCAAATTGGTTTGAAATCTTCATTCTCATTGTTTCATCTTGATCACCCGTTACAAGACCATCAATCTCGAATGTGTGGCTAGCTAAGTCCTTCTTTAAACGAACTTCAAGGATCCTCAACAATTCAATAAAACTAATTCCACCAGTAGGTAGCGGTATGTAATGTTTGATTCCACCTTCATGCTTGGTATTACACCAATAACCACCAAGTACAACAATTATGTGAGGTGCCGTTTACTGGGGGGAAAATATATGAAAAGTTTGTAAGAAATATACTCTATACTACAATAAAAGGTAAGAAATATACATATATGAAAAGTTGGTAAGAAATATTTTATATACTACAATAAAAGGTAAGAAATATACTATATACTACAATAAAATGTCAGAAATATACTACATACTATAAACTACAATAAAGGATGTGGGAGCTGTCAAAAAATGATACATTTTTTGCGTAAACAAACACTGGCTCTGTCAAAAAACTAACAAAATCAAACATTTCTTACAAACACCAACATTATGTCTGTCAAACATTCTGACAAAAAAAGACAAATTAAATGTCCCTGACACATAAATAAACACAATTAATGACAACCATGCACACCAAAAATCACATACGAACTACAAATAATCGTAAAAGAGAACTCGAAATCTGAAAAATAAAATAAAATATGAGGAACAAGATACAGGGAAGGACAATGTTTGTTCTTCATCGTTCTCTGTCGCAGTAGTAACTGTTCCGATGAGGCTTATCTACAGTATTCACACCCCCTCTCAACGCCCAGCAAGCAGATTGGGAACAAAACACAACAGAAACCCTAGTTTCCATTCAATACCAGTCGGGTACAAACAACTACGACTAAATCGGCAGAAAAATAGAATTTTTTTTACGAACCCTAGCTCTGTAAAATCGTAAAAACCAGTCCGATGGCGACGCGAGGAAGAGGAAGAAGACGACGGCGACGCGAAGAAGAAGAAGAAGAAGAAGAAGACAAACGAAAAACCTACTTTTAAAAATCCGGCTGCCGGAAAAAAGACGACGGCGACGCGAGGAAGAGGAAGGAGAAAACCCGTCGACGAAGAGAAGAGCAGGAAGAAGAAAATTCAAATGTCGGAAAGTAATAATAAGAAAATGTAAAAAAAGAGGGAAAGTTAGAAGGAGGGGTATTTTGGGGTTCAATTTGAGAATATGGTTGTATTTTACTTTTTCTTAAGTTTTGGGTATAATTTAACTAAACACTATAATCTTTGGTAGTTTCTTATATTTCCACTAATATATAATAGTATGCCCGTAGCTATCATTAGAAATTTTAGTTTGTTAATTGCATGCATTTAATTTAATTTATGTTAACAAATTTTTTGTATTAATAGATATTTAGTTATTTATTTTGTTTATCAACTAATTTTAGAAATTATGTATTAAAATGGTATATCATTATTATGCATCAATACTCCATCTGTCTCATTTCATTAGTTATGCTGGATATTCATATGTGAGGTATATAATATTTCAACATGACTAATGAAATGGGACATAGGAAATACTTTTTAGTCAACTAATTAATATAGTATTAGTAAACGTTATAAAAGTATAATTTATGACAATTTAATAATTTTAATATGACGAATTTAAGTTTATTTCATATTTATGGTATTACGTGCTTACAGATAGTTATATATCTTATACCTTACATATATTTAAGAAATGTTCCGCAATATATTCATTTAGATAGAGGGAATATTTCCTACTTTCAAACTATTTCTTTATTATAAAGTTTAAATTTCACGATAAAAATAATCAATATTCACATTATTTTTTCATATTGTGGATGAGAAATATTAGATCAAGATGAAACTATCCCTATAGATAGTCAGCATCTGTTGCAACAAATGTTAACTAATGAAGGGAGAAAAAAAATAGAGAGAAAAAAAATTGTACCACAAGACCTAAAATATTTTTTCAAATGTCCCCACGCATCGTGTGTGTGAATAACTAATTCTTTTAAGTACTATGCCGATAATACAATATACGTTTTGAATGAGATGGAATGCATAATAACTAATGAAACGACATGTTGTGAGGCAAAATATGTTAACCTTTGTTTGTACATAATTTTGTATGAATATGTAAGATAACAAGTCAATAACACAAATTTAATACAATTATCTCATTCAATGTAAAAGAGGTTAAGTTGGTCTTTTAACAGGAATAAATCAATTGTAAATTTGCAATTAGAGGGAACTATTGACTATAAAGATAGTTTAAAAGACTGTTCAAAACAAATCGACCCAGTATTTAATTTGATTGTGCAATTATGAAATTTTCCTCCCATCTATGATTTGCTTACACTTTTAACGTCTTAGTTGATTTTGAGGCTTTGTAAGGATGAATTTTAAAATATTTTTTTTGTCCGGAACTCAACTTTGGCATAAGCTACATGAACCCCCCAAAAAAACAAAACAAAACAATACACCTTACCCAATATTAAGTTTCAAATCACATATTTTTGGCGGAATAATGTTTGCTTAGCTTTCAATCGAAGCGCCACATTTTGAATTGACATAGGGCATTTAGTTTGAGGGGTGCGTTAAAAGAAAGGAGAAAAAAAGGAATGAATGTTTATTTTCCAGGGTAAAGAACATAAAGATATAATAAAGGGGCACACTCTTGTCAGTCCGGCCTCACCGTGAGGCCGGATCATGATTGGCACTTTTGTTTATAAAGATTGACACTTTTATTCATTATGATTGGCACTTTTGAACATTGACACTTTTATTCATGATGATTGGCACTTTTACGAACAATACGTTAATAATAAATATTAATTTTATCTTGTGGAAATACCTAATATATATATATATATATATATATATATATATATATATATATATATATATATATATAGGGATTGGTTCATATGAGAACCTTTCATTTCGTGAGAACTAGGAACCGATCTCATCCATTAATTTTAATAGATCAACGATTCACAATTATCGGCAAACTATCTGAATAATTCGGTTATTTAAGTGCTTTAGGGTTATTATAGTAATATTAAATAGAATCAGATTTGGCACGTTGCTATAATTATGGGAATGAGCTAAATAGTAATTAATTATTCTCTCTCAATAAAAGTGTGGAGCAAGCGGCATTTTCTTTCTAATTATCTTATAAAAGACTTCTAAATATGTTAATGCGTTCTCATTGCAGTTCAAATCACGACAATGTTAATAAGCATTAAAACAAGGTATATATGCATTCTTGATATATATACTGTAATTAAAAAGAGTGGATAACAAGCATCACAAAAATACAAAAAAGCATTACAACAACGTAAATTAAGCATTTAAAAATGTAAAAGATTATCAAAAGAATTAATGTCTAGCTAAAAAATAATACAATAGTAAGTATCTTTAATAAGCACTGTGATATTATAAAATAAGCATTAAACTATGTTGCGAAATTACCCTAGTATTTCCCTTATGGATTAATTTCCCTAAAACCTAATTAGTACACCAAAAGCATTAAGGTATTAAAATAAGCATTTTAAGGAAATAATAATAGGATCGAGGAAAAAATAATTAAGCATTAATTTTAAGGATACAAATAATTAAGATATATATAATTATATTTATATCTAAATAAGTAATACATTAACTAAACCCTATGAGGGGAAACTAAACCCTAGCTAGCTAGCCTGTCGAGGGTGTAGTTTTCCCTAAACGATTTACTTTTATCCAAATAAGCAATACAAAAACTAAACCCTAGCATGTCGGGGAAAACTATTATGGGAATGTTTATTAAATGATAACTATTACAGGGTTTTATAATGCTTGAATTGACTATTATTAATATCTAAACCTTAAGGTTTAAAAAATGTGATTTAGGGCTTAAGTATTAGAATTTTTAAATTAGGGTTTAGGGTTAGAGTTTAGGGTTTAGGGTTTAGGGTTTAGAATTAAGGGTTTAGGGTTTATTTTTTTCTCCCTTAGGGTTTAGGGTTTCCAGACAGGTTTTAATTCACAAGTCCAAGGTTTAATTTTCTCCAACAGGGTTTAGTTTCCATATATAGTCTTAAATAATTAAATATGATATTCGTGGGAATGCTTATTTATGTTCTAGTAATGCTTAAAGTGAATAAGCAATTATCTAAGAATCACAAAGAATGGAAAACTAACCTTGCAATTGAAAATTAAATCATGCTGGGGAAAACTAAACCCCTTTAGGAAAAACTAAGCCATAAGGTTGCGTTCTATTTGATGCGAAAGAAAAGGAGAGAAAAGAGAAAATCACCCTGTAAATTTGACCTCTTTTCTCACCTTTTCTCACCTTCTCTATATTTCCCCCTCCATTTGCACTACAATGGAGTGAAAATATTATCTCTCCAATTTGGTGTTGTAAATATTATCTCCAATTTAAGGAGTAAAATCCTCCCTCATTAATAAAAGGGGAGAAAAAGGGTGAAATTTATAGTGTAATTTTCTCTTTTCTCTCCTTTTCTTTCGCATCAAAGAGAACGCAACCTAAAGGGAAAAAAATAAATCTGTTGGATTAAAACTAATCCCTAGGGTTACTTTTTCCCCTTAGGGTTTAGCTTTTCCGGACGGCCGGGTTTAGATTTTAATCACAAGATTTAGCTTTATATCCATGACTATATTGAAGCACCATACAATAATTATTTAAGCACTGAAAAAACTAATCCTGTGATTGATAACTAAATCCTTTCGAGAAAATCTAAACCCTAGGGTTTAGTTTTTTCCGATAGGGTGTGCATGTAGTTTTGTGTCCAAGTATATTAAAAAGTTCATTACATTAAATAAGCATTTTCAAACTACAAATTGAGATATTAAACACCATAGTTTATCTTAATAAGCTAGTATATATTAATAAGTAATAAGCATTATTGACTGTCTAAAGAAGCAACATTTTATTATTTCAATTGGCTTGTGGCAAAACAAGTTGTTATAATGCATAGAAACTATTCGATAAAATGTTTCAATAACAAGTTTATGTACTTAAAAATTTTATAAGCATTGCTAACAATACTCGTTATGCATGCTTAAACTAAATATATATCATGCTCAAGCATATCATTATAAGACCGTTTAACAAACGATAATAAAATAATTTATATATAAGCAAAAGGATTCATTCAACAAAGCAAAAAGCGAACATTTACATTGAGTGGCAACTTTTCGATAAAATGCCTAATATTTTTCTAGAAATTCATGAACATTGCTTAAAGTTGACACGTTAAAGCATAATATTTATTTAGTTTAAGCATGGACGATGATGTGTGAAATGTATCAACATAAGAATATCATTGTTTGTAGTATATTTTATGTAGATCCAAATTCAATTTAATTAAGTTCACGATTGATTGTAATAAAGCATTCAAAAATGCAGTCTAGTATAATTTTCAGTAAAAAAATAATATCAACGTAATTTGCCATGGCTCGATTTCGAGCTTGACTGCTTCGTATTTTTTTCGGTGCCATTTCGCTTCGTGGTTTTTGAGGTGGGTTTCTGCGTGTTTTCGATGGTGGGTTGCTGCGTGTTTTCGGTGCCATGCATGTAGATATCTATATTATGGAGATGTTTGTTGAAACTTCAATGTCAATCACACTTTTAATTGACGAATCGAGAGGAAGAGGAAGAACTAAAATTTCTGCGAAAAGAGATTTCTTAATTTCGAAGGTGAGAATGTAGTTTATCCTTGAATAAATTGATGTTCCTGCCGATAATTAAGGTAACCGAATATTTATTGCTTTTGTCATGACTAAACTACCCTTGATAGTAAGGAAAAAGCGATTTAATCACTATAATAAATATTTTAGAAATTAATATTGACCATAGATCTCTCATTATTGAAGGGCCTAGATTAGTTCATAGTTCTCATGATCTAAGTAGTCTCCATGAGAACCAACCCATATATATATATATATATCATAACATCAAAACATTATAATAACAAGTTAATAGAAAAAATATAACAAATTTCGATGTCACATAGATTGGCACTTTCGTTCAGAACAATTGGCACTTTTATTCATGAAGATTGACACTTTTGCTGGAGAATTATATATCTTAAGTTTCAATTTATAATCCATATTTTACATTTTTAAATTGAAATTAAATACCAAAAAATAATTATAAAACCCTAAATTGATAGGTCAACCTTATAAAGTAATTGTAAAATTACAACTTACATAGAAATTACATTAAAAAAAAAATTATTTAGAAATTACATAAAAAAAATATTTAAAAGATTGACACTTTTATTCATAAAGATTAGCACTTTTATTAATAAAGATTGACATTTTACCTGAACGGGTCGGAACAACACAAACCGGATAGGGTTGACCCGACCCGAAATTGGGTCAACCGGATCGGGTTGACCACAGTTGGGCCGGGCCGGGGCGGGTTTGGGCAAGCCGGGGCGGGTCAAGTGGATACGGCCGCATGGTGCGGCCGGCCGCATACAAGTTTTTGCCTATAATAAATGAGTGTATATCTTCTAAGTGTTTTGACAAGATTCACGTGAATCAACGAAATTTCACCTTATTCAATGTTCTCTTCCAGTGTTCTGTAGAGAATCAACGGATTTATATGCTTCCTCTGCATCAGTATGTGATTAAAGAATTCAGGCCTATCACAGGCTACCCTAATACTTCCTCCATCTCATATAAGTAGTCCCATTTAGAATGGGCACAAGAGCCAATAAAGGAAGAAATGTGTGGTTGTAATTGATTCTGAAAAGAGAGAGTTAATTGAAGCCATGTATTATTTGTCATTTTAGAAAATGAGACTAATAAGTGAGACGTGACAAGTGAGACTACTTATATGAGATGGAGGTAGTATGCAATCTCATAAAATAAGCATGAGAATAATAAGGATAAAATTAAGCGATTCACCCTCTTTCTTAGTAAACGAACTTTCAAAGTAAAAGCCCCTTAAGCCGTTCAAGAATAAATTTCGCCAAACATTTTTCTAGAAATTATATTAACTTTTAAGCAACTTATAAGACTTTGTGAGCATTACAAACTCACTCAAAACACACCTATATCCTTAAATCGTTAGTTGCCCATTGACGCAGATTTGCAGTGCATTTCAGAAGGCTTTGAGTAGAAATATGAATCTATCGGTCGAAAAAATTAGGCAAATTGATTAGAACAAGCTGAAATTGCAGCCTGCATTCCGCCATTGAGTAGTACCCTTGCCATCCCATCTAATTATGTCTCGTTTCATTATTAATTGAGACTATTAAAATCATAAGAAATGGAGTAATAGATTATCGTCATGTCGTTGCTAAAGTATGAACCACCAACTATCGAAGAAGTGGAGGGGGTTGACTAACTGAAATATTACAGAGACGAAATAACTCAACCGAAATATTACAGAGACGAAATAAGTATAAATTGTATGATGGATCGATGGTAGAAATTGATGCTATGGGGACAAAAAAGAACAATGAAATAGGTAATAAAACATCTTTAAAATATAAAAATTCTCGACATAAAAGTGCCTACAAATTTTCAAAGTTGTAACAATTTTCCTCTCTCTCTCTCTCTCTCTCTGAAATGCAGGTAAAGTAACGTATTTCATAGCATGGAACTTTGAAAATAATTAGCCCCCAGCCCCCATGAACATCTGTATCCAAAAGAAGCAATCATCTAATAATAAATCGCAGGTTGTAGGTAAATATAAGAAACCTAGCACATTTACCTGTAAATACACAACTTTTTTGCCTTGTATAGATAAATTTGCGATTCGCAGTCAACTAGCAAGGGACGTTTCTTTCGATTAAAGACAAACAGGATCAAAAGTTTCACTCCTTCAGGCAGGATCATCCAAACTCACTACCACTGGAGCATACTGCAAGATTTGAAACATAAGACAGCAATTTAGCATAAACATATTATAATGAAAGAAATCGAAAAGTAGCTCACCTCGTCATCTTCGTCAAATTGAACTCCATCAGTTGCTGTATTATCCTGAAAGTTCCATCCTATAGAGTCTTCAAGCAGCGACCTCAGTCTTCTTGTCTTACAAAATAAAAGGGCAAATTTCAGCAGTTGCATCAACTCATCATATAAAGGACACAATGCTTAGAACACGTTAGACAGTTTTGATTAAAATTATTTACATATAATCACAATGATTGAAAAGATCTTCATTCTCGCAGGATAAAAAAGATCTTAGTTTTCATACCAAGACGGATAAATTTGAGCACCTGGATGATAAAAATAGAACAGAAAATAACAACGAACTAGAAGCGCACTAGTTGACATGAACATTCAGCATTGTAAGGGTATCCTTCTGAAATATATAATTGATCATGGAGTATGGATACCATGCCAAACTGTTAAGAAACCAAATTCACAGTCAAATAGTACAACTTTGATTGAATTCTCAACTTGTTATACATGGATATAAAATGAGATGTTGAGAGAACACACCCAAGTGAGAAGGTCCCCATCAACCACTGGAGCTTCCATCACTACTGAAAAGAAATCCTGCAATACAAAATGGATCTTATGCATGTGTTTAATGAGCTAGTGCTTGTAAATAAACACCTATATATTTCCAACTTACTCAATAACACATAGATTTGGATGATGGTAGAACATTAATTAATTCGACGGCTAAGTTTGCTTTTGGTGCCAAATTTAAGGATATAAAGATAAGCAAAAACGATAGACGCCATGTAATAAAAGTCAAGAAAAGCGCACTTGGAGAAAATCATATCCTGGGTATATAGTTTTCCGTTGGAAGAGTACTAAAGATGGCATTACCTTGCATAAACGGTGCAAAAAGCTATCAGAAGATAACCAAGACTCTTCCAACAGTGCTGAAACTCCTTGAGACATTTCACCCATATTCTTTTGCTCCTTTTGAAACCCAAATTTGAACTGATAATATATGACCTTGATAAACTGCCAATGCAATTGTGTCAGAAACCAGAAGAAAGACACCTATGAAGAAAAAATGAGAAAATTCTTAAAGTTGCAAAGTAAGTAACTGTTATGAATTGCGAGTGAATTGATTTTAGGAAAGAAGCAGTGGCCAAAAAGGAGTAGAATTCACTGTTCCAAGCAAATTACTTTTCTTATTCCATTTTGGTTATTGTCCAAGAAACTAGGTGCCAAGCAGAATCTCAGATGCGTAGTACAGCAATAAAAGTCCCAGCCCAGCTTTAACCAACAAGGGCAAGGTATGGGTCATAGTAGTTCAGTGATATGATATACACTAACTAGTTGCATGTTCCAATGAAAAACACATAGAGCCTGACTAGGACCACTAGAATCTAGAGAAGTAAGGATAGCCGAAAATCATAGTTGACAAGTCCTATCGGTGGATAGCGCACAAAGTTTGTCTCTCCAAAACTTGATCGTGTGATAAAGCAAGTAAAACATTGCAACTCGACGGTCAAGGACCAATTACGAATTATTACAACATAAGTCCAGGTGGGAAAATGAGGAAATCACTATCTTGAGACTAAGAGAGACGAGAGTTCTTAGAAGATCTCTTGAAGAGATATGCAGATCAAGGTCATAAAGAAAAGATAAGAGCTTGAATAGTATACCTTGGTAAATAACCAGCTCCGGGAATGAAGAGGCTACAGGAAAAAATAAAAATAAAAATGAATATAAAACATATTAGGAATAAGAATTCTCCAAAAATTAAATTTATTAACGTAGGTAAGTATCATGTATGCACACAGGATGATCTTACCAAGCAATGAATTCAGAATGAATTTCAAGAAACCAAACAGTCTAAAGAGCCATCAAAGATAAATATCATTTGGATATTTCTTTTCAAATCACGATTTTCATAATAAATAGAAAAGAACTACAGAGCAACTGAAATCACACATGTTCTAGCACTAAGAGTCATAACCTTACCCCTATAAAAAAAGGATCCAGACCTCGTTACATATACAATAACAAACTTTTATTCTTGTGCCACATTCCTTTCATTTAGAAAAGAGAAACAACTTTTTTATGTGAAGGGAGTCTAAATTTCTTTGACTTTATTAACATTCAATAAAATCACATGCAATTTGAAGTCCAAATTCAAATTTCCTAGTTTTCCTGCTGCATTTTTACATAGATGATAGAGCTCTAATTTGACTATTGTGAAAGGAGATGAAAATCAATTCCAATGCCTAAATGATAAAAACGGCAGCCTCTTCCACATGTATGCACGACACTAAGATCACATTCCAATGCCTAAATGATAAAAACGGCAGCCTCTTCCACATGTATGCACGACACTAAGATCACTGGTTCCGACCTACAATCCTAACTAGATAGTTTTTAATAATTGCAGCCAAGTTTAATCATCAGAACCAATATTCACACGATACAAAAACTCACAGGGAGAATATAATAAACCAGTATTGTCCACCACAATTTGTATTCCAAATAAATAACACAACTACGGAGGATCAAGGTTGATGTGCACTTACAGATTCTGTACATCCAAGTAAGAGACCCACTAAAAGCTTCCACTGCAGAAATGCTTGAAGAGATTGACCCATCTGCATAGATAGTATGAAACAAGAATGCATAAGTCCATGATTCTCACTATTTACTTTCATACAATAATCTCAAAAATAGCAGTCTTCTTTTTACCAGAAATGCAATGAAAGCAAACTGCAATTCTCCTAGAAGTGCATCTTCATCACCTCCATATTCTTTCGTCAATATTGTTTCCAGGAGATGTGTCTGAAATTAATAGAATACTTCCCTAAGTCGGAAATATTTAAAACGCCAGTTTAATGAGTAGCAATTTGAATACCTTGTCGATATTCAAACTAGTGATATCCTCCCCATAGATTCCCTTCTGCTTGACAACTCGAGGAATTGTAGTGTAATAACAGCCTTGTTTTTTGGTAATTTTTTCGCTGGGCAACAACTTGCTGTTCTTTAGCTGTTCCGCTAAGTACGTCTCCATTGATGTTCCAGAAAACATTTCAGATTCGCAAGCAATTGTGATTTCCCCTCCTATAGGTTCTGAAAAAGGAGTATAGCCATTATACTATATCAGTAAACAAAAGACACATGCATCAGCCAAGAAGATATAATTACAAGCCACAAATAATGCATTATGATACATTACGAATCTGAAATTATTCAATTTTCAAAGTGAACATAGATAACGAGTAGCAATGACAGTCAATTTCCTGAAAAAAATGGTGCCTCTATCAAATAATTATGGTGTTCAAAGGAATTTCAATAGGATATAATGTTCTTGAGTTGGATATGCATGAGCATGCATGATGTTTTCCCAATGCACAAAGCAACTGCATACCTACTCTGGGAAGAAGCAATGAATCATAAACCAAGTTGAATTTGATTTGTATAATAAAGATCAGAGTTTGCTTTAAAATGCTGCCAGAACTAAGTTTTGCCTTCTACAAACCAGCCTGTCCAGTCTTGTCTTAGCCAAGTTATCACAAATGAAGCTTATAACTGTAAACATGATGACACCAAAAGTATCATCTTCATGGGTCAATTTTGTCACAAGATTAAACATTGTTATCAAATTTTCATTGGCCACACAAATTGACAGAAATCTTCTCCAGGTATAGGAATTGTTGACAAGACGAATGCAGGTGGCAGCAACAATATTTATGTTGTCTTGTAATGAATTTAATTCAATAAAATATGTACAAGCTCACACACGTAGTTAACTAATCCTCCGCTTTCCACTCATCAACCCATCAGCTTCAACAATTTGACCAACCACAACAAGAAGAGAAGGTCAGAATAATCAATTTGCGCCGCAAGCACACATAGTAATTAGCAGATAAACCAGTTAGCACTTCTGATACCTACCAAGACGTTCAATAGTATCCCTGGTAATGAAGTTGGATAAATGCTTCCAATCCCCGTACTGGCTTAATGTGTAAGGCCCAAGGTGCTTATCGAATTCCAATCTTTTAACAGCTTCAGAGTATCGGTCTTCCTGTACAAAAAGAAATCTTAGAAGAGTATCATAATCATGATATGAGCGAGCATTTCTCAACAGAAGCATGTCTGATAGAGATCAAGATTACCGGCAATAGAGATAGAGATTAGTATGATTATTATTATTATTGAGTTAGAGTTATTAGTTTGTTTATTTAATTATATTTGAGTCCTTTTTAGAGTTGAGTTAGAGTTGAATAAGGATTTCCTTATTAGATAAGGATCTGATTTTCTTTAGGGTTTAGGATTTCTTCATTATATATAGGGGTAGAGTCTCTTTAGTTAGTCGTCTTGAGTTTTAGTTTGTGGACGGTTCTGCCGTAGGCCTCGTTAGAGGAGTTTTATTTAGGTTTTTATATTATTTTCTTTTATTTTCTTGTTACTTTCTACTCCTGCCACCTTTACTCTATCAATGTCTTTTTCCGACATAAAATATAATTCCCTGAAGTTGATAAAATATTAGTAAGATCTAAGAGTAGATTCCATGCTAATTCAACTTCTACCATCATTTTTATTGTAGAAACCCATCAGGGTGAGTCCGAAATTGTCTGTTAACAGAAGTATGATGGTCTCTATCATAATAGACAGTTGGGCTTTTTACTCAAGCTAGCACAGCCATTCCAAGGAAAGATAGTTTGACACCACTTTATGACAGTTGGGCTTTAACAAACTCAAACTAGCACAGCCACTCCAAGGTAAGATAGTTTGACACCAGTTTATGTCCACAGTCCATATTATATATCAATAAAAATGTGAACATAAAGTCAGCAAAATAATCACCTCTTCGTCTAACAGTTTGACTAGCCGCTCTTCCTTATGATCCCATCTCCGAAGAATTACCTGCCACAACCATGTTATTAAACCCTGTGTGAGTTTGTAGCTCATATGCTATGTGAGCATTACAATTCTAAGTCATTTAGCATCCATTGGTATATGAAGATACTAATACTTTTCCTTTGCAAATATAACTATGTTATTGAGACACATCTGACAAGCCAAGTTCCTCTAAGATCTAATATAATTAAAATCCCACTTATGTAATTAGTAAAACGTAACAGGACAAACTAATTCAGAAAGTTATTTAAGGGCGTCCCTACTCATTATGCTTTACCAACGAAACATTAGTATATCATATTCATAATAACTCACTACATCTACATGATCCCTCCAAGCCAGCCATCTTCTTGCAAAGTAGAACTGCCTAGACATTATTATAGACTCAAGCCAGGACAAGGAGATCCCTATCGATCTTAGCCAGCATATTTTATAATTCGACTAAAAATTTCTGGCAAATTCCTCGTTCTCATATAAAAGTAGCCTCTCGAAAGCTACGTCTATCAAATATTACTTACAGATTATTTTAAATATCTTCATTAAATTCACACAATAAGCAGTAAATGGAAAAACCTAACAACGCTAAGCACCTGTGATGAGCTAGCATCGACGAAGAAACCAACTATTGGAGAAAAGTCACTGCCTTCCCTGCGCAACCGCGTAAAGAGCAAAGTTACCGCCCCATTAGAAGAACTCAAAAGTAATCATATCATCATATAATAGTAACTTGATTCTTATAGATTTTCAAGAACATTAGTGAAAAACAATTCCATGGGCATTAACAATAGCCAACCTGTTAGAAGAGCTATAGTAGATAAAGTGAATGCCGGGAGGAATCACCTTGATACCCTTAAAATTAGGACCTGCTAGAAATATCTGCAGATAAACACGCACGACTCAAATTACCATACCGAAAAACAAAGAGGAGATGCGAACGCACTCGCGCACCAAAAAATAACACTACATTTGAGTACCTGGGTATCAATACCGAAGAGAGTATTCTGGGGAACGTCGAGCACGAGCAGAGTTGCGCCTTTTTTCACTAATTCTAGAGCCGTCTCTGCATCCATTGTTCTCTATCGATTATTCTATGGAATTCTAGGTTTTCCTTCGTTCTTCCTCAAGCAATATGCAGGAACCCGAAGTTTTATTCTCCCGCGAATTCCAGAAAACTCTTCGAAATTGCACACGCCTCTCTCAGTTCCTCCAAGTTCATACTATTTGCACTGCTAATGGTGTTCATCGAACCGCCGGTTCGGATTCTGAACCGGGACCGACTGTTTTTTTTTTTCCCCTATCTTTCATCTCTTTATTTTGTGACGTTCTGATCAATTGTTATATTCATACTTCACTCATCCTACTTAATTAGTTTATCTAAGATATAACATAAATTAAGAAGAGAAAATATAGCTTTTTACCCATTTTTAATTGCTAAAACATATTTTAGGTTAGGAATTTAATTTACAATAAAATTACCCATTTTTAGGTTTGTATGGATAAAACTGCCCTTAATTTTGTAGGTATGTTTTTTCCGCGAGCTGAGGGAGGGAGGATTCGTTATTCTGGTTATGAGCTCTCTCTCTCTCTCTCTCTCTCAGCTGCCGATTACTAGCGCCGCCGCGCCATCTCTCCGCCTATTCTGGTTGATTTTTGCACCGTGAGTTTCTTCATGTGTTTGTGGTTGATTTATTGCGGCTATTCTGTTTGTTTTGCGCCTGCGCCTATGCTGTCAGTTTCTTCATGTTTTGTATCTGATTCGAGTTGTATTTGATTTTTTAGTAGGTGATTCTTCGTAGTTCATCACGTTGATTGTTTAATTTTGCGATTGCTCCGATTTCACTTTTGATTTTGATGTAAATCTGCGTTGATTTGATTACTGGAATTTGATTACTGTAATTTCACTTTTTTTTGAGGTAATTCTGCGTATATTAGTAGTTGTGTAGTAGTTGAGGCTAGTATTATTCTGTGTTTTTTTTACTTTGATATATATTTTGGGATGGATGCTTGTGATTACTGCTTGTATTTTTATTTAGATTTGCAGTTGCGTTCTTAATTGAGCTAGCATTGAAGAATTTAGCTGTGATTTTCCCCTGGTTGAAGAATTGTTCTTACATTGTGTATAGTCGATGGTTAATGCCTCTGTTTAAACTCTTGTGCTTTAGGAATTGAAAGCATTTTTACTTTGATTGTATATGTATGCTTTTTGTCTTTTGATTACTACTTGCTTCTCTGGTTACATCCCTAGAGAGAGAGAGAGAGAGAGAGAGTAGAGAGAAACGAATGAAATAATTTTGTATGAAGTAATTTTGAATTAGTGAGATGACATGGTGAGGTCTAGATTGAGATGAAGTTGAGCTTATCACTTTATTTGTTTTCTGCTGTTGCTTCTTTCTCATCCTAGTTGGATCATGTTTTTACTTAGTGTAGTTCATTTAGTTAGGAATGTGACAAATAACTTATGAACCATGCAAAATTCAGTACTTATCTACTGTACTTTTTTATGTTGCTATGATTTTTTTAAGATAGTGTTTTACTGTTTGTTTATGCAGCTTTAATGGATTTATACTCATTTAGTGGTGTTAGTGGTAGTTTTAGTAATCTGAATAGTGGTAGCACTGGTGGTACTAGTTGTAGCAGTGGTTATACTGATGGTAGTAGTTGTAGCACTGGTGGATCTAGTAGTGGTCAGTGGATTATACCAGGTGCAACATTTCAAGCCTCTATGCCTTGTGATAATGTTTTTGTTGATCCTGAACCTGTTGTGGTTGATATTGGGCATGGTTCTGTTTTTCGTAGTAAGGATGCAATGATTTCATGTATTGCTTTATATCATTTGAAAAATTGCCTTGAGTTTCGCAATAAACGGTCGGATACTGGTAGATATATAGACATGTGCAAGTTTGAAGAAAGGTGCAGTTTTTGTGTTCGAGCTAGAGCTGTTGGTAGTGTATGGAAGATACATGCTTGGGTACCACATACTTGTCAGAGAGATTTGAGGAGAGGCCCTCATGCCAAAGTATCTTCTAAGGCTATAGCTGCGCATGTTGGTCCAAATTTGTTGCAAGATGGGTATGAGCTAAGACCACGTGATATTCAAGGGCGGCAGTTACAAAGAGAGTTTGGTGTTAACTTGACGTACTCTGCTGCTTTAGCTGGTAGGAATTTGGCTCTGAATGCTGCATATGGTGATCACGATAAATCATTTCAGGTACAATATGTTTTGTTATGTTAGGCATTCAATTACTTTAGATATTACAGAAAAGTGAGGTACTCTTAGGTTTAGGGGATAGAAATAGAAAAATGAAATAGATCATATGTTTAAGATTGTAAGATAAAATACTCCTTAGCTGCTCCCAACCTAGCCTGCAATTACAGCAGATAATTATACTATATCATATGATCTGTGAATGTGATCAGAACATGTAAATAATGTAGAAGAGCACTAATTAGTAACACTATCTTTGATGTACTGGATGATTTGCAGTATCAATAATGTGTATCATTATTTTTTTTTTTGCAGTTGGTACCAAAGTATTTGTATATGCTTCAGTTGATGAATCCTGGTTCAGTTGTTGATATTCAAACTCGTTCTGATGGGTCTATGGAGTACTGTTACTTTTGTCTTCATGCATGTATGCTGGCTTTTCGTTCTTGTCGTCCCATTGTTGTTATTGATGCAACTCATTTGAAGGGGAAGTATAAGGGGGTGTTGTTTGTTGCTTCTACAAAAGATGCAAATAAACAGATTGTTCCTCTTCCATTTTGTGTTGGTGATAAGGAGAATGATAAGTCATGGGGTTGGTTTTTATTGCATGTTCGAGAGTCGTTAGGAGTTCGAGATGACATGTTGATAGTGGCTGATCAACATGTTAGTATAAATAATGCTGTGAGAACTGTTTTTCCTGGGGTTGCATTTGGTCTGTGTTCTTGTCATATACAAGGGCATCTTAGGGGTGAAGATGTGATTGAGTTTTTTCAGGCTGCTGCTAATGCATATAGGGTCGATGACTTTGAAATCCACATGAGTAGTTTGAAATCTGCTTCTGCTGCTGCACATTCAAAGCTTTTGAAAATTGATCCTGTTAGATGGGCTCGTAGTAAATGTCCAGTTCGTAGATATTCTTTTGGTACTTCAAATGCTGTTGAGTGTCTGAATTCTCGACTGAAGTGGGCTAGGAAGTTGCTTATTTGTTCTCTTTTAGAGTATGCTCGTAATCTTGTTCAAGAGTGGTTTTGTAATCGGCGTAGTATAGCTGCATCTAGGAGTCTTGAACTTTCAGAATATGCCACTCGTAGATTGGAGGCTGCTATGATCAGAGGCCGTGTTATGAGTGTCCAGCCCATCTCAGATTCTAAATTCAAGGTTATATCGGGATCACGTAGTTATATTGTTGATATCCTTTCAATGAATTGTTCGTGTAAAGTGTTTCAGATGGACTTAATTCCATGCTCACATGCTACATGAGCTTTAAGGTATGATGTTAAATGTTAATTTGATTTTAACATTTTTACTGATTACTGTTTTTTCTGATGTCATTTTTGTGTTTTCTTGTTATAGTCATATGAATCAGGTTTTCTCTGGATATGTGAATTCGTGTTATTCGACTCCTACATGGCATGAAATATATGCTTCTGATGTTATGCCGGTGCCTGATCCTAGCGAGTGGCATGTACCAGATGAAGTCAATTCATTGGTTGTTGGAACACCGTCCAATCCGAAGCAAGCAGGTAGACCACGAAGGAAGAGGTTTCAGGTTGGAGACTATACTGGAGGTTTAAGGAAGAGTGTAGGTGAAGGTGCTGGTTCTGCTGGAGTAGTTGAAGGTGTTGAAGCTGTTAAGGAGTCTACTGTATCTGCTGGAGAACTCGTTGCTGTTAAGGAGTCTCGTCAGTGTTCAAGATGTCATGAGAAGGGCCATTATCTATCAACATGCAAGGCATTTCTGGAAATTAATTGTGAGGAAGCTGATGCTAAGCGTGCTCGGAAGTCAAAGTCATGTAGCATATGTGGTGTAGTTGGGCATACTCGGAGAACCTGTGTTGATCCGAATAGGTTTTGATTATTTTTCATTGGATTTGTGTAGTTTGTCAGACTTGGCAGAATACTTAGAGTACATGTTTTATGTTTTTGAATAACTAGACTAGTACACAGTACAGAGTAATTTGACATACTTATATTACTGATTACCTATATTTACACAGTATTTTTACTGAATAAGTTTTACTTTATAATTTTAGTTGTATACAGTATATAGTAATTTCATTAGCTTATATTACTGATTACCTATATTACACAGTATTATCATTGTCTTATGTATTTAATTACTTTGTACAAAGTACACAATAATTTCATTGTCTTATATTACTGATTACCTATACTACACAGTTTTTTATAGTATACAGTGTTTGTCATTTGTGTTATGTATTAATTCCAGTAATCGGTACATGTTATTATTTTATTACCAGTAATCAGTAATAGTAAAATGTATATTGTACTGTAATGATTGCATAAGTGTATCAGATCCATATGCAACAAGTATTTAAAATATATTCTAACATTAAAGTAACATAAAGATATCCATCAAGTAACATAAAGATATCCATCAAATATTCTAAAGTATCCATCAAAAAAGAACACACAAATAGTCTAAAGTAAGACAAACATGTTCTAACATGTTATCCAACAAAAAGAGTACACAAACAGTCTAAAGTCAGTTAATTTCAATATCCAACAACATATTCTAAATTTCTCCCAAGTCAAATGATGGACAAGGTGGTTCAGCAGTGCTAAAAGCATATATTGCACGTGAAATTTTGCATCTGTAAGCGAAGATGTCGTGCCCTGTTTTTAATCCTCCTTTGTCATTTGGGATCCTTGCAATCATCCTCTCAATTATCTTTAGTACATACAGTCCGCTGGTATTGTCGCCTATTTGCTTGTAGAAGTGCTTTCCTTTTGGGACTCCAAACAGTATTTCCCACTGTTTTTGTTTTGGTGTTTTGATTCTGTGGTGATCATAGTACCCAATCTCCTCTATCAGTTCAGGTAAGATCTTTGCCATTGGTATGAATCGTTGCTTGATTTCTTTGATAGCTTCTGTCTTGGCATGATGGATCAATATCTTTTGTTTCCTTAGATCAATCTCAACTGCTACCCAATGTGTGTCAATACAGAATGCTGTCACAACCTATATGTGGAAATAAAAACTTATCTTAAATTGTTATCTTTTTTTCAAGGTGCATGTTATTGATTAATGAAGAACTGAATATTACCTTTTCACAGTAAATCCAAGGTTTCATATTATCACCCCAAGCTGGCATTTCTGCTTCAGCATAACGCTTCAGATGTTCCATCATGTTAGCTGGCATTTTGCGCTGGATGTCGGAGTGTAGTTGTGTTCTGAGTTTGGGCTGTGTTGTTGCATAAGCCTCTTGGACTGCATTCTGTTTAAAAGAATCATTTAGTAAGTGATATTATGTTAAAATTTTTAATTTGTATTGTTTTTATGCTAATGTTTTACCATGAAGTAGTTTGTTGTGATACCAATGTTGTCTTGAGTAGATCCCACTCCAGCAATATCTGGCCGTGCTGTGAGGATTGATAGGTACACATGTACTGTATTTTCATCAATCGAGTGTTGTGGGTCCTCTATTTTTAGGAAGAAGTACTGGGAGACTGGGTAGATCAATCCCACGTCCCTGTAGCTGTACACATTTTTTTGTGTGGGTTAGAGATCAATTTTTAATGTTCGTTATTCAAATTTATATACTTTAAAATTTACCTTTCCTTGTCTGAGTTGATGTATTTATCAAACATTTTAAATCCACCTCTCACATCGTCCTGCCTGTATGGACTTTTGCAGGGTCTTGCTGGGAACCTTATCCTCCTTGCCCTTTTCTCTCCAGGTGCTTGTACTGTCAGTGTAACGTCCTCTACGTTTTTGACCGAGAGTACAATTTCCTTACCTTTTTCAAAATCGTCTAATGCTTTGGCCATCTGTGTATCTGATAATTGATCTTCCTGTAGATGAAAAAAAAATGAATGAAGTTTGTTATAGAATTTTAACTGATAATTAAAGTGGAGATTAGGTAAGTTTGACATAAAATATTTTTTGTACCTTGTCTTGATTAATTTCTTCTGGTGTTTGTTCTATTGTTGTATCAGATGCTTCCTTTCCTTTCCTATTCAGACTTTCTGATGTGTCCTGAGATGTTGATGGTGATTTTGCTTCTTTCTGCTGCTTTGTTCTTTCCTTCTCCTGTTGTGGTTCTTGTACTGATGCTTCATTCTCTGCACTCTTTGATGTTTCCTTCTCTGCACTTTCTTGTAGTGATGCTTCCTTCTCCTGCTGTTGCTCTTTCTGAACTGCTGCTTCACTTTCCTTCTCCTGCTGTTGTTCTTGTACTGAAGCTTCCTTCTCTGCACTCTTTGATGCTTCCTTCTCTGCACTTTCTTGTATTGATGCTTCCTTCTCCTGCTGTTGTTCTTTCTGAAATGCTGCTTCACTTTCCTTCTCTGATGTTGCTTCTTTCTGTGCTGCTTCTTTCTGGACTGCTGCTTCTTCATTGGCATTTGAATGTTCTGGTTCATATGTATCATCATGGTGATCAAATATCACCGGAGAATGCATGTAGCCGTCATGCTGGTAATGGTCTGTATCATCACCATCCTGAGGCTATACTCTATCATTGAGATGCTCGAGAATCTCCTTCACAATTGTCTCTTTAACTTCTTCAATGTATTCCTTCATTTTTTCTGCAGCAACTTTACCTGCAAAAATGCATTACCAAACAAAGAACGTGAAGCTACAAGTACTAAGCAAGCTGATCTGGTTGAGTTCTTTTCTTATTAGTCACAAACACAAACAACTTCAAATTTCACATCAATGTTTCAGTAATTAGATATAGCATACGTACTACTTTTACTGTTGTAAATACTAACTTATCCCTACTATAAATCCTTTGAAATCATTCACATTATCACAAATACTAAGCATGTTGGAAATGCCAAAATCAAAAATCAATATTTCATTTTTTTTTTTAGTAGAGTAGTAATTCATTAACATTCCCATTTAGTAGTACAATTAATAATTTACCTGCATATTCGCCGATTCTTTTCATTGTTGCTTCGTCAATATCCATGGGTGCAGTTGTTGTGTTTCTAGTGGCAGCATTTTCTTCAGGCAGATGCTCATCCTTGGGCTTCTTTTTTCTTTCAATGCTTGGTTCGTACGTGAAGGCAAAAGGCATCCCTTCTGGATCATATGCAAGTGATTTCCAGTATGCCTTTTTTACCTCTTTATCAGTGGGAGTTAGCATTTGTTTTGGAGTGTCCTACACACAGATATACATAGCAAATAGTTCAGGTACTAAGTACAATTATATCACTTTTTTGTGTACTACTTACTGTTGCAGAAATATAATTTCATTTTCTCATATACCCTATACTTCTGTCATAGTTTTTTTACAGTTACATTTTGTTACATTTCAACAGCAATCTATATTAAAACATATCAGTAGTATTCAAATATTTTCAGGTACTAAGTACAAAATATTTTCAGGTAATAAACCAACCTAACTCAATTGAGATGAGATTCATGATAACTGAAACAGTATAACAGTATAAGTATACTAAAGAATAAAATATTTTTACCTTTTTGCCATTATTAAGTTCTGGGATTTTTCTTGGTGCAAGACATTCATATCGAAGGAACCGTGGCATATTCTCATCATTTATCTTCTTTGCAACTGTATCTGTAAATGCTGGTACCGCTTCATATATCCAAGCCTGCATAATTCAGTTTTGTTATTTGTAAGAGGTTCTAGTAAACATGCCATTTATACATTTTTGTTTTTATAAGTGGGAATGTTAGGGTACTTACAGAGAAGGCAAATGTGTTGCCTAATAAATGGTAACTTATTACCCCCAGATTCAGGTAATGCTTCATCTGTCTTCATATTTGTTATTGAGTGAGTGAGCAGCTAGTACGAGTAACTGCCCCATGGGAACTGCTCCCAAGCATCCGTGTCTTCCAACAATATCCATAACCACTGTGGGATTGACTTCCTTGACTGCTCTATTCCTACTGCGTATGTCAGAGCAAGCAGTAGCTTTGCAACCTTGATGTAATCACTTTCTGTTGCTTGAACAACTATCTCTCCGCGATTTGTTCCTTTCCCTTTCCAATAGCTGAAACGCTTGCTCTCAAACATGTCTTTGATATTTCCTGTGGAGAGCTGTTTGTTACGTCTGAACAACCGGGCAAATACTGAATCTTCAGTGGTGACTTCATCAGTGTTGTATGGATCAAAGCTTGCTGGTCCAAACTTCAGCCCGCTTACTAGTGCATACTCTGCTCTTGAAAACCGTAGGATCCTGTTACCAATTCTGAACCACAACGCTGTGGTGTCAGGGTTCGGGGTGGGAGTGATCTCTCGGAAAATTACGTAGTGTAGTAGTTTTCCTGATCTTGGATTATTGTCAGGCAATTGATAGTAGTACCTAAGTAATTACATTAAGCAATAATTAGATGAATTTTTTTGGAAAGTATCATTAAGTAATTCAAGTAATCAGTAAGGCATGATGAAGTTACCTGAAGCATGATTTCTGTATTTCTTTGCTTGCAGCCTTTGTAAGTGTGGTTCGTATGATTTTAGGCATTGATTCATACCCTGTGAGCATCGTCTTATGTTCATATTGTATGAGATGGTGTCTCTTGTATTCCCACTTAATCTACATTTAAAAGAAAATCAGTAAGTATAATTTTCAGTAAGATTTCAGCAACATTGAACACCAACATATAAATCCAACTACAAAACTACAATTTCTGGTACAATGTTACATTTTACACATATAACATTTCAGCAGTATTCTATATTTACAGCAAATCAATAGCTTTGCAGCATTCTATATTTTACAGTAAATCAATAGCATTGCTGTCACAACAGTTAAATCATCACATTTTAAACTCAACAATGATTAGTAAACTGGAAAATTGCATATTCACATGAAGTTTGTTACCTAATTGAAGTAAGCATATATGAATCATGTTTAGCCCATTACTAATACTTTAATAATCTGCATAAACTTCCAAGAACAAAACTCAAGTAGTAACATCAACAAATAACCAAGTAACATAACATGTAAATAAGCAACAATCATTATCCTTAAATCAAATAAGCAGTACCTTAAATCAAATAAGCTAATAACACAACAAGTGAATAAGCAATAATCAGCAATCATTATTAGTAAATCCAAATAATCAGTAACATAATAGCATAATACCTCAACAGTTAAATAAGCAATAAGCAGCACCTTAACATCTTAAATCATATAATGCCATAATTCCAGTCTTCCATTTATCATTCTCATTTAACAACAGAACAGAACATAACAGAACAGAACAGATAATGCCTCAACAGTTAACAAGCAATGAGCAGCACCTTAACATCTTAAATCATATAATGCCATAATTCCAGTCTTCCATTTATCATTCTCACTTAACAACAGAACAGAACATAACAGAACAGAACAGATAACCAAGTAATATCACAATATGCTTATCACAAGCAGCAACAACAACATATAATCCTAAATAATGCTGTAACAGAAGCAATATTGCAGTAACAGAAGCAATAATGCAGTCTTCCATTTCTCATTACCACTTAACAGGTAAATAACACAGCAGAACAAAACAAATAACCAAGTAATATCACAATATGCTTTATCACTAGCAGCAACAACAACAAATAACCCTAAATGATGCAGTAACAGAACAGTAACAGAAGCAGAATCAATAATGCAGTAACATAAGCAATAATGGAGTAACAGAAGCAATATTGCAGTAACAACAAACAGAATTCACCAGTAAGCAGTAAATCAAACAAACTGCTTACTGATTTTTGAGCATTTTCATTCCTGTAATCCCTAAATACATTCTAAACACATTCACCATTAAGATCTGTAAATTTTGTAAATGATGTGTAAAAAATCAGCAAATAATTTTAAAATTGTACCGGTACAGTGCTAAATGGTGTTGATTCCTCATTTTTGTCCGGTGCCTTGCTCTTTTTCTTAGTTTTCTTCTGCTTTTTTGTCGCCGATTTTGAAGAAATTTCCGCGCGACTTCTCTTCATGTTGTTGAAATTTGCGCGCGAGTTTTGCAGGTGGTACTGCTGGTACAGTGTTTGTCAAATTTCCGGCAAACACTGTGTTGATCGACGGTGAGATGAGAGAGAGAGAGTGTGTTTCCGGCGGTTTTTGGGTGAGATGTGTGTGTGTGTGTGTGTGTGAGAGAGAGAGAGAGAGAGAGAGAGAGAGAATTTCAGGCTGTGTTGATGACCGTTGCGGGAATTGAATGTGATTCCCGTACTGAATTGAGCTTTGGGGTGGGGTGAGGGTATTTTTGGTAACTGGTTGTAAATTGGGTAAAATTATTGACAATTATATTCCTAACCTAAAATTCATTTTTTAATGTTTTTTTGGGTGTTTTTTTTTTTGCCTCAATTTAAGAAATACTTTTAAAGGCATGTATAATGCTAGAAACATTAAATTGATGATTTTTAGATAAAATTATAATAGTAAGGTTCTTATCACAATTATAGGGTCCCACGAAAATTGAATGTCTCGTATAACTTTATTAAAAAAAAATTGTGATTTATTTTTTAAAATTTCTCGCTCTCTCTATTCACGACACACGACACACGAAGCTGAATATGAAATTGCCGTGTAATTTTAAAAAAACGAAAAATTGCATTTATTAACAACAACCACTAAATCTGCCAAATTCATTAAAAATAGAATTTGATTGTTAGTTAGCATTGATTGTTAGGTAGCATTGATTGAATCAGAAAAAGTGAGAAAAACAATAGCATAGACTTAATTTCGTCACAACATTAAATTTAAAAAAAAAAATATTGAGAGAGAAAATTTGTAGATTTGTAGGCATTGTTGAATTTCTGGAAATTTTGGAAGTGATTCAAGTAGTTTTCCGAGACAATACCAATGTAATATTTGATTTTGTATATTTACTATTTTATAATATGCGGATATATATATATATACTCTGATACCATAAAGGGGGGGTATGGCATGTTTTTTGGGGATACATGTTAATCCACAAAAGATGAAATCTTACTGGATTTTTGCTTTCCATTTTCTAGGCCAGCATTTCCAGGTTGATTCCAGAGAGAAGAGGTATGCACAGTGATCAGAGAAGGGGGAGAAACGATTTTTTTTTTTTTTTTTTTTTTGGTTGGGATATATTATAAGAACTAGGAAGGGATAACTTAAAAACTAGAAACTAAGAAGGAGAGGAATTAGAAAATCATTGCTTTCATTGATCAAAAGAGGTGTGTGTGTGTGTGATCGGGTGTGTTTTTACAATGAAGAGTTTTTGCCTATTTATAGGCAAAATTACATGATAACATAAAGAAAATTGAATACCTATAATCTATACCACTAAACCTAAAAAGCACTAGCACTAAACCTAAGAGTCTCTCGATCGTTAAAATTGAAAGACTATGCTACATTATTGGCCTATTTTTTGGCCGACATAGAAAAAGCTAGTCTAATATACATCATAACCCCTTTTTTAAAAAAAGTAAGACTTTTTTGACTATTTATAGTAACGATAAAATTTTTACATTCGTCACTGCATTCGTCAGCATTTAGAAATCCCTGTGTGTTTCCGGAATTTCTTCATCATAATCGGTATTGCTGTCTTGATGTCCAAACACTTCTTCAGTGTTGATGTGTTCTTCATCTTCTAATTTTTCGCCTTCGCCACTAAATGGTAAAAGCATTTTCCAATTTTCTGTACCAAAAATTTGAGTGAAATGCCCTTCTCCGAGAAGTTTATACTGGGGCCAAAAACGCATTTCGAAACCCAAATTCTGTTGATAAAATTTGTAAATTTCAGAATTTTCAATTTCTTTGAAATCAAATGTTGCACATTCGTGATTTCTTAATTTTTCACTTTCTTCCATAAATATTCTCTTCCTTGCTGGAATGTAAGATCCTTTGACCACTTGTGGAAGAGTAGCTTGAATTTTGCAGAAAATTCTTACTTTAAGAGATTTTGATGCCATATTTCCTCCTATGAGTAAGAATTTTTCTCCAAGTTTTTCCAAAATATCCTCAATTTTAGAACTTTCTTGTTCCAGGCAAAAATCAATATAATCCACCATACCATTGTGATAAAATTTTAAAATATCTTCACAACTCATGTCGGTGGTATTCAAATTAATTTGGAGTTTGAAAATTCCTGTAACTCCTCCATCTGGGATACCTGGAAATTCTCGGGGATCACAAAAATATTTTTCTTTTTGAATAACTTTTACTCCCTTAAATTTTATTTCTTCGAATAAAATTTTTATTATTTCTCTCTGAAGGTTAATAAAATCTTCAATTATTCCTTCTGAGGCTTTTTTCAAAATTATTTGATCTAATTCAGGAATTCTATCAAAAAGTGGTTTTAATACTTCTTGATAGGGAAGATCAAGCATCCTTGCCTTAAAATTTTCAAATTTTCTTTTAGGAAAAGGATCATCTTTCTCTTTTAAATCTTTGATCTTAATATTCAGTGAAAAAATCTGATTATTAAGGTTTAAAATTCCCTTTTCCATTGTAAAAATTGTTTGATCTTTAAAATTAAGAGCCTCAACATTCTCTTGAATTTTTGAATTAGAGAGAGAAAGTTGGTTTTGCAAATCAGAGATTTGTTTTTCTAACTTATGAATCATCTCTGCTTGAGCTGAAATAAAAACCACTTGGGTTTTCTTCTACAATTTGAGAAAAACTTTTGACTTCTTCTGGTTTTATAAAAAAATTTAGTCCTAAATTTTCTCTAGCACTATCTAGAGCTTCTTTAAAAGTATAATATCCTTTAAAAATAGGATTTTGACAATTTATAAATTTTCTAACTGTATCAAAATTATTAAAAAGACCAACCTTTGTTCCTCTATAAATAACGTAATGAGAAAATTTTCTTTTTGGAATTAAATTCTTTTCTACCTTTAATTCTGAAAAATAGAAACAAAGGGCATTAAGAATTTGAACTTTAAAAGAAGTGGCATTTGGAAGGGTTTGAATGTGCCATAGGTTGTCTAGCAGACACTGTTGTTTTGAATCAATTTCCAATCCAGTGTATGGCTTGAATTTTTTATTTGAATCTGTACAAACAGAAAGAACTACAGATCCAAATTGAAAATTTGTTTGTAAATTTTTTTCTCCTTTTTTTGAATTTTTAGAAATAGGAGAGATTTGAGAAAAATTTCCCACTTGTGTAAATTTGGAGTTGAGAGAACCTTGAGAATAATTTACTGTCTGTGTAAATTTAGAACCGGGAGACGTATCCATAGTATTTCCCAATTTTAAAAATTTAGGGCTATTTTCTGAACTTGACGTCATCATTGGAGAAATTTCTGTAGAAGTTTTTTCTGTAGTAGCTTTCTCCTTTCCTTTTGGTCTGATGACCTTTTTATTATTCCTCACCTGCATTTAAATATTTAGAAATATTTCGAGAAAGTAAATCAGCAAGATTATTATCTTTCCCTTTAATATGTTCAAAATTTATAGTATACCCTTTTCCTTGAATTAAATTTTGTAAATTTACCCATCTTGTCCTATTTACTTTTCTACTATTATCATTTTTTAGAAATTTTACAATTGCTTCACAGTCTGTTCTTACTGTAAATTCGTTATTTAGATAGATTTTAAATTTTTCTAGAGAATTTATTAATGCTTGTATTTCAAAATCTAAAGAAGTCCAATTACTTCCAATTTTTCCAAAATTTCCACTACTATATGCAGCAATTCTTTCTTCATTTTTTGGGCAATATTTATTTCTTTTACACAACATAACAGCTCCCCATCCTTCCTACATTCTATAATAATGTAATCTGTTACTAGGGGTAATTCTAATGGTTTAATTATTTTTACTGCTTCTTTTATTTCTTTAACTAAATTAATATCTTCTTTATTAAAATTTCTTTGACCATTTTTTGTAGTTTTACTGTATAACGGCCCTGCAAGTTTACTAAGGTTTGGTATAAATTTTCTAGCATAATTAAGTAATCCTAAAAATGCTTGGATTTGTTTTAATCCTTCTAGTTTATCTGGAAAATTTAACAATTTTTCTGCAATATGTGGTTGTAATTCTATTTTTCCATTTCCAATTTCTAATCCTAAAAAAGATATTTTTCTTTTAAATAATTCCATTTTCTTTTTGCTTATTACAATTCCTTGTTTTTCTATTTCTTTAAAAATTATTTCTAAATGATATTCATGTTCTTTAATATTATTGCTTGCTACAAGAATATCGTCTATATAAACTAAGCAGAAATCATATTTTAGAAATATAGAATCCATAAATCTTTGAAAAACTGATGGAGCATTTTTTAAACCAAAACATAAAACATTCCATTCGAAATGTCCTTCTGGACAGGTAAAGGCTGTCCATGGTTTAAACCATTCTTCTAATTTTAATTGATTATATCCTGATTTTAAGTCAAATTTACTAAAAATCTTTTTGTTTTGAATTAAACTAATTAATCCATCTTTATTTGGAATATTATAACCATCATCAATTGTATTATCATTTAATCTTTTATAATTATAAACTATTCTTGCTTTTCCTCTTTTAATTTCCGAATGGTTTCTTACTATAAAAGCGGCTGTTCTATGTGGACTTTCTGATCTTCTAATTAATTTTTGTACTATCATTTCTGGAATTTGTTTTTTAAATTCTTCTCTATCAAGGGGAGAATATTCTATATTTGCTGTTATTATTCTTATATCGGGGTTTTTAAGTTTTTGTTTTATTATATAATTTATTTTTGTTTTAGTAATATCCTCACCTATTAATCCCATTTTTTCAAGTTTTTGGATTATAGGATAATTTATACTGTCTGTAATATTTGGTCCTTTTTCTAATCTATGACTTAAGAAATTTCCTAGGTAAAATATTGTTTCATTTTCTATTTGATTTATTCTATGGTTTTGGGTTTTTAAAAAATCTAATTCACCAGTTCCACCACGCTTTCGAGCAAACTCTGATGTTTGACTGTATCTATTTGTTGGAAAATTATATACCTGTTTACTAAGTGTAATGTGGTTTTGGGCTATTGTAATTGATCCATGTAAACTTATAATAAAGTTTAATCCTAGCAAAAAATCTTCTGATTTTACTGATTTTGGATTTATAATAACTTGTGGCAATTCATATTTATAACCAAAATTTCCTGCAAAATCTAAAAATTGAATTCCTATTGATTTTACTTCGTGTGTAATTGTCATTATTCTATTTTCAACTGTTCTTGTCTGTATATTGTAGTTTAATTTTTTATGATATTTTTCTGGAATTAAACTATATCCTATTAAACTTTTAGTACTTCCAGTATCAAGTGTAGCTGCTAACGGTATATAAGTATTTTGATCTAACCAAACCTTACAATGTAAAGTTATTAAATTTGGAGTTCCTTTATTAATACTTTCAAAACTTTTATTATTCATAGAAATAACTTCATGTTTTTCTTCTAATTGTTGTGACATATTACTACATTCAGTTTCTGTTATAAGTATATTTTTTCCTTTATTAATTTTTTCTTCTAATAAATTATACTTAAATTCTAATTGTTGTATTTGTTGTTCTAGAAGTTTAATAGCCAACTCATGTTTATCTATTCTTTCTTTATAAAAATTTAAATTTTTATCTTGCTCTAATATATTTGACGTTCTTCCTTTTAGTTCAGTATTAATGTTGAATTTTTTTTGTATACATAAAAAACATATTTCTTTAAAACATTTATTACATTGATATCTTTTATCAATGGCTGGGAATAATTTACAAATAAAACAGCTAACATGATTATTTCCTTTAAATCTTATCCAATCATGTTCACACTCTATTTCTATATTCATATATGTGTAAATTATTTGTGATTTTTCTTCTTCACTGTATATACTATATACTGAATTATTATCTGAATCAGTTTTAATTTCTTCTATTTCAAAATCTCCTATTTGTTCTACTAAATTATTTCTTTCTCTATTTCTATTATCTTTATTTTTATCAGGACATCTATTAGCTAAATGTTTTGGATCTCCGCAAATAAAACATTTACAATTTCTATTTTGTGGTTTTCTAACATATTTACTTTTATCATAATTTTTATTTCTATCAAAACTAGTACTCTTTCTGATTTTTTTATATTTTTTAGGTTTTTCATAATATCCATATGCCTGTGGTGTATAAATTGCTGTTTTACAGAAAGCCCATGCTTGGCTTTTAATTTGTTCTTGCATTACGGCTTCTTTACATTTTTCTTCTAATTTATGAAAAACAAAAGATACTCTCGGTCCTATTCCTAAATTTATAGGTTTTGGATCAAGTTTTTTCCATTCTTCATGTAAACATTTTCCTAAATCTCCTGGTAATTTTATAAAATATTTATCACATAATTCATCTTCCATGGCTCTTCCAATTTGTGATATTATTCTAGTAAAATCTGTACTAAATTCTCTGATATATTTAAAATGTGAAATACTTAATTGTTCTAAATTTTTAATTGCAGTATCTTGTATAAAAGTATTTTCTTTTGTAGGATCAACTCCTAATAATAATATTCTAATTTGACTTGTAAAATTATAAGGGTTTTCTCCTAAAGATTTAATTTGATTTATTTGTTCAGGAGCTTGATTCTTTTTACTTTGCCATAATCCTAAGGCAATTGGTCCTAGAGTTGTTTCTAAATATGCAAACATATCAATATCCGTTCTTTTATTTGTTTCCCAATTCCTTACTACATTTTGTTCCCAAATTAAGATTTCATCTGGCCATAGTTGGGGACTTTGTTGTTCTAATAATAGCATTTCTTTACTGTATAATTTTCCTATAGGCATTCTACTTCCTTTTCCTTTAAATTGCGATTCTCCTTCGTATTTTAGATTAGAAGGTGCCCAATTTTCTCTACCTGTATTTTCTGTTGTACCTGTTCCTGTATGTGAAAATTCCATTTTTGGTCTTTTATAGCCAGTTATAGTTGTATCCATAAAATTTGCTTCTTTTTTATAAAAATCTGTAATCATACTTTTTCCATTTATTATATCACTTACTAATGGTAAGTTAAAGTATTTTTCTAATTCTACATATGATTCTTCATAATTCATTCCTAATTCTGTCATACATTCAATTATCATATCATCCACTTGTTCTTGTATATTTAGTTCGGTAAACTTTTTATTTATTATTTGTTCTATAGAGGTTTTTGTTTCTTCTATTTTAAAACCTGTTTCAATTTCAGTTTCTGACTCATTATCTGAGTAATCATTTACTTCACTAAATTTACTATATCCAATTAAGTCAATATTATCATAATCTTCAGTTTCTGTATCATATATAGGTTCTGAATCGTAAATAGAATCTTCTTCTATGTCTACCATTAATGTATGTTCAATATTTTCATCATCACTGTTTTCATTTTCTTTTTTAATATAATTTGTAAATCTTAGATTAAAAGACCCATTACTTGTTTCATACATAATACTTTTTTGTGGAATTAAAACTTTATTATCATTGTTTATATTAAAATTTTCTAAAGACCAATCTAACCCAGCAAGTTCTTCGGGATCAATTTTTATAGGATCTATCATTTTTATTCCTTTACTATTAATATTTTTTACAATTCCATCTATATTTACTTTAAAATTCATACCAGATCTATTACTGGCTTTTCCTAAAATTCCTACACTAACGATTAGATTATTTCCTATATAGTCATCATATCCTTTTGTTTGTAATCCTATTTTTAAATTTTTTAGATCATTTATATCTTTTAATATTGATGGAAGACAATAAAATATTGCACTATTTTGGCTCATGTCTACTTCCATTCCAGAAATAGTGGCTTTTTTCATATTAATAGTCCATGATTTATCCATTAAAATTGTTAAAACTTTAGTACCTAATTCTTTTCTTCCTAATCCTTTTATTCCTATAACAACTAATCCAATATGGACAAATCGTTTTTTAGAACTTTTAATTTTTGTTATTGTTTCTGGTGAGATTAAATCTATAATTTGAGTATTTTCAACTACCCTTAGACTTTCTTCTCTACTACTTCTTATTAATACTGTATTAATATTCATTATGCCTGTTTGATATAAAATCCTTGGATTTAAAATATCAATCTGATGATTATTATATAATTCTAAATTTTTATCTATATTAATTTCATCTTCAATTTGATACCATAAAGGGGGGGTATGGCATGTTTTTTGGGGAATCATGTTAATCCACAAAAGATGAAATCTTACTGGATTTTTGCTTTCCATTTTCTAGGCCAGCATTCCAGGTTGATTCCAGAGAGAAGAGGTATGCACAGTGATCAGAGAAGGGGGAGAAGCGATTTTTTTTTTTTTTTTTTTTTTGGTTGGGATATATTATAAGAACTAGGAAGGGATAACTTAAAAACTAGAAACTAAGAAGGAGAGGAATTAGAAAATCATTGCTTTCATTGATCAAAAGAGGTGTGTGTGTGTGATCGGGTGTGTTTTTACAATGAAGAGTTTTTGCCTATTTATAGGCAAAATTACATGATAACATAAAGAAAATTGAATACCTATAATCTATACCACTAAACCTAAAAAGCACTAGCACTAAACCTAAGAGTCTCTCGATCGTTAAAATTGAAAGACTATGCTACATTATTGGCCTATTTTTTGGCCGACATAGAAAAAGCTAGTCTAATATACATTATATATATATATATATAGGGTAGCATTCCGGTGGAAACTAAGCTTAAGTTGCAACTTAGAAACTAATCACAACCATTGATTAGGTAGAGATGGAGGGCTGAGATTAATATATAGATTATAATTTACACAAATTTTCGTCCAATTATAAGGGTAAATTTGACCATGCTTAATAAGAATTTATGGAAACAAATCATGCATCCTAAAAAATAGGCATTTACTCCAACTACCTACAACTTCTCTCTCTCCTCAATCCCCTCTCTCAATCCGATTTCCTTGCACACCAAATCCCAGTCGCCCGCTCACAAAATCTCCAGAAAAAAAGACGACCGAGAGAATGACGGGAAGAAAAAGGCAGGAAAAAAGGGGAAATCGCGAGGACGACGAGGAACAGGCGGAGAGAATGCAACAACCGCGGCCAAAAATTCCTACAACAGGTTTGATTTTTCGAAGTTATGGTGAATTCCGAATGTATAAACAGAATTGGGAATAAGGGTTTTGAAAATCTCCAAATGTATTTCACGATATGGGTGAATATTGTAGATGATTTTACTATGAAATATCTTGCATTATTACGTGGTTACGTTGCACTTGTTTGTTATTTGTGTAATACGGCTTAGAATCGGAAAAACCTTACATGTTATTTGTGGGTGTCGAATATAGCACACCAACTATTCGATTAAATGCCATTAAGAAGCACTCATTTGCTATAAAAGAATTGGCCGAATAAATTATTGTATTCCATATGTATTATGCTCGGTTAAAGGGATTTGTTGGCCATATCTTAATATATGCCGACTGAAAGTTTGTATTCGATGTGTATTAAGAGTGCTGAAACTTTGTATTCGATGTGCAACGGTATTGGCCGACTGAAACTTTATATTTGATGTATATTATGTTCTGAATTTGTTGTGTTTTTTTGAAAAATCTGAAGATACAAGGCTGCTATTACATTTTCGATAATGTCGCTTAAATCTGGGAAGTTTTGGGCTGTAAGATGTATATGATTGGTTCAAAAGTATTGGCGGCCAAAAAGTTTGCAATCGAGGTCTATTATGTGCTGTTTTTGTTGTGTTTTTCCGGAAATTTTGTAGATAAAAGGCTGCATTATTTGTATTATGTGCTGATTTTGTATTTTGTAGATAAAATGCTGCTGTTCTTGTAGATGAAAGGCTGCTGTTTTTGTAGATAAAAGGCTGCTGTTTTTGTTTTACGTTGCACTTGTTTTTGTTCTGAATTTGTTGTGTTTTTGTATTATGTGCTGTTTTTGTTGTGTTTTAAATCTGGGAAGTTATTGTCGCTTAAATCTGGGTACTTTATGTTGTATTCGAAATGCATTAAGCTCCATTACATCTTTGATTTTAAATTGAGAAACTGAGTTCCGATATTGCATTTGGTTCATGTATTGTGCTCCATTACATCTCCTTGCTTGAATTAGGATTGTTAGTGGAAATAATATTCATATTTGTTAATTTGTGGTAATATTTCAAGAATGCAATGCATCGGTTTTCCTCGAAAAATACTTTAATACACCATTGTAAGCATTGTCGATGCCTGTTTTGTATGTTGTACGGGGTAGATTACCTTTGTTCTTTGTGAATGAACACTTACAACACCTTCGAAGTGCATTAATTTGTTTATATAGAGCATAAAAATCAAAACAAGAAGCAATGACTAATACCTTGTAAACTAAAAAACAGGTACAAAAAAGATACCAAAGAATGTCAAGGGGAAAGGCATTGTTGAAACTGCAGAACAATCGGACAACCACTCGGAAGATGACTTTATGGATAGGCCAATCACATCCATAATTAGAAGAATAATAAAGGAAGGGAAGGAAAGCCGCAAAGAAGGTATGAGAAATGCAGTTTTTTGTATACAAACCATGCTTAATTTGATACAATTTCTTCTACTACATTACTAACATGTCTTGTTAATTAATATTTGTATTTGTTCCAGTACGCTCCAAAAACGTACATGATCGGCCACAGAAAAAACCTAAACAAAATAAGGTTGAAGTGCCTACGGATACTACATCCAAGAAAAGAAAGGCACCCAAGAGTATAGGTAGAACTGACATCTGAAATTAAGATTGCATTCGACACCTAAACTAATGCATTATTTTCTAATTCTAACGCACCTTTGTGTTGCAGATGATGAAACTGCTGGTAGAAACTCCAGAATCGCTAAAGATTGTCGTAGGTCGAAGTTGTTTGCTGCCTATCTACAAGGCAGAGGATACACTGAGTTGGCAAGGAATGTTGGGGGTATGGTTCACGACACACTACACCTCAGCTGGGCTCAGGAAGACAACGAGAAGGACTGTGCCATATACGTGATGCGTCACATGGAGACGTTCATGGGCAAGACAGGACGTGAGTGGAAGCATGGGATAGTACCATCCTCGACAAATCAGCTGAAGTACATGAGGGCACGCTATTGTGCAGCAATAGCAACTTCGGAGTTCAACGAGCTGAGGCAAACAGTCATCGACAATGCTACGAAGTACTGCTCAGATTTGACAAAAAAAAGAAAGGGGAAGATTGATTTCGAAAGTGAATTGATAAACTGGAAGTGATACATTTGCTTATTGGTAATACTTATGGTTTGTATGGCGGATAAACATGATTTGCAGACGGTTCCAGGGCTGGTAGACTAGAATTTCAGCATAAACTTGGTTTTTTTTTTTTTTTTTGGGAATTGTTAAACATATGCAGGTGTTTCAATAGCATGATCTTGCGTATTAGTTAATTTAATGCTGCTATTTTTTGCTGCACTAACACTGAAAAGTGATGCATAATTGAAGATAAACAATGCACCTCTACATATACTACAGAATTTGGTATTTCTGTTACTCTGAACATGCATCATACATTTATTTCTGTATATTAGTTAAACATATATTGACATTAGATATATTGAGGTACTTTGAATTCAAAAATCAAAATCATTTATAGTACATTGATTTTTGATGCACTAAGATAAATTAATGATGCAAATACTAACAAATCCAATTCAAATACTAGAATAATTTTATTTGCGTACAACTAAATGTCATGGTGTTAAAACAATAATGATTTGCATTAAATTAGAAATACCTTAATTTAACAATACAATAAATTTTAAAGGCGAAATTTCCAGCAAAATAACTCAGTGCATTAATGATGCAAATACGTTTTTAGTACATTGATTTTTGATGCACTAATGTAAATTAATGATGCAAATACTAACAAATCCAATGCAAATACTAGAATAATTTTATTAGCGTACAACTGGATGTCATGGTGTTAAAACAATAATGATTTGCATTAAATTAAAAATACCTTAATTTAACAATACAATAAATTTTAAATGCGACATTTCCAGCAAAATAACTAAAGCAAACGTTCCCATATACTAAAAGTTTATGAAAAATAAAACATAAAAATCTTCAAAAGGAAAAAATATTCTAACATGCATAATAAAAAATAAAATCAACCACGAGAAGGACAGTTCCTTGCATCATGGTTAGCCATTTGCTTGCATTTGCTGCATTTTCTCTTTGGCTTACTTGCATCACGAATCGCCTTATCTCTTCTGGACTGCATGTCACTCCCACTGCCTTTGGTTTTAACAGGGTCTGGAGGCAAAACACAAACATTCTCCGGGATAGAAATGCCATAAAAATCCTGAAAACCAGCATCCTTAGTTACCGTATTACCATCTTCTTCTACCACGTTGGCCTACTTCTCTTCCAATGACTGAAAATCAAGTATTAGAGCTTTCATTCTATCAACATCCCCTCCAACTAACCTAGCACACTTCTTCGACGATTGATGCAACACATTCATTAAGTACAACTAGGTACATATTCTCCGTCTCCGACTTTCGAATTACCATAATCAAACTTGCCTTCGAGATAGTCACCATTAAAATCGTTATCACCTATCATACATAACGAAAATGCATCAAACAATAATATAAATGCAACGAATTATATACTAAATGCATCAAAAAAATTATAAATTATTACATAGTGTATTTTAGATTCGAATCGAATATGCTTACAATACCTATATCGTAAATACATTTACGCACAAAAAATACAATATCTAACTAAACAAAATTTAAAAAAAACGTACGAAAATAAAAACCTGAAAACTCCATTAATTTCAGAAGGTTTATGAACACCAACTGCACACTCTTGAAGACTACACTCCACCAACTACAATCTACACAGCAAATTATATTCAAAATCTGCTCTAAAATCTATAACTTCTGGAGATGATGTCGTTAACCACAAATCCAAAACTCTCCGTGAAAAAAACTCAGCGTGAAATAATCCAGCAAAACAAATCTCCAAAACTGCCATGAAATAATCCAAAACTGGCGTGAAACATACTCAGCGTCCACGGGAAAAAACGAAAGGAAGAGGACGATGAACACTCTTCGATGAAATACTCAGCGTGAAATAATCAACCTCTGCTGCAACAATGTACAAATATACGCAGCAAGAGATTTTTTTATCAATAAACGTCGCCGAGAAAAATGGTTCTCACAAGAAATCGGAGAAGAAGAAGATACGATGAGAATGAAAATCACAGAAAATACGCAGTTGAGATTTATTAACATAAATAAAATATAACTTCCAGCAAATAAAAATTAATGCACGCCCAAAAAAATAGGAAGATTTCAGTTTTTAATAGATAAAATTACACATATATCCCTTAATAATACCAAAAAATCATTAAAAAAATCAAAATACAATATTTAAATGTTAATTTAAAATCAAATCTGATCCATTAGATCTTCAAGATCAACGGTTGTGGACGGTTTCTAAGTTCCAACTTAACATTAGTTTCTATATGATATATATATATATATATATAGGGTAGCATTCTGGTGGAAACTAACCTTAAGTTGGAACTTAGAAACCGACCATATCCGTTGATTTTAAGGATCCAATGGATGAGATTAAATGAAATAATGCATTAAAAAAATAAAATATTGTGTCATTAAGGACAAATTCGTCCAGAATTTTAATTAAAAAAAAGAAATAAAATCTCATTCCATAATAATAGGAAATTTCCATAACCAACCTACACTACTCCACTTCTCTTGTAGTAATGCGATTTTCGGCCAGATCCTAATGACAATCGTAAAACGGACAACCATGTTTTATTCTACTCGAAGAGACGAAGAGATTCATGGGTGGATTGCTCATTTTGGTGGAGAAACGAATGAGATATTCGCTGAAGAAGTCGAATAGTAGTGAAATCGCGACTTCAGCGGCGGTGTAAACTTCCCGACGCAATTCCAGCCTCATCATCGATCGGATTTGAATGTGCGATCCTACCGTTGGAAACTTCTTGAAGAGTAGAACATGTTTCTGGGTGGTTTCATCCGATTTGAGTGAGATTTGAGTTCGAAATTTGATAAATTTTATAACAATTGAAAATGCATCAAAATGACTAGAATATGCATCGATTTTCAATTTGAGTTAGTATGAGTTTTTTGTGATTACTCAACAATTGTTGCACATTCAAATAGTTTTGATGCATATTAGGTCACAAGTTGATGCATATTAATATATCTTCTTTTCATTTACATAATTTAATTTATGGGTATGCATACGTATTTTTGTTGCACAAAATATATAATGTTTGTTGCATATTGTTGGAACTAAATCTAGTAGGGAAGCTAAACCCTAACCCAGTAAAAATACCCTAAACCCTAACATGTAGTGAATGATAAGCCCTAACCCATAGGGGAAGCTAAAACCCTATTTGGGCAAGCTATACTCTAACCTTTAGGGAAGTTAAACCCAAACTCGTATGAATACTAAACCCTAATAGTACAAACTGAAGCCAAGAATGAGTATTGAAACGAAAAATGCATCAGACTGAGTCATAAATGCAACAAAATTGATATAATATGCAATATACCAAATATACACACATAACTTATAAAAATTTACAAAAGGTCTAAAACAATCAACCGAAATTATTTCAGATTACAACTAAAGCTTACATTCCGATTAGAATATGTTATTGGGAGAGAAATTACAAACCGAAACCCCCATGGCATCTCTCTCGCTTCCATCGCCGCAATCTTGTGGACTATCTTCTCTTTACCCATGCCGAAAGCCCTGACCCTATACACCGCAGTCGGGTGTTCCCTTGGCAACAGTACACAACCAACTCCGACTTTACCAAATGCCGGCGAAAGATGGCAAACGGTCTCTGGTACTTGAGATCCACAAAGATGGAGGCGTTGAAAGGCGCCGTTCCATTCCCGGTCTATGTAGAAGTATCTAGGGCTAAGACGTATACATCTTGTATGTATAAGTGGATGGGGGCAGTGCAAAAACCATGAATAATATTACCACTATGGATAGGAGAATTGAAGATGATGTAAAACGTTACATCCAAAGCCAAGGTAAAAAGATCCTTTCTCCTCCTAGAATTATCTGCCATGATTACAGTAGCAGTTGCAGAAGTATATCAAACACAATCAAGAGTCGACAATTATACGAAGAAGAAGGAGGAGGAGAAGGAGAAGACGCAGAATAAGGAGACGCAGGAGAAGAAGATACTACGATGAGGAGGAGTAGAAGAGAAGATAAGATCGT